>CM076579.1:223558281-224758281 GCA_034641835.2 Pinus albicaulis
GACAAGTACATCTAATGGACCATGCTGCAGCGACAAAGGGATCAAGATGTGCATGAACTGACAAATTTGTTCCATACCCTACGCATAAAGCTTGGTATTAAATATTTGGAGAGACATTTGATGCTCAAGTACCACAATTGTCTACACAGACACATTCAATAGGAAATAAAGTTCCTCGACATTACCTCACTTAGCACGACATATCGCTATGACACCAAGATCGAGCAGAAATTTAAGCAGAAGAAGAGAGACTTTGGATCCGTGAATCCAAAACCAGGGAAAGGCGTCCCTGAACTGCAGAACAAGGGGCAAGGCCAAAGCGGGAAAACTCAGAACAACACCAAAAATCCAAATAAGGACATAGGGAAGTGGTGTGAATTTCATAACAGCCCCACTCATAGCACAAACAAGTGTCCAAACAAACATTTGTTGGTGGTTGAACTGAAGGCACCCGAATCAGATGCATGGTCTAATCCCAAGCCAGAACCTGACAAGGGAGATGAAAAAGGGAAGAAGATCATTAATGTGGACTTGAGTGCCATTTTTGCCACCACCACGCTCTAGAAGGAGGATCTTGAGGATCCAGAGGAGGGAGAGCACCTCTTCCATTCGCAGATGTGTGTGAACGATTCTCCACTATAATTCATTTTCAGCAGGAGCCAAAAGAACCTCATTTCAGCAGAGGTCGTGAAGCAGCTCGGCCTACCGACCATAGCACACCTGCAACTGTATACCATCGGGTGTCTTCAGCCAGGGAGAGATATCTGCATCTACAAACAATGTCGCCTTCCATACAACATCAATCCATTCATGGATGAGGTATTGTGTGATGTTGCTCCTCTTGATGTAGCTGATGTATTATTGGGCTAACCATACTTATGGAGGAGACATGGTGGGTATGATTCTAAGCCTCGTGTTGTTATTATTACTTTGGGAAATAACTTGTACAGGATACCAGACGTAGTACTGCTTCCTACCATCTCTTTGACTACTTCAAAACAACGAAGTACGATTATTTCCCAAACTAGGAAATTTATTTTCCTTACAACTCTCTCATAGGGAAAGAATAATATTGTGGCCATAGCCTCAAAACAGGGCTTCCTTTCATGGCTGTAGCATATGGAAAAAGTCATGGAGGAATACGAGGATATTTTCCCCTCACCCATAGAGGTTCCTCTACACTATCATGACAAGCACTCCATCGATCTGACCCTCGTGTCCCGCTGCCTAACATTTTCATACCTCATGCGATTACACAGACATAATCCACACATGTACTGTCGAAGGAAACCAAATTTATTGAGCACATCCAACACATCCGCCAGTAGGGCCATGACATCCTGGACAAATACAATACCAAGTTCAGCAGAATTTTTCTCTCATGGAGGAACTTAATGCAATGGAGACCATTTATTCCTTAGGAGGGAGGAATTATCCGGGTGGATATTGGTGGCCACCCATCTATTCCATTTGGACCTGCACCATCATTTCTTTCATTTTTTCACTTTCAGCATAACTTACTATTTTTAGCAAGTTTTCGGGTCCTGAACTTTCAGAGCCGTTTGGAGGCCCTAATGATCCAGGTGGATATTGGTGGCCAACTACATATTCCATTTAAACCCCCACCATTTGTCTTTTATGTTTTTCAGCTTTGACACAACTTACTATTTTTAGCAGTTTTCGGGTCCTAAACTTCTGGAGCCATTTTGAGGCCCTAAACGACATTTTTTTCGAAAACCTGGAGAAAACTGGGATTATGGATTGATTCTTCTCACACCAAAAGTTTTACTCCTCATATAAATATTTCTAACAAGGTATGATGCATGTAAAATAGAGATCATACGCTAAAATTATGTCCCTAGAAGTTGAAACACCAATTTACCCATACGGGGCCTGTAGTTTTGGCACTTCATCTCCTAGGGTTTGGTTTTTGGATGTTCTGAGTTTTCCATTATTTCTCAATAATAAATAGGCCATCGAGCCACATTGTAACACATTTCAGAGGCATGTAGCCACCACATCTCTTCTCATAGATAAGCTACCATCACCCTAGCTAGTTTAATTCCATTATGTCTGTAAACATATTTCAGTTCTTTGATATTAATGAAATGAAGTATTATTTCCATTGCCTCTCTGTGTTTATGTCTCTTTTTGTACTTCATTGTGTTCCTGCATAAATCCGGATCAGATAACGAGCCATCTCACTTGGTCATAGGCTTTAGATAAGTGTAGCTTAAAAATCACCCCCTTAAAATTATTAATCTTGATGCTAGGAAATCCTTATTTGGCTACACTTGTAGATTTATGGATTTGTGTACCATAAAGGAAGCCGAATTGTTCACAGGAAATAGATTGGGAAATGATCTGTTTAATCCTCATGGAAATCACTTTGGTAATGATTTTGTAGATGCAATTGTAAAGGGAGATAGGCCTGAAATATTCAAATGTGGAAGGGTTGGTATCTTTTGGGACCAGGATGATGAAATTTGAATTTAAAGTCAAACTAATGTGTCCCTCCCACCTGGATTCATTAATTACCTGCAATACGTCCTCACCAAGGAGCTCAAAGAATTCGTGAAAAAAAAAAAATAGTCCACCCATCACGACCAAGGCTCTTATCTTTCTAGAAACTGGAAAATACAACTTTAAATTCATCACCAGAAGCCTCCTCCATTATAATATGGTTTCCTCCTCAGCAAAAAACCTAGGAAAGTGTATGCAACTATGAGAACTTTGGCAACTGTGGTTCCCACAGTTGTAGAAAATAAGCCTTCACAGTGATCCTTTCCTAGTTTTACCAAACCATTCAAATATGACACCTCCCTTCAAAGGGGGTATTTTAGCTTCCATATGGTATTTACCATTCTAAAATTCTTGGCATATTCTTGGAATAATATAGTGTTTTCACCCCCTTTATCAAGCCAAATTACTCTTCTTTTTATCCTCCATTTCGCTTATTTTGCAGCCATAAGCTCCTTTCTTCTTGTGAAAATCCTTCCTAATTATTCCCTGCAATCTTGGTCACCAAATCCTTCATATGGTGATTCTGAAATAAGAAGAATCTGATTTTCAATTGTTCGCATTTCTTCCTCCTCCCTGAGTTTCTTCTGATAAGCCCAAGTCTTTGTGAGGGATTTTATGTGTTTTGTATTAGCAACAAATTGTTGCATCGTTGAAGAGTGTACACTTGCATCAAATGGCCTCCAATTTTATTCTACCAGGGATAGGAACGATTCATCCTTGAGCCACTTATCATTTAATTTAAAAGGAATAGTCGTCTTTGGGTAGTGCGCTTTTTAAATCCAAGATGATATGTGAGTGATCCAAGGCACCCCTAACCTCCACTCATTGTCTAAGAATATTGATATGAATCACCGGAGCATCGAAAATAAGGAATCCGTCTATACACTTTTCCACTCTATCATCCCTAGGCTCCCTATGGTTCCTCCAAGTGGGCTTTAGTGGGATAGGATATAGATATATCGTGTTTGATGAAGAAATATGATGAAAGAAAAAATCTGACAAGGGATCTAGTCCAGTCCCCGCACCCCAATATTTAGCAACACCAATGGATAATTTGAGATCTCCTCCCATAATTAATTTTCTTCTCTTTGTGATTAAGGAATCGAAGAGCCTATTATAGAACCCCACCCGATATTCATGCAGCCCATAGATGTCTAGAAATGTGAAACTCATCCCCAATTCCACCAATAATCCTTCCTTCCCAAGATGAGAGAGGATACTCCATATGTTATCAGCCTGCATTTTTATAGAATCCCATCCCAATGCCATTCCACCATACCATCCCCTGACATCTGATCTTATAAATTTCCAGAAGGGAATAGATTTATCAATAAAATCCAAAATATAGTCCCCTTCCCCCAGTATTTCCTGCAAAAAAATAACCTTAGAATTTTCCACCTGAATGAGTATTTTCATAGAAATATTTTTTAGGGGGATTGCTAACCCACTAAAATTGAAAGAAACTATAATCGTTGGGTCACACCATACATGGCCTTCAAATTTGTAAGGGCTCGATCCATGGATCATTTTTTTCCAGACGCTAATTCCTCCATAGATCTAGTCTGAGAAAGGGGGATGTTTGATTTCCTACCCATGTCACACTTAGGGAGAGGTGAGCCAAGAAAAGGACCAAGACCCCCTGGGGGAGGGTCCGGAAAAGGGTTGATTTGTCTCAATATGAGGTTATATTGAATGAAATTAAAAGCAAGTTCTTCAGAAGATTTAGAGTCTAATGTTAAAGAGGGACATCATTTTCCCCAATTGCGCTTGACATGACACAAGAAGCCATTTGTAAAGGAAAGGGTGGAGGTGGAAGATGGGAGACTCTCGAAACAAAAAAAACATGGAGCACTTTCCAAGTACGGATCCAAACTAGAAAATGGAAAAGAAAGAAAAGGACTTGAGGATAAGGGAAAATAAGTACCATGTGAGGTCCCCCCATGAGAATGATCAATAGCCTCAATCACTACTGTAGCCAAAACAGAAGAAAGTACCACTTCAGGAACAAGCCTGGGAGAAATGAGGATTGATTCCCCCATAGTGACTTTTGACACCCCAAAATCCCTTGAAACCTAAGTGTTTTTTATCTATTTCAAACCATCAGTAGGAGCACCCTCCCCCAAGCCCGTCGGTGTAGTGCTCTACCCTGTCATATCTGAAGCCCGTTCCTACTTCATTTGTACCCCCACACTGTTTTTTACTAAAATCAGAGACACACCATCATTATTTTCTAGATTTCCCAACTCCACTAAGCATCCAATATTCCTCTAGTTCTTATTAGGTATCGATACAATTTTCTTGGGGTTGAAAGGGAAAGAGTAACTGTTGGCCAAATGTTCTTATTTATGGCACTTTTTACATCTGAATGGAATCCCTTCAGAATCCACCTCCACTAACCACTCCTCCTTACCTATGTTCATCGTTTGGTAAATATTTTGGGTCAAGTTCGAATTTACAACTATTTTGGCCACAAGGAAATCCTTGGCTTCCTTATAAGAGTAGTCTACCAGCATAAATATTCTAAGGGTGTTCCTTATATCGGTGAAGCTTTGTGTATTCCACATGTGTTTAGGCAGATCCGAAAGGTGGACCTATACTTTCATAATGTCCATTTTCCCCAATAGAGCATTGAACATGGGATTCTGTGGTTTGAAAGCAACAAGAGTGGAGTCAATGAAGCAAACCTTCTTTTCTATCTTCTCAACATCCTCCCTAGAATGACATATGACCTGAATCCAACCATTGATCAGAAGACAAATTGGGGGGGGGTGGGGGGGGTTCATAACCTTGCCATTGATGTTCAGGTCGCACCACTTCTCTAGGTTACCAATGCTGAAAATATTCTTTCTAGCCCTTCCTACTGATGTTTTTCCTCCCATCTCCACAACTTCAGACATTTCCATGTCATCACCAACAAAAATAAAATACTGTATAGGACCATCTTCACTCTTCAAGGTCCTTTATTTCTTTTTTACCTTATTTTAACTCCTTTTCCCACTGCCTTGAACTTGTAGAACACCCTACTCTTCACCTTTGGAACACTCCACAGGGGTCGAAGGGAGGGATTTTCCTTGAAACACGGGAAATGGATGAGTACCAATCTTCACTGGACACGACTTTGTAACCACTTCCTTCTGAAAGAGGAAAGCTTCAGAACCCACACCCTCAAGCCTTGTGAGTTGCTAAGGATCTAATGTGAAAAGCCCTTGAATTTCCATGGCTCATTGACCTACTTCACCAGGGAGAGTACCCCAAGACCCAATATGTTTAAAATATCCCCGTCACTCGGAGAATAATCGACCCCTTTTTTCATAGTCACGTATTATTCCCACACAAAAATTACCTTCAGAAACACCACATTGGAGACGGGGTAAATGGAAAAATAACATAGAGGGTCCAACTGAGGATAAAATACCTAACAATAAATATGATCCCGCATAGGACACAGTAGACTCCTTGAGGCTTTCAATGAAATGTGCAGCGGAACCGAGAGATGATTCAAGCTATGGGTGAAAATGCCAACGTGGAAGCAAGTTTAAATCCTCCATCGAGCTGAGAGCCCCTTAAAAAATTGGCATGAGAAACAGAGACCCTCCATTGGAATTTTCAGTTTATAGTCCACAAGGTCACATCACTTCTCCAGGGTACCAATGCTGAAAATCCTTTTTTTTGGCCAATCTAGCTAAATTGTTTTATGTCATCTCCACAACTTCAGACTTTTCCATGTCATCACCAACACAAATAAAATAATGTATAGCACCATCTTCACTCTTGAATGTCTTTTATTTCATTTTCTACCTTCTTTGAACTCATTTTCCCACTGCCTTGAACCTGTAGAACACCCTGCTCTTCACCTTTGGAGCACTCCACAGGGGTCGAAGGGAGGGCTTTTCCTTGAAGCACGGGAAACGGATGAGTATCGATCTTCATCGAGCAGGGCTTTGCAACCACTTCCTTCTGAAAGAGAAAAGCTTGAGAACCCACACCCTCAGTCCTTGTGAGCCGCTAAGGATCTAATGTGAAAACCCCTTGAATTTCAACGGCTCCCTGACCTACTTCACTAGGGAGAGTACTCCGAGAACCAAATATGTTTGAAAGATCCGCCTCGCTCAGAGAATAATAGACCCCTTTTTTCATAGTCGTGTATTATTCCCACAAGAAAACTACTTTCAGAAACACTACCTTGGAGAGGGGGTAAATGGAAAAATAACTTAGAGGGTCCAACTGAGGATAAAATACCTAACGATAAATATGATCCTCCATAGGAAACAGTCGACTCCTTGAGGCTTTCAACGAAATGTGTGGTGGAACCAAGAGACGATTCAAGCTGTGGGTGAAAATGCCAACCTGGAAGCAAGTTTAAATCCTCGACCGAGCTTAGAGCCCCCTAAAAGATTGACATCACAAACAGAGACCCCTCCATTGGAATTTTGGGTTTATAGTCCACAAGGTCCAAATCCATTGGCATCAGAATAAAATATGTTAGCTCAATGGAAAACAATGAGTGAGGAAAAATACTAAAGGCACTAGGAATATCGAGAGATGGCAAACATTCTAGGAAAAACCTCGGGGAAAACAATGAAAACCTTAATGGTGAAAACTAAAGTGGTTGCAGATTAACCTAGAATCCCTAAGAGGTTAACAACTAAGGGAATGCACATCTATCAATCTAAGACACCACGGATCAGAGTGCTCCCATATTAATGCAGTTTGGTACAAAACCCTAACCTCCTTCAATGCATTCAAACCTTAACCACCTAAAATTCACCATAGACTACCCTCTTTATTTGGCTCTAATCACATAATTATCACATGAAATAAATAATCATCACTTTTTAAAACCAAAAAATCGTATATAATAACAACTTTTGTATTATGACAAGATTGATAACATATATGAGATGAGTTGTTTTCTTTCTAAATTTTGGGTAGACAAAATGAAATCCATAGTTGTCACAGATGTGTTTTGCTTATTAAGGGAAAAAGGTGAATAATTTCACTTACAAACATAGAATCCAAGTGGTCGTACAAATTCAGAAAAATTTAAAACACCTAATTGCAAAATACAAATGGGACAATTGAATCAGGATTGATAATGGTGCGCATTTCAATATTTTTCCACTTTGCACAGCCGTTTTTGCCGATCTTGTAGGTATCCCAAGACAAAGTACAATGTTCAAATATTATTAAAGACACTATGAATTATGGGTGTTCGTTTTTAACCATAACATGGTAGTAAGGTAATCCGAAAATATTTCTGCTTCTAATTTTTATTATTTTTATGTGAAGTAATTCAAAAAGACTGATTATAGTTTGGCCTTAGACATGGTATCATGTCTATATATATATATATATATATTATAGCTATAATGAGTATTTTGTTTACGGAATGTTGTTTTAGAGATGTTTTAGTTTGAAAAAAGTACGTATATGAATGTAATGTAATCTTTGTGAATAAGAGTTCTGTATCGTTGTATTAAGAATTGAAAAGATATTCAGAAGAAATATAATAATAAATATTTATAGTGTTTTTATTTTAATAAGATAATATTTTTGAAGATAGTTTTTTTGCAAAATCATATTAAAATATAGATAAAATATAGAGCAATAAATTTTTAATTAAAAAAGAAAATTATTAATTTTTATGATATTATAAAAACTATATTAATTTTTATGATATTATTAAAACCATCTCTATGAATAACAAAATTTCACATTCTAGAAATAAAATTTTATTAATATAGTATTGATTTCTTGTAATTTTTCATAAATATAAAGTTAATAGATTAAATTTTATTAATATTTACTTTCTAAATAAATTTATTAAAGTATTGGTAATATAATTTAAAATTAATGTTAAAAAAATATCACATTCATGAACTATTTGCTTTTAAAAGTTATTCTTATTAATCCAAATCGATTTGTTGTAACCAACAAAATTGCTTTGAGTTTTGGGATGGTGTAAGATATTATGTTATTGATGCTTTTATTTTTATGAATAACAACACATTATTAATTATTTATTCTGGTAAATACAGTTGGCAATGTAACAAGATTTTTAGACATTTAACCAAATATTTACATTATTAATTTTTTATTTTTTTGAGCTTTTGTTTAACAAAAAAAATTATGTAAATATTATTCTTTTAAATAAAGGTATCATTCCTTGTATTTTATATTTATTGAATAAAGTGTTATATTTGATTAAATAATTCATATAATAATTTTATTACAAGAAAGTAGTTTTGACATTATTATATACATATTTTTTTCAATATATAAAGTTATATATGATTTATAATGATTTTGAAAATTTATTGTTATATAAATATAGTATTAGGTTTTTGAAAGTGGATAACGTACTTCATATTTTTGAGGTAAAATGAAAATGAAAAAAGATAATTATTATCAAATCATTAATTTTTTTATTTAATTTATTTCAATAAAATATTTATATTTAATTTATTTAATTTATTAATTTAATAAATTAATAATTTGTTGATCATGTATTTTTTTTTATAATTGATTTAATAAAATATTATTTATTTATTTATTTATTTTCTAAGTTATATTATATTTATTATATCATACAAGGTAAAATAATACATATTTTTTTCTCTGGACTTGGTAAGCCAATTTCAAAGGGAAGTGTCAAGAGTTTGAAACTACAGAATGAACTGCTTCAGCTGGAGAAACCAGTCCACCAGAGACTCAAAATAAACGCTGCCCAAAGTGGGAAACCAGCATACATAGTATCAAAATTTAAACTGAAGTCTGAGAGAAAAGCCTTCCAAAACATGTTTAAACTATAGAACACTACAAAAAATCTAGAAAGAAAGAAGAGTGCCCTGCAAATGAAGCTAGTGAGGACCTTCATTCTTTTCGCTGGTGATGGGGTCTTCCTCCTCAATCCTACAAACATAGAAGGAGGCATCATCCTCCTCTCTCAACGTGTGTCTGGTGACCTAGAGCTGCGACGAACCCGAAGTGTTTGGCTAATCGGAGGTGGCAGCAAGCTGACTAGTGTCCTCAAGCTTATCTCTTGTGTCTCTATTTGAACTCTGCCGATTGCTAGAATGTGAGTTGTTGCTAGTGCAGTGGTTGTTGTTGGAAGCGCTCTACATAGGGATAGCTTTCATTTTCTGAGGGATGAAGGCTAGCTCAGGTGGGATGGTTAACTTGCACGGTCATTTTTTGGTCCGAACGTTTGGGGAAGCTGGAGGGGAGACCGGGAGCTGCAGGGATAATTGAGAAAAAATATTGACTAGGTCGATTTAGCACGACTCTTCCCATCCCATAGAGAGATTCAGTTCCCTACCCATGGCTTGCGAAAGAGGTGGTCTAAAAGGGAGGCCACATCCTACAGCCCTTTCACATCACATACAATGACGCCTAGGGATGATAGGTGAAGAAATAGATGTGCAATATCGGGAAGGAGCACTCAACTACACCGGAGAAGCATTGCCACCAATAGAGAATGCTGATGGGAGGTTAGGGCAGTGCTGAGCAGGGCCAAGAGCAAGAGTATGCCAGGTAGAGCAGGAGGCATGCACAGATAATAGGAGAGAGAGCCGAATGGAGGCCGAATGAGTGTGGGTAGCAGGCTTAATAGCCATGGTGATGAATTTGAGAGCCCTTAATGCTCTGCAGTAGGGGGATGACATAATGAAGGTGGTAGAGTGTGAAGTTAAGGCAAGCTTGCTTGGGCATTTAACGCTGGGTGGGCGACCATGTGCGGGCACATGGGATGGACAATTGTCTCGCCACATGGCATCCAGGTGGCCCCTCCTGTCATTGCATAGCACCCACATTCGAGAAAATATTTTTTATTTACTAAATATAAATTATTTATCAATTTAATACTTAATAAAATATATTTTATTAATCATTTATTATTTCTATTATTTATCCAATAAATTTTCCATAATTTAAATAAATATATATATAAAGCTTGTAGGATTATATCTTCATCATGTCTAAGATATGACTTTGATCAAGGCAGGGAATTGAATGGGTAACTTCATATTAGAGAGTGTCTTCACATAACACTCTCACCGTGTATGCAGTGGACAAAATAAATATATATTTTTAATTTAATAGTATTCACATCTTGTCCATGGGGTCTTGGTTAAACAGTGATGATGTGGGCTCGGATAGCACTCATCACAAGTTCAATTGTATGTAGATATATTGATGAAGATGGAGTAAAAAAAGAATAAGTGAAAAGAAAATAAAAAATGAAAGATACTACTAAACTTAAAAACAAAAAATAGTATTCACATCTTATATATAGATAGATAAAAGAGTATATAATTTTCTTAAAATGAATAACTATTTTTAATTTAATGGTATCTGCATCTTTTATATATATAAAATGATATATATTGTTAGCAAAAATTAGTGAT
Organism: Pinus albicaulis; assembly: GCA_034641835.2. Classification (NCBI taxonomy): domain Eukaryota; kingdom Viridiplantae; phylum Streptophyta; class Pinopsida; order Pinales; family Pinaceae; genus Pinus; species Pinus albicaulis. The sequence continues at coordinate 223,569,210 of CM076579.1, forward strand.
ACGTGAAATTTAAAATTTAAATAACGTTGTTGTTAAATTATATATTCTTATAATTAAATTCATAACGAATAAATCGTACTAAGTGATAATATTTTTATATTTTGGGATGATAAAGTGAAGTAAGATAATTAATTATCAATGATTATATTTTCATTGTTTAAATAAAACAATAATAATAAATTTTGATTATTTAATTTTAATAAAAGTATTACTATTTAAAGTTTAAAATTAAAATGATTTAATTAGTATTAAAATTTAATTCCTATTTTATTTAAATTATATAAATTTTTTAATAATTTTATTTTATATGTTATGGGGTAACTTAATTGGTTAATCTGAAAAATGTGAAATTGTTGTAACTAGAAAGACCCAAGTTCAAATGGGAAGAGGACATATTGTGGGTCCTTAAGTGTCAAGCTCTGCTACCAAATTCCTTTGACTTACATAAAACGAAACAAAAAATAATATATATATATATATATATATTATATATATATATTATTCATTTTTTTTATTTCAAAAATATAATATTAAATTATTTGGTAATTTAATAAAATACCTTTCACACTATCTTCATAAAGTAATAATAAAAGAGTTTTAAATTCAAAATCAAATTAAAAATAATATTATAATAAAGATAATTCTTGTAGTACTTATTGGGAATAATAGTCATATGAAGTTTTATATGAATTATGTGGTTGAAGGTTCAAATTCATCTGCTAGCTTTCTGGACTGTTCATGGGTCACACTAGTGTGAGTTCACTTAAAAGTTATAGATGTGGCAAATCATGTAAGTAAGAGAGGTCAGAGTAGTAGTACTTGGAAATGACCCAATATCATGCCAATAAGAGCTCAACTATTCGATTTCTCTTCATGCAAAAAAACTAAAAATAAAAAAATAAAGATAATGTTAAAAGAAAGTGCATAAATAGAATGGAAGAGTTGGATAGGAGGGTAAATAAAAGCACAATGAAAAAAATACAAAAATATATAACTTAAAATTCAAAGAATAAGATTAATTAGGAATATAATTAGAAACATAAGAAGAAAGTAGAGGGCCAAAAAGGGAAATATTTAGAAAAATAAAAGGGAAGCAATGGTAAATAGATACATGATGAGAAAAAGAAAAAAAAGATAAAATCAAAGAATAAGAAGAGAAGGAAAAAGAAAATTATTTATAAAAATAGATTATAAATCATTAATAAAAAAAGTCTAAGAATTCTAGAGGATAATAGAGAAATAATTTAATAACATAATTAATGGATGGTAAGTTTTTAAAAGTATCTAACATTGTTAGTGAATTGTTGTAGCAATTGTCTCTATAGAACTTATAAAACTCCCTAACAATGCAGTAATGTTTCATATAGATATTTAAATATTAAAAGTAAACTTTTAATTTAACTAAAACAAATTAATTTTTTTTTTCTGTAAACTTAGTAGATCCTTGCTATTTTCTATTCATTAGCCAAAATGCAGGTCAGAAAAATTTACAGCTTTTAGCCTCAACCTGCCCTTCGAAACCCATGTCTGTCGGCCGTTTGAAAGAGCTATAGGCCATCCAAAACTTAAACATCTTAAGTCGGTATCTTATTGTCTTTATGTAGCTAATATCTATCTTCCCTTGCATAAACATATAAGAAACGTAAATGCTATCCATTATCATAACAAAAATACAAAAATAGAAATTTAATCATCATATTACTCTATTGGAGCCAGATATTTTACACTCGAGCCTCGCATGTCAACCTAGTGCATTCTTTGTGGTTGTTTCTCAATTCACCCCAGTCGGACGCTCTAGTGATTTTGTTGGAAGTTAATTTCCTAGATGGCTCTCCTGATATCCACTATATTTGAGCTTGCTCGAGGGTCTCACCCTATCTCTTGGAAAGAGACAATTTTTTTCACCAAACGACACACAATATCTAATAGGTGTGGATGGAGTGATGGAACATATATAATCTGCTGCGAGTATTACCAGGGTCAGTAATCATAGGGTTCAATTCTTCTTCGGCCATATCAACTTCCTCTTCTTCCTTGGCCCTTGCATCCTGCTCCTACCTGTAAATCAAAGACTTAATGCAATAGGGTGTACCATCCAAATATGTCTGGAACAAATTCTCCATCACCTCTTTACCAGAATTTCTACCATGTTTGGCTGGGGTAGGTTTCAGAGCTTTGGATTTTCCCTTATCCATTGCATCCTTCTTAGTCAACTGGACTTTCACCATTATCTTCAATTTCCGGTATTTTAGAAACTTTCTGTGCTGGCAATAATTTCTTGAAAGACCTTCAATAGTACAAATCATGACGAGATTAAAGAAACCTGAGATATAAACACAAGCACGGAGCAAAAGGGTCTGGTTGTCTTCACTGGCATACATTGGACTCAGCTTTGAAAGACTCAGAAGATTTGATTTAAAAGAAAACAACACCTCTTGAGCAAACCAGTAGGCCACGATAGAAATCTTCACCATATACAGAGCGTAACATACCAAACTCCTATTTCCTATAATAGCCCAGACCCAGATAATCCTGCCATAATAAATTACAGTAATACATATAACCTCAGAAATGGAGAAAATAATGAAAAGTGACAAAACAACCGACATGGCTGACCCACTGACAACCCGAACCTTTGCTACAAACCTTTACAGTGCCACCACCCACATTAAAATCACTGGAGGCCATACGGTCTAATTCCCGACACTGGTAATTATAGTACGAATTAGCGTCATGTAGAGACGAGCAAATAATAGAGAACCCAAATTGGATAGAATAGAAACCCTCCAATGTAAGGGGCAGATAATCTATATCATACAGATGCCATGCAAGTTCCTTACAACAGCATGCAAGGTCATTACAGCACCATGAAAAACCAGAGTAGAGCCTACAAAGGCAATAATGCCATAAAAAACCTATGCAAGAATCAAAACAAACATAAGAAGTAGATGAGGTCGTAACATGGAGAAGTCGGTTTTGAGTTGTTCCTTTCGCGTGAAGATAAATGAATGCCATTCATGCCAAGACTCCTTCATTGAAATACTAAAGACAGAGCCCACTTAATTCTATGCATTACAGGTTATCCACTGTGAGAATTTCTAACTCTCGGCAAGCCAAATCTTTACAATTAAACAGGCAGAGGTAAATGAGAGAGACCAGGGTCTTCCTCTACAAGGAATGAAAACCAAAACCAGAAGAATTTTGCATGGAAAAAGTGAAAGGGGGATTTACTAAATATTCCGGGTAATCCACAGCGAAACATTGAAGCAGATACAGGTAATCCAGAAAAACCAGAATCCTCCTTTTCATAGAGAGAAACCTAGAAACATGTTTCATGGAAAATATGAACAGAGAATTGGATACATACCCTTGGCGACGGCACGATGAAGGTGGCAGAGTTTTCCCCCGACCAATGAACTTTACTGCTAGTCTACGTGGAACTGAAGACTAATAACCAGAAAATGGCGATGAGGATGTACATAACCTGATTCCACCTCGCATGTCGACGCTTGCCCCAAAACATTCCTGATAGCCCACCTGCCGCATCTGGCTGTTCTACATTGCTATTTAATTCCCTCATTAATCTTCGTGGGTGGAGATTCCCATCACTGCCTCCTCTCGTCATCCTCGAATTTTGTGTGATAGTCGGCGCATGCTTCCTCCACGTACACTCGCCCCATCTTCATCTACGGCCCCATGCGTGGCGAGTTGGCACCTCGATCAGGGGTTTTGGTTTGTGCTGTTATCCCAATCCTAGATTTGGTTTTCAATGTTATCCTAATCGAGGTTTACAATGTCCTTGAGCACCGCGAGACCTAGTTCCTAAATGGATTTCTCCCATGAGTTATCCATAACCTATCCTGGTTAATGCATCCCCAATTTACTAGGAAGTCAGCTGCCTCGTTTCCTTATATTCTTACATGGAGCAGTTTAATATAGCTTATCTTTGCCATATCTCCTTAATCTCCTGAATTAGTTTGTTTGTTCGATAGTTGTTGCTAATATGATCCCATCGCACTCCTTTCTACTACTACTGGAGGATACCAGTGACTACTGAGTCTTCTTCCACGTCGAGACGATTATACTATTCTCTTCTTGCAATTATAAACCCTATTTTTCCGCATTCAATTTGGCTTCATTATTACTAGCATGTCCCAGATCCATGGTGTAAATCTGCAAAACACGACCCTCATAGTCATTGAAAATCCCCCCTCCCCCCGCTTGACCTGGGTTACCCTTCGAAGCACGATCATAACTTAGTTTTATAAAACCCTGTTGTGGAGGTTTGAACTTATCCCTAACCTTAAATGCCATAGGTTTGGGTTTCCAAGAAGCTGGCGCCAACATCTCGGTTTTAAGATTTAATTGATTGAGAACCCATACCTCTCTATGATGTGATTTCCAATCCTCCTGAGTTCATTTTTCAGCTAGGATAGTGTGTCGTATATTTTGAACTATGGTTTTCCAGAATTTAGTGGGTTTCCGCTTATCATCCCGGGACATTCTCCCGTTCCTTTCCTTTCACACTTCCTAGAGCAGGAACCCAACCGACAATGACCAGGCTCTGTATTCTAGTATCCTCATCTTCTTTAATTTTATATTGTATGTTGGATGCCCTTTTTATTTCTATCATATTGTTCGAACAGAGTAAATATATTATGCCACATAAGGTCAGCAAATGAAAAACTGTTGAGAATATTTTCCAGAGTTTCTATGTTCTCTCCACACATTACACAAATTGAGGGGCCAAGCATCCCTCGTCTCTCTCCAAGTTCTCTCTCCAATTAGTGTATAATGTACCATGTAGTTCTTTCTCCAAGTTTCCCCATTGTTGTGTGTTAGGGGCCTGTTGCCAATGATGCTTCTGCTTCCATCTCCTCCAGTAGTGATAATTATGTTCCTCGCAATAGTGATTTACTGCTTTGGCATTCACATGATTTGTAAAAAGGAAAATTTCCGCTTGATCAAGCCTACTGTATATTTTTTCTCATTGTTTCCAGGAATCTTCCCAAAATCGGGTTGTGTTGTCACCCCTTATCTCTGAGAAGTTGTGGTCTCCAATGAGATACTTGTTCGCAGAAGAAAAGTTCCATATTCCTGTTCCTTTAGGAAGGATTTGTTCTTGCATACTGTCTCCCGTAGTCTACGACATTTCATATTTACACTCCCATATTTTTTTCCAGAGGTATCTACATCCCTGCATCCATCTCCACCATAGCTTAGCCCCCATTAACTGGTTTAGAATATAAGGATCGTGAAAACTGAGGCCACCTTTCCTTTTAGGTACAGTCAGATTGTCCCATGATAGGAGAGCCCACTTACGATTCTGTTGAGAACCGTGCCATGGGAATGTTTTGAAGATGTTAGCCATGTCAGTACAACTGGACTTAGGGGCAGTCATCCCAAACAATTAATAAATAGGAATAGATTGTAAAACAGATTTAAGAAGGACTACACAGGTAGGGGTATTAAGAGATCGAAAAGACCAGTTCTAGAGACGATTTTGGATCTGAGTAATCAGGTTTTTCCATCGGGATACACGAAGGGAGTTAATATAAAGGGGAATCCCGAGGTACTTTGTACGCATAGTCCTAATGCTAAACCCGAGGGTGTTAGCTAAGAACCATTGAGATTGAGGAGCAATGTTAAAAAATAAGACATTGGATTTATCATTATTGATCAGGGTTCCAGAAGCATCCATAAACACTTTAAGAATATCTAAAATGACTTTATATTCACTAAGGCTAGCTTGGTAGAATAGAATGATATCATCAACAAATTGTTGATGTGATAGAGTGAGGCCAGTCCCCCAAAGATTCAAGCCTTTGAGAGATGCGGAAACCACCTCATGCTTGCTATATCTGCGTAACCCTTCCGCAACAATAATGAATAAAAACGGGGACAAAGTGTCTCCTTGTCTCAAACATGAGGAGGCATTGAAGGGGTCTGAGGGGCATCCATTGATCAATATAGAGAAATTGGGGGTAGAGATAAAGGATAGGATCCATTGAATCCATCTTTGATCAAAACCGCTGGCCTACAAAAATTTTGGAGGTAGGTCCAGTTGAGGTGATCATAAGCTTTACCAAGATCCAATTTTATCATCATATTTAAAATGGTAAAAATGTTTATATAATATAAAATTATAAAATATATATATATATATATATATATATATATATATATATATATATATATATATATATATATATATATTATATTTAATATTAGACTCTTTACAATTTTATTCACTAAATTTCAAAATCCTCACATCTTATTCAATTTCCACACATTTAAGTATCATGATGCACTTGAAATACTCCAAATTCTTGCTTTATTTAGATTTTAAGATCTATATTTATTTAAAATTTCATAGAAATTTTTTAAAATTTCATTAACAAAATTTCTTTATAAAACAAAAGTGTATCAATATTTCTGAGTTACAACTCTATAAATGCATTAGGGTATGCCAATCTTTAGATTTTGTACTTGCCTAAATCCAATGAGCGAGCTAGTGCATATAGCACGAGAAACATTAATAACCTTGTGTGAACACCACTCTTGACCCAATGCATTAATGGGACTATATATATATATATATATATATATATATATATATATATATATATATATATAATCTAGGGTAATCGATAACTGGTGAGAGTTGCCTAAGCAAGGCCCGAGATCAAATCCAACTAGCTGCCACTATAAACCTGGGCTAGGTGCAACAGCCTACAAGCCGCACACAATAGAAATTAACTTATGCCTCAACAAGAGCCAAGATGTTCGCTATGGGGTCGCCTACTCTTCTAGCCAAGACACAACATGCATATGTCTCCATGGAGGTTTTGATCCTGGGTGGATCCGATGAAAGTCTAGTGCCTTTCGTCGTTTGACCTCCGCTTCACGCACATAATTCTAGAAATATTAAGAGCCTTGTGAAAAGGCCATGGCGACCATTAATATACTACCCAACCCCATCAATAAGGCTATAGTCTTAGGGTATGCCAATCTTTAGATTTTGTACTTGCCTAAATCCAATGAACTAGCTAATACATTAATGAAACTATAACACTAAAAATATTAATAACCTTATGCGTACTCCAATCTTAACTCAAATGCATTAATAAAACTTTAATTCTAGAAATATTAATAGCCTTATGAAAAAGCAACCATTAATAAACTGCCAGCCCAACCCTATTAATAAGGCTATAGTGTCGAAAATATGTATGCCCTTGTGAAAATGCTCTCTTACCCAAATAATGAAGGTTACATATGATAGTGAATTTTCATAGTCAAATCGAAAACAAGGTTGATAATAATTAATCAATCTGAGAACCTTGTTGACATTTCCAGTCAAATCGAGAGACGGGCGATCTTCTTGACGTTTCTAGCTAAATCTAGAGAATACATTATCGTTGCTACGGTATGAAAAAAAAAATAACCACATTAACACTCGAAAAGTCTACTAGACTTGTCTAATCAGGCCAGCAAAACGGAAGGGATGATCGAATTCTGAAGCGTTGGGATAGTAGCCTCCTCGAAGTCCAAGAATAAAATACGTGTAGAGCCGATTTCATCTGGGAACTCCAACTAAAGGAGCCCTCTCCACTTGATGGCTCCTACATCTCACCTTCCTTTGCGTTTCTATAAAGGTCTTCGTGGCATGTGCTTTGCCTCAATTCCTTGCTCTCCCATCTTTAAATATTATATGTAAGCGTATGGCTGGTACTGACACACGCTATTGTTTGAAATTCGTTCATCCCCTACCTTTTCTACTGTGCAAGCGAGCTGAACTTTAACGAACCTCTGTAAGTGTATGGTTGGTACTGTTGAGACACGCTGTTGTTTGAAATTCGTTCACCCCCCTCCTTTTCTACTGTGCAACCGAGCTGACCTTTAACGAATCTATGTAAGTGTATGGTTGGTGCTGAGACACGCTGTCATTTGAAATTCGTTCACCCCCCTCCTTTCCTACTCTTACTCTTAAGATAGCAACCTACCTGACCTTAAATATTAGGTTTTCTCTCCATTTTTTTGCTTAGTTTTACCAGGTGCCGAAGCTTTCGATTCCCATATTGTACTTGGTCAGTTGTTCAGTATTCATAAGCTTTCAATCAACTATATAACCGAAGGCCACAGTCGCTGACTTTCACTTGGATATCAATAATCTTCTCATATATCAATGGAGATGGATGAGATAACAGTGGTGTTGGGCGAGGCATCAAAACTGCATGCGAAAATTGAGGACGCCATAGAGAGGGTGTTACGGTATGACACTAAAATCAATACATCACCTTCTGTGGATGGTGATAAAATAGGATGTGTGAATGGAGGCAAGTTCTCCGAGTCTGAAGTGGGCATCGATGGAGCCATGGAAGCGAGGAGCCTCTCTTCTATTCGTGATGCTCTGGAGGTTCTTGAAGACCAGCTCGACTGCTTGCAGGTTTGGAAATAAAACTTTGAAATACTTATGAATGAGATGCACAATAGGCGTTATTATAGCAGATTACTCTTCATGTTGAATCCGCTTTCAGTAAGTAGAAGAACCATTTCCCATTTCGCTCTCCCTTCCCTTCCCGTTCCCGTTCCCAATCCCATTCCTAATGTCTTCTGGGTTAGCTTTATCAAATTTCTAAAATATTCCAAATTTTACAGTTAATCTTCTCCCTGGTACATTATACACTACATTAGCATATTAGTACATGATGTCTTGTAACAGCTCTTTTCAAACATGATCTTGATGTTTCCTCACTTCCTAATCGCTTCCAACAACTACAAAATATTTATTATTATTTTATTCAATGCTCCTTAGATTGGTATGGATTCAGTTTAATATACATTTATTAATTATTATAAAAATAAACTAAAATAAATTTCTTTTGAATATATATATAAGACTAGAATTGGTGACAGGATAGATACATCTAATAAACAAAGTTTTAAACTAGCACAACCACATTAGTAAAAACTAATGTGGTTGATATACGCGATAGACGTATATAAAATAGATTTACAACCACATTTACCAATGTGGTTGATATACGCCGATAGACTTATATCCACTACCCATCACATTAATTTATATATCAATAAATAAATATTATATATAATAAATTTATTATATTAACTTGAAAATATATATTATATATTAATAAGAATATTAATATATTAAATATATTAATTATGATTAAAATCACAAAAATATTATATATATATATTAATAATATTATAAAAATATTAATAATATATATTAAAAATATTTATTAATATATTAAAAATATTAACTATATACATAGTATTAATTAACTTGAAATATATATAATATATATTAATCTAAAAAAAATATTAAAAATATATAATAATTTAATATTTATTTATATATATTAGTAAACCAAAAGAACTAATAATATATTAATAATATATATTATATCCTAGTTGATTATATTATTAATAATATATATTAATAATATTATAATATTATTAATAATAATTATTACTAATATTATAATATTATTAATATATATTATTATTATATGAATTATTATGGGTTTAATATTAAATATTATTAATAATGATTTATTAATATAATAATTATTATTAATAAATATTCAAATATTTATTTATAATATTTATTAGTAATATTATAATATTATTAATATATAATAAATATTAAATTATAATATTAATAATATTATATAATATTATAATAAGTAATATTATTAATAATCATTATTAATAAATATTTTAATATTTATTAATGATTATTAATAATATTATAATATTATTATTAATTGTTAAATAAATATCAAAAATATTAATACTATTAATATTTAATATTAATAATACATATTTATAATATTATAATATTACAAATAATTATTATTAATAAATATATGAATATTTATTTATAATGAATAACAGTAATATTATAATATTATTAATATATACAAAAATATTTTATATATATTTTTAATATTATAATAAGTATTAATAATATATATTAAAAATATCTATTAATATATTAATAATATTAACTATATACATACTATAAATTAACTTGAAATATATATAATATATATTAATAATATTTTTTAATATAAAAATAATAAAAATAATATTTAGTATTTTAATATTTATTTATATATTAATATCGTAGATGGTTATATTATTAATAAACCAAAAGAACTAATAATATATTAATAATATTATAATAATATATATTATATATTAATAATATCATAATATAATAATATTATAATATTACTAATAATCATTATTAATAAATATTTGAATATTTATTTATAATATATATTAATATATTAATAAATTAAACTCAAGAGATTAATAAAGTATATGAAACAATATTTAAAAACAAAAAACCTAAGAGATTAATAAACCCTAACAATTAATATTTTGAACTGAAGATATTAATAAACCTAAGGGATAATTAATAATGCAAACCCAATGTCATCATAAACCAAAGGTTTAAATATTATAAACCAAAGGAAATGGTGAACCCAAGGGATAAATATTATAAACATAAGGGATCAATATTAAAAACACAAGAGATTAATAAATCCTAAGAATTGATATTTTAAACTAAAAAACCTAATAAATTAATAAACCATAAGAATCAGTATTTTAAACATAAGATATTAATAAATCAACGTGATTATTAACATTATAAACCAAAATAACTAATATACCCAAGGGTTTAATATTATAAACCAAAGGATTCAGCGAACCCAAGGGAAAACCATTACCCAACAAATTATAAACCAAAGGAATTGGTGAACCCAAGGGAAAACCATTACCGAACAAATTATAAAGCAAAGGAATTGGTGAACCCAAGGGAATTCATTTAAACATTGAGACAATTGTTGTCGCAATGTGACGTTGGACCAAACATCGATCGATTATTCATATTATAAACCAAAAGAACTAATAAACCGAAGGGTTTAATATTATAAACCAAAGGAATTGGTGAACCCAAGGGAAATCCATTACCCAACAAATTATAAACCAAAGGAATTGGTGAACCCAAGGGAATTGATTTAAACATTGAGACAATTGTTGTCACAATGCGACGTTGGACCAACTATGACCATGGTTGGCCATGGGTATTTCCATATTGAGACAATATTTGTCAGAATGTGACATTTGATCATGGATGACATTGATCGATTATTCATATTGTAAACCAAAAGAACTAATAAACCCAAGGGTTTAATATTATAAACCAAAGATATTGGTGAACCCAAGGGAAAACCAGTACCCAACAAATTATAAACCAAAGGAATTGGTGGACCCAAGGGAATTGATTTAAACATTGAGAAAATTGTTGTCAGAATGCGACGTTGGACCAACTATGACCATGGTTGGCCATGGGTGATTTTTATATTGAGACAATATTTGTCAGAATGTGACATTTGATCGTGGATGACATTGATCCATTACTCATATTATAAACCAAAGGAAGTAATAAACCCAAGGGTTTAATATTATAAACCAAAGGAATTGGTAAGACGAGGGAATGATTTAAACATTGAGACAATTGTTGTCGCAATCGACAGTTGAACAAACATCGTTGATTGTTGTATTAATAAACTAAAAAAACTAATAAACCCAAAGGTTTAATATTATAAACCAAAGCAAGTGGTGAACCCAAAGGAAAATCTTTACCCAAAAAATTATAAACCAAAGGAATTGGTGAACCCAAAGGAATTGATTTAAACATTGAGACAATTGTTGGTGCAATGCGACGTTGGGCCAAGTATGACCATGGTTGGCCATGGGTGATTTTCATATTGAGACAATGTTTGTCAGAATGTGACATTTGATCATGGATGACATTGATCGATTATTCAAATTATAAACCAAAAGAACTAATAAACCCAAGGGTTTAATATTATAAACCAAAGATATTGGTGAGCCCAAGGGAAAACCATTACCCAACAAATTATAAGCCGAAGGATGGTGAACCCGAGAATTTATTTAAACATTGAGAAAATTGTTGTCGCGATCGGCGTTGGACCAACTATGACCATGGTTGGCCATGGGTGATTTTCATATTGAACAATATTTGTCAGAATGTGACATTTGATCGTGGATGACATTGATCGATTATTCTTATTATAAACCAAAGGAAGTAATAAACCCGAAGGTTTAATATTATAAACCAAAAGGAATTGGTGAACCCAAGGGAATTGATTTAAACAACGAGACAATTGTTGTCGCAATGCGACGTTGGACCAAACATGCGATCGATTATTCATATTATTAACCAAAAGAACTAATAAACCGAAGAGTTTGTATTATCAGCCGAGGAATTGGTGAACCCAAGGGAAATCCATTACCCAACAAATTATAAACCAAAGGAATTGGTGAACCCAAGGGAATTGATTTAAACATTGAGACAATTGTTGTCACAATGCGACGTTATACCAACTATCACCATGGTTGGCCATGGGTATTTCCATATTGAGACAATATTTGTCAGAATGTGACATTTGATCGTGTATGACATTGATCGATTATTCATATTATAAACCAAAAGAACTAATAAACCGAAGGGTTTAATATTATAAACCAAAGATATTGGTGAACCCAAGGGAAAACCATTACCCAACAAATTATAAACCAAAGGAATTGGTGAACCCAAGGGAATTGATTTAAACATTGAGAAAATTGTTGTCACAATGCGACGTTGGATCAACTATGACCATGGTTGGCCATGGGTTATTTTCGTATTGAGACAATATTTGCAAGAATGTGACATTTGATCGTGGATGACATTGATCGATTATTCATATTATAAACCAAAAGGAATTGGGTGAACCCAAGGAATTGATTTAAACATTGAGAAAATTGTTGTCACAATGTGGCGTTTGACCAAATATGACCATGGTTGGCCATGGGTGGTTTTCATATTGAGACAATGTTGTAAGAATGTGACATTTGATCGTGGATGACAGTGATCGATTATTCATATTATAAACCAAAGGAATTGGTGAACCTAAGGGAAATCCATTACCCAACAAATTATAAACCAAAAGGAATTGGTGAACCCAAGGGAATTGATTTAAACATTGAGACAATTGTTGTCATAATGCGACATTGGACTAACTATGACCATGGTTGGCCATGGGTGATTTTCATATTGAGACAATATTTGTCAGAATGTGACATTTGATTATGGATGACGTTGATCGATTATTCATATTATAAACCAAAAGAACTAATAAACCCAAGGGTTTATTATTATAAACCAAAGGAATTGGTGAACCCAAGGGAATTGATTTGAACATTGAGACAATTTTTGTCACAATGCGACGTTGGACCAAACATCGATCGATTATTCATATTATAAACCAAAAGAAATAATAAACCGAAGGGTTTAATATTATAAACCAAAGGAATTGGTGAACCCAAGGGAAATCCATTACCCAACAAATTATAAACCAAAGGAATTGGTGAACCCAAGGGAATTGATTTAAACATTGAGACAATTGTTTTCACAATGCGACGTTAGACCAACTATGACCATGGTTGGCCATGGGTATTTCCATATTGAGACAATATTTGTCAGAATGTGACATTTGATCGTGGATGACATTGATCGATTATTCATATTATAAACCAAAAGAACTAATAAACCCAAGGGTTTAATATTATAAACCAAAGATATCGGTGAACCCAAGGGAAAACCATCACCCAACAAAATTTAAATTATTGTTATAATTTAAATGTTATTAATAATTTTAATAAACCTTAATCATGTTTGAAACTTATAATTATTAATACAATTATGAACATTAATGTAATTAATCATATTAATATTATTAATAAAATGTTATTAATATTATTGTTATAATTTAAATGTTATTAATAATTTTAATAAACCTTAATTATGTTTGAAACTTATTGTTATTAATACAATTATGAACATTAATTTTAAATAAACATAGTGAATATTGTATTAATGATGCTTTTAATAATATTGTTATTATTAATCATAATGCTACTAATAATATTGTTTTTAATAATAATTAAAATTTTATTTTCATTATTGATTTAGTTTTTAGTATAAATCATAATCATCATTATTTAAATACCAATTATTAATATTATTTTTAGTGTATATTAGAATGTTAATGTTATTAATGTCATTTTTATTATTTCCAGAATGTGACCATGATTATTTACCATAATAATATTATTTAATGTTATTAAAATTAAAATTTATATTTATAAATATTAATAATATTAAAAGTAATATTATTATTATTATTCGCATTAACAATATTAACATGAATAATTAATATTAATGTTAAAAATAATATCAATATTAATATTTAATGTTAAAAATATAAATATTTAATAGTCAAATTAATTAAAAATATAAATATTTAATGTCAAATTAATTAATATTAATAGTATATATGTATCATCACATGGTTGATGAGGCTTAATAAAACTGATATATATACCGGATACTTAAATTTTGTATTAAATTTTCAAAATAAATTATACAATTAAATATAAGTTTATATACATAATTTAATTTATCGAGTTCCTTAGGGATTAGAGAAACTATCATTGAATTATATTTTTGTGCAATTCGAAATTGATTTTTTATATGTATTTTATGTTTAGTACCGAAAACAAGTTCTTCGTATATATATTTTATATTTATTAATCAGAACTCCTATGGCATATGCTTTTTGATGTGATATATTATTTCTAAATTATTTAGATTATATTTTATTAATATATGAAAATATATAAGCCAAACTTTTGGGAGCGATCTCAACCAACCTTTATCTAAAAGTTGAATCCAAATAATACTTAATGGTTAACAAACACATACCCTGTGACTTAGAGTAAGACTTGCCGTAATCCAATTCTTGAGTTTAATATTATTAATATATTAAACTATCGTGATCGACTTTTAATTTAATTTAATGACATCTAATATTGAAAAATACTATTTGTGTTCGAGGCACACGTGCACAGGAATTAGTTGCGTCAGTAAACAAACGTTTTCCCAATAGTACGGCTAAAAAGTGCACGGCGTGGGGTGTGCGGTTGCTGTCAAAATTGCCACGTGGAATGCAGTGAGTCGGCGGAGCACGTATCATCGCAACTGTGAACACCGTCATTTTTTGGAGAAAAGAAAATCCTTTACATCTATCACCATCATTCTGGCACAGACAGCCCATCAGTGAGGTGTGAGGGTGCGATGTGAACGTGGAAAATGACCGAGGGCTACGAAGTCTATGACGGGAAAAGAACGGCTGCCGAAAGGATGCTTTATAAGGGGATTCTCCCTTTACTTTCCGACACCGGACGGGATAGATTCCCGTCGTTCTTGATTTTCCCATTAATTGACGGGATATCAACTACTTTGTCGCGTTATGGCTGGCTTTTTCGAATAGATTTTATTAGCTCTAGGTTTTATTATATTACATTTTGTGCCTTTTTATAAACACCATTAAATATCATTTTAGGGTAAAAAAAAAAGGGTTTGTTGTAATGCGTTAAATTTTGGGAAAAATATAACTTTTTCATAAATTGCTCGTAGTATGGAAAATTGTAAATAAAAAAGAGTAGTTAAAAAAAACTTAATGATACGAGAACGAACGGTGCTCCGATCTTTTCAATCGCATTTGGATCTATAAATATTTTACTTATACAGCTGGAGTGAATCAATACGAGATCGATCAGTGCTTCCAATCTGATTTTTCCGATTCCATTGTCACCTAACCGGAAAACTCTTTACCAATGCAATTTCAAAAATCATTACTATTACATTATTATTATTATTAAAAAAAAATTCTTTCCAGAAAGCTATAAGATAGTACATATAACTGTGTTCATTTCTTCATTTGTTTATCATGTTTATCTATCTTTCCGGCTGTACCAATCCTATTTAATCCTATCTATGCACTCCCCCAAAAACATGTCTGCATTTCATATCTACATTTTGAGATTTTCAACACCGTACTGTTGGCTTCATACAATATGTTCTACTCACCCAATAATTACAGAAAATCTTACATATTATATAAAAATACATAAACCAAAATCTCCTCTATGCGGATAATGTCTCCTATGAATAGTTAAAGCTGCCAGCATTAACAGAACACGAGAATTAAAAAAAAAACTGAGAATAAAAAACTTACGAGATTTGTTCATAATACCACGCTTTGATAATAGATAATAGATCTGCAGTGCACTTTGTCAGTTTCAAATATCAATAAATATGGTCAGAGGAAAAAAAAGAAGTGGATACAGAAAAAAGGCTCCGGGCAGAGTTGTGAGGCTCGTGGTTCCGGCAAATATATTCAACGTATTTGTAGCTGCCACTTTCTTCATGTTGTATTTCATTACCAGGTAGACCACCATGTTCGAACCCAAACCGGCCACTGCCAGTTTCTCGCAGGCCTCGTTTCCTGCAACCCAATATAAGTTAAACCGGCGAGCTTAAAATACACCTACAGCTTTTCTATAAACAATAAAATAAAAACTACAGCTTTTACCTATTATGAAAGGCATGGTTTTCCATCCTCCTGTCGTCGTTCTGGGATCGTCTTTTCGTTTGCAGCTTCGGCCTTCTCATTATCGGCCACCCGTAATTCTTGATTTACGTTACAACCACATTAGTTTTAACATTAAAGTGCGGAAAATAAAATGAATGAAATGACCTCATTCATTCCGCTGATCAAACACCTGATTTGCAGTGTTAACGTTGCAAATGACCCAGTCCTTCGCTCCAAAGAATCGAACTCCACTTCGTAGCTCGAACCATCGAAGGTAGAAGTCTGGCTGTAGCACGAACCACCCAAGGCAGCCGAACGCGGAAGCCTCGCCGCACCTCGCTCAGATGGAGATGGATATGGAAAAACTGCTTTCTCATTCAACTGGAACTCGTGGGCACACGAATGAATTACCTCGTTCATTTTCATTTTGCTAATCATACTTGGGGGCTCGATTCAGGCTGGATTAAGGCTCGATAGCAGGGAGGGAGAGCGTGAGATATGGGATAACCGAACCACCAAAGGAAAAAGGCTCGTATTAGCTCACTCTCTTGTTCATTCAACTCAGTGCCAACGTATAGTGTTGCTTGCGGTCAATCGAGCAGAGAGAAGACGATCTCCATCGATTCCCGCTGGGCAATCGAGCAGACCGCCTCCAAAACCATCTGGCATGCATCTGGCATAAACGGTTGCCAACTTGCCCGCTCTCACCCACGTTCCATATCAGTTATGCGTGGCCCATCCTACTAAATCTTCATTCCGCCCACATTCATCTTCCAGTTCACCGTAATCCCATCACGCATGCATTGAGAATTTGAACGATCACTCATAACGGCCTCAGCCACATGGTATCCTAGGTTTGCCACATGGTATCAGTATATTTTTAGATTTCACCCTAATTTGATAGGTGGCGGTCAGCAAATGGCACAGTAAATTTTTAATCAAGATTTCTAAAATATTAATTTAAGTACGGTTTAAACACGTAATTTAGATATGCAAGGAAGTTAGTGGGGTAGATTTGATACATTGATTGAGTGGCGACGACGAGAATATATTGGCATCTTTCAATCTAGACCATCAGATCAAAAAGATTAATTAACCTAATCACAAAATATGCTCCTTCCGACAGGGGGATATGCCTATCGGCGTAAATAAATGTCTTTAAAAGTAAAAGAGACATGGAATGGGAATGGGAATGATTATGCGGTCAAGTGGTTCAATTTGGATAATTCATGCTACGGTGATAAAATTTAGTAGAAATTTTTAAAACCTTGAATTTATAAAATTTCAATAATATAATATTGACAATACAAATAGCTAGGTAGTGAAATTAATAAACAAAATAGTGAGGTTAAATTTAACCAAATTTGATAAACAGTCCAATCCCTTTCGTTGGGTCGTAAAAACTTTCTCCACCTTATACTGCATCACATACTCAAATAAACCTCTAGTAATCATCATAGCTATAGAGAAGCCAAGAATGCTTCACACAGCAGCCAAAATATCACTCTCTAAGGGGCAGAAACACATGGGAGGAACCAAACAGCAGAATGGGATAAAGATCACATGACTGAGGAAACGATCTACTTCATAACAGTTGTTGGAAGATTAAGCATACAAGATGATTAGAGCCAGAACCCTCTCCTCTCATGTCTAACATCTTTAATATGAATTAAATTAAATGTAAAGTTTTGCGTTAGTTATCAGAAATATATTATGATAAATGTGAGTGATGTAAAATTAAACTAGCATAGATTTATTTTAAGGACAGATTTAACATGAATTAACTGAGATTAATTTTAATTTTTGTGAGTGTAAACTTATTTTAGACTGTAAGATATAATATATAATTTCTCATTGTTTAAATTGTATTTTTGTATGCTATAATTCATATTGGATATTCTACTATAGACAACATTTAAATATTTTATTATATACAACATTCAAATATTTTTTTTAGCATTTTTTTCTATATATTGATATATATTAATATGATATCAATATAATTTAGTTAACTTAGATCCTCAAATAATTTATTTAGATCAAGTTTTAAAATATTTTTTTTAAGTGTAAATGTAAACATCTAACCCACATATTTTTTTTAATTCTGATTTTTTTACATGAAATTATATTAGGTCATATGGAAAACTAATTAAACATGAGTAGCATATTCTTTTTTCTTTTTTACTATAGTTCACTTTCTCTTTTTATTATAGCCTACATTGCTTTTCTATTTAGAGAATATTTTTTTTATTTTAATAGAGGCATGTGGCAACTCCATGTTGAGCACTAACATACTTATACATCCACTCAATTATAAGTCTCTCATTCTTTTTTTCTTTTTTTTATTATAGCCCACATTTATTTTCTATTTAGAGAATATTTTATTTTTATTTTAAGAGGGCCACTTGTCAACTCCAAGTTGAGCAGGGACATACTCAATTATGACAAATGTTTATGGTGCAATGTTAAAAGTTCAATTAATTAGGAAAAAATTAATCTTGAAATAATTAAGTTTAGGTGTCATTATTTTTACATAATTAAGATTTTTAAGAATATAAGAATAAGTTGTGATTGTGTTTGATAAATAAGAGTTTTAGTTATTTTTTGCACATTTTTTATTAGTCATAGTAGTGGTCTATGATATTGTAGCAAAACCTATTGACATATATATATATATATATATATATATATATATATATAAGAGCATGGGTTTGCATAATATTTGTACAAGTAGATCAAAGTGAGTACTTCCTATGGGTTCAACTAAAGAGCTTGACCTAGAGGGTGAGGGTGATGAGAGAATTTAATCAGTGTTGGAACAGGGTCCCCCAGCTACATTTTTGATATAAATTTTGTAATAATTACTCTAGCATAGAGGCTTTGGGGTGGGTCAAAGCCCCCAATATATTGTAATGGGTCAAAGGGTAGACCAAGATTCTATAAACCACGGTTTGCGGACCCTAGGATAGCGCAGGCTATGATGATATAAATAGTTGGATAGATTGAGTCTAGAGGGAGACTAAGTACGATTTATGCTAGTTGCAAATTGTTGAGATCTATTTTTTGGATTGTATTGGGTAAGGACTCCTGCTAGCTGTGTCGTGGAGATCCTCAATCTTGATGTGTGTGGACCCCACTGGTTGTGTGCGCGGGTTGGGAATCGGGTCTGTAAGTGGGTTTTGAATGTTAATGAAGGAGAAATCTGCTAATGTATCTCTGTGTTATAGAACTAGCTGTGTTTGTGTTGCAGTGATTCTGCCTGTTGATAAATATTTTTGCGCACATGGATACGAAGGTATTACTAAGATCTGATTAATAATAGTTGCTTTATTTATGTTTACATGCTATCTATGGGTTTATGAGCTTCACATTCTGCAAAATATACTCTTAAAGGCTCTGCGATAAAACTTCTATGCAAATCTGATAGATCTTAACAGGGCTACCTCAATTAACTCTCTTTCTCTCAGGGTGTGGAAACCTGGTTCCAGCATCCTCCCATACTACTTCGGGTGAGACCTTGGCTTGCGCAAGTAGGTCGTTCCCGAAAGGGCCAATAGTATAGGGGTTTGTTGGCAAACCTTAAATCCAAACCTAGGTTAGGACCCCTCAAGCCAACAAATAGTTTTGTTGCCGAGATCGGGAGCATTTTGAAAGAAAGATCGAGTAATGCCATGAGGTCATTGGTGGCCTGAAAACCTAAGCTTGAAGATTGGTTCAAAAAATAGATTTAGGAATTTTCCATAAAAGAGAATCGCAACACAAAGCTGACTACTGAAAAGTGGAGGAACAAGTATATCTTTACAGAGGTATATGAAATCTTATTTGTAACTTTTGCACATGAACTACGGAAGTGGCTAGAAAGGTTAGTGGAGTTCTAGACTTGTTGGAAAGACGATCGGGTTACGCAGTAGACTCCTGAATCAATCCAACAATTGGAGAAGGTTGATAACAAAATCACTTGGACTGTAGATCACTGGGTGGGTAGTGTGCTAGGAGGATTTGTAACAGAATTCACAGTTGATCAATTCATATCTTATTCTGAAACTGAGCGGAGGTTCTTCAAGGGATTCCAAGGTAAGTTCTTGCAAACGTTGCCGCTACTCATTAAAATGCTATTATGCAAAAAAGGTATTATGTGTAGAAACACCAAGTGAATGACCTCCGATCAGAGCAGAAGTATGACACGAAGTGGTAAATACTACAATCAAGAAG
Source organism: Pinus albicaulis (assembly GCA_034641835.2). Taxonomy (NCBI): domain Eukaryota; kingdom Viridiplantae; phylum Streptophyta; class Pinopsida; order Pinales; family Pinaceae; genus Pinus; species Pinus albicaulis. The sequence continues at coordinate 223,589,966 of CM076579.1, forward strand.
GGGAAAAATCTGTCTATAGTCCCTTAAGAGAGCCGCCTACACATGTAGAAACTAGTTGCCTGGTTACACCACTGTCAAATCAGCATAAGGGCAAGAACTCTCCTACCCCTCCGCCACCATTGGAAGACGATATGGCCACACACATGAAGCTACCCACCTTTAAGGGTGCGGGGGATGAAGACATGGACCAATTTTGGTTCATAGAGGAATCGATATCGACTGCGCAGAATGTTGCTAATGATGCTATAAAAAGGGTGCAGTTATCCCTAGCCTTTGAGGGAAGGGTCTTGCATTGGCTCATGGGGTACGTTGGCCAGCATGCAGATCCATCAATACAGGAAATTAAGGATGCCTTAAAACAACAGTTTCGAAAGCCTAAGTCCTACGCTCAACTTGTGATTGACTTGAAATATTTTAAACAAGGACCTACAGAGTTTGTATGGGAGGCTAATCAACAGCTGAAGAAAGTTATTAAGGATGGAGAATTTAAGTATGAGAATAGACAACACAAGTAATGGTTCTTTTCCATGCTATTACCACACCTGCATAGACCTATGGGTCAACAGACGATTGATATGCAAGAAAAAGCCCTGGAAGTTGCCATGAAGCTAGAAGTTGTGCCAAGGGACGATACCCAGTTTGGGGTGCAACAGATCCAGGGCCAGTTGGAGGCAATGCACCTAGAAATCCAGAATTTGTGGAAGGAGTGGGGAAAGAAGCTAGCCCATATATTTGGTGCATAAGATGTAGGGTGTCGGGCCACACCAAGGATTAGTGCCCTCTGTTGTTAGACTGCATGCAAGCTGGGGGACCTAACATTAGTGGAATTTTGAGGTCTAAAATGGACCTCGTAAGAAAAATGTACAAACAAAAAAAACTTTATAACAACCAATAGGATTTAAGATGATGATGTCAACCATGGGGGATGATTCACCATTTTTTAAGTAAAAAGAAAAAAATAATAAAATAATAAAACTACTTGTTCAACTCGTATTTTCAACATATATCCCAAAGTTTTTACTCAAATTTTGAGCGAGAGTACTCATTGATGCAAAATTTAATTCCTCATCCAAGGAGTACCCATGTTGCATAGTTTTGATGGACCTTACTACACGAAAAATGAGAAATACAATAAAAAATGTGATTACAATCACATTTTTCATGTATTTATTATTTTTCATGTAGCAGGATCCATCGAAAGTATGCAACATGGGTACTCCTTGGATTAGGAATTAAATTTTGCATCCAACAAGTACTCCTGCTCGAAATTTGAATAAAAATTTTGGGAGATAAGTTGAAAATATGAGTTGAAAAAGTAATTTTGTATTTTTTCCCTCCAAAATTTGATGATTTAATCAAATATTCTTTTATTATTTCCACTATTATTTTATAATTTCCTTAGAAGGCCCATTTTAGACCTCAAAATTACCCTAATTCCTGTTGCACCCCAAATAGGTTGTGGGACAAAGCACCCCCACGTTATGGTGCATCGACTGCCGGGTAGCTGGATTACATGATACCAACCACTTCCCCTGACTTGGTGCCTATGTCCCAGAATTGAATCAACATTGGTGTATATTCTTCTCATCTGTAGGACATGATTAGAACAACTGCCAAACATATGATTTAATGATAGATAAAGTAAACTTGTATAGGGTGCAGGCTGACCCTTCATCACCATTATCTCCCTCTGGACGAGAAGGCTCCCCAGCAGAGGGCGGGGGGGGGAAGAGGTGGAAGTGCAGGTTAGGGAAGAGGACAATTGATCTGCTTTAATTGTGGTGAGGAGGGACACTTCACAAGAGACTGTCTGAACTCGACACACCAATATTGTAGATATTGCAGGCAGTTGGATCATGTGATCGAATACTTTCTTGTACTAATAGCAAAGATTCAGGAAAAATATAAAAATGACGATGCATATTGTAGAAAGTGTTAAGGAGGAACTGTGCAATTAAGGACCCAACATTAACGTAATTACGCATAGTGGCATGGCCATGGGAGGAGTTGAGGAAAGAGCTGCAACTGAACCCCTTATCAGAAAAGATGCCGACAAAAAGGAAAGCTTGGACCTACAGAAGGAGAAAGAAACCTTCCTTGAAGCTAGAAAGGAATTTTCCAAGAATGAGGCATCTATCTCAAAGGCCCCAACGGATCTAAAAGCGAACAAAGAAGTTAAGTCATTCCTGCAGGCATGTATGAATTTTCCACGCAACTAGAAGGCAGTAGACAACCTTAAAGCATTGATAGACAGCTACGTTGAAAAGGTTAACCCTCCAACAGATGTTAAAGATGTCCAAAAACTTTATGGGCATAAGAAAAACAGTGGTCAGGAAACACGGCTAACTACGCAGATTGGTGATTATGAAATGGATCAATTCATCCTGGATTTAGCATTCGATGCAAATTTCCTGCCCAAGCAGACTTGGCAGAGGATGGGAGAACCCAAGCTGGAATGGTCTACTATACAATTTCACATGGCTAACCAACAGAAGATCATATCGTTAGGAAGTTTATCAAATATTATGGTAGATATCGCAGGAGTTAAGTTATATGTGGATTTTGAGGTGATTCAAATTGTAGAGGATGTGGACCCTTACCCTGCGCTCCTAGGACTGGAATGGGCCATAGACATGGGAGGTATTATCAACTTGAAGAAAAGAAGCATGGTTTTTGAGAATGAGGGTATGCGAGTAATAGTCCCTCTAGACCCAGCGGAGGGTGAGCGGTATACAGAACCAGTGCACGAAGATGACAACGTTGATCATATTTACAAACTGACTACTTAGGATGAGGATTAGATTAACCCTACAGATGATGACATGCTCTGCTAGGAGAAGGACAACGAATGTCTCTTTGACTCAGACGGGGAGATAGAAAATTGGTAGAACCGGTTTCATAATGTATCTACGCTACGATGCCTTACGATCGCAAAGAGCTTCTGGTGTATCTCCTCAACGTCCCTCTTCGAGGAGATCCAGCACAGAGATAGGTGAGCGCAGCAGCAGCTGAGTGAGGCAAAGCACACCATCGCAGCTAAGACTACTAAGGCTTCTCAGGCACAAGATGCATGCATCATTATCGCCGCGCAACAGATAGAGTTGGAATGCCTAATCAACAGACTCTGTGATGATGTACGGGAGGACATCCCGGCCTCTGCCACCCTACAGACCAAGATCGAAGGACTAGTCGTAGTTCTGAAAGCCTTTCAGACCAAAACGTAGAACGTTAATGTAGATATGAAACAACAAATTGCTGCGTTGCAGGCTAAGTTGCAGCCTGAGACCCCTCCCGAGGTGCACGCTTAGGGAGCTACGTTAGTTGCAGAAGCTACAAATACCATTACAGTGCAGATTGCTTAGGGCACCAAATTTTTTGAAACAGCTATGTAGCTATGGTCTACGATGTAGTGTGACCCTCTTCTGCATGAGTTTACCCAAGAGTTGTGCCATAAGGAAGAATAATTTGAGCAAATGGAGGCTATGATGCCCACTCTCATTCCAGACCAACGGTTGGCACATCTGCAAGCTAGCCACACGCTCAGGGATGAACTTGAGGGGCTCTGCTAGAAAAAGCTTGTCCTGAGTGACCACCTCAAGCCTTGGGTAGTTAAAGCCCTCAAGTTGTCCCAGGATTTGGATGTAGCAATCAAGCAGTTGAATCAGACCTTGGAGAGTGTTATCTCCACCACAGAAGGCCCAACTTCGCAAAAGTTGGTGGAAATTTCACAGAATGCTTCTGCATAGAGAGAATGTGTCTGGCCCCCTCTGGTCATCGCCATCAAGCAACTCCAGGAAAATATGCAGACCCCATGCCCACTGTGACTCAGGACAAGTCACAATATTGTGTTGTGGGCCTGTTGGAACATGGTCACCCACTACATTTTTTATATAAATTTTGTAATAATTAGTCTAGTGCAAAGGCTTTGGGGTGGGTCAAAGCTCCCAATGTATTGTAATGGGTCAAAGGGTAGACCAAGTGTCCTCAAACCATGGTTTACAGACCATAGGATAGTGCAGGCTATGATGATATAAATAGATAGATAGATTGAATCTAGAGTGAGGCTAATTATGATTTATGCTAGCTGCGAACTGTTGAGAACTATTTTTGGGTTGTATTGGGTAAGGACACTTGCTAGCTGTGTGCGCGGAGATCCTCACTCCTACTGTGTGCAAACCCCACTAGATATGTGTGTGGGTTGAGAATCAAGTCTGTAAGTGGGTTCTAAATGTTAATGAAGGAGAAATCTGCTGAAGTATCTCTGTGTTATAGGAACTAGCTGCGTTTGTGTTATTGCAGTGATTCTTCCTATTGATAAATATTGTTGCGCACATGGATGCGAAAGTATTACTGAGATATAATTAATAATAACTGTTTTATTTATGTTTACATGTTATCTATGGGTTTATGATATTCGCATTCTGAAAATTATATTGTTAAAGGCTCCGCGATAAGACTTCTTTTGCGTAAATCTGATAGATCTTAATAGGGTTGCTTCAATTAACTCTCTTTCTCTCAGGGTGCAGAAACATCGTTCTAACACCCTCTTATACTAATTCGGGTGAGACCTTGGTCTGTGCAAGTAGGTCATTGCCGAAAGGGCTAGTAGTATAGGGGTTTGTTGGAAAACCTTAAATCTGAACCTGGGTCACGACCCCTCAAGCCAACAACCAGTGACCTCTTAATAGCAAAGGTGATTTAACTACAGAGACTCAACCAATTGAAATAACCCTATGAGTTTTATTTTAAATGTATATATTTCAAGTTAAATATTAATTTTTTTTATAATTAATAATTATAATGATAATGATATCATGATAGTTTAATTTATTTTTATGAATCCTTTAATCTTTATCCATATGTGATGTATCATGAATGTTTATATATATTTACTTTCCATTTAAGTAATGGTTTAAAAAAAGAGAGAGGGAGAATAGGGAACAACCAACTCCACAAAGGAAGAGTGAGCTAGCACCCCTGCCACTTAATATCTTACCTAATCTTAGTGTAAATGGAATTCAAGTTGTAATATCCTAAAATGGGAAATGTCAGCAAGGCATGACTGGATAATGCATTTTCTAGGAGTGGCTGCTACAGAATATGAAATAAGCCCTTGGATCCCTTACATCTGAGTATCTAAGACCTAAATCCAATAGGAGATCAAAAACAAATCAAACTAGGTGGGTTAAACAGATCTCCCACACCTAGTAAGGCTTGAAAGCTACCCAACAAGGGACTGCAGCAATACTGCTCAGAAAATAACGCAGTTTCAGAAGAGCAAGAGCTAGAGGCCAATAAAATATCCTTCAAAAGTATTTACAACAGCAAAGCAAATGTATAATGAAGTCCATGAGATGAATAGTTGAAAATACAAGACAAATACAGAAGAAATGCCCTCAAAAGAGGTGCTGCAACCACATAAATGATTGAAACTGCCTTGACAACGTTATTCTATTAGGCTGCAAACTGCTGTAGGTTACATATCAGATCTAGAGTAGATCTATGCATAAAAATTCAAATCCATATCAGATCCATGCACGAGAAAGGCTCCTCTTTCAAATCCCCTTGGGGTTTTGAGCTTTACACTAAGGATAAGCAGTAGATCTGAGATCTAAGAAAGAAGATCTGTAGAAATATTCAGAAATTCCGAAGTATTCAGAATGTGCAGATCAGGTCTGAAATATACAATATGTAGATCTCCTCCAATGGTTCTCAAAGTGATGGGCAGATCCCCAACACTCAGGAAACAACTCTCCAAATAGTGCACCCAAACACCCTGCAACAACTCCTACAAGAATAACGCAAATTTGGGATAGAAAATGCACTGTAGGGTATAGATAGTTGATGGCTGCATACCAAGATCAAGAATTGAAGCTCATGCACTCCAATACACTTCCTCCAATAGAGCAGAGGGCTTCTCCACTAAAAAAGAGCACTGAAATGTGTTAGATCTGAATAGATCTAATCTCCACTCGCTGCATCTTGCAAAGACAACCAAACCCTCACTGGATCTGAGTTGTAATTGAAAGGAGAAGCTTGGCTTTCAAGCCAGAGAGTGGACCTTGCAATACAAACACTCCCAAGAGCTACTCAATGGGAAGAGGAGGAACTCCTAAACAGGAAGTTCCAATGCTAAACATAATTTGAAATTTAGGCTAAACAGCTAAAGAAAGCTATATGGTCTGAACAGACAATATATTAAAAGATCATATGATGAACAAAATCCTCATGCTGCCTTCCCCTTACTCTTATAAGATGAGAGTATGCAAAACCTTAAACCACCTTCAATGGACTCATCCCTTTCACACAAGAGATCTTCAACTAGAATTACGTTGTGCCTCATTGATGAGCACTCCTCCAATGCAGCACTGTGGATATGGTCAAAGTTGACCCAGTCAAGGTGATTATCCCCTTTCACACATAAGGGTGTTTATTTACATAGCCAAGATTTATCCTTTTATTCTTCATTATGAGTTTGATTAACCTCCTTTGTACATTTATTCATCTAAACAGATTTTTAAAGCAAAAATAATATCCCTATTAGCTGCATGCTAATTTAGGAATGTTACAGTCTTCCCCTCCCAAATGTTGCTTGTCCTCAAGCAACTTCAAGGGTGCTGCAAAATATCCCCTCTTCTCCTTCTGGCCTCCTTCTTCAATGGTCTCCACCATTGCTTCAGATTTTCTGCAATAATTCTGTCTCCCAATGGTTCCTCCCAAGGGTTCAAGTTGGCCTTTGGTAGATTAACCAAATGGCTCTCATCATGAAAGAAAGGAAGGTATATATGGAAACCTCCTTGCTGATAAATGGCATCCTCAAGATAGAAGTGATGACAAACATGGGTAATTTCATCATCAATGAACGACTCCCACCTCCATGCTATCATCCAAATGAAATGAACCACCTCCCAGCTTGGTAATTCATAGTAAAGCTCCTCCCAATTGCTCATGAAAGACATGCTCCAAGTTCTCAAATCAATCATATGGTCCACATCGTAAAGAAACACGTGATCTACAAGAGTGGCCATATAGTTTCCCATGCTCCCCTTAGAACATGTAGTTCAAAAAATGTAGGAAATTTCTTTCCCCAAGGACACATCCAACATATGTATCTCTCCTTCAACCATGCCCCCAAAAAATATAAGAACATATTCAGCATATGGGATCATAATTAAGTTCATGCTAGCTGCCATATGTAATAAAGGAGAAGGACAATGGTCTTTCATGTGCAACTAGCGCAGTTTTACTCCTAACTTCCATAGAATATGATATCACAAGTGTTTTCCCCAACACTTGTTTGTTGCCCCATCCTTCTTGCATTCTTGGAGAAGGTGTATGATGGTTGGTGTTAATGAATCACACCATGAAGAGTACATCATCTCTCTAAGGTCTCCCAAGGAATGGCCAACATCACCATTGTTCATGGCCCAAAGTGGCTTATGAAGCCTATAAGATAAGGTGCCCCTCTTGGAGCCAAGACCTACACATGAGTGTTAAGAAAATGCAAGTATATAATAAATACATCATGAGGTTCATAAATAAAATTTTTATCATACACTTGTTTCAAATCCGCAAGGTAGCTCATGGATGAGCTTCCTCTCACACTCAATGAATAAGGAGGTGGTAATGATAACTCTTCCCAAGAGTTATGTTCCTCCTCGACCAGAAAATGATCCATGCACTTCCTCATATGAGACTGCATATCCTCTTTGAAGTTATCCCACATGAATCCATCTAAGATAGTATGATATTCTCTAATGAAACCAGTGGGTTTTGAAAGCAAGATCTCATAGGCTGCATTAAGTAATTTCTCCTTAAGCTTAGAGTCTCTAGCCAAATATATCTGATCATGTGAATAAATGACTCCCTCAACTACTTTATACCTCCCATCCATCACTTTCTCATCAAGAAACTTACATGTGAAAAGGTCCTTGGAGTATTCCATTAAAAGTTGGGAATCCCTATTTGGATATAGGCTCCCCAACAATGACAGCGCTGTATAAATTTGAAATGTAGCCCCTATCACAGCATGGCTCTCCTCCTTGACATGCTTGATGTCAAAGTCACCTATTGGAGTACTATCAAATTCACTTTGCTACCTCATTTGCAGTTGATCTTGCTCAAGACAAGATTGAAGTAGATGGAATTCAACCTCCCCTTGGAAAGTCCTTGCCTTCTAAAACTTCCTCAATGTAGCCCATGCATGCAAGAGTGTTGATATCCTCTTGTCATGTTCAAAAATATCCTTTGTGAATGAGAATCTCATTGGCTACCACAAAGATATGGAGTTGCCATATGACATCATGTCCATGCCATCATAGACTTTTGAATTCTCCTTTTTCAGCACAAATAAATAAGAGGGAGATAGCAATGTCCAATTCAGAAAATTGTTGATCTCTCTTTTGAATCCATGAAAGATTCTTTGCATGCATTTGTGCTAGTTCTCTTGTTGTGGTTCCTATTTTTTGGCAAGTTTGGAAATACCAAAAGACAAGACAACATCAAACCACTTTGGGATCTCAAGATCTAGCCCTCCTAGATCCAGAGATGGATCTCTCTATAAAGGTAAAGAATGACATATCTTTAAGGTTCAATTTAAGGTCTTAGGCTAGTTATAGAGCACAATGATTGTTAATTTTTGTTTGTTTGGTTGGGAAAACATGAAAGAAGGGTCTAGTGTAAGGTAAAGGAATGAGTATAGAAGGATTTTTGGCAATGGTGAGATAATTCAAAGAGAACACAAGTCCATTGGGCAATGGGGTCATAAAAGGGTTTACTTGCAATTCAAATATCCAAGGCTTCCAAAGGGCTAGTCATCTAAAATAGAGGATCTCTTAAGATGATAGTATGGGATGGAACAATAAGGAAATGAAAGGGAATAACAAGGAAAACCTTCCAAGGTGACCACTTCGGAGTAAATATAGGGATAGCGCATGCCTTAACCTCTATGATCTAAACTCCTAATGAGGCTAACTCTGAAGACAAAAATCCAGCAGTCCTCCTGACTACTTTCAGATAATAGAAAATATTTAAGTTTAACACAAAGCAAGGCCTGAGATCAGAGAAAGACTTTTAACCTTCACTGCTTTGACACCAACTCAAAGAGATCTTAGAAAGGCTAACTATTCGAAAAGGACCCTAGTGGATAGGGCTAACTCTAAATCCCCAGTTTCCCAATTCTTTTAGTCAAAACCAAACAAGAAGATCTAAGAAACAAATTCTAAATTCATACATCAGTAAGCATGGGCAGACCAACATCTTCGACTGATTAAATTATATTGAATTTGTTCCTAGATACACAATGAACAGAAAACATAAAGATAAGAAAATACAGCGAGCATTAGGGTACTTGCAGCAGTATGTCCTAAGCTAAATTTACTGTTTTCTTATCATAGAAAATGAAACATAATGTAAAACAGAGAGAAAACAATAACAAAGAAGGAACACATCACCACTGATTTAGATTAGGATCCGATGAACGTGCTTGTCATATTAGAAGAGCAAGACCAATAGCATACATCCTTGTCCAACAGTTTGATATCATTCAAAAATCAACTCCCAGCCTATTCACAACTACTACTCACAGAACTCTAACTCAGTGAAATTGCTTACAATCACTGTTTTTTCAATAATCGACCAACATTTACAATGTATTTCTTATGAGTTCTTATAGGTGGAGAGTGATAGTAGTGGCGGATAGAACTTAAATGATTCATTTAAAATAGAGGGAGAAAATTTTTTTGAAGCCCATTCTGTCTTAATATCTTTATATTTAATTTAGGTACTCTTCAGATGAATTGGGGTCTCCGTCAGTTTGAGAATAACTCTAGGGGTATGTTCCATAAAGTAATTTTCGGTTGCATGTAATCTATTTGTACTTCGAGACAAGAAAGGATGAAGGTTAGCCTTTCAGGTCTTCCATGCTTTATAACTAATGCACTGTCAGTTATTTGGAGATTTCTGTCAGAATAATAACTACTTTGGGGCTCGATGCAGAATAGAGAATGGGTAGTAGTGCTTTTGGTCCTTTCTTCAGTGAAAAGGACTGTCCTACTGATGTGTCTTCTGCACTGCTGTGATCAATGATTGTATTTAATCTATGCAGACTGTGGATTATGCTTCTTAATATTCAATATTATGCTCTTAATCCCTTGATATCTTTGATTTCTTCTTCAGTGTTGTTCGTCTCTGCAATGGTCTTTCGCCATGGCTGTAACTATGAAAATAGTGTGAATTCACTAACTGAAACCTGCGAAACACGATAAAAATGTTATAAAAGCCAGTGGGAGTGGGGAGGGACTGCTTCAGAGGCTCGTGGAGATGGAGGAGCAATGATGGAAATAGTGAGCATAGCTGAAAGATGGGAAAAAACACTGGCAGATAAACTAACCAGTTGTTTTGAAATTTTGGGTGCGAGGATAAAATGGGACTGTTAGGCCAAGATGATCTATGGTGGAGATTGTCCACTGAAGTCTTTGGAGAGGTTAGATGAATGGAGGATGAAATGAGAATGCGATACAACGTGGGTCATTAGATCAGATCAATCAACGGTCAAGATCTTTTGATGGAGTTATTCGGGAGGCTTGAACGGTGGGAAAAAAAATGGGGTTGAAATTAACTTGTGACCATCCGATCTTAGAGATCGACGGTCAAGATTAAATTAGGAGTCATATTACAGAGGGGAGTAAGGTGGAAAACCAGAGTGGTTATCGCGCAGTTTTTAAGTGGTTTCATATTTTTGCTGAAAAAACGCGATGCCATACATCGCACGCCACCTGTCCTTTCAAAACCTACCATATCGCGAAATTTGAAACATTAACTCTCGGATGCAAAAATTACGCGATATGAAATGGTGGCCGTTGGATCGAGGACCTCAAACCCGACGGTGCAGAAGAAGCGTGATATGAAGCAAGTTGCATGGGTGGAAAAGGTGGGCAGGGTCAAAGGCGGTTTAAACCCTAACCGTTGGATCTTGGAAACGGACGGTCGAGATCTGTTGATGGGGAAAAAAAGAGCAGGCGGGGTTTGATAATTAGAAGCAATGTGGACCATCCGATCTAACTTGATCAACGACGGATATCTAATCGGAGGTCAGGCTAGTGAAGAATTATGAGCAGAGCGCGATGAGATCCTGGCCGTTGGTTCCTGTGGATTCAACGACTGAGATCAAATCACATGATCGGCATCGGAGGAGGAAAAGTGGACGGGACTTTGGACTTGCGATGTGCGGTTGAGTGCTGACCGTTGGATCAGGAAAGATCAACAGTCTGGATTAACTTGGAGGGGAACAGACGGAGGTCTTCGCATGGAGCGCGATTAAATATTGGCCGTTGGTTCTTGTGGATTCAACGGTCCTGATTAAATCGGCGGGATCAGGTGATGGGCTCTGTGAACAAAGCGCAAACGAATCTTTACCGTTGGTTCTTATGGATTCAACGGCCAGGATTAAATCGGGGAGTCGGCCATCAGGGGAAAAGAAAGAGGGAAGGTTGGATTTGCGCGATGCGATTAAGCACTGGCTGTTGGATCTATAGAGATTAACGGTCAGGATTAAGTCAGAGGGGGAATGGTGGAAGGCTTGCGATGGAGCATGATGTGATCCTGGTAGTTGGATCGGGAGAGATCAACGGTCCAGATTGAATCTGCAATTGGTAGAGGAAAAGTTCATCGCATCGGAAAATTTTAAAGAACAAAGGAAAAAGCCGAAACGAGAGCTCCGATTGCGATTTGTGATTAGGCCTTAGTACTTGGTCGTAGCACGGGTCACATGCGAAAAAGGGGCTAAGGTCTAAGCCGAAAGGGGCTTAAGGCCTTAATGTAAAAATGGTTGTTTTAGCCTTAAAGTTAGTGTTTTTTAAGCCGAATGAGGGGTTCCGGTAAGCAAAAGGAGGGATTTTTAAACCAGATAAAGGGAAATACGTGGTTTAAAAGGGTATTTAGGAAGGTTTAGAGGGTAAATTAAGGGATTTTATGAAGGGAATGAGGGTGAAACATGGGGGATTTTGTGGGAGTGAAAAAGGGAAAATGGAGGCCTTTTAAAAGCAGTTTCTTTCACAAAACAGTAGGGTTCTTTACTAGAAACAATGGTGAAGGTAAATTTTTAGGATAAGGGAAACACATGGAGGCTTCAAGGATGATAGATTTTCAAATAAAATGTCTCTCTTGAAGGCTCAGAAATATTTTTAGCCACTTGTTTGCTTGACAAAATTTTATAGGTGTCTAACACCAACACTGGTAAAAAATGGTGAATGCTGGTGCAGAAATACATAGTGCTGTTTGCAGGCTACTATTGGATGCCTTCCCTGTGTCAGAATTGGGCCTGAGATGGCTCGTTGGAAATATATGGAAGTATAATTTCCAAATATTCTTGATTTTGTTCATTTGGTGTCCATTTGGTTGTTCAAAAATTCACTGTCCCAACACTAGTCAAAAATGGTGAATCCTGGTGCAGAAATACATAGTGTTGTTTGCAGGCTACTTATGGATGCCTTCCCGGTGTCGGAATTGGGCTCGAGATGGCTTGTTGGAAAGATATGAAAGTATGATTTCCAAATATTCTTTATTTTTTCATTTGGTTTCCATTTGGTTGTTCAAAAATTGACTATCCCAACACTGGTCAAAAATGGTGAATCCTGGTGCAGAAATACATAGTGTTGTTTGCAGGCTACTTTTGGATGCCTTCTCGATGTTAGAATTGGGCCTGAGATTTCTAGTTGGAAATATATGGAAGTATAATTTCCAAATATGCATTATTTTTTCCATTTGGTTGTTCAAAAATTGACTATCCCAACACTGGTAAAAAATGGTGAATCCTGGTGCAGAAATGCATAGTGTTGTTCATCCTTTAGAGGAAGTAGCGCCAAGCAGCCACTGAAGTTACTCAAAAAAATGTTTGACCCTATGATTACTTGTGGAGGTCTTATCAATGTGTTTCTAACCCTATGATTTTTTAAGGAGGTTCCATCATTGTGTTTCTAACCCTCTGCTTTTTGAAGGAGGTGCCACCAAACACATGAAATTTCATCCATCTCAACATTGTACCTTGCTTTGTAATATATGCCTTTTATTTTCCATATCATTTGTGAAGTTTTTAGGGAGTAAAAAATGTGATTGGCATATGGAAAGTGCTCACTGTTAAACACCTTTGAACAAACTCTTTCCTTTGACTATGTTTTAAGGGGCAACGAACTTTTTGTTGACAGCCTTTCAAAGCTTAGTTCATGATAAGGTACAAGAAGCAGCTTTCCTTCTTAAACTTTCATCCTGGTTGCCTAACTTTATTTGGTGATATTTTTTTCAAATACTATCCTTCTCTTTGAAACAGAGAAACTTGTAAGGCTAGGTCACCCTTTAGAGAACTTTGGAAGCGCTACCTTTGGAGTTGATCCTGAAGTGCTGATGATGAGCATTTCTTAATTTCTTTGTATTAATTGGTCTTGATGGATGACCATTTTCTTCATGCAGATTTGGATTTAAACCATGTACACTTGCTTTTCTGTACTGAATTCTCTCCAATTGATTTTTGATGCCAAAGTAATTCAACATGAAGGATCTATTTGAAATTTTTTGTATTGCCCTCATTTGTACACTGATCATCATTCAATTACACCGCTGTAGAGATGTAAAAACAAATGATTTTTAACCTTGGAGAGCTCCTTTGGTGTTTCATAGAGATTATGCCTCATCTAAGCATATTTCTTCAGATAGTGAACATTTTCATCTTTTCCTGATTTTAATCTTTGTTGAACTTCTTCTGAAATGAGACAAAGTGACCTCTTAGTGGTGTGCGACCTATGGATAGACCAATGCGTTTTTTGCAGAATAGGAAATAGATTTAAGGCTGACTGGTACTAGGCACATGCTTTTTGGCTTAAGATATCTTAGCCAAGGAAAAACTCCCTAAACGCCACTATCTAACTTAGGGACAATTTTGACAGATTCTGAGTGTTTTCTTAGGCATGATCAGATTGTCATATGACAAGATGATTAGGGATAGATTAGCAGACACTTTGTCAACCTTTGGATAGTGAATGGGATGAGAAACAAGGTTTAATGATAGCAAATAAATCACAGCTATGATAGCTATAGACAGGGATACTTTGCTGAAACAAGATAGGACTTGAAAATTGGATTTTATTCTCATCATAGACTGACAGGAAGGGGTAGGAGGAAAAAAATTGTTTTGGGGTGTTTTCTAGATGAAAAATTGACAGTTTTGAGATCTACTTCTAGAAAAATCAGCTAAGGAAACTAGTCACCAATAACAGGTAAAAATACTGATGACTAACAGAGGCCATCCTTGAAGTAATAACTGGTGTAGAGAGACCATGGGATGATTTTCATCATTGGTCTTACCTTCTACCGGACTTGTGCGAAGTGGAATCAAGTTTCCCTAGCCCTCAGTATTTTGGATCTGTTCACCTAGTCGTGAACCCTTTAGCACCAGCACAGGTTTTTGCTGAAGGGAACATGGTTGTTATTTCTCCTACTACCCTAGTGAACATCTCCAAAGATCCCAACTTCATATAAAATGTCTTCATCGAAGTCTAGTGTTCCCCTTAAGAGATTCAAACTTACACCGATCTCTTTCAAGAGTTTCGAGATGTGTTCGCATGGTCTTACGAGGAAATTCCTGGTATAGATCCATGTATTGTCCAGAATGAGATCAAGATATTCGAAAATTCTAAGCCTATCAGGAAAAATCTTTGTCCAGTCAACCCTAGGAAGGAAACAACTATAAAAGCTGAAGTAGAGAAGCTGCTTAAGGCAGGTTTTATTTACCCCGTTCCTTTAACTAAGTGGGTTTCAAATCCAGTTCCTGTAGACAAGAAACAAGGAACGATTCAAGTTTGCATCGATTTCTAGACCTAAATAAAGCATGTCGTAAAGATAACTACCCCACACCCTTTATGGATTAGACCATCGATGAGTGTGCGAGCAATGAGATTTTCTCCTTCATGGATGATTTCTCTGGATATATAATCAAATTACTATTTGTCCTAAAGATCAGCATAAGGCTGCATTTATTTGTCCCTGGGGTACCTTTGCTTACAAGAAAATTCCTTTTGGCCTCAAAAATGTTGGAGCTACTTTTCATCAGGCCATGTCTTATGCCATCCACGACATCAAACATATTATCAAGGCATATTTGGATGATTTAGCTACTCGTTATCACAAGAGAATTGATCATCCTTCTCACCTCTGTCAAGTTTTTGAACAATGTCGATATTACAAAATCCAGTTGAATTCGAACAACTGTGTTTTCACTGTCACATCCGATCGTTTATTGGGATTCATCGTGTCTATGAAAGGGATTCGAGTAGATACCTTCAAGTTTGAGGCAATACTTCAGTTGCCTCCCCTGTCTTCAACTCGTCAACTTCAAATTCTACAAGGAAAAGCTAATTTCCTGTGAAGATTCATCATAAATTAGGATGAGATTACAAAGGGATTTATGAGATTATTAAAGAAAGGATTTCCATTATTTTGGGATGACTTTTCTCAATGCTCATTCGACTCTTTGAAAAAATCATTGACCTCTTCTCCTTTACTGAGTCCACTCGATTATAACAGGAATTTCCTCTTGTACCTCGTAGCAGCAAAATCTACCATTGGTATGGTTCTAGTTCAGGAAGATGATTCTCTTTCCGAGCATGTTATATCCTACCTTAGTTGAGGCTTGGTAGGTCCTGAACTCCAATATTCTCCGATAGAGAAACTTTCTTTAGCAACTGTCCATGTTGTGCAATGACTCAGATATTATATTATCCTCCGCAAAACATATTTTTTGGCAGTAGTCAATCCATTTCAGTTTATTCGTAGTAGGCGATTGATTTGGGGAAAACACAATCGATGGACTGTGATTTTGTAGGAATTTGATCTTGAGTTTATGTCTTCCAAGTCCAAGAAATTATTAGTTTTTGCGGAAATGATTTCTAAGTTACCTTGTGGAGAAGATAATTTTTATGACGAATCATTTCCTGATGAACATATTTTTCTCATTTCTTCAGAGGATCCTTGGTATGGGGATCTCATAGTTTATCTCCATACTGCGAAGTTTCCCTAAACTTTTTCGAAATATGAGCAATGTAAGTTACGTCACTTATCCAAAAGTTATTTGACTATTGGTGACACTTTATATCGTCGTGTGGTCGATTCGATCCTTAGACACTACTTAACTCTTGAAGAAGCTGAGGTTGTGCCCAATTATTGCCACAGTAGAAATTGTGGTGGTCATTTATCTGGGCTTGCTACAGCTAAAAAATTGTGTGTGGAGGATACTTCTGGCCTTCGATTTTGAAAGTTTGCATTGAATCGGCCAAAAAGTGTCATCTGTGTCAGGTTTATACTCGAAAGATGCGCCCTCATCCAGCTCCGCTCTTTCCTGTCATCACTATTGGCCCCTTTACAAAGTGGGGTATTGATTATACTACTTGTAACCTACCTTCTTCTAAAGTTCACAAATACATTATCGTAGTTGTTGACTACTTCACCAAGTGGGTTGAGTCTATGCCTACTTTTGGGAATGACCATGAGACAACATCTTTGTTCCTCTTCAATCAAGTCATTTCTCGCTTTTGTATCCCCAAATATATTGCTACTGACCATGGTAGTCACTTTCAGAATAACATGATGGATAAATTGACTCTGAAATTAGTTTTCCTATAGGAGCATTCGTCTCCTTATTATCCTTAGGCCAATGGGAAAATTGAAGCCGTGAACAAATCCTTGAATAAAATTCTTCAATGGATGATTGATAAAGCCAGATCCAATTGGCATATTATGTTGTATCATGCACTTTGAGCATACCGGATGCCATTCAAAACTGCAACCAGTTTTACTCCATTTCAATTCGATTATGGGATGGAATCTATATTTCCTATTTAATGCGAACTTCCTTCTCGTAAGTTAGTTGTTGAGCTTCTTCCTTACACTTCTAGTCTCGAATAACACATTCTTCATCTAGAACATCTCGATGAGCAGCGCCGAGATGCAGCTACGATGAATGAGGCACATAAGAAACAAGTAAAGGTTCAGTATGATAAGGTAGTCAAACCTAGGGTTTTCTCTGAAGGTGAACTTGTATTGGTTTATGGCCAAGAGAAGGATGCCTTGGGGGTAGGCAAGTTCAAATCTATGCGGTATAGCCCCTTTATTGTCAAAAAGGTCCTAAAGAGAGGAGCTTATGCCTTTATTGACATTGATGGAAATGATATGGCAGAGCCTAGAAATGGGCTCTATTTGAAAAAGTATTATGCCTAGGATTAGGCTTAGCATCTTGCTTTATTGTATGTATATATATATATATATATATATATATATATATATATATATTGTAAATATCTGGGTTTCAATTTTTAGTGTGATTTTGATGAATTTGATCTGCTTTGGCAGGTAATATTGGATGACATGAGTCACTTTGGTTTCGCCGATGGTGCTAATAGACATACCCAGAACTTGGATTCCGCAGCTTGGGTGCTCCATTATCCATCCGATCAGTTGTTAGTTTCAAGAGGTGTCTGCATTGGTCCTGCTTCAAACAACGTAGCAGAATACACTGCAGTGGTCAACCTACTCTCGGAGGCAATATCTTTGGGTGTTGATTCGTTAGTAGTTTTCTTGGATTCACAGCTGGTGCTTTCAGAGTTGAACACGTATCATGTTCGAGACCCATTTTTACATCGATTTTTATTTAAGGTACGTTTGTTATAAAGATCATTTCAATTTATCACATTCATTCATATTCCTTGAGCTGACAATTGGATGGCAGACTTATTGGCTAATCAAGTAATTGATTGGCATATTAATCACTCAATACTTTATAGAATATATCAAACACATCATTCAATATCATACATTTGAGTCATCAAATCATATAAATCATTGTATATATATATATATATATATATATATATCAGAGTGTCCAAAAATATACAAAATTATGGCTTATGCCTGATCATGTCTATCATAAAAAAATATTAAAGTCATCTGATCATATCTATAATCTACTATTGAGGTCCCTGCCCAACATTTATGTTTTTCCGGAAGGTCCTCGATAGTGGCCATAGGCACTTGGCGAGTCAAGCTCTCCAAGTTCCTCTGTACGGCATGGAGTGTCTTGCCAAGGTCTTCAACATCTACCTCACCTCTGTGGTGCTTGTGCCTTGGGTACCCCTTCGGCCTGACTCGTCCCATGTCTGCATCATGATCATCATAATTTTATAAGTCATTTAGTGCAATAAAAAACATTTTTTCATTTTCATACTTTGAAAAAATCACAAAAAAATCATATAATCTAAAATCTAAAATGAAATCTCACCGATTGCACCCCATGCTGCACCGGGTAGCAGGACTAGATCTGGATCTGCATGAAAGTCCATCCCAGCATAGGGATAATCTTCCACTGCGATGAATTTTTCTTCCCACCATTGGAAGAAATCATCATCCCAAGTGGTTTGGGGAACTTCACTTCCCCCTAATCTCTTCATCAAATTTTCCCATCGGGCTATTCTTGGATCTCTCGAGTTGCTGATAGTTGAGATGACTTTGGGTCAAAGCCCTGGGACCCTATCGAAGAAGAATGTCAGTAATATTGTACCATACCCAAAGTGTTTAGTCTTTTATTTTCGCATTGAAGTCAAATTTTTTTTCATACTTCTCAACAAGGCTATGCACTAATCAAAGAGATGAATTAGGCATTCCACTGCTATGCTCATTTGTGTCCGTGAAGCCTGATGAAGAGAATTTGATCCTACTACTCTGCCAATGGTAAAGGTAAGGATCTTCATATATAAATCCTTCAAATCTCTGATAGGAATCTATGTTCCTACCTTTTTTGCATCATCTACGCAATAGACTTAGACATAATCCTCTATGGGAAGCCCTGCCATAGGCTTTCCGTGCAAGTCTACTAGGTATCCCCTTCCAGAGAGTCCAGTAATGAAGTATATATATTCCACTTCTATGCCTAGTGGCATCTGATCAATTATGAAACAATATTCTTCCAGTTCCCAATGATCAACCAACATTTGAAGCAAACGAACATTACTTTTCATATTGGGCATTTTGAAAATTTGAGCAATCCGCAATTCTAGAGAATATCTAAGGAAGTTTGATCCTCCATCACCTCATTGTCAATTGCACTACGCTCACGTTCCCTCCAGCTGATATACATCCTCGGAAAAATAATGAAATGGCTGATTAGATACAAGTTTAAATTTTCGCTCTGCGCATACACGACCTTGTTTCGTATCATATGCAGTTTCGTCCACACGAACCTTCGTATGTGCATAGGGTTTCAACAAAAAATATCTTTTCTATGGTCAAAATTCCAAAAATTTTCTTCAAACAAGGACGAAATTGATGAATAAGATGAGTTTAGAACTTACTTGACTGATTTGGCGTGATTTGATGGTCGATTGCTCTGTATTTGAGAAGAAGAATTTTTCCCCAAAGCTCTTTCTCCACTTCTGAATTTGAAAATGATTAAAATGTGAGTCAAATTGTTTATTTATGCCTAGAATTTTAAAAAAAAATCCAAATTTTATTTGTGCTTAGTTTTTGAATTTGACTAATGCTATATAACTGTTTGGCTTGTAAGTGTTGGGCAAGGTATTTTTTCAGGTACATTTTGCAGAATTCGAGATTGTCCTAGTTTTTCTTAGGATCCATGACCGCTAACCTATCATGGCAGGTAATTGATTTCGAACTGGCATATAGGTTAAGGAATTCACTATTCTGTTGCATCTTTTCATACTAGCCTTCATTCTGATCACTTTCCATAGGGTCGATCCCATCATGTCATGAGTACTTAACCCATTTCACTCACCGATTTCTTAATTATGACTTGGTGGTAGAGCCTTCCTTTACATGGGCTTCCTAGTTATTCTCTCGCTAGCATTTTTCATGCATGTTGCAATTTATGTAGGCTCGGGAATCCTCTTTAGTCCCGCCATGACTTACGCGTTGAAGCTTCATTCTTCTCCTTCTTCGCTATCATTTTTCTGGCCGTTTACCCTAGAGGCTCCCTTATGTTGTCGAGTTGTATTACTACTTCATTTGGACTCATGTTTAGTCGGATTCATTTGGACCAGGGAAAATTTTAAGGATGAGAAATTATCTCGAAGTTTAAAAGTTTGGCGAATGTCACTAATCCCTAATATGAAAATATAAAATATTTTTTGATATATTTGTAAAATTATTCAAATTTTTAATGATTTTATATATAGCCTTTAAATAATGTTGGTGATTTTTAAGGTAAAATAATTTTGTATTGTAAAATTTGGGAAAATTAGTTTTAGAAAAAACGGAAATTGGAAAAACTTTTTTTTGGAAAAACCATGGAAAGTTAGCCCACCTGCGAATATTAGCCCCTAAAATTTTCCATGATTTGGACTCATGTTTAAGCCATCTCTTGACCATGTCTTTGTGTACAAGTTAACCATGCAATCACTTAGCTTCTGCGACTTGACACCTTTACCCATGGATAGAACATTCCTTTGAGTGTCACTTACCAGTTTTTGCCACCTTGAATTGAGCATAGGATTGTTCCTATCCTAGGAACTAGTTCATCTATTTCACGACACTCATTCTATCCATTGTACTATAGCATTCTTTTATTACTTTTCAAGCTTTGAATATGAAAAAGGCAAAAAAATTAAATATTTTGAAAAAGAGCGGGAACAGGATATTACTTCCATATTTGATGGCATCTACAGTGTCAGTTTTGTCGCCCTTAAACAAAGCACAAAAAAACTGTCTTTTCTCCATTTGGGATGGCTTTAGTTTTTGACTTAGGAGAAGCCATAACCTTGTTTCATGAGTTAGTTCTCCCCTGGTTAGTTATCTATTCCAATTATATGGAGTGTTTGTTTATGCCTCCTGCATGACAAACTTACACAAAGTTATCATATGCTGCCAAAGTCAACATGAGTCGTGATTTTGTTCAAGGGAAGTTAACCTCAATTTTCCTTTCTACGGTGTCTCTTGAATAATTTTTCAGTCAAATTTCCCGGTCTTGTCAATATCTTATTATATCACATCAGATATTTGGTCCTTTGCTCGTGTTGGTTTGAGAAGGTCTCCACTGACTTATTGCTGGCGGGTTTGTCTCTTATCGACTACAACATATTGCTCTGAGAGTAAACCTAGAGCCACACCCTGGCCCTATTTACATCATTGATAAGTGACCTTGTGCTCAACATTTGATCATCATCATGGGTCTTTGAATAAGTGGTATCCCTTGTGTTCGAATTCAGCTTACATTATCACACCTGGGATTCGTGCAGTACCTTGATTTCCATTTGATCCTATCAGTGGATATCTCATTTCTTTGTCAACTTTCATTACTGGTTGGTTCAGAGGGTTTCGGTTGTGCTCTAGCATCATCTTGTGCATACTAGAAACGTACTACGGTTTGGTTACTTCACTTTATTTTGTTTGATTCCTTCCAAATCTTGGCCTGCAAGTTACACTTGCACTGGACTGATGTGGGATGCCTTAATGCCTTCCTTACAACATATATTTTCCCATCGACCCTGACTCATTACTCTGGGAATAAGGTATAGAGTCTTTTTGTCAGTACCTTAGAGTTTGCAGTCATCATTTCCAGACTATTCGCTAGCGACAGTGAGGATACATCATTTCCTCATGATTGATAGATTCCTTCAAGTGTTCGACTTCAACTAATTCATTCGCACTTTCCAGATTGTACTAGGAAACATTGACACTCATTATCATTATCGGTGGGTTGTCTTGCATTTGTTAATGGTATACATTAATGATCGGTAATCAAACGATTTATCAAATGGTCGAATTCAGCTCATTTATTCCCATTGTGTAGAATTGTGCCTTGGTGATCAGTGAAGACCTCGGGTTTGCATCAACATGATTTGGTTCACTTTGACAGCTCCTTTCGTTTTCTGCCACTGACACCATCCACCCTTATATGTTTCAGTTTCATCACAACAACATCTTATATGTTGGCTCTTGAGTTGCATGTTGTACCATTTGTTCCACCACTTATGATTTGGTACTTGGAGATTGTGACTTTTGTGATCAGATATCTACTGCAACATCATTGATCAGTCTTTTATATGTGATACTTGGACCTAAGTTTGACTTGTGCTTTTGGCAGTGATCAGATAATTCACTATGTTCTTTAAATTTCAGCTATATTTGTATACATATTGGATCCTCTCTATACGTCATATGCAGACATGATTTTCTTTCACTAAGCATGGGTATGCCCGCCTCAGACATGACCTATCTTTCTAATCTCTCTCACTGGTTTTTTAGCAGGCCGAAATCTGGTGAAGTCTTCTCTAGTACTTACAAGGTTCTTTCTATGCACATAATACATTTCAGCCATCATGTATCCTTTCTGAACTCATAAATTAGGGGGCTTCTGTTATAGCATCATTTATCACTAGCATATACTTGATGACTTATACATTTCCCTTGGGCAACCCTTCCCTTCATACTTGGACATATTTCTCAAAAAACAGTTTCTTAAAACCCATACACGACTCTAGCCAGAATTTTCCGCGTATGCACATGATTCCATACATAGAGAACCGCGTATGCATTTTTAAACATTAAAATATATATAATTTCCTTATTTTTGAGGCGGGATTTATGTTTGTTCCTGTAACTTAACTACCCCAGCCAGTGGCCTAATTGTTCCCAACAGCAAAACTAATTTGAGGGAGTATAAAAGCCCCTCAAGGGAATGGCCTAAGGGACGAAGAGAGAGATATTAATATAGGTATTATACGCTGTTGGAGCCATATCCAAGTCTGATATATTCTCGTGCCTCTTGCACCTCCTAGATTTTTTAGGAAACCCTTGTTTCCTTGAGATGTTCTCTCATCCTATATGACATCCATTGTGCACTATTCTTGGAAGAAATCTTGAGAGGCAAGGGATGGACGGATCCAGAGGACAGTATGCTCGAAGGCTGTGGCAAATTTCAGGTGATCTCTCCACGTTTGTTTACTATACGTGTCATTAATAACAGAAGTGCCATCTTGTTCCTAATGCTTACGTGTCAATAATATTTTATACATGTGTAATGATCTTAAATTGTTCATTTAATATTTTTTTTATGATATTATGCATGCTTTTCACTAACATCTTGAACATATATATGCTGCACAACTAGGATCTTCTACTTGTTCTTTGTTGGTTTACATATTTTAGAGCACAAAGAGTTGCAGGGGCTTTTCACCCCATGGGATCTACTACAACCGAAGGATATCTGGGTAAGATCTACAACCTATAGTTTCTAGTTTAAAGAATATAAGTTGGTTAAGTGAGTCCTTATTTTAATGACATGCCCCTGATTTGTGAAGGTTTATCAACCCAATACCTTAGGGTAACATTACCCGAAACAATTATAGGGACCTAACATATAGGGACTTGGTATTAATGTCCATGGAATTATTCAACCATTGGAATTTTTAAGAAGGCCTCAAGTTTTAGGATTGGGGTACATTGAAGGAGAGTGTTTGAAGAAAAAAGAAGAAAGGGGTTCCTCAAACAAAGAATCCAATCCATCTCCAAAAACATCAAGGAAAGAGGATACTCAGATAATGTCATAATCTTCCCGTGACAGTGAGGATTACAAAGGAAGAGCTCAGGCTAATTCTTCTTTCCAGGCTTTCACCATAGAAAGAAAAATAAGGTATAAAAGGTCTTAGTATTCTAATGTTCCTTTTGATTATAAGACAATTGATAATGATGAAAAAAACTTATGGCATAGAAAACCATGTGCATTTTGTGGTTTGAATAAGCATGTTGTTTCCAAGTGTTGGAAAATAATGGCTGTGAGAAAGAGGCCAACACATGAGACCCTTCTTCACATCAGGGTAAAAATAAGGTTAGGAAAGTATGGGAAAGAAAGAACTTTTGTGCCATTGCAATAAGGGTGGAAATAAATGATCCACATGTTGGAATCTCCATCCAGTGTGAAAAACAAATAAGGATATGAAGCATGTGAAAGAACCAATGAAGGAACCAGTTAGTGAAGCATTTCAGCAATGGAATTAGCTAAAAAACTAAGGCCCATTCATGTTCTTGGGTTAGAGATGGAAGAATAAAAACATTTATAATTAGTTGAGCATGGCGACATTTTGTAAATAATATGTTTTTTTTTTTTTAATTGGTGACGTGTTTGCCATCACTTATGAATGCAACAAAGTGATACTTTGTACTTTTAGTTAAATAGAATGGGTATTGGCTTCTATTTTCAACTTTACCATGAGTTCTTTATAAAATCTTGGAAAGTGTGGGGTTTGCTAGTGTCTTTTTTTGGTCTTGTAATTGAACATGTATTAGCAAATACAAGTTTGCGTATGATACAAGTGTTGAGTTCTTCATTCTGAGTTTCAAAGTAAAAAGGTGAAGGAAAGGTAAGGTGGCCTGTTAGAGACAGTTGTTATGCAAATCAATAATCAACCATTTTTATGCTTTTGGAGGACAAAAATCTCCTCAGTGGGGAGGAATGATCCAAGTGGCTCTTGAGAGGCTCAAAAATAGATGTCTTCGTATTTCTTTAAAAATATGACAAGATCGAAGAGCTCATCATCTTGATTCCTATGCAGCATATGAAACTCAAATATGATTTCATATCTACAATTTATTGGTGGTCAAAGTTTCAAGAAAAAGTAGTAGGAATTTTGTCACCGGCTAAATTTGGAAACTCGGCTAAATCTGGAAAAATCTTCTAACCAAGTGAAAATTTATCACTAAATGAAAATATGGAGATGGTAAATTTTTAAAATGGTTAATTTTTATAGTGAATCCCCTGCCCCCCCCTAGAATCTATCAGAAAATTTTACAATGTTGTTAAAAAATCAAAAAATATAAAAAATGGGGCGGCATGCCACCAACCATGCCAACCTCGGTATCTCTATCCCTCTCTCTCTCTATCTCTCTCTCTCTCTATCTATCTCTCTCTCTATCTCTCTCTCTCTCTATCTCTCTCTCTCTATCTCTCTCTCTCTCTCTCTCTCTCTCTCTCTCTCTCTCTATATCTCTATCTCTATCTCTCTCTCTCTCTCTCTCTCTCTCTCTCTCTCTCTCTCTCTCTCTCTCTCTCTCTCTCTCTCTCTCTCTCTCTCTCTCTCTCTCTTTATATATATATATATATATATATATATGGTAGCAAAGGGTCGACATGATTTAACCTTGCAACAATGGCCCTAATTTAAAACAAAAAATGAAAAAAAAGAACAACAGTGTGCTATTTTAGGGAGGTGATGGGGTTGGAACTTGGAATGTTGAAGAGAGAAACCTTGGCACAGTTCTAGGAGGCGGAAACCTAATGTAGGGAATATGTGATGAATCATTTTTATTACTTTGAGGCCCATAATTGAAAGTGTCTAAATGGGGTCAAGTTTTTACTTTTATTTCTCATAATATCGCAAGGAAAGTGATGGTGCAATTATTTTTCTCATCTAAGCGGTTGATTTTCCAAGGACAAAACATTGAGCATGGAACCTTGAGGGTGGAACCTTGATGAAATAAATTGTGAAGAATATTTTAGATTCTACCGAGGCCAAAATTTGGAAGTTTCAAATTGGTGTCAACTGTAAACTCAAATTTCATGATTTTTCACAAGGATCGTCGACGGGTCCAATCAATAAGTATATTTTGAGGCCCATTGTGCTATCATCCAGCCATTCAATTCTTTTTTTCTCACATTAATTTAAATTTATTAGCCATAATGTTCTTGGTAATATTAATAAAGGGTTATTTTCATATTTCATGGCCTAATATGGTTAATATGCAGGAAAAAGAAGCATTTTGGGAGACATTTACTATACATGGGCACATTGGAGCCATCTAGAGAGAATATAGTAGGATTGTCCACAGCATTGATTATCAAACATGAGTTGAGTCCCAATATTCCTCACCAACAACTTGAAGTCCACTAGCATCCGATGAATTCAAGTGCATGTGGAGATCTAAGGGAACTAGATCAACTAATTTCGATATTTTGGAGGGAAGCAATCCTCCCCTCAAGGTAGTTCCCCCTCAATCACTTTTTGTATTAACAAATAGGACTAAGGGCTTGTTAGGATTCAAACTGTAGAAGCTAGGAAGATCTATTATAGGTTCAGTACTTGAGACTGTTACTCCATTTTGAGATTATGTATTTGCACTATATTTTATGTTAATGAAAGGTCTTTTGTTGGTCTACATCTATGTTATATTAGGAGGGCTAAAACCCTTGGTTTAAGGCCCAACCTAGATTATTCAGTCCCTCTCATGTATTATCCATTTGTTCTTGTTCAATTTGTTTCATTTCTTTCCTTGTTTAACTAGGAATTAGATTGCAAAAATTGTAGTTGCAGGTTTGATCACCACCTCTCTTGTGGGAAGTGTGGTTGGAAGGTCTACAACATAAAGCCAAAAATATATGTTTATGCTTCCTTGGAGTTTTTTAGGATCTCAATTGAAATCCTCTTACATTCTTGATTTCCTCACCTTAGAAGCTAATATCATGAGTTGGAAAATATATTAGATGCATGTTATAGGATAGAATAGATTTTCAAAAAATAAAATCCAACTCACCTTTTCCAGCTTGATTATTTTTTCTAAAATATTGATTAGTAGATGTATGTTCTTGATTTTTAGTCTCTAGGGCCTGACAGTGACTTGAAGGGGTTTGCACACTCATACACATCCAATTATAAATAACCATCCCTCTCCTAGACAACTCATACTACTCTCAAGTTATGCCACCGATATCATCCTTTTAGGGTTAATGAAGGATACAATGGGAATGAATTTCTATGCAAGATGGGCCTCTAAGGGGTGATAAGCTTGGAAAAATGCCTCACACATCCTTCACCCACCATAATCCACCTTTATAACTCCTTCCTCTCCCTCATAAATCTCTCAGACACAGTCCTGTAGAAAATTAGGGCAATCACTTAGAAAAATAGGGTTTTTTGTAGCACCCTATAGCAACCCTGTAGCACTACTCAAACTTCGCCATATTTTCCCTAGGACATTGATTTTTTCATTTTAAACTTGAATGATTACCCCCATACTTTGAATCCATCATTAGGGAGATCGAAGGACCACTCAAGATCACTCCTTCCTTCACTAAAAGAAAAACATCAAAAGAGTTAAGAAGAAATTTTTTCACATTTCAATCACAGTGAGTGTTCTCTTATACAGTGAGTAAAGACCTTGTTTCTAATTTTAAAACCATCCTACACTCAGTGACATGAAGGTAACTCTCCAATGAGAATATATTCAACATGGTTTTTTAGTTTCTTAGTTATGTGTTGTAGAATGAATTCCTTCCTTCCAAGAAAATTGCAATTAGATTAATGATTTCCATTCTGCAAGTAGAGTATTTGTTTCACTGGTTTGAAAATAGAGTAGGATGGTTTATTTCTTCAACTAGTGTAGTATTTTCATTTCTTGCAGTTACAATTAGTATCTACATTTAATGAATGGTACTTTCCTTTTTTCAATTAGGCTAATCCTCCTTTATTTCCAATTAGGGCATGTTTTCTCGTCTTTCCACAAAAAATATCTTTATAGATTAGTTGAAGGATTTGTCTCTACTAGCCTTGATCTGATCCAATGAATGAGTTGACATGAGTAAAAATTGACCTATTATGCATATAGCATTGTTACCTATAAGTTTTTACAAACCCCGGGTTGATATTTAAAGTTGAGAGTCTTGGGAGTTGCAACATCCTTGATGCAATACCAAGGGTCATCAATCGTGATGGCACATTCCATTTTGGAATTTGAGTAGCCAATTTTTCATTGTCATAAGTATAGACTAGTGCGGCAGACTATGTTATTGGTTGGGGAAGGAATCACTTAATAGGTCGTGACCCCGTTAGGTTCACCTCGGGACATTTGCAAAAGTGCAAGAAGAAGGGAGTGGGGTGAGTAGTGCAGTGTGATGTGGTAGTGACAAAAGATGTACCAATTATTGCAACAGTTGTGTAAGGGTGTGAACCACTGACCCACATGTTCTAAAGGATAATTCCTAGAAGATTGAGAGACGCGTGAAGAACAAACACTAGGATGGAAGTATCGGGATCATGTCGTAGGAGAAAAGGGAATGGCCCACAGTTTCGATGTAGCCCGGAAGTCCCCTTGTGGAGGTGCATTCTTGGGTAGGAAATTGAACGTCAGGAGGAAGATTGTGGAATATGAAAGTCAAATATTATTGGTAGAGCGTGTACCCTAATTGATTGGGAGGTTGTCCCACCTGAAAATCCATCTCGACGAGATGAACCCAGAGGTAGCAAGAGGTGAATTAAAGGAAAGTGTCGGGATACAAGTATCGAGGTGATGTTGCGTAGGTTGTGGTAGCAGACAAGAGTCAGAATGGAAAACTAATAGGAAGAAATAGTGCAACCCCACTACACATTTAAACCTAGTAATGAGGCCTTAGCAGTTAATGGAATAGCATGCCTTGGGGTCGTTGGGATGGAGATAAATGGGGTGACATGTCTCGAAGGTTCGTCCCAAAGGAATACGGAGGGCTAGTGTTTATATGTGGGGATTATTTGATCAACTTGTGGTAGTTGGATTCAATAAGCACAGTGGGACCTGTCGTCATGGGAGCACAATGTGTATGTGTGTATGTGTGTATAACCCAAGGAAAAAACGAAAGGATCAAACCAGGAAGGCTAATATATGTGTGTATGTTTTTGTGCGTATGTGTGTGCAGGCTTAATATATTATAAGTTAAGAGGCTCTAAGAATAAACTAAGAAGCTTAGGCATTGCATCTGAAACCTAGCATGAGAATTGATAATTGAAAAGAATAATGGTTGAAAAAAATAAAAAAATTATCCCATTTTCTCTAACAACACAAGAGGAGATGGATTATAAAGTGACACATATCCCATTGAGGTAAGTAAGGTGGGGTGGGTTCTTATGTCGGCCCCATTTTATGTTGATAACAAAATTTACCAACATCCCTTCCGTATTAGTATCGACCCTACAACTCCCTCTACCACCAAGTAACTATATATACATCTCTGCCCTAGGTTAAAATGTTGTTGATACACAATGATTAGGATTTATGAAGGAATTAAATGAGATATAGATCTAAATAAAACATAGAGATAAAAGAAAAAGAACAAAACTTAAATTAATTAATAACAAAAATTGAAAATTGTTTACATGCATAATGGAAAAAACTAGATCGAGAAATGGTAGCTTATATTTGAGAAGAGATGTGACAGATACATGCCTTTTGAACTATGTTAAATAAAGGCTTAGAGTAATTTCTATCATAAATAAGGAGTGTGAAACCCTAACCCTGGGAGATGAAGAACCAACAATTTTGGGCCCCATTGGGTTAAGTTGGACTTCCAACTTCTCAGGACCGTAACGTTGGCATACGATCTTTGTTTGGTTATCATAATTTATGAAAACAAACTTAAATTTTTTTTTCTCTGTTTTCCCAGAAATCGGCTTTTAGTACCTCAAAACAACCCTTGAAGATTAGGACCCGAAATATTTCAAAATATATTACGTTCTATTAGAATTAAGGAAACTAAAAAGAAACAATGTTTGGGGTCAAAATGGAATAGGTGGGTGGCCACCAATATCCACCAAAATCAATCCTCCCCCCTAAGGAATTAATGGCCCCCATTGCATCGAGTGCCTCCATGATATGGGGAAATTTCTGTTGAACTCGGTCCTTGGTGATCCACTTGCCTTAGTGGAGGAGTTGGTCAAATTTGACAACCTAATACATTTGGATCCTATGCTAGAAATTTTGCTTCATCTATGTGTCCAAGGTCAGGCTAGTTGTGGCCCATTCAATGCAATATGGTTTGCGTTCTATTGGTGTCAATTGATCACTAGTGTCTGATGTTTCCAATAATGGTGGAAATTTTGACTGAAGGAGGTCCACATTGAAAACTCAGAGTAGGAAAAGGAATGGGGTAATTATCACCCACAACCTTGTTGATGGTGTAAGGCCCATATCAGATTGTTTGAAGCTTTTGATGGGCTCTTGTAATGCATCCCTTATAAAAATTTGACAAAAAATTATCACCCACTTGAAACATGTGTGGCTCCTGATGTTGATCATGACATTGTTTTTACTTGGCATTGGCTTTATCTAGGATATCATTGACCTGCTAGTGTATGTGTTCATTCAATAAATCTAGTGGCTTTATCATTTTTGTACTGAACATGTGAAAATTATTCTGTGTAATCACAAAAGACATTGCGACATCAATGAGCCACAATGGTTGAAATCCCATGCCCACCTAAATGGGATTGTGAGTAGTTGAGCTATGGAGAGCTTTGTTATAGTTTTGTTTCACATAGGGAAGACTCTCATCCCATTTTCGTGTATTCTTGGAGTTGTACATGCATAGTATGTCACTATCATCATGTTGACAACCTCTGTTTGGATATTAGTCTCAGAATGGAATGCAATCCATTGGGTGATATTAATGTCCAATAATGACCAGATGCTAGACCAAAATGTGCCCAAGAACCTACTATCCTAATCTGATATACTGGTCTTTGGAATTCCAAAATGAACCCACACTCGTTCAAATAAGAGTTTGGTAGTGTCCCCTGTTGTGACGCTCTTCTTGTAGGACATTAATATAGCCATCTTAGAAAATCCATCAACGACCACAAATACACGGTCATTACCATGCTTGGTATAAGGGATACCAGACATATAGTCCATGGAGATTGATTCCTAAGGTCGGTTAAGAGTAGGTATATGAGTGTACATGCCTTCCTTCATAATGGTTGGCTTGGAGATGGCATATGCAGTGGAATATCAGATATAGTTACCAACATCTTATCATATTTATGGCTAATAAAATATTTATGTGGTACTACCACTGTATTGTCGACACCAAAGTGTCCTATGACCCTGCAGTAATGCATCTCCCAAATTAGCTTGGCACGCTCACTTGAAGGAACATAAGATTTCCTAGATAGCACAACAGTCCATCCTGAAGTTTGAAGTCTATAATTTTATTTCCATCCATTAGAATCTTATAGGTGGCAGTGAACTCCAAGTCATTTTCATATAGCTATGCCCGTCCAGAGGTCTCATGTTTGTAAGAGTTAAGAACTGTACTGAGTGACACAAATGGGGGTTGAATGAGGCTATCTGCGACATGATTGATTCTTCTCTTATTGTACTTTATGTTCTGATGGAATTTTTGTTGTTATGTGGACTATTTATGATGGTGATAATTTTACAACTTCCCTTATGTCTACATAAATTTAAGAGGTTGATGATTTGCGTGGAGTATTGTATCCTTCCCCATAATATAGTGCTTCGACTGCTGACAAAATTTCACGATAGGGTACACCTACTTATCATAGGTGGGGTACCTACAAATAATATCAGAGATTTTATCACTGTGATAGGCCATCGGGTGCCCTTGCTAAGTGAGGAATGCATCAACAACATAATCTAAGGTATATATCTCAATCTCAAATGGTTTTTGTAAGTATTGCAAGGTGAGGACTGGTGTAGAGTAAAGGCAATGTTTCAATTTAATGAATGCAATATTTTGTGCTTCAGACCAATAAAAATTTGCTTTTTCTATGCCCTTGGTAACTTGACTCAAGGGCCAAGTAATATGAGAGAATCCAAACATGAATATCTAGTAGAAATTAGTAAGGCCTAAGAATCTACAAAGCTATGTAATAGTCATCAAGACTAACCAATATTGAAAGAATGAGATCTTAGCCAGATCTACATGCATTCATTTCTTGTTGATTATGTAGCCCAAATATTGGACTTGGTCCATGCCAAAGGATCACTTTTCTATGTTGGCACATAGCTTGTGTTGATACGGGGTTTGAAGGACCTATCGAATATGTTTCAAGTAATATGCCCAACTCCTGTTGAAGATGAGGATTTCATCCAAATATACAACAACAAATGAGTTGGTGACAAGATACGATATGTCATCCATCAGCCTCATAAATGTTGTAGGAGAATTTGTCAGCTCGAAGGGCATGACCAAACACTCAAAAAGGCACTCCTTGGATTTGAAGGCAGACTTATATATATCTATGGGATCTATTATAACTTGTTGATATACAAAATTAAAATCAATCTTGCTAAAGTACTTCTCCCCCTTGAGCTGTAAAGAAGTTCATCAATTCGTGGGATCAGGTACCTACTTCTGAAAGTGATTTTATTTAGCACCTGATAATCAATACAGAGTATTTTGGTCCCATCCTTATTTTATATGATTATAATTTGGCTCCCACAAGGTGAAGAGCTTGGTCAAATGTTCCATTTTTGTAGAAGCTCCTAGATCTGCTGCTTGATTTCATCATTTCCCATAATAGAGCGGCAATATATTGACCCATTATGTAGAGGAGCTCCAGGAATCAGTTCAAGCGAGTGCTTGACTTGATAGTGCAAGGGTATTCCTGTGGATGAGGAGAATATGTCTTATTATTCTCACACAACCTTATGAACTTATTTTCTCTATGCGGAGGGACCCTTTCGAGGGGATGCAATGTGGCCATAATCTCCCCCTTACTTTGAAAGTGAATCAAAAAGAAAAAAAAATATAGTCTGGGATATGATCTTACTACATTTCTTTGCAGAGATCAAAGAGATGGTGGTAAGCGGGGCTACCTTTGGTATCTTATATAGTTTCCTTCCCAAAATAATACTAAGAGTATGGACCAAACTCATACACAAGATGATGCTTCAAAAAATATGGTTTTCCTAATAAAACATCACAAACTTCAAGACGAGAAACATAACATACTAACTCATTTGTGAATGGCTTGATGTTGTAGGGAAGATGACATTATTAGTTGACACGAAAATCTCATTGTTGGTGCAGCTACATGATGGTATATGGTTGTGAGTGTGGTGTGGTCATCATGCCCAATCTCTTTATGACCTTTATTGAGACGAGGTTTTTTTATCCCACTATCGAAAATGAACTACAGGAGAGAACCCTTCACCCAAATCTGTGAGTTGAAGAGACACTCCCCCTCCTATGTATCTTTGGGCTCAATTTTCTAAATCTTGGTGGTATAAAAAATGCCACTAGGTTTGGTGTGAATAATATGCTTCCCCTTACTATTCCCTTTGTGAGGTTCTAGCTCAGAATCAAAACATACATCAGACTCTTAATATTTTAACTCGACCACCAATGACTGCTTAACACAACACTCATTTGTGTTGTGGGTGGAGCTCTTGTGGAACTCACAAAAATTTTCTATGTCCTTCTTCATATTTGTGGTGCCATTATTTTCTTGTGCATTCGAGGGGTGCTCCTATGTCATTCCACCTTCGCTCTATACTTTTTTCTGCATTTTGGGGGTGCTCTTGCCCAAATTAAGATTTTTAGATCCAAATTCTTCCTTATTTTGTTTAAATTTTTGTTCAATATTGGTAGAATATCTATATGATGCGGCAAGTGAGGAGATGTCCAAGAACTTAAATTATTACTGAATGTGGTTTTGCAGAAGATTTGGTACTTGAGCACTAGATGTCACTCAGAGTCTTTGATACCCATATTTCTGCATAGATTATGAAAAATATGTGTGATCCCATGCATATCTTGGTCCCTTTGTTGTCGTAGTGTGGTCCATTGTATATACTTATATTCATAGCTCCTAACAAGGTAATATTGTTTTTCACGAATGTAACTAGCTTCAGTATTCACTATTAATATATTTTTCAAAAACAATTTATTATTATTAAATGAATTATTAAAGCATGGGTTTCATGCTTGGGTCATATTATTTAGGTCAAATCCCCAGTTATAGAATTATAGGACTATAGGGTCATTATAGATTTAAATTGACCCATTCTAGGCTTTTGAATCATGTAAATAGGATTTTTTTCAATGTCTAAGACTGCTCCATCAAGTCATCCTTGACATCTTCATCAAAGTCTTCAATCAACCTCTTCAAGTTGTCCTCTAATAAATTATCTTCAAATTAATTCATGTACAACTTATAACAAAGACACATATATTCAAATGGATATGTCGGCCCATTTATATGGAAAAACCCACTATATATACCAAGCTAAGGTATTCACATTAGTATCATCACAAAAGTTTGGATTTCAGAGATCGGGTTAAGTCCTATAATAGAGGAAATAACCTCACATATATCTTAGAAGGAGGGATCATATTATCTCTGAAATTACAGTTCGGATGTGACCGTATGGTAGTGCAGATTTAAGTTGAAACACAATGAAGAAGGACTTGATGTGACAATAGTAAGAGGGCTTTTTCTTATGACAGATTCGGTGACATCACAGTGAGCAGTTCAAATTACAATGGAGCTTGAATTAGGCACAGGGATGATCTTGATAACCACAGTTCGGTGATATTCAATGTTGTTACAATGACAAGGTCCAGATGCAGTGTAGATGATTTCGGTGGTGCCACTATGAAAAGGTGTCATAATGATATGATATATTTTTTATCATAGTGATAAGGACTTAGTGTTCTCATAGTTACAAGGATGACTTGATGGAGGATTTATTGGGTCTAGATTTTAACGGTATTGGTGGTCTCATCTTTTGAATATACTGAAGGAAGAATTTTGTGACTGGGTTTTCCCCTCAAGGGGGGTTTGGCGATGGCATCATGCCTATATCTTGTGTTATCTTCTATTTGTTTCTTGGAATTAATATTAATGATAAGAAAATATAATATTAATAATGAAAACATCACAATTTAATATCATTAATAAGGGAAATCATTTAACTTCCAATCCTATGGATTTCCCAACATGGTATAAAAGCTATGGTATTTGTAAAAGGAATTTCTGGGGTAATGAAACTAATGGAAACCACTACAGGAGCTTGGATGATATTGGTGCTACCATAGATGGTCGGATCTCTGATATTATTACAGACTACAGTGAATTGGTTTCAGTTCTGTTACACAATGAGAAAGTTCAATATCACAGCTAGAGAGTAACAATGTTTCGGTACCATAGCAGTCAAAAGGGTCAACGTAAATGGTTCGGTTTGAGGTTAAGTGTATAATAAAAATAATAAGAGCTCAGTATTCCAATAGTGAAGATATCTCTGTCCCAATGTAATTACATTTATTAGTGAGAAGGATTTGATGTATTCGATGAAAAAATCTCGGACTTGGTGCCATGTAAGTGATATGATCAAGATATCAAGTTAGATTATATATATATATATATATATATATATATATATATATATATATATATATATATATATATATATATATATATATATATATATATATATATATATATATAGATATATATATATATATATATATATATATATAGTCATTACAAAGAGCTCAAATAGGGTGTAACTGCGCAATCCAAAAAGTGAATATAGCTGAATGGAATTCGAATTCACTTAGTTGGTACAGTGAAATCATCATTGGCATCATCATCCCACTGATTGTGCAAATCTCATGCACAACTAATGTACAACTGCTGTCAGTCTCACCCTTTCATCTACCTCTTCCACTGGTCTTCCACTGAACTGTCCATGCACTGAGTTAACTGATGTGTTCTTTTAGTTTAATAATGAGTTAATATCAGTGAATTAATTAATAATTAATTCACCCAACTCATCTCTAGCATAATCACAAGTTAAACTGATCATAACTAGTTAAACTAGTTAACCAAAACACCTCCTCCATCAACTCCTAAATCAACTCCACCAAAACTCCGCCACATGAGTCTAACTGAAGTCTAACATGCAATAGCTCAACTAACCCATAGGAAATTCGAATTTCCTTATGTCAGCTGCATGACCCACATCCGGGGGTCAAACTGAAGTGCCGCAAGAGGATAAACTGAAGTTTATAGTCCAAATATTATTAAGGGTAAATAATATTTGACTATTCTATTTTTAGCTAGGCAGTCTAAAAATAGAAACCACCTGAATGTCTAAAAATAGATGTCCATCTATTTTTACCAACTTGACCAATCCTCCAAGAATAGCATACTGCAGCTACCGGTCCATGATCCATATGTCTAAAAATAGACTTTTCGACAAAAATCACATGTGTGGTCCCCCACCTAGTTTAGGTGATCACTTTCCAACTAGGATCAGGAAAGATGTTTCAGGAGGCCTCCTTCACTGTTTCTTGTTGCCATTTTCAACACTCCCTCTCAACAAGAAAGGATTGTCATTGCATGCGACATGCAACTCCATGCATTCGCCCTGCAACCTTCACAAGTGCCATGCAACTCCATGCATGCGACATGCAACTCCATGCATTCGCCATGCACCCTTTGCATGCGCCATGCAAACTCATGCATGCACCATGCAACTCCATGCATGTGCCATGCACCTTTTGCAAGCGCCATGCAACTCCATGCATCTGCTCTGCAACTCCTCTGAAACTGAATAGGCTCCAAACAACTCAATCAGTCTTGATGCATCTAGCATCTATCATCAAAGTCTTCAACTTCTTCTTGGCCAACTGCACATGTCATCAGGAACTACTGCGCCGTTGAACTCTTGCACCCATGCACTCTTGCACTTGTTGTCAACTCTGATCCGCGCTCCAGTATCCGACACTGTCACTTTGATCTGCCTACATCACTCCAACTGATCTTGCTACTACTGTGCTATGGGCACCTCGTAGCCAGGTTCAATCCATGAGATCCACACCATCTCATGAATCTGCCCAGAAATATCCTCATGGGATTACTCATGCATGTCGCCCCACCTCACACCTGGTGGTATAGCTGCATGCACTCCCTCTGCCCGTCTGGCACGAAATTTCTCTGCATGAGTGGTCTCTTCCACTCCATGATCCTCTTGTGGCTGCTCCACATCCCGAGGTTCACTTTCACCTGCATGCAAAACCCGCTCCCTCTCAAGCTCCAATTGCATGGCTTTCTCGCCTGCATGCAACACTTGCTCCCTCTCAAGCTTCAGTTGCATGTCTTCCTTCCGCTTCCCAACAGTAGGAAGCTTCGTAGACATCCCATCTACTTCAAGTCTGTAGAGATTCTTTGCTCGAATCCCAACCTTCTTGACTTGTCCCGTTGCCTTGTGCCGAAGGAACACCTTTCCTTCTCTGAAGACAACTTCATACCCTTTATCCTCTAACATTGCGACTGAGATCAGATTCTTTGTTAGACCTGGTACATGCAATACATCTTGTAAAAGAATGAGTTTATCTGACTCCCTCTGAAAGGTTATGGTACGAATTCCGGTCGCATTGTATCGTCCACCGTCGCCCAACTCAACATGCATCTGGAGACCTTTCTCCACCAAGTCACTGAAAAGATTTGCATCTCCCGTCATGTGAAAGGAAGCGCCACTATCAATATACCACCCCGATCCCAATGCACTAGACAACATGCATGCGATCAATGAGAAGTCTAGCTCAAATTGTGAGGCAAGAGCCTCACCAGCTGCAGATCCTGCAGCCTGCTTGTTCTTCTTCTTCTTTGGGCAGTTCGTGGCATAATGTCCGTGATCATGGCAATGAAAGCACTTGACCTTGGACATGTCACGCTCTTTACCATCCGCATCGGATTGAGAAGCCTTCTCCTTGCCCTTCCCCTTCCTTGCTTTGGCAGCCAAAGCGCAGTCTTCTTCATCAGCTCCCTTTGACGAAGAACCATCTCTGGTATTTCGCCGGATCTCCTCTTGCACGAGATCAGACCACAGTCTTTCCCATCCCGGCAACTTTTCCTGACCATTGACACTATCTTGATATGCATGCCAACTCTTTGGCAAACCAAGAAGAGCCAAACTCACCAGATCCTCATCCTCCACCGTCACACCAACACTTCCCAGCTCATCCCGACATTGGGTGAACCTCGTGAGGTACTTCGGCATACTTTCCCCCTTCTCACACTTGATGTTCCTGAGTCTATCTTTGAGCGCCAGCTTCCTATGATCGCTCTTGCTTTGGTACAGATCCGTCAAGGCTTTCCACATCAAATATGGAGAGGCCTTCCCGTGTAAACTGGATACAATGTGATCCTTTACACCCTCCAACAGGATCCTTCGACACTTTGCTTGTTTCTTTCGCCATGCTTCCACAACATCAACATCATTAGAAGTAGGCTTTGGAATCTCTTTCTCCACGAATTCCAACAGCCCATGATCATCTAATACAGCCTCCATGCGGTCCTTCCATGCAACATAATTCGAACTGCCTTCCAAGGCATATTCTAGTCGCAACCCGATGAAAGACATTTTCACTGCAGCACCAAGAACACAAATCTGCAAATTCGAATTTCACCACCAGCTGATAACTCAATCGCTTCCGATCTACACTTGAGAGCTAATTATTTCCAAATCAGAGATTGACTGCATGGGCATTCACCAGATCTTTCACCTTACAAGGAAGGATGAATATTCCGGAGGCTACCTGGCCCGCATGCAGACTCTGTCCGAGGAAATAATAAACAATCACCGTAATAGATCTCGACGATTAATCTTGCTCCGATACCATGTAGAAATTTTCTGAATAATGAAGTTTATTCGCTGCGATTAACCTGATCATACATCAATTATAATTGCATGCATAACACATAATCGCTTCTACCATTAATCGTCACATGCGGAATAAAAAACAAAGCGACAGAACATCAAATCACACACATAGAACGCAGCATGTATGGGGAAAGCTTATAGCTGAAAACCCCCAGCTATATGTATCATATAATGGATGAGAAACATTCAGCAATACATAATACAATACTCCTCACAAGTACTCAGTACTATCTCATATGTTGAACACAAAACTAGCTAGATCTGAAACTAGTCACAGGTTCAAATCCTTCTGCTGCTCTGCCTGCCTCTACTGCGCAATCCAAAAAGTGAATATAGCTGAATGGAATTCGAATTCACCTAGTTGGTACAGTGCAATCATCATTGGCATCATCATCCCACTGATTGTGCAAATCTCATGCACAACTAATGTACAACTGCTGTCAGTCTCACCCTTTCATCTACCTCTTCCACTAGTCTTTCACTGAACTGTCCATGCACTGAGTTAACTGATGTGTTATTTTAGTTTAATAATGAGTTAATATCATTGAATTAATTAATAATTAATTCACCCAACTCATCTCTAGCATAATCACAAGTTAAACTGATCATAACTAGTTAAACTAGTTAACCGGAACACCTCCTCCATCAACTCCTAAATCAACTCCACCAAAACTCCGCCACATGAGTCTAACTGAAGTCTAACATGCAATAGCTCAACTAACCCATAGGAAATTCGAATTTCCTTATGTCAGCTACATGACCCACATCCGGGGGTCAAACTGAAGTGCCGCAAGAGGATAAACTGAAGTTTATAGTCCAAATATTATTAAGGGTAAATAATATTTGACTGTTCTATTTTTAGCCCGGCAGTCTAAAAATAGAAACCACCTGAATGTCTAAAAATAGAGGTCCATCTATTTTTACCAACATGACCAATCATCCAAGAATAGCATACTGCAGCTCCCGGTACATGATCCATATGTCTAAAAATAGACATAGTCTAAAAATAGACTTTTCGACAAAAATCACATGTGTGGTCCCCACCTAGTTTAGGTGATCACTTTCCAACTAGGATCAGGAAAGATGTTTCAGGAGGCCTCCTTCACTGTTTCTTGTTGCCATTTTCAACAAAAGTTGCCAATGTAAATGGTTCATTGAGGTTAAGGGTATAATAATAGTAATAAGAGCTTAGTATTCCAATAGTAAAGATATTCGTCCCAATGTAATTACATTTATTAGTGAGAAGGATATGTATTCACAAGACGAAGTGTTGATGTATTCGATGAAAACTGAAAAAAACTCGGACTTGGTGCCATTGAAGTGATATGATCGAGATATCTATTAGAATATATATATATATATATATATATATATATAGATATATATATTGAGCTCTTTGTAATGAAAAAAAAATAATAAAAAATAATATCTACACTTCCTCAGTTCAGATATTTAAGTGATGATACAATCATAGCATTTTTTATGATAAAATATTCATATATTCGGTGAATCATTAGGGGAATTTCAAGGTCTAAAATGGCCCTCCTAAGGAAATTATAAAATAATAGTGGAAATAATAAAATAATATTTGATTACATCATCAAATTTTAGAGGGAAAAAAATAAAAAAGTACTTTTTCAACTCATATTTTGAACTTATCTCCCTAATTTTTTACTCAAATTTCGAGCAGGAATACTCGTCGGATGCAAAATTTAATTCCCCATCCAAGGATTACCCATGTTGCATACTTTTGATGGACTCTGCTACAAGAAAAATGAGAAATACATGAAAAATGATATTGCAATCACATTTTTTCATGTATTTCTCATTTTTCATGTAGGAGGGTCAATCAAAAGTATCCAACATGGATACTCCTTGGATGAGGAATTAAATTTTGCATCCAACAAGTACTCCCGCTCAAAATTGGAGTAAATCCTTCGGGAGATAAGTTGAAAATATGAGTTGAAAAAGTTTATTATTTTTTATTCTTTTTACTTTTTTACTCTAAAAATGGTGAATCATCCCCCATGGTTGACATCATCATCTTGAATGCTATTGGTTATTACAAAGTTTATTTTGGTTGTACATTTTTCTTAGGAGGCCCATTTTAGACCTCAAAATTCCCCTAATGAAATGACTTCAGTGCTATGATCCATGCTACCAAAAGTGAGCAGGTCTCGATGAAAAAGGTTTCGGTGTTATTACACATTTTTGGTGCTTCTAACAAGAAAAGGAGTTTGGTACTACCACAACGATTCGATATCACTAAAATGTGAGGGGTTCACTACATTGAGAAGGGATGGAACTTTGTACAACTCCCTATGAAAGTCTATCAAGTACAATAACAAGAAACCAACTCAATAAATTCTAGTAAATACTGTCAAGATGCACATGTTATTCTAATAAGTTATCAAATCAATGGTATAAAAGATCATGTATTACACTTCAAGAAATACCTACAAGGTTTGTCAAGAAACATCTCCAGGTATGTCTTAATCTATACATCTTATAAAATTATCATTATCTATTTTGATATTTACATTATACTACTAACGTCGTTATGTCTAGCTCTTTTGAATCTTAAAAGATTCTTGTTTGCGATGAATCATCATCTGATGAATCTACCCACTTTATATCTCTCGCTGTTTGTATAAAAGAACCCTAAAAAGGTTCTTTCGAAAACCCTAACCTAAGCATATGTTATTAAAGTGTGAAGCCCTAAACCTACTTAGGGCTATTGATGAAGTAATTTCTATTATCATGATGTCATGTTTGGGGTTTTAGTATGATCATAGAAACTCTAACTTATTAGGGATGAAATGATGTTATCTGAAATCCTGAACCTTTGAAATTTTGGAATAATAGGGTTTTATTTGTTATGAACCAAAACCCTAGGTTTTGGTTAGCTCTAAAAGAAAAGTCCTTGTTATCTACTTAAAGTCCTAGGAATGAAACCCTAGGTATGTGTTCATT
Source organism: Pinus albicaulis (assembly GCA_034641835.2). Classification (NCBI taxonomy): domain Eukaryota; kingdom Viridiplantae; phylum Streptophyta; class Pinopsida; order Pinales; family Pinaceae; genus Pinus; species Pinus albicaulis. The sequence continues at coordinate 223,631,426 of CM076579.1, forward strand.
TGGTTGAAACCCTATCTTAGTCTAGGTTGGTATATGTCTAATGTACTAATATTGTCTGACATATTATATGCTTATGCATGATGGTAATCTCCTAGATATGTGTGTTGGCCAAATTATTAATGGTCATAAGTCATAGGTTTTGAAAACAAGCCCTAGTGAAAGTTTTAATTTCTAAGATGATGTTACTTGAGAAGTATACGGTTTACTTCAAACCCTAGTAGAAGCTACTCATGTTCATCAAGCTGTGACTGTTTTGGTTGTTATAGCTCATGTATGAAATCTATGGTTTACATAAAATCTGAGTGCGAAGTCTAATATATATGAATTTTCAAAGTTATTAGATATTTTTTCATTTCTTTTGACTTATTTGTAAGGATATCTATATGAAAGAAATAATATTCTAATATCTTCATTGATTTTTTGATGTGATTTAGGTTTGGTAACAAGCCTAGGATAGAAGTTGAAGTATTGAATTATAGTCTCTTAATGATTATGTTTGATGCTTTCGCTACTATAATAATTCTTTGGTACTAACTTCATTCTTCTATATATTTGTTTTTACTTGTTGTCTAGGCTATGTAGGTACATCACATTCAAGTTGGTAAATATGTATGTATGTGTTATATGTCAATTTGGGCACCATTCCCAATGACCTTGCTAAACTCGAAATCATCCCCAGAGCCAATGAATAGGGTCTATCATCCCCTATCATTTCAGTTGCTACATTCCCCGAGACAAAGAACAAGAACAAATCATCCATGACTACCATTGCAATGTTTCCAAGATTTTAAGGACATGTTATATCACCTATGAGCTCACCAACGCAGTCTCTCAAGGGGATAAGTTATTTTCATATGTAGGTAACCCCACTCAAGGGTTCTCTGCAAAGCACTTCCTGACACTCAGGGCTGTGTTGGTCAAATTGGGAGAGAAATTATCATTGTTCCGAAATCTCCACTTGGCCAGTGCCTTCTAGTAGAGTGCATATCTGTCAAGCTCTAAATCCAGGTCTCAATTTGACACCTCAAAGCTTGGTAACATGTCCTTCCTATTATTAGAAAGTTATTGATTGTGAAACTCCCTTTAGTTCATGTACAAATTGAGCACATATCCTTGTGCTTGAGAAGGAATAAATTTGGTAGAGATATGTTGTTAGATTCTCAATTGAGGGTTTGATTTGAGTGATATTCTATTTGAGAGATGTTCATTGTGATGAGGCTGAGATGATGCTAGAGTTGGTGACATCAAATCAATTGTTGATTGTAACATCCCCCTTCTATCCATTAATAAATATTGTTGCTTAATTTCCCACACATGTATCTGTATAAGCTCATGTATTTCATACTATGGATTCTTATCTGATGTATATGTTTCATGTTCATTGATTTAACTGATTAACGTGAATAGCCATCTGTATATTGCAATCTCTTTTCTATTTAGTGTTCATTCTTGTAGGAAATATTTTGGAAATCTATCTTGGATTTGAAGCTACAACAAGAGCGACAGAAGGAGAATCAGAAGTGCTTAGATTCAAAGTAGGATTCTTGATCTATTTTGTGTGTCTATTTACTATTAGGAAAAGTATCTGCAAATTCTTTAATCTCTTGTTCTAAATGAGCACCACATTTAGGGAATGTGTTTTATCCATAGTTCATTATTCCACATAACAATTTGGAGACTTTTCTGGGGAGTTTACCCTTCATCCTTGGTGATTTTGCCTCTATTTATCCACCCAATATCATTTACTCTCAAATATTAGGCTTTTTGAAATCAAAATTTGCATTAAAATTGTGTTAAACAGCTTGAGTTTTTTTCTCTGCTATGCCCAACGCATTGTTGAACAAGACATGGTGCTTTGCAGAGCACTGTCTCCCACTCAGGGGTGCTTCGAAATGCACTGTCTCCCCTTAGAGACTGTGTTGCCCCCTGGAGCCAACCAAATTTTCGTTGAATTTTTCATTTCAATTGCTTTTAGCCTTTTTTTTGCTATGTTTCAATTGCCTGATGCCTCATAGAGACCAGTAACTCTACCTAAATCTGCCTCCTTTGAAAGAATAGTTTATTCAATATCTCTTTAAATTGTTTTTCTTTATCAATGAAAAATTAATTTCAAAGTATTTTCATTACTGCATTAGATCCATTTTCTTTTGAAAAGGAAATTTTCGTTAAATTCTTCGTTTCCTATAGGAGAAATTGTAGTTAAATTATTAATTTCTCCTAACAAGAGAAACTGTTGTTCAATTCCTCATTTCTCAAAGTAAAAGGCATATGTTATTTTCTTAATTTGATGCATTTAGTTTCCTTTTCTACATTCACATTAAACGGACTGAAAAGAAAAACCTGCATTTTCATGTAGTGGATTGTGTGTTTTGCATAGGAACAAATTAGGAAAGTTGCATATTAGTTTGTGCTCTTTGTTTTTTTCTCTCAAATTGATTGCTTTTTCCCTCTAGTAGCTAGGATTTTCATTGAAGAAACTAAAATTGAAAAATTTCTTATCATTTTAGTTTTCATTTTACGAATTCCATCACATCATCGCAATGAACCTTGAAAGGAAAATTGATAAACAAGATCAACTTAAAATTTACATCAATTTACCTAACAAAGCATTGAAACCATAAAGATAACATTTAGAAGGTCTAGGCTAGAGATGTGTTCAGGTGTCGTAAAACATAGCATCTATCGTTAATTGTCTCCGATACATTCTGAGTGTGATACCTCACTCCACGTACGTAATTATATCTTAGCTCGTCCACATACCTTTGGGTATATCGGGCGGTGTTATAGTAAAAAAAGTATAAAGGGGTCCTCTCACTGTGCTGTTTCACATCAGACAACGCTAATATAGAGTTGGGCCTCCACGTACCTTCAGGTATATTTGGGAGGAAAAATTTAGGTTTCTATCCATCCATAGTGAACCGAGTCGGCTGCCTTGTAAATTACGATATACCAAACAAAACATTCGGGGAGACTATCTGCCCGTACTTCTTGGTTCACGAGGAGGTATTCTGCAGTTCACAGTTTCTTGATAAACCTTTTTCCTAGCATTACCCTTTATTTTTTTTAATTGTTTTTGGTCATAAAATAAATCAGTCATCGTGGAAGAAGAAAATTCCTTTCCCCATCATTCGCGTAGACTTGCATTGAAACCACATTTACCACCATAAATTACATTTGGGTGGTGAAGGCGACATCACTCAACCGAAACTAGTACTATCAGTATCTATGGTGAAGCATCATCTTCCCTTATACCAAAGTTAGCACAAGTGGTTTCTACATATCATAGTTCATCTAATGTTGTCGAGACGGAGTCCTTACAACTACCAGTGGTCGCGATCCATCCAATCAGTGAGACCATACCTCCTGAACTCAAAATTGTTCAACCAAAAGTCGTTCAAATCCCATCATGCTTTAGGGGGAAGTTGTTATTGGTTAAACTAGACATCATCCTCAGGACCAATGAAATAGGGTCTATCATCCCCTTATATTTCAGTTTCTATATGCCCTAAGTGGAGAAAATCTTGATCCTGAAGTCGAACAACCAGAATTTGTTTCTGTATTGGTCACTCCACAATCTTTTGTAGCCATTGAGTCTCCGATATCGCATAGTCAACCACCTGAAATATACTTCAGGCCTCATGGAAAAGTTCTTCCACCTGGTTTGATTTTGATTTAAGAAATACCACAAGACGAGAGACCTTTAACTCCAACTCATTTTTGGTAGGAACTTTACCTATACGAGTATTTTCCTCAATTACCTTCCTCTTCTTTTGTTGATCCCATTTCACTTCGAGTTCCCATAGATTATATAGGGTATACATTGGGTCATTTGACCATGGCTGAGATAACATCCCAGACTGAACCATCTATTTCAGCTGCGACATCATCTATTGTTGCTTCATCTTCGATATTTTATCCATTGACTTCACCCATGGCATCATTTGGAATCCTATCTGGTTCCTCCCTTATGATTACTGAAACGCTTGATCCTTTATTCACATCTTCAGTGCAATATCAAGATGGTCCCATCAGTTATTCCCCTTGGTGGCCAGTGATTTCACATAAATTACCCTCTGAATTTCCAAAATTCAATGAAAACCCTGGAGAATACCTGTCAACAAATGTTATAACTTATCATTTGTGGTGCTCATCAAGGTCCTTAAATGATGACTCCGTTAGACTACGTCTTTTCTAGCGCACACTCACTAGTCCAACTGCACAATGAGGATGGTTCTTTTACTGCATCAACCTCGTTAAAAAATGAAACATGGCATGATGATAGTTCTTTTTTCTTGTGTCAACCTCATTAAAAAATGAAACAAGTGCCTTTGAGGATAGTACTTTTACTATGTCAGCCTCATTGAAAAATGAAACAGGAAATGAGAATAGTTCTTTTCTTGTGTCAAGCTCGTTAAAAAATGAAAAAAATCATCCCCTATAATGAACCTTCATTCCATCCATCTATTAGTAACCATTAATCTACTTAGGTGAATGAAATGAAGGTTGGGGGACATCTTCTCTTAAAGGGGGCATTAGACATGTGCTCTTGCAGGGAGCATTCAAAACATTCCTACATATTACAAACAATCAACTTCTGAATTTCGGGGGTAAAAAAATGTATTTTTAATCCATTTGATGATTTTCTAAACATGTTTTAAAACTAATGAACATATTATTCGTGAAGATTTATTTTAAGAATGATTTTACCACAAAGCATACTTTTATGCTTATTTTTCGATATTTCTTAAAAACGAAAAAGGACTTGAGGTGCACTTTTATCTCTTTTTAGAGCTTCTATAACAGTGAAAAAGGAACCCCTGGAGTCTTCTTTTATCTCTTTTCAGACTTCGATAATATGAAAATATTTTCGAGCACTTGTCTTTTCGAGCTCATAAAAGTAAATGAATTGATATCTACTCAGTATAACTTTGGCCCTTTTCTGTATTAAGATAGATTATTTACGAAAAAGGAATGGCTTAGTCGAACATGGCTAGGAGGTTCCCTCAGATATTATTTTACGCCTTTTCAAATATAAGTGACAAATTTACGAAAAATTACTTATGGAGTTTTCTTTCGGCCTCTTTTTCAAACTCTCTAAATATGAAAAAGGACCGGGCTGTCACTGTCGTTAGGCTCATTAAAACATAAAATAGCGACGAGCTTGTCAATCATGGCAAGAATCGAGTTTCATTCATTGTAGACTCATTAAATTATTAAATAGCTATACATTGTTCCCCCGAAGGGTTGAATTATAGATCAAGAATATGTTATCCTCCTCAAGCTTGTTAAAAATTAAAGAGGTACTGGCCAACAAATGATCGGGGAAAATTTGGGAAAGTGAACAGAACTTTTTATGGTAGCAGGTTGCTCTTGAACATGACACTTCACTCCATCACCATGACTGTTTGGGTTGGGTAATATTCTTGACGGTTCATTCATACCTATGGTTCATCATACCTTCACTTCAGTTTTGGGTCAATGCTGCCAACTCATCTCAGTGTCGTCGATATTTTTAGGAGAATTCATCCAGTGAATACTCATCCTTCTGCAGTACTCATAAAACTTCATTCTCATGACAGTCATCCCTGAACATTGCTATACCAAGTCATAATTTGTCTCCAAAATTAGTAACTCCCATTTCGCAATAAAGTAGCTTCCTGTCGACGACAAATAATTATCCAAGAAGTTCACTTAGAAACATCATATTGCAGTACCATGAGGCTTGTTATAACATCAACAAGATCCTCGCTTCCAGACTTTTGACCAAAAGGTTTTCTTTGGTATTCGACATCAAATCATCTATTCATGCCTTACAAAATTTACTGCAATACCTTGAGGGCCATTGAAATTCATGGTGGTTCTCTCATGTTTGTTAACAACTCACATCATTGGTTGGTAATCAAATGATGTCTTACCGTGTTAAACTACAAATCATATATTCGCGTGGCTAGACTTGTACCCGAACGAACGAGTGAACAAGATAAGAAGACCCCAGATCTAGTTTCAGCCATCCAGGCTGCGATTTCAGGATTGTTGTACACATCATATGTATGGTGACCTTACATACAGATCATCATTTGAACATGGGCCTATATCTGTCAGCATGTATGTATTGGGAAACATTCCAATGTAGACAACTTTCTGTACTATGTACATGTTATTAGATAGTTTATGTGCTGATCATGGGAATTCCCTCCTTAAGAAATTCGTGATCAAGAGGATATATCATGATGTAATGTATTGTAGGATTGATGTAGGTCGTCACTCTGCTTCAACTCCAGCCCATCACAGTTTAAATCATCTCTTTCAAAAAAAATTGTAATTATTATTCTGACTTCATGCTTTAGGGGGCAATCTATTGTAGGTCAATTTGGGCACCATTCCCAATGACCTGGTTAAATTGGACATAATCCCCTGAACTAATTAATAGGTTCTATCATCCCCTATAATTTAAGTTGCTACATTCACTAAGACAAAGAACAAGAACAAATGTTCCATGACTTGCATTGCAAGGTTTCCAAGATTTGAAGTACATGCTATATCACCTATGAACTCACCAATGCACACTCTCAAGGGGCTAAGTGCTTTTCATATGCAGGTAACCCAACTCAAGGGTGCTCTGCAAAGAACTTCTCGACACTCAAGGGTGTGTTGGTCAAATTGGGAGCGAAATTCTCATTGTTCTAGAATATCCACTTGGCCAGTGCTTCTAAAAGAGTGCATATGTGTCAAACTTCAAATCCATGTGTCCATTTGACACCTCTAAGCTTGATAACATGTTCTTCCTCTTATTATAAAGTCATTGATTGTCAAATTACCTTCAGTTCATCTATAAATTGAGCACATATCCTAGTGCTTGAGAAGGAAGCAATTTGGTAGAGAAATGTTGTTGGATTCTCAATTGAGGGTTTCATTTGAGTGATATGCTGCTGGAGAGATGTTCATTTTGATGAGGCTAGGATGATACTGGAGTTGGTGACATCAAATCAATCGCTGTTTGGAACCTCCCATTTCTATCCATTAATAAATATTGTTGCTTACTTTCCCACATATGTATATGTATAAGCTTATGTATTTCATATTATGGATTCTTATTTGATGTATATGTTTAATGTTTCATTGATTTAACTGATTAACATGAATATCCATATATATATTGCAATATTTTTGTTGTTTAGTGTTCATTCTTGCAGGAAATATTTTGGAAATATAGCTTGGATTTGAAGCTACAACAAGAGCGATAGAAGGAGAATAGGAAGCTCTTGGATTCCAAGTAGGTTTCTTGATCTATTATGTGTGTCTATTTACTATTAGGAAAAGTATCTACACAGTACTTAATGTTTTGTTCTAAATGAGAACCAAATTTAGGGAATGTGTTTTATCCGTAATTCATTATTCCGCATAACAATAAGAGAATACGATATCTTAAGAATGATGAGAAGGATGGAATCCATGAAATATTCTCCAACATCGAAGGAAGATGTTGATCTCCCTAGATTAAGAGGGAGCCTAGATAAAATAATAAGTGATGTTTATGGTTCTCTACTTCATGTGTCATGCATTAGACCAAGACTAACAATTGTAAGTCTTAGTGAAGGCCATGAGTAAGAATCATATTCATGTTTGGATAATGCATTGTTGTTATGTTGTTGTAATAATGAAATCAAGATCCAATTGAATAATATGTTGCTACATGTAAAGTACAAAAGGAAAGTGTATGATTCAGGAATCTTATGTCAAAGATTTAGTTGATAGTCCTACATTTTTGACAACCAACATCAAGTTTCTTGAAAGACCCTGAAGGTTTGTGTTTGTTTATGAACATGTGAAAGTATATTATTAATTAGGGTGGTGTTTTTACATGTGAATCTCTCAAAAGTTTTATAAGCATAATTTGTATCGATCACTTTTATTGGGAGAGATTTTTTGTTGAGGTTTTGTGACTGAATCATTTCCTAGAAGGACATCGGGCTCTCACTTTGTTTTTATGTCTGGTAGGGAGGGTGGCATCAGCTGGATGTTAATCTAGTTCCCTGGGTTGATGGTTAGTAAGTAAGCCTGATGGTACCTATAGAGGTTGAAAGATTTATTCAATATTAGTCCCACTCGGATAGATTTCCCTGGTCAGGAATCCATTCCATGGAATTTTAGTGCCTAAAATATTGAAAGACCAAATGGATAGATTTCCCTGGTCAGGAATCTATTCCATGGAATTGTGGTGCCTAAAATTCTTCACATATATAACGATATCTTGCATGTACCTCTTTTATTATATATAAAAATAAATACCTCCCTAGTTAAGAGGGAGTGTTGAATAATGTAACTAGGTTTGGTCTTCATTATTAATATATTTGTCAAAAATAATTGATTATTATTAAATGACTTATTAAAGAATGGGTTTCATGCTTGGGTCATATTATTTAGGTCAAAGTCCCCATTGTGGACTTCAAGGATTTTAGGGTCATTACAGATTAAAATTGACCCATCCTTGGCTTTTGAATCATGTAAATAGTTTGTTGTTAAAGTATGAGACTCCTCCAATGAGTCATCCTTGACCTCTTCATCAAAGTCTTCAATTAACCTCTTCAATTCGACCTCAAAAGAAATTACCTTCAAATTACTTCATGTAGGCCTTATAAAAAATACACATCTATTCAAATGGACATGTTGGCTCATTTATATGGAGAAACCACTATATATACCAAGCTAAAGTATTCACATTAATGTCATATAAGAAGTTTGGATTTCATAGATCAAGGTTCGGTGCTATAACAAAGGAAAGAAGCTCACATATATCTTAAAAGGAGTGTTCAGATTATTTTTGAAATTACAGTTCGGATGTGATTATATGGTAGTGTGGATTTTAGTGCAAATACAATGAAGAAGGACTTGATGTGATAACAGTAAGAGGGATTGTTCTTATGACTGTTTCGGTGACATCACAATGAGCAGGTCATATTACAATGGAGCTCGGACTAGGAACAAACATGATATTGATAACCATAATTTGGTGCCATTCAGTTTTGTTACAATGACATGTTCCAAATAAAATGAAAATGATTTCGGTGCTGCCACTGTGACAAGGTCTCACAGTGAGATGATTTCGTTGTTATCATAGTGATAACTACTCAGTGCTATGATAGTTACAAGGATGACTTGATGGAGGATGTCCTGGGTCTAGATTGTAAGGGTCTTGGCCATCTCATCTTTTGAATCTACTAAAGGAATAATTTTTTGAATGGGTTTTCCCCTTGAGGGGGTTTTTTCCCTAGCTGTGTGCCTATATCTTGTGTTCTCTTCTATTTTTTTCTTCGAATTAATATTGATGATAAGAAAAGATAATAATAATAATGAAAAAATCACAAGTTAATGTCACTATTAAGGGAAATAATTTAACTTCCAAACCTATGGATTTCCCAACAATTGTTCCTTGATAAAATTTTGAAAAAAGTTCCAAGAAATTTCGGTATTAAACATAGAGAGTTTCTCGACAATTTTCTCACATTGTTTTTCCCACCAGTCCTTGACATAGGGGTCATCCTTCATTGATGCAAAAGTAATATTTTCCCTATTGGAGAAATTATGTACCAAACAATAACCTTCTACTAGAGTTAACCATTCATATACAACATATGCATCTATCTGACCTTCAAATATAATGATATCGAAGTTAACTTCTACCTTGAAGGGGAAAATTCCTTTGAAGTGATTGTTGGATGAATATGTGTCACTTATTGGCATCTTCCAAAGGATCTAAGAAACATTTTCCATATGATCTCATTCCTTTTCCACTCAAGGGCTTTTTTGAGCAACAATTTGATAGGATATCCCACTGCCTCATATTTCTTTTCTTCTTCCATGGGAGGTCATTAATTTTGGACATGTAAATATTTGAAGGGCTAAACCAATTCAAGTCCCAACTCCTTATACCCTGACCTCATTAGGGACATCCACAAAAACACACAGAGAGAGAAACCCGTTCTTATACCACTGATCTAGATTTATGAAGGAATGAAATTAAATATAGATTTAAAAAAACATAGAGATACAACGAAATAACAAAACATCAATTAATTAATAAAAATAAATGAATACTATTTACATGAAAAATGGAACAATCTAGCGACGATGATAGCTTATATTTGAGAAGAGATGCGACAACTTCCTTCTAAACTATGTTACAGTGAGGCTTGGAGGCCTTTTTATCATAAAGGAGGAGTGTTAAACCATAACCCTAGGATATGAAGTGTCAATAGTTTTTGGCCCCACTAGGGTAAGTTGGACCACCAACATCCCAAGGTCGTAACATTGGCATATGTTTGGTTGTCATAATACGTCATTTAAAAGATCTCCACGAGGAGGTGAAAAAATAATATGTGAAATATATTCTAGCACTTTTTTGGTCTCTCTGTTTTCCGAGAAAATGTATTTTAGTACCTCAAAATTACCCCCAGCGTTTAGGACCTAAAAAATACCAAAAATAGAATGTTGTGCTAGAATTTAGAAAAATTAATGGAAAAAATATTGTGCGTCTAAGTGGAATAGGTGAGTGGCTACCAATATCCACCTAGATCCCACAACAAGTTCTAGAATCATCTGGTTTGGAAGAAATAAGTGGAGGCAAAATATCCTTGATTTTTTGATACAGAAATATGAGGTTCTACCCATTGATATTATTTTTGTTCAATGTATGGTTCATCACCATAATACGTTTCGTTTTATTGGCATATATTTCATTGGAAAATTTGTTTTGTTTGAAATCCACATCTTGGCTCATTCCTGATACATATGCCACACATATCCTACGTGCAAATCATGGAGTGGTTCGTCGAGGAACTATTGATGTGATGCGGTTGGTTCACATATGGATAAATTATACCAACCCTGATATGTATGCCATACATATCCTACACATGGTTAATATGAGTACAAGGTATGTACCTTGATAAGTGATATGGATATGTCTCACAGTGTGACCCTTGATATACCAAGTGGCCATTACATTATGTGGAGTGGCTAGACTGAGATGGAATAATATATTATACAGGAAAAATATCGAGTGAATAATTAGATGGGTAGTCAATGTATGTTAGATGGTTGCATAGTGTTTTGACTGTAACATTATTGTATGGTATGAGTTATTCGACTAGTCTCAAGGTCAAATCCCCCATGTCACTTATGTTGACTAAAGTCCATGCACATTAAAAGACAATTGGAATTGGGTTACAAAAATTCCCATCAGATAGCTGAGTTGGTGGGGGATTCATCATGTGTGTATTGATTCCTTGGGTCAATTCCTAGTGGCTAATAGGTTCTATATATTTATAGTTCATTTAGTAGAATTATTAATAGACCAAAAAGGGCCCTTAGGTAGAACCAATCACCAAATTTTATCAATTTATAGAATCTTTGTTGGAAAGGGAGAATTGTATAACTGTTAAGTTGATTTATGGTTTTGAAATTTTTTTCTTGTTTATAGACTCATTTTAAGTCCAAATTGAGATCTAGAAGAAGCATAATGACCAGGGTTCGAAGGTCGACACCCTTGAATTCATGACAATCCTTTTTGAATTATTTTTAATGATAAAAATATCTTATGTATATTTTGAGAAATTATGATCATGTAGCAATGGTTTCTAGTTTATGAAGAAAATAGGTTTTGAGATGAGTCAATTTTGACTAGATTGATGAACCATGTAAAGCAGAGTTGTGGCATGGTTTGTCAGGGCATTCACAACAATATTATAACAACCTATTATTCAATTGAATATTTATTTTGATTAAAGAATAGGTGGATCGAGTTTGAAATATTTTGAAAACAGGTACACAAGGAGTTGAAGAAGGAGGTGGGTTCCTCCATCGAGGTTGGAACCTCAATTATTTTTTAGCCTACAATAGGTACGAGCATGCTCACGATCTAGGTTTGTGCCTATAGTATGTTAGAATCCACTCATCATCAAGTTTGATGCCTCAATTAGGTTATAGCCTATAATGAGTAGTTACTTGCATATTTTCGAGGTTGATGGCTCAATCAAGTTGTATCCTACCACAAGTAGTAGCTTGGATATTTTAAGGTTGGGTGCCTTTAGTAGTTTGGAGCTTGAAAATATATGTAATTAATTGAAGCATAAATAAGAAGAAGGATTTGTAGTTTTGTTCCATATGGGTTTCCACTTAAAATATTGTGTTATTTATGATGGGTTCTTGTTATGTTGTTAATGTGATAATAGATTTATGATGCAACATTTTACATGTTGATATGTTTCTTATGTTCATGGTTGTTATAGTGTTATTTATCACCTTCATGCACTTTATGATTTACACTTTGGCCTTGGGCACCCTTTCCCCCAGACTTGAACATTTTCCCAAAAAAAAGTTTCTTAAAACCGATACACGACTCTGCCTAGACTTTTCCACGTATACACGTGAGTCCATTCATAGATATCCATGTATACCTTTTTAATTATTAAAAAAAATATAAATTCCCTATATTAGAGGTGGGTTTGATGGTTATTCAAATAATTCAACCACCCCAGCCCGTGGCCTAACTTCTCCTAACTGCAGAAACTAATTTGAGGGAGTTTAAAATCCCCTCAAAGGAATGGCCTAAGGGGGAGAGAAAAAATATAGATATTATACTCTGTTGGAGCCCTATTCAAGTCTGATATTCTCGTGCCTCCTGCACTTCCCAGGTACATTCAGGAAACCCTTGTTTCCTTGAGATGTTCATCATCCTATCTGACATCTATTGTGCACACATCTTGGAAGAATGCTTGCGAGGATAGGGCTGGATGGATCCAGAGGATGGTATGCTAGAAGGTCGTGGCAGGATTCAGGTGATCTCTCCATGTTTTGATTACTGTACGTGTCATTCATAATAAGAAGAGCCATATTTTTCCCAATATTTACGTGTTTATGATGCTTTATACATGTATAATAAGCATTAATTGAACATTTCATATTTTTTTCATCATATTATACATGGTTTTCAGTAACATCTAGGAACTATATATGGTGTACAACTAGGTTTTTGTGTCCATTATTTGTGGATTTACATGTTTCAGAGGAAAAAGTGTTGCAGGGGGTTTGCACCCTGTGGGATCTACATCAACTGAGGGACTTTTGGGTAAGTTCTGCAACTAGCAGTATCTAGTTTTCAGTGTAGAAGTTGGTTAAAGTGAGTCCTTCTTGAATGGCATGCCCCTGATCTGTGACGGTTGTCAACCCAAGACCTTTAGGGTATTATTTCCTGAAACAGAAATGGAAACTCCGTAGGGGATCACATTCTTGTGATTTTCCATTTGGGTTGTTTCATCTGTCTTATGGGTTCCCAATAGTTTCTATCACTTTTGTCAGTCTAGCAAATCCTTTTTCAGTCAGATAGAAGACCTGGTCTCCTAATCAGGCTGGATTTTTTTGTTTTTTCCTTATACATAGTTTTTCTTTACACATTCGCATATACACGCTATTTTTTCCAAAGGGACCCGCGTATATGTGAGTTTCTTTTGTTACAGTCACGTATGCATGCTTGTTTCCCTCTGAAAAAGTGCGTATGCCTGGGAAAATTTGAAAATTTTAGTTTCTAGCCCCTGTGGTCTTGTCTGCCTGTGTTGAGCTATTCCTATACTATCTTGAAGGTCTCTGGACTGTGTTTGAAGTGAGTTTGAATCTGTTTCTCTCTTGTTTGTATGAAAAACTAGCCATTTGGTGAAATCCTTGTTTTTTGTGTTTGCAATTGCGGCTTGAGCACCAAGATCTTTTTCTAAAGATTCTTCGTTGTCCTGAACATTCAAAAGAACAAAATTTTACTCGTTTTCTCTTCTTGGCCTTCTGTGTTGCTTCACATTTGATTTTTTCCTTCTTGGTGTAGTTGGTTTTCTTGATTTCGTAGAATTGTCTTGTTGCGATTTTTGAAAGATCTCTTTCTGATTTTTTGGAATTTTTTTTCGCTGCAAGATTATGCTATTGTACTGAGTTGATTGATTGAGTTTCTTTCTTCTTTCTTCTCGGATAAGCCCTGCTATGAAATTTTCATAATTGGCTTGAGTACTTTGAAGCCTTTGATTGGAATTCATGTTTTCTTGATTCAATTTCTAGATATTTTCATTTGTCTTCTTGAAATCTCTTTTCTTTCTTTGATAAGTTGAAAAGCCCAAAATGAATTTTGCGTTTTCCGTTGTTTTTTGCTTCCAACTTTGTTTAATATTTCTCTTTCATCTTTTGAAGCTTTTGGCCGAGTTTCTAGTCCTTGGTTCATGGCTTGGTTTGGAAGGAAGCCTGCTCTTGATTTCCCTCTTTTACGTCAAGTGAATTTTGATGTTTTTATACATAGGATTTCTGAGTTGGAACTAGCCTTTTTAACTGTCAAAAAGTGATTGAACCTTTGGTTTCCCTAGAGACTCCCTTTTTTCTTCTTTAGAGGTAGCATCTTAGGATTTGCATGTCATTGCTAGTTTTCATTAAGTGCATTCAAGCATTTTTAGTCTTTTTCATAAATTTCTAAGTTGTGGGTGTCTGAAAAGAAAACAAATTTTTTGTTTATTAGTTTTGTAGAACCTGTGTAGAAATCACTCTTAATCAAAAGGAAATCATTGCATTTGCATGTAGTTTGGTTTTCATTGATTTCTTATGTGTCTTAAAAACACCATCAGTTTCACTTCCATGCACCCTTGACTTAAATAACAACCCATATAAAATAAGAGATATAATTAAAAGAAACTAGTAGTTTTTGTATCATTGTCATTAATTTTACACCAACTAGCTAGGTTGTAGGGCCTTGGATTAGGTGAGTGGAGAGTTAAATCTCTAAGGCCGCTCAAAATGTTAAACATAGAAGTTCATTAATAAGCGAAATCCAACACCATTAAGTGGACCGGGAAAGCTCTCCTCCAGAGAGTCAAGTGCGAGGGATAGTGTAGGCAGAGAAGAGAGATACCCCCTCTCCAATTTGTTGAATCTTGACCTAAGACTGGTCCACCCATCTGTCGATACAGATTGGTGCCCATAGTTTCCTATCCTAGGAATCACACAGGTGATTGGGGGGGTGAATACCCATGGTACCTAAGGCAGACATTGTATCATTTCCATTAGTACTTTTGGAGGGTGCCCTTGTGAAGCTTGGGTAGTTGCACCGGCAAAGGATGTTATTAGGAGGTCAGTGTAACTGTTTTTGTTACCTTCGCTAGTAGATATGGGTCGTAGTTACCCTAGACTGCTTTGACAAGCTCCTATTATTTCGCTTTCTTGTATTTTGGTGTCTATTCCTCATCACTTGGAGTAGAAATACTTGAGAGTTGCTTGTTTGGCTGGATCTTAGGAAATTTTTAGAGATCCCTCTTTGCTCCTAGATTGCTGACCGATATCCTCGTCGATCGAGGAGGCTTCGTGGGTTGTCTCCCGCGAGTGTCGAGCCTTCTTCAAGAAGGTGTAGGAGTAATTTGGAGGGTGATTTTCACCCAGTGGTTTCAGACGCAGCGGAGGGAGATCCTCCGTGAGGGCTTGTTTTTTCTATGGGTAGTTCTGGTGTTGGTGTCAGTACAAAGAGGAGTGCATCACTCATCTCAAGAGTTTTATTTCCTGTAGAAGAGGTAGAAGTAGAGGAAGTTCCTCAACCTGCCGAGTCTCTTCCATCTCTTCTTCTTGCTGCTCATCCTTTCATCATTCAATACATTGGACCCCAGTCTCAGAGACCCGCAAGTCCTTATCCATCATATTCGCACCTTTCGATGGCCACGACTAGGAACATAGCTTCGGCTGTGAGTGCTCAAGTGTTCAGGCCCCTCTTTCGGTAGAAGGAGGGGGCACTATTTTTGTATCTACAATCACTTATAGTACTGTTGTTTCTGGCTCTGGTCACACCCAAGCACATGCTTCACAATCTGGTCCCTTTTATTTTGGAATGCCCACTAGTGGGATTCCTTCTTTCTCCTTTTCTGCTGCTTCAGCTGCATCTACACCCATACCTTCTATGGCTATTAGATCATCTTCCTTTCAAGGTTTCCCCTTTGGGAGTGAGCATATACCTCCTTCGACCCCTTCCTTAGGTTCTTTACCTTTTGCTTCTCAGACCTAGGGTTTCAATCAATGGTCTAGAGGCCAAAGTTCTAATACCTTTATAGGTTGGAACCCTGTTTTTACAACGATGGGAGAAGGGAATTAATTTCTTTTGGTCAGCAAGGGAATGTTCCTTTCCCTTCATCGAGTACTTCTCAGGCCTTTTCCCCATTTGTAAATTCTTAGAAGGCTTACCAAGGTGTTTCCTCGCCATTCATTAAGGGGGAAATGGTCCTATTTATAGTAGCTCTATGTTTGGCCGGGGTGGGGGGGGGTCCTTCTCCGAATGTTGGGTCACAAGGATTTTCCTATGGCCCAAAATTCTATACAAACAACATTTGGCAACCTAGTGCCTCAACAAATCCAGGGTATTCTTTTCATAACGTTGGGAATCGTTCCTTCGGAGGGTGGAATTCCCAGGCTCCTCCTCGTTTACCATATCTGGAAACGTTAAACTTGTGAGATTTGTTGAAATTAACTAATGATCTGATTTGGTATAGTCTAGGATGGCCTCTAGTCCCCACCAAACTCCCCTCAGACATTCCAAAGTTTGAAGGGAAGAATGGAAAGGATTTGACAGATCATATCACCACTTTCCATTTATGGTGTTCATCCAACTCCCTGATTGATGATTCAATTAGGCTGAGGTTATTTCAACGCACCTTAACTATAAATGTAGTGAAGTGGTATATTGAGTTAACTGGGGGCATTTTTGCCACTTTTGGAGATTTGGCTACCATTTTCTTAAACCACTTTCAGTTACTTCTCCGTTATGATGCCGGGACTAACCTCCTGGCCAATTTTTAGCAGGATAAGGAAACTCACATTTCTGATCATATTTAGGAATGGCGCAGAAGGAAGAGGCTCATTAAAGCCCATATTCCGAATGAATTCCTTCTGGAATGGTTTTTGAAGTCTTTGCAGCCAAATATTTCTAAAGATGTATCCCTGTCAGGGGTATTTTCTGAAGAGCAGGCTATTTTCAAGGCTCGGCAATTACAACTGATTTATTATCAGTATGGAGTCCTCAATAATTTTTTTTTTGGATAATCCTCACTCCAAATTGGACTTGTCCAAAAATAAACCCAGTCCTCATGGTGATGGGCTTATTGAGTCGATTGATGGTGGTGCAGCTAACCTTCTTAGTCAAATGCAGCAGTTGTCTATACAATCTCCTTCTTCCAGTCAGGTTGTGCCTTCAGTGTCCACCCCTTCTCAGTCCTTGGCAATTAATTCCATATAGAATTCTAACTCCAAAGGAAATCAACAATCTGATGGGAAGAAGAAAGGACGAAATAAAAAAAAGAAAGGTAAGGATGGGAAGGGGAATGCAAAAAAAACCAACGATAATGTTGAAGAGGGTTAAAGGGACAATAAGATGAAAGTAAAGTTTCCATGAAAATTGTGCACTGGAGACCATCTTACGCACCTTTTCCCTAAAATTCAGGATGCACAGTGCTTGTTAGCTCAACATGCTTCTTCTAGTTCCTAGGTTGTGCTAACAAACCATTTTCCCCAAGGGCAGAAATTGATTTCTGGCGTGGATCAAAATACTCGGGCTCCCTCTCGGGGTAGCCAGGAAGGGGAAATTATGTCAAACATATATATGATGAGTGCTAACATAGATATTGCTACAAGATATCGTGATTACTACGAAGCTGAGTCTTCCAAAGCTAAGGGTACTCCTGATAGTGCTAAACCACTTCATATTATGAAGCCTACTATTGAGCCTATAACTCGGATGCCAAATATATCTTCAAAATGTACGACGATTAATCCAAATGCCAAGGCTACTCAGAACTACTCCATTGTAGAAGATATGGCCCAGATTTCTTGTGTTATGTCTGCATTAGATGTGCTCAGCGAAGTTCTTTACTCACTGCTATTGGGGTTGTAAATCCAAACAAATGTCTTATGATTACATTTGATATGTCTAATTTTAAAAAGAGACTCCCTCATCATATGGATTTCCATATTAGATTGAGTTATTGAAAATGCAATATCTTTCGAATGGTCGTTGATGAAGGTGTTTCCACGTGTGTAATGTCTCTTGCATGCTGGAAGGCTATTGGATCTACCGCCGCTGTTCCTTCTACCAATCTTATGACTGTGTTTGATGGTCATTATCACAAGCCACATGGTATTGTTCCGGCTTTGCCCATATGTGTTGGGGGCAAAACCGTTAATATAGAAGTTGAGATAGTCGATGCAAGCTTAGACTATAACCTTTTGTTGGGGCAAAACTGGATCTATGAGATGGATGCTATTGCATCCTCTTTATTTTGTATTGTTTGTTTCCCTCACAAAGGAATAATCGTCACATTTGACCAACTAGATTGTTCTCTTATAGATCAGAATGCATCTTCTGACTCAACCATTCCTTTGGTGAGTGATACCAAGGCACCTATTAATAATTTTGGGGTTGGAATGTATTATTCTTTGATGGGTACTTTTAATCTTCCACCTCCCTCGGTTCATATTAATGCAATTTCATCCTCTAGGGCTCCCATTCGAAGAAAGTTCTTCAGAACTCTGTAGTTTTTAACCCTGAACATAAATTATCTACACATGAATATTAAAATAGAAAATAAACAATAGCAAAAGCATAAAACATAAAACAGATAAACACAGAGATTTCCCCCTGGATCCCAAATCGGGACAACCAGCTTGATTTTTTTATTATATTCATTTTAGTGTTACAACACATATATATACATGCCGAAGAATACATAAACCCTAATCCATTAACCCTGGATTATAACATAACCGTAGTTCCCTTGACCGAATATACAAAAATACCAGGGGCCAAAAACCATCGTACCCCAAAACCATGTGAAAAACCATGCACAAAACCATGGGCGTGGGCCACCCACCGAAAATTAAGGACCAAAACATTTTTGCCGGGGCACTGCCCCAGACCTTGATAGGGGGGGCTACTACCGCCCCTGTGACCCCCCCGTTGTACCCAGCACAAAGGGGGGGCTATCTCACCCCCTCTTACCCCCCTGCATGTGATTATTCGTGGAAATAATATAACACATACCCAACATTCTCCCACTTTTTGTTTTCTTTCCACCGGGGGCCACAAGAGAGCTTAGTCATTGGCCCAATTCTTCAACACCCATTGTTTCTCTACACCAAGAGAACTTCTGAGTGCTCACAGACTTCGCCAATGCATCTGCAACATTCTTCAAAGTGTCCACCTTTACTAGCAACACCCTTTTAGCCTCAACCATATCTCTAACAAAGTGATATTGAACATCAATGTGCTTTGTCTTTGAATGATAAGAAGGGTTCTTAGCCAAGAAAATTGCACTTTGGCTATCACAGTCTATCCTTATAGCTTGCTATACCAACCCCATACTTGAACACAATCTCTGCAACCAAACTGCTTCCTTGCTTGCATGAGTTTCCACCATGTATTCTGCCTATGTAGTTGAAAGAGCCACTACAGACTGTCTTTTAGTCATCCAACTAACTGCGCCTTCAAATAGGCTAAACACATACCCACTTGTAGATCTTCTTTGTTCTAGATCTCCAGCCCAGTCTGCATCAACAAAACCACAAATATCCAACATTCTTTCCAATCCTGGTCTTCCCTGGTAGCACAAGCCATAATCACTAGTGCCACGTAAATATATGAAAACCCGCTTCACTGTTGTCCAATGCTCCTTCCCTGGGTTTGACATAAAACTGCTCAATACTCCCACTGCATGTGAAATTTCTGGTTTAGTACATACCATTGCATACATCAGGCTACCCATTGCACTTTCATATGCAACACGAGACATATCCTCCTCTTCTTCTTGTGTCTTGGGACACTGTTCAGAAGACATCTTTACACCTATAGGAATAGGAACATTCACCGGTTTACTATCCTACATATTGAACCTCTGCAATATAGTCTCGACATACTTCCTTTGGTTTAACCAGAGCTTCCTCTTTGCCTGATCTCTCTTAATTTCCATGCCGGAAATATAGTTTGCAGCACCAAGATCCTTCATGTCGAATTTGGAGAACAGTTGGGTCTTCAAATCCTAGATAATTTCTTTGTCATTTCTAATCAACAACATATCATCTACATACAAGACAAAATAAATAACAGGGTCACCAATTAATTTAAAATAAACAAAGTGATCCTCCTTTCTTCTGGTGAAGCCAAGTCCCCGTATATAGGTATCAAATTTCTGATACCACATCCTTGGTGACTGTTTTAATCCATACAAAGACTTCTTCAACCTGCATACCAATTCTTTCTTACCCTTCACCATAAAGCCTTTAGGTTGCTTCATGTAAATCTTCTCTTCTAGATCCCCCTGAAGAAAGGTTGTCTTCACATCCATCTGTTCTATCTCAAAATAAAATACAGCAGCAACAGATAAATGTAATCTAATATAAGTAACTTTGGCAACAGGAGAAAAAATATCACCAAAATCAATTCCTGGCACCTGGGAATAACCTTTTGCTACCAATTGAGCTTTGTATTTATCCACCTTGCCTTCTACATTCATCTTCTTCTTAAACACCCATTTTCTCCCTATGGGCTTCCTTCCAGCCGGCAACTCCACCTGATCCCATGCCTCATTTTTGTGCAAGGATGCCATTTCATCAACCATGGCCTCCTTCCAGAGTTTTCCATCCTCTGAATCTACTACCTCCATGACAGTTCTGGGATCATCATCAGTTATAGTTAAGGAAAACCCTGAACAAAAATCAGATGGACTATACCTTTCTGGTTGCCTTCTTTCTCGAACTGATCTTCTCATAGCTGGAGTTTGTGGCTCTTCCTCTTCTAAATCTTCTTCTGCTGTAGAGTCTGATTCATACTCCTTTAGCTCAAACTCTATCTTCTCAAGTTCCTTTTGTATGAATTCATGTTTAACAACATATTTCATCTCTCTAAACACCACATCTTGGCTGTACACAACCTTCCTTGTTTCCGGGTTCCAAATTTTGTAACCTTTTAAACCATCCTTATACCCAATAAAGATGCACCTTTTAGTTTTATTATCCAACGTGGTCCTTTTCTGCTTTGGAAAATATACATATGCATCACATCCAAATACCCTTAGATGTGAAAGAGAGGGTTTCTTACCAGTCCATACCTCATGTGGAGTCTTATCCTCCAACACTCATGAAGGTGATCTGTTAACCAGATAGCATGCAGTCTCCACTGCCTCTGCCCAAAATTCTTGTCCTAACTCGATACCACTGAGCATGCTTCTTGCCTTTTCCATCAGTGTTCTGTTCATTCTTTCTGCAAATCCATTCTGCTGAGGTGTGTATGGAGTATTCTTCTACCATGCTATACCAAACTTCTTACAAAACTCTTCAAATTCCTTCTTGCAGAACTCTCCACCATTATCTGTCCTCAGCGCCTTTATCTTCTTCTCTATCTGGTTTTCCACCAGAGCCTTAAATTCTTTAAATTTGTCAAAGACTTCAGATTTCTTCCTCAAGAAATATATCCATGTATTCCTTGAGAAGCCATCTATGAATGAAACATAGTACACAGACTTTCCCAGTGATGGAACTGACACAGGTCCAAACACATCACTGTGCACAAGCTCTAATATCTTGTTCGCCCTCTTAGCACCAGAAGGAAAACTCACCCGATTTTGCTTCCCATATACACAATGTTCACAGAAATCGAAATCCAGAGAGCAATTAGACATACCTTCTACCATACCATTTCTATGCAGTATCCGAAGGCCCTTCTCTCCAATATGTCCAAGCCTTTGATGCCATAGCATGGTCTTTTCTCCGAAGACAGCTAGGCTTTCCACTCCACTTTCAGGAACCACAGAACTGTTACACCCATCAATAACAGTGCTACCTTGTAGCTTGTACAGAGTTCCAGTCCGAACTCCCCGCATTAATACCAGTGCTCCCCGAACCATCTTGCAGGTATCTTTCTCGAACACTGTTTTTACACCTGCATCATCCATCTTGCTTACAGAAATCAGATTTCTGGCCAATGCAGGAATATGCAGAACACCAGGAAGTGTTCTAATCCTTCCACCTTGCAGCTTCAGCTTGACCTTTCCACGTCCAACGATTCTAGCCTTCCTATCATCCCCTAGGAAGACATCACCACCATCATATTTCTCATACTCGCAGAACCACTCCCTATGGGGAGTGAAGTGAAAGGACGCACCTGAGTCAATCAACCATGACTCATGATCTACATGTGTATTTGAAGAAGAAGCCAAATACACATCCCCACCTTCATCCGAGGTGGTTTTTTCCTCTGCAGAAGGAGCATCATCAGATCCCTTTCCTTTCTTAGGAGCTTTAGATCTGCAGTCCCTTTTGTAGTGCCCTTCCTTTCTGGATTTCCAACATACCTTTACAAACTTTCCAAGAGATTTAGATCTCCCTCTAGATTTCGATCTCCCACTCAAAACCTTATTCTTGTTTCTGTTTTGGGACCTTCCTTGTACAAATAAGGCATCTCCATTCTGACCCTCCATATTTCTCCATCTCATTTCCTCCAACAACAAGGCTGAGACAATGTCATCAAAATTCAAGGTAGTTGTATTGATACCTATTACAATAACCAGGTTGTCCCACGAGTCTAGTAGAGAACACAAAAAACTGATGCACTTATCTTCATCTGAGATTTTATTATCGACAGATGACAACTGACGTACCACAGTATTGAAGGCATTCAGATGCTCTGTCACTGAGTCTCCATCCTTCATCCTCAGGTTATACAGCTTTTTCCGCAGGAAAAACTTATTCACCAGAGACGTAGATTGGTACAAAGTCCCAAGTTTTTCCCACAAATTCTTCGTCGTAGCTTCCCTAGATACATTCAACAATACTGAATCTAAGACACACAACAGTATTGTGCTCTTAACCCTCCGATCTAGTTTCTTCCAGTCTTCATCTAACATTACCGTTGGTTTAGTACCTGGATCTACCGTGATCCACTGATCTTTATCCACTAGCAGATCCTACATCTTGAGCTTCCACAACTCAAAACTTTGACCATTAAATTTCACAATCCCTATATTTCCGTCGCTCGCCATCTTCTTTCACTACAAGAATCGATCCCGCAGATCTCCCACTGAACAAGGTCTACCTCAGGCCCGACCAAAAAACCCCTCAGCAGCAAAGGCATCCCCTTGAAGCCGAAAGTGCTCTGATACCAAATGTACGTTTTAACCCTGAAGAGAAATTATCTACACACGAATCTTATAACAGAAAATAAACAATAGCGAGAGCATAAAAAATAAAACAAATAAACAGAGCTATTTTCCCCTGGATCCCAAATCGAGACGACCAGCTTGATTTTTTCATTATATTCCTTTTAGTGTTACAACACATATATATACATGCCGAAGCATACATAAACCCTAATCCATTAACCCTGGATTAGAACATAACCATAGTTCCCTTGACAGAATATACAAAAATACCAAGGGCCGAAAACCATCCTACCCCAAAACCTTGTGCAAAACCATGGGCGCGGACCGCCCACCAGAAATTAAGGACCAAAAAATTTTCGCCGGGGCGCTTCCTTGGACCCCGACAGGGGGGGATACCGCCCCCCCTGGGCACAACAGGGGGGCTATCGCCCATTCTCTTCCCCCCCCCCGGCGCATGATTAGTCCTGGAAATAATATAACACATATCCAACAAACTCATTATTTTTCAGACCCTTGGACCTTACCTTCTCCTACCTCCACATTAGCATAAGGTCAAATGGGTGGAATGGAATTTCCAATGTCTGCAGCTGAGATTTTTTATAGATCTATTGTTGACTCTGCAGAATCCATTCTAGTTTCTCTTTCATCAGAGGAATTGGATGGAGATGTGGCTCCGGCTTGGACTCTCAGTTCATATTTAGCCTAGGATTGTCTTGATACGACCCTTCCATCTGAAGAGGCTATCCTGGAAGCAATGACTGGTGTAGAGAGACTGTGGGATGATTTGCATCATCGATCTTACTTTCTACCAGATTTGAGTGAGGTTGAATCAAGTTTTTCTAGCCCTCAGTCTTCTGGTTCTGTTCACCCAATCCTAAACCCTCTAGCACCAATAGAAGTTTTTGCTGAAGGGAACATGGTTGTGATTTCTCTGACTATCCCGGTGAACATTTCTAGAGCTCCCAACATTATAGAGAATATTTTCATCGGAGCTGAATGTTCCTTTGAAGAGGTTCAAATTTATACCAATCTCTTTCGAGAGTTTAGGGATGTGTTTTCTTGGTCTTATGAGGAAATGTCGGGTATAGATCCATCTATTGTCCAGCATGAGATCAAGGTGTATGAAAATGCTAAGCCCGTTAAGCAAAATCTTCATCCGGTCAACCCTAGGAAGGCAGCAGCTATCAAAGCTAAGGTGGAGAAGTTGTTCAAGGTAGGGTTCATTTTTGTTGTTGCTTTGATAGAATGGGTTTCAAATCGAGTTCCTGTGGACAATAAAAAAGGAACAATTCGAGTTTTCATCGCTTTCAGGGACTTAAATAAAGCATGTCTTAAAGATAACTACCCCACACCGTTTATAGATCAGATTATCAATGAGTGTACGGGAAATGAGATTTTCTCCTTCATGGATAGTTTCTCTGGATATAATCAAATTACTATCTGTCCTGAAGAAAAACATAAGACTGCATTTATTTGTCCCTAGGGTACCTTTGCTTACACAAATATGCCTTTTGGCCTTAAAAATGTTGGAGCTACTTTTCAGCGGGCTATTTCCTATACCTTCCATGACATCAAGCATATTATTGAGGCATATTTGGATGATTTAGCTGCTCATTCTCATAAGAGAATTGATCATACCTCTCACCTCCATCAATTATTTGAACGATGTCGGTATTACAAAATCTGGTTGAATCCGAACAAGTGTGTTTTCGTGGTCACATGTAGTCGGTTGTTGAGATTTATTGTGTCTATGGAAGGGATTCGGGTAGATCCCTTCAAGGTTGAGGAAATACTTTAGTTGTCTTCCCCGTATTCATTTCATCAACTTCAAAGTCTGCAAGGAAAAGCTAATTTTCTGTGGAGATTCGTCGCAAATTATGCTGAGATTATGAAACGGTTTATGAGATCATTAAAGAAAGGAGTTCCATTCTTTTGGGATGGCTTTGCTCAATGCTCATTCGATGCTTTGAAAAAATCATTGACCTCTTCTCCTCTCTTGAGTCCCCCTGATTATAGCAAAGATTTCCTTTTGTATCTCGCAGCAGCAAAATCTACCATTGGTATAGTTATGGTTCAAGAAGATGATGCTCTTTCAAAGCATGTTATATACTACCTTAGTCAAGGCCTGGTAGGACTTGAAATTTAGTACTCCCTGATAGAAAAGCTTGCTTTGGTAGCTGTCCATGCTATGTAGCATCTTAGAGATTATATTCTTCTTCGAAAAACCTATGTTTTGGTAGCAGTCAATCCATTTCAGTTTGCTCTCAGTAGGCGAGTGATTGGGGAAAATACAATCGATGGATTGTGATTTTGCAGGAATTTGATCTTGATTTCATGTCTGCCAAGTCCAAGAAATCATAGTTTTTTGTAGAATTGATTTCTGAGTCTCCCTGTGGAGAAGAGATGGTTTAAGATGAATCCTTCCCGGATGAACATATTTTTCTCATTTCTTCACAGGATCCTTGGTATGCGGATCTCATAGTATATCTCCAGACTATGAAGTTTCCCTCGACTTTTTCAAAAGATGAGCGTCGTAAGTTACATCACCTAGCTAAAAGTTACTTGATCATTGGTGACACTTTATATCGTCGCAGGGTTGATTCAATCCTTAGGTAGTGCTTTACTTTCGAAGAAGTTGATTTTGTGTTGAATGATTGTGATAGTGGAGCTTGTGGTGGTCATTTCTCTGGGCTTGCTACAACCCTAAAAATCTTGCGTGCAGTCTACTTTTGGCCTTAAATTTTCAAATATTGTATGGAAGAAGTCAAAAAGTGTCATCCATGTCAGATCTATACTCAAAAGATGTGCGCTCACCTAGCTCCACTCTTTCTTGTCATCACTGTTGGCCCCTTTACAAAGTGGGGTATTGATTATACTACTTGTAACCTGCCTTCGGATAAAGGTCACAAGTACGTTATTGTAGCTATAGAATAGTTTACAAAGTAGGTCAAGGCTATGCCTACTTTTGGGAATGATGGTGAGACAACAGCTATTTTCCTTTTCAATTAAGTCATTTCTCACTTTTGTATTCCCAAAGAGATTTGTCACTGATCATGGCAGTCATTTTCAGAACAGCATGATGGATGAATTGGCTCTGAAATTAGGTTTCTGGCAAGAGCACTCATCTTCATATTATCCTCAAGCCAATGGGTAGGTGGAAGCTGTAAACAAATCCTTGAATACCATTCTTCAATGAACTATTGATAAACCTCGATCTAATTCACACATTATGTTGTATCCTGCGCTTTGGGCATACCGGATGTCAGTCAAAACTGCAACTGGTTTTACTTTGTTTCAACTAGCTTATGGGTTGGAATCTATTTTTCCCATTGAATGTGAAATTCCTTCTCTTAAGTTAGATGTAGAGCTTCTTCCTAACACTTCCAGTCTTGAAGAATGTCTCCTTCATCTGGAACATCTTGATGAGCAGTGTCGGGATGCTGCTATGATGAATGAGGCACATAATAAATGGATAAAGGTTCAGTACGATAAAGCTGTCAAACCTAGGGTTTTCTTCGAAGGAGACCTTGTCTTGGTTTATGCCCAAGAGAAGGATGCCCTAGGAGTAGGCAAGTTTAAATCTATGTGGTATGACCCCTTCATCGTTAAAAAGGTCCTCAAAAAAGGAGCTTATGCCTTGGTTTATTTTGACAGAAATGAGTTGGCAGAGCCCAGAAATGGGCTCTACTTGAAAAAGTATTATGCCTAGGCTTTGGCCTAGCATCTTGCTTTTTCTATATATTTTTTGTTTTGGTACATATCTAAGTTTGTGGTTTTTGATGTGATTATAATGCATTTGATCTACTTTGGCAGGTTGTGTTGGATGTCATGAGTCATTTTGGTTTCGTTGATGGTGCTAGTAGACATACCTGGAACTTGGCTTCTGCGGCTTGGGTACTTCATTATCCATCTGGTCAGTTGTTGGTTTCAATAGGTGTCTGCATTAGTCTTGCTTCGAACAACATATTAGAATACATTGCAGTGGTTTATCTACTCTCGGAAGAAATATCTTTGGGTGTTGATTCGTTAGTAGTGTTCTTGGACTCTCAGCTGGTGGTTTCGCAGTTGAAAAACACATATCGGGTTCGAGACCCATTTTTGCACCGATTGTTTCTTAAGGTACATTTGTTACAGAGATCATTTAAATTTATAACATTCATTCACATTCCTCAAGATGATAATTGGATGGCAGACTTATTAGCTAATCAAGCAATTGATTGTCACATTCATCATTCAACATTTTAATCAATATATCAAATACATCATTCATTTTTCATATATTTGAGTCATCACATCATATAAATCGCTGTATATATATATATATATATATATATATATATATATATATATATATATATATCATCAGAATGTTCAAAAATATACACAATATGAAACCATCTGTTCTACAAAATTTTGGCTTATGCTCGATCATGTTTAGTATCAAAAATATACTACAGTCATCCGGTAAAATCTATATATCTAATCTTGTGGTCCCTACCCAACATTCGTGTTCCTATAGAACAAGATAGCAATCGCTACACGGCAGAATAACTGCACCCAGTCTCGTGGTACTCCGACTACCCGTCTCTGGATAGCCTCTAGTAAGTCCTCTACTGCAGACATGGACACTTGGCAAGTCAAACTTTCCAAGTTTCTCTGGACAACATGGAGGGTCCTACTTGGGTCTTCAACATCTGCCTCACCTCTGCGGTGCTTATGCCTTGGGTATCCCTCAGGTCTGACCGGTCCCATATCTATATCATGATCATCAATTAATCTTGTAAGTCATTTGAGTTCAATCAAAAATATTTTTTCATTATCATATTTAGAAAAAATCCAAAAAAATCATATAATCAAAAATAAAAAAATTTCAATCTCACCGATTGCACCCCATGCTACACCGGTTGGAAGGACTAGATCTGGATCACTGCGAAAATACAGCCAGCATAGGGATAATCTTCCACAGCGATAAATTGTTCCTCCCACATTGGAAGAACTCGTCATCCCATGTGGTTCAGCGAACTTCACTTCCCCCCAATCTCTTCATCAGATCAACCCACCAGGCTATTCTTGGAACTCTGGGGCTGTTGATGGTAGAGATCACTTTGGTTTGAAGCCCTGGAATCCTCTCAAAGAAGAATGTCAGTAAAATGGTTCCATACACAAAAATTTTAGTTTTTCCCTTCCAGATCAAAGTCAATTGTATTTTCATGTTGGTCAGCAATGTTGTGCACCAATCAAAGAGGTGAATCAAGAATTCTACCGTAATGCTCATCTAAGTCCTAGATGCCTAATGTAGGGAAGCGGATCCTGCTACCCTACCAATGGTTAAAAGGAGAATATTCATGTATAATTCTTTCAAATCTTTGATTGCAATCTGAGTCCCTACTTTTTGAGACCCCTCTAAGAAATAGAATTTGACGTAGTCTTCCACAGTAATCCCTCCCAAAGGCTTTCCGTGAAAACATATTGGATCTCCTCTCAAAGCGAGTCCAGTAATGAAATATATGTCTTCCACCTCTATGCGTATAGGCATTTGATCTATCATGAAGAAGTCTTCCTCCGGTTCCCATTGATCTACCAACATTTGCAGCAACCAGAGATGTTAGGTTCCCGTGATTTGGCTGATTGGCAAGCCAAATGACAGTGTAACATCAAACCAAGCTTTGGAGCCCGAGGACCTAGCCTTCCTGGACTCAGAGAGGGCTCTCTCTATATATGTAAAGGATATCTATGTGTTTGCTTATCGTGTTCTGATTTTAGGCTAGTTATGGAGTATGTTTTTTGGTTTTGGTTTTTTAAGTTGTGAGGGATGAAACTGATCAAAGATATGAAATAGGTAACAAGATGTTATATTAACTGGGCTATGGGGTCAAAAGGCCAAGAAAGCTATTAGATGACGATGCAAGGCTGTTGAAGGGCCGATTTGATTTCAAGGTAGAAAGGATCTTTGGGCAAAATGGAGTAAATGGACATTAAGTTTGTGAACAACAAAGAGTTTCAAGCATCACTGGTTCAATAGATAACATTAACATGGTAAAGAAAACCCTTAATCATGCAAAATGTAACTATAAACTAATCAACACATAGAAACAAACATTCAAGCCATGCATAGAAGTATAAGACCCTCTAACTTTGGGAAATGGCTATCAGACTTTGGGAAAAACACATAAGATGGACTAACAACTCAAAACACTATGCTGGAACACCTAAACATAGTACTTCAAGTCATTGGGCACTTTGAACAACAAGATTTGCATAGTTTTAGGCAAAGGGCTAGATCGGGACTAGGCCTCCTTGGTTAAAAAAAAATGATAATCTTAATCAGTCAAAGAGATAGCTTCATGTATGGAACTATGGACAGTCATAGGTAAGAAGGGCACACCATACATCCTACTCAACATGCATAGAACTATTAATGAAACTAGCAACAATATCCTCAAGTTATTAAAGAGCAGTTAAGAATTCTTTAATGCAACTAAGGAAGAAGAAAACATAAAAGCTATGAAGATTCAGGAATTTTGAGGTGCCTCCATGGGCATATCTTAAATTTAATCTCTACTGATCTATAACAAGCAAGAAACATGTATCATGAATGAAAACTAGAAGACAACAACAAAGCAAGAGACACTATACCATTCTATCATGTCATGGAATCCATCAACAATCCTTCATCATCCATCCAAGAACATTCAAGAGGCAATCCAAAAGCATAACACAAGTATTTTCTCCAAAGCTCATATGACCAATATATTGCTTCCCTTCTCAATTTCAGCCTTGTTTACAAATGAGAGCTTGTGGAATAAATAGGCTCAAGTGAGGAAAACCTCATGGTTCAACTTCCATCCTCATTGGCCTAATCAAAATATCTAAACTTGTCCTTGAGGCTTTGCAAAGCCCAAGGCACAAAAATATCTCATAAAATATCTAAAAGTTGCTAAAAAAGGGAATTTAATTGACTTTGGATCATTTTCCAAGTGTAAAAATAGCTAAACGCACATTTGGAAAAAGCAGATTTTTGAGGTTCAAAAATTACAAAAATACTTCAAATTTATATCAGAAAAAGGTCCCCTGACTTGCCGGAAACATTTGGCAGCCTTCCTGATGTCGAAACGAGGCTCATGATAGCTCGTTGGAAAGCTCTGAGTGTCTACATTCCGTTGCAACTTAAATTTCTCCAATCCGATGCCTAAAAGTCCTCCAAATCTGCACATGTGTGTAAAAAGCCAGAAAATGTCAGTTTGCTGATAGACCGGGCAGGGTGTGCAAAATGCGAGCCTTTTTCGCTGTTTTGAAGAGGAAAATGATCTCCAAACGCTCTGAAAATCGCTGAGGACATGCTCATGAAATTATGGCATCTGATGGTACCATTCTCCTCCCTTGACGAATCCTCAAAATGAAATGGCGAATTTATGAGTTTTTGACCAAAAACCCAAAAATGCCAAAAAACCAAAAGTTGTCAAAATGGGCCCAAAATTGGTATGCATGACCCTCAAGGGTCCTTAGCAACATGCTCCAAAGCTGAAGCCAAAATATCAAGTGCTAATGTGCATTTTTTCTCTTTCCGTGCCGGGCGCTTCCCCTTTTCTTCCTTCAGTTTCTCTTGGGTGGCCTTTAGCTTGCGCCGGGCAAACTGATTCAACTTTTGATAGTGCTGTGTCATCTTCCTTTGCAGCTCCAGGTCTCTGTTTTCCTTTTCAAGCTTCATCTCCAAGTGTTTATTGGCTCTTTCTAGCCATGCCTCCTTATTTTCTTCAATTTCTTGCTCAAGTAGTGCAGTGAGGGGAAAGGATTGAAAATGGGCCTGTTCTTCTTCCCTTTGCTTTTCCAGGGCTCTTTTAAGCCCTATGGTTCTAGGCCTCTTCCGCCTAGGCTGGTCTTCCTCTTCATCTTCATCAAACTCACCGATGAGCTCCTCTATTCTTATTTGTGCTTTAGCTGCCTCATTCTTGTATTTGATTGCTCGTGCCTCATGGACAGCCAAATGGACATTCATTTGTTTATTTTGGATCTCCAATAAATGATTGAAGGTCTTTGCCCGATGAAGGTCATTCTCCAATGATTCAATTTGACCCTCTCGATGGATTAGAAGGTTTTCAAGAATGCGGGCTTCATTATCGCTGTCATCACTTTGGATTGGAATGACAGCCAATGCACCTCCATGTTTTTGACTTTCTCCAATCTTGCCTTTCCCTTTGAAGGCCAATCTTGCACTCTTCCTTCTTGGCATACTAGTGAGAGGTCTCTTGGGCGATTTTCTTTTGCTAGGGACAACTCTTGTCACTTTTGGAGTGGCAGCCTTAAGCCTTTTCTTTATTTCTGTGCTGGGCTTTGTTCTTTTGGGAGAAGTAGACACAACTGCTTTACCCTTGTCAACTTCTTGAAACTGCTGCTCTCCTTGAGGCTGCTGTGTGTCTTCTTTAAGTTGCTTCTGCCCCTCAATGTTATGATGTTGATCTGCCTCAAATCCTTGTTGCCCTTGATCATCCACTTTATGCTGCTGCTGTGCTTGGACTTCCTGTTCATTTTGTGGCTCAAGCTGCTGCTCAAATTCCTGCCCAACTGCTGTTCACGACCTTCAATATCAAGCTGCTGCTCTTCCTCTTGTCCCTGCTGTTCATTTTCACTGAGATGCTGCTGTTCAACACTCTTCTCTTCTTGCTCCTGCTGTTGCCATTCATCTTCAATTTGCTGCTATTTACCTATTTCTTTTAGCTGTTCCAACTGTTGCCCCTGTTCACCAACATCAAGCTGCTGGTGTGTTTCCATTTCATGCTCACTGTGTGGCTCAAGCTGCTGCCCCTGACCATCAAAATCATGCTGCTGGTCTTCATCAGTTTCTTCATGTTTATCCTCTTCCTCTTCTACCTGTTCATGTCCTTCTTCTTCATGCTATCCTGACTGTTCTGTGGTGATATTGAGCCTTCTAGGAGTAGGCCTGCTGGACAAAGGTACAGGGCGATGAATAGGCTGGGTGGGAGATATATGGACAGGAGGAACAGTAGAGAAATCTGGGTGGCTGATAAAAACATCCCATGGAACCTCTTTCTTCTCTAGCTGGTGTAGGATGATAATTTTGATCAGAGAATGATGGAAAAGGGAAGCTATTTGTAGAGATGGATTCTTCTTCTGGACCGCGGATGCCATCTTCTCGATGCTTTTGTATAAAAAGTAAGGGAGATTGAGCTTCCTAGTTCTAGTGAAATGCATCAATAGTTAGACATGATAGGCATAAAATCGAGTAAATCTCCCTTCACAAGTAAAATACTTCATTATGACCTTCATTAGAGGAGCATAGCTGTCAAGAAGATAAGATAAAGGAAAAATAGCAGTGCATGTATTTCTATGCTCGGGCTTGATGAAAGGCTTATAGTCATTCAAGTCTAGATGGGCCTGTTTGAACCATTTCTTGCCATGATATGGAATTTTGGTGGCTTTAGACACTGACCTAGGGGAAAACTTGAAATCAAGGTCTGCTACCTGGAAATTTTTGCTTTGGAACCTCAGGGCACATAGGTGTGTCAAGGGCGAGAAACTTTTAACCTCCTGTACCTTCTGGCAGAAATCCAAACAACCTACCTCATGAAAATTGAAGAGGATGGATGGATGTGCATTGACTTCCTCTGTAGAGATTGGCTCATATCTTTTATGTAAACAACTTCTGATGTCTTGCCTGGGCGGCATTTTGGGCTAAATAAGCTCTTGAAGAACCAAACTGCCTCACTGTCCTTAAACTGCCTTCTTTAAGGTGAACTATGTCAATTCACTGTTTTGATAGTGAACAATGTCTTTGGATGACTGCACACTGTTCCCTCACAATATAAAACCATTTATCTTTGTTAAAAAATGGCCTTTCCACCTTTAATGTACCTCAGCCAGCAGGATTTTTAATAAGGAACAATATAGTGGAATGAAGACAGACTGTTAGGTGAAATTGCTGTGTAAAGGGTCAAAAATCGCCTTGCTCTGTGATGTTTGGAGCTCAACAACCTGTTTTGTACCTTTGACCAATGGTGAACTTTCCAATCATCACAAACTTTCCCCTGCCTAGTATGCCAATCACTCAACAAACTAATATCTCATGCAATCAACCTTTAGTGTAAGCATACATTCAATGCCACAGTTTATGTAACAAGGTGACAGAGTTTTGAAAAATGCTTCAAAAAGTTCAACAAAGCCTGTAAGAGTTTTCTCTTTTTCAAATAATCAAGGCCCCTTATCAATGTAACACCTTTGTCTTTGTAGAAAATTCCTTTGCTCTATATGAATATCCACTTGAAGAACAAAAGACAGTAATGTAGAATACACAGTGACAACGTTTTAACACAACTTATTTTCCTGTAGGCACCTTTAATAGTACATTCAGCACTTTACCACAGTTTTTACACCACGGATAACCACACAGTAAGAACACTGTTTTTCAGATATGGTGACAGATTTTTTGAGATGTTTTATGATATCAAAAACACTCTTCTATTATTCAAACTGTGAAAGACTCTTCTCACACAACTGCTTTCTCTATATTCTACTACTCCTTGCATTAATCCGATCCAAACACCCTCCAACTGTACATGGCAGTTTTCTCACAATTTCAAATAATGCATATGCCTGACAGCTTCGACCTTGTTTCACCAGGGTAGTGGGGCAAATTTATGGTTTTTTTTTTTAATAACAATACAGAGTGCAAGCCTTTTGATGTTTCACCAGTCAATAGGGACACATCATTTTGTTTTCACCCCAAAGTTTGAAATTGTGGCCTTCTAACCCTTATACCACTTAACAATCTTTTGAAAAGCTAAGAAGGGCGCAATAAAATACCTTTACAAATCGATGGAAAACCTTTTGAAAAGCTCGAGCAACTTTTAGGAGTGATTTGGAGGTGTATGGAGATGTAAACAAGTGCGCGGCACTTTGTAGAAGAAGCACGCCGCGCAATAGCCAACCGGGTGGCCTGTCGGGTCGTGGTCGGGCGCTGTGTAACCCGCGGGTACAGGAGCGCCGCGCACACGTGTTGAGTAGTTTAAAAAGCCTTCCTAAGAGCGCTGCGCACTCTGCCAGGAGTGCCGCGCGGTGCAAACAATCTCAAACTTGTTAAAAACTCTGCAAACTGATTTGAAAATTTGTCTTTCGGCCTTGGGAATTGCGAATGGATACTTGCTCGTGCTTGGGGGACCTCAAAATGATTTGGCCACGGTTTTAATCCCTTTGAAAAAGTGTAAAGGCCAACGGGCTTTTTTCGTTTTAGAAATGCAAAAATGAAAACCAACTCCTTGGTTAGCCTTTGTAAGGGTTTTTTTTAAAAGGTTTTGCTTTTTTGCAATGCTGCCTTGGTGTACCCTTTGAAACTCGAAAACATGTTGACTGCATTTGAGAGGTGCCCACCCTTTTTGAAATGACTTTGGCAACAGAGTTTTCATGCCTTTAAACAATGCTAACATGTATCAACCCCATTATAGAAAGCAAATATAGTTTGAAAGGTCAAAACT
This sequence comes from Pinus albicaulis, assembly GCA_034641835.2. Lineage (NCBI taxonomy): Eukaryota > Viridiplantae > Streptophyta > Pinopsida > Pinales > Pinaceae > Pinus > Pinus albicaulis. The sequence continues at coordinate 223,666,119 of CM076579.1, forward strand.
CTGTTCATTTATGCATATAGGTTTGAAAGGTGATTCCTGTCAATTTTGTCTCTTTGGTGATAGTTTAACATAGAAATTAATACCCCGATGACCTATAGACCATCCTTTGCCACTTGTTAACACTTTTGGTGACACTCATTACGTAAAATCCATTCCGAATATGTTTGAAAACTGCTTTGTCATTTTGAAAGGAGATGGCTTGTCTTTTTAACTTGCTTTGTCAGTTTCTGTCTCCAGGTGTCTCTTCAACCTCTTTCCCACTGAAGGTACCAAAATTTGCTGCATTTATTTTGATTTTGCCATGGCCTTTTGATTAAGAAGGGCGCCTTTTTCTAATACAATTCTCTGATCAAAACATATCATTATAATGTCTCTTGATGACATAAACCTAGATTGTCTGTGTCAGCTATTATAGCATGTTTGAAAAAGCAGCTGTCTATAAATGGAGCTGCTTTCATGTGGAAATAATGACATGCCTGAATAACCTTGCAAGCTGTTCCAGAGTTTTAAAAATCAAACCATAACCTGTTTTAATATCCTTGTGTTGAGGAGACAAACATATGAAGTGTAAAAGGCAGCTAGGGTTACTCATAAAAACCAAGGCTCTTATTAGCCATTTTCTTCTAATGGAACTCTGAAATCACTAACCCTACTGCATCTAAAGGAAACACCTGTCTTTGTGGTGGAGTGTAGATCGCAACGCCTGTATCTGCACTGGCGCTTTGAATGATAGCAAGATGTCACATGTCTGGGACTGTGTACTACTTGCTTGCCTTTTCTTTATGTTCATCCAGAAACCATGGACTGTATTTCACATTTCAACAGGAACAAAAGAACATACAAGGGTCTTTTTACTGGAGTATTTTCCTGCTCAAGATTGATTGGAGCTATTCATATTAACACCCCTGCAGAGATATTTGTTATGATAGCTTTGATTAAAGGGGTCCTTTTTTGATGCACCCTGATGATGACTTAAACTTCAAATGATTCTCTTTCTTAGGACATAAGACCAAAAAACTCTGTTTTCTTTTGTCTTGCACATTTCAGATCTTAGCCCTGTTTTGATCATCAATTTCACTCAGAAACCTAGAGTCACTGTTTTATTGTCTAGTAAAAAACAAACCTGTGCTTATAGTAAGTTTTGCAATCCTTGAAGTCAATATTGGCCATCGCCCTCTGCTTGTAGATGAAGGAGGCGCCTTAACCCTCTGCTTGTAGATGAAGGAGGTTCTTGGCCATGACAAATTACTAGTTTGCTTGACAGTGTTGTCTTTCTTCTACTGTGATTTCATGCTGAATGGAAGCTGCAAGGTCTTGATGAGTAACTCCTTGCCCTGCAGATGCATCTCAGGCTCATGTTTACATTGAGAAGCAGTTGTTCTTCTAAATGTGGATTCAAGAATTTTCTCCTGAGATGATGATATATTTCCTGTCTTTGTAAAATCCATAAAACATTGTAAAACACCTAATAATCAGCTTGAGACTGTGGTCTATGCAGTGCTGAGACTTAGGGGTGTGTAAGTGGCGCTACTTAGGGCTATGATCAATTTCATTTGCAGAGTGGGAGGTCTGTCATGATTGGTCTGTAGCAGATGGAGGTTTTTGGCCTTTTGATGGTTGCCAAGGGTAAAATGCCTTAAAGCGCCACTTCCTGACTTAGGGGAGGCTTTTGAAACAGATTTGGATTGTCCTTTTAGAGCTGGTGGGCAAACTAGTAGGGCTAAAGCTAGATAGGATAGTGATAATGAGGTTTAACCTTGACATGGGCGGACTGAAACGTAGGAGGGCGAAAAAAGTTTTATGAGGTTTTTCTAGCTGACAAATTTGACATATGGAAATCAGCTTCTAGAAAACTCAACTATGGATCTAGTCATCACTAATAAGTGAAAAATACTGATGACTAACAGTCGCTCCATTTGGGGAGGACAGCTCCTCGTCAGGAGGTGTCCAGAATTCAGATCTTTGGCTTATGAAGACCAGTGCCTTACCCATTGGCGCAAAATTTCACCTTTCTTTGATGCTATTTCTGAAAAGTTACAGCATGGTTAACATCAATCATATTTCTACCTACCCCACTATCTTTCCTAACATTTTCTCTTCTCTTTGGCGCATTTGAACTAGCAGCCTTTTAACAATGTGTATTTTTCTTTTTGAAAAATGAACCTATCTATTTCTACTCTTATATCTGCCGGGAGTTCAGATTAAACTGATGAACTCCTTCATTACTCTACCTATGCTAGATCAACTGTCAAGATTAAGCAGTTTGACAGGATTTTGTTCTCTAATCTAAAACATGAAATTTAAAATGATCAAATCAGGATTAGACAGTCTGATTTGGCATCCATTTGTGGCATAAAAGACAAGCTGCACACAAATATTACTTTGCAACAAAAGGAAAACTAGACAAGCGGGGCTAAGATGTACAATGTCTTTTTCATCCCTCACTTCTCTCTTTGGTTCTGTTTTAGGCATGTGGAACCAGAATCTCTCCCTAATCTAAACTCTGTGATAAGTCAATCTTACACAATGTTGACTATCTTTTGCACTCACTAACTTATCAGCAAATAAATTTAAACATGCTCAGCTATGATTAGGCTATATAGTTGAACAAGACATTGAAGTACTAGTAGCGGCATTTAGGCTTGCTCGATTTCTGAAAGACTATTTTTTGGAACATGGGGCCTCTGTTCTATCTTCACTCGCCCTCTTTTCTAAATTTTACTGTTTTTGACTTTTTTGTTTTTGTATATTTCAAACAATGGTATATACAATGAATGAAAGTATTTCAAACTCAGAAATCTTGGAAATGACGGAATTTAAGCATCTTATCCTCGTAAGGATCTCCTCTCACCCTTGGCCCACTCAACTCCTGAAAAGAGAAATTTGGGAAGTTTTCTCTCTCTAATATGACACAGGGATTCATGCAAGAATCTCTGAATAGCCCGGTATCTTCCCGCTGTACCTCTTTGAATATCTGATTTCCACTCCTTTCCTTACTGCACATTTTCCTCAAGTAATGCATGTACTCTTGGTCATTCTTGAAATAGATAATGACATCATCAAGGTATGAAAAAATGCAGAAATTTAAAACTGGGAACATGGCCTTCATGAACAGATTTCTGATATTGGGTGGTTTTGAAATTTTGATTTTGAAATTAGATCTACCTCCCGCAAACTAGAAAAAATCTTTAAGCTGTCTACTTTGCAAGGGAATCTTTTGAACATGACCTGAAACATCATCTTGCGAAAACACATGATTAAAAGCACTTTTAATTGGTAAATCATGGTCTTGGGTAGAAAAAACAGAATTTATGTTATAGGGATATGCAGTAATATTTCTAAAATCGAAACAGACTCTATGACCAGCTGTTTTATCCTTGATTATTATATTTTGGTTCAGATTGTTATGTTTTCTCTTGTCAAGGTTATTCTTTGAGGAAGAATAAGTATCACAGCATTTTCCCTTGTTTTTCCTGTAGAAATTAGTATTTTGCATGAGATTTCTGATTTTAGCATTTCTGAGTTCTTCATGAAAAGACAGAATATGAGCTAATTTCAGTAGCTCAGGTATGCTAGGACTGCATCTATCATTCTTGTTCGTAAGAAGTTTATTAGACATTTTTTCTAGATTTTGAGTTGCTGAGGCTATAATCAAAGTTTCATTTGCAGTGGATGATCCATATGATGGTAAATATTTGAGATATGGTAGAAACATTAAACTCCCTTGCTCCTTGGTTCCGAACAGGTTTATGATGTGTAAGTATTCTAAAGCCTTTACTCGGAAAAAATTTCCGCAGGCTACTGCTGGTGTTTGACTAGGGTTAGAGTAATTCACTTGATAGTACATAAGGGTTTGCGCTTCTTGCTCTAATCTCACCTTATAAGGGACATAATTACTTTCTTCATGACACAGTTGTTCATGATCATGGTAGTTTTGAGTGTCTAGTTCATCATAGAGCACCAGGGACAGCTGATGTGGTGGATCTAAGTTTATTTCAGTCTCTTCTGACTCTTCCTCCATGTTTTCATCAATATGCATAATGAAAGAGTTCAGGTTGGAACGTAAGGAATACATTGGAATGTTGTCTGGCCTCTCTTGATTACTAATCATGTATTTCATGTGTGACTCTCGGTAGAGTATTCTTGTCTGGTCAAACACAGGAATGGTGGCGTATGACATGTCCAGTTGAATATTCCCTTGGAGTTTGGCTCCCCAGGATCTAGATAGAAGCATCCCGTACTTGGGAGGGATGTCTGCCACTACTATATCCATGATTAGATGTTTCGCAGGTATTTGGGCCAGACTAAAACAAAGGTCTTTGATCAAACCCAGGCATTTGACTCTACTCGAATCAAATGAATACAAGTCTTTGTATGGTCTTGTGATTTCCAGGCCTAGTCTTTCCATTACTACCTTCGGCATAAGATTATGCGAGGCGCCGAAGTCTAGCATGGCATTGTGGAGGATTTGGTCATGGATGTTTAGGCTAATGTAAAATGGAAGAGTAGTTCCTTCTTGGAATTTTCCCTCTATCTTCGGACCAAACAACACTTCAGGAGTGTCATTAGCCAGATTAACAGTGTTTGCATCATTCCCTAGATTTAGGACCTTTAGCACTTGGGATTTATAAGAGTTTTGGGCAATGAGTTCGGTAGGAGGCATGGTGATCTTGATCTTGGCGATTTTGCCTTCAAAGATAAAAGGCAGCTGAAGTTTAGATATGTTTGTTTCAGCTTTTTCAGCCACGACCTTCTCCATGTTCTGAGTTTGTTGGCTTTGTTTCGGGATTTTGTTTGCCATAGTTGGTTCGGTAACTTTTGTGGAAGTACTCGGAGCAGCTGAGTTAGGACTAGTTTGGGTAGCTTTAGCTTTGTTTTGGTCAATTTTCTTGGTTATGATCGTGTTGCTATCCACAATCTTTTTAGGGATGGTGTCAGAGGTTTTAGTAATTTCAGGACTACCCTTTTTGGAGCGGTATTGGTTTTTTCTACTTCTAAGGTTATACTGCCGGTGAGCTTCTATTATGGCATTTTGAAAATCTATGGCAGGGTCCCCGAGATCTTCATAGTTGGTTTCATCCTGACCCGGAGAGCATAACTCTTGCTCTTCTGCTGTGAGGTATACCTCACTTTCAGTATCAGATCCTATGAGGTTTAAATGATGTTCATCAAGGGGTTTTGTATCCCTATCATCTTCTTCCACATAATTTTCATTAAATGGTGGCCTAATTTGTTGGTCATTTTCCCTTGGTCTGTTTTGAGGCTGCTCCCTCCTAAAGTTTTGGTTATGGTTTCTGTTTGGAGGGTTTGGCTGGCTGTCTCTAACAGGGGCCTTCTCATTTATCCTTTCCCACATTTTGGCCATGGTTTTGACTAAGTCATCTATTCTAGGATCTAGGGAAGGTGATGAAGTGGAGACCTCGTCTTTATATGTGACCATTCTTTCTGATCTAGTCCTAGCCCTTTTTTCTGCTAAGTTGGCATCTGCTTTTATGGCTATTTGTTGCATCTCCTCTAAGGTGGGGGGATCTTTGTCTCTCAGATGATATTTCATGTCCGGATCGAAACCCTCAGGGAATTTTTCCAAGGCTAAACCAAGTGGGGGTTTGAAATGAGGTGGGAGGGAGTTATACAGACTGTTGAACCTAGTGCAGTAAGCCTGGACACTTTCCCCATTTTCCCGTTTTAGGTTGTTATATTCTGATAGGATTTGAATAGGGTTCCTTCGAACTTCCCACCTATTTCTGAAGATTTGATGTAGTTCTGGGATGTTGTGGATGCTGTTTGGAGTCAGGCTTTTGAACCATGTTTTGGGTTCACCACCCAGGCTTTGGGCGAATATTCTCATTCTGACGGTCTCGTCTTGTACCTCCAGGTATTCATAAGCATCAGTCATCCTACTTATATGTTGTTGAGGTGTGGTGGTGTCTTCTCCGGTAAAGTGTGGGATTTTGTCTTGATATTTATTTGGGAGAGGAGCCAAGGGCGGTGGCAACACCAAAGGTGCATACCAGGCTGCCATGACGGGAGCTAATGGATGATGTACAAGATGAGGACTAGTGGGATGAGATGAGGTGGTTTAAACAGGTGTGGCGGCAGAACTTGGACTAGTGGTCTGGTTTTGAGAAGATCTGGGATGGTGGGAGCCAAAGTAATGAAGAAGCTGAAAGTCAGGGGGGGTGGAAGGTGAGGCTTCTCTACTATGACTGTGTGATTGGTCTAGGGTTTCAATATCGTCAAAGTTTATCTTACAATATGATTTACTTCTGAGAAGAGTTTTTGATGACTCTAATTCAAAATGTGAATCTGGTAGGATAGTGAGATGTTCAGGTACTGATCTTGTTTTATGGATGGATCTACCAGTAGCTAGATGGTCAGTTTCGGAAGCTTGCCACAGAATCTTCTCTGGGTCATCTACTATGATAGGGGGGTTTGGGTCTGGATGGGATATGGTGTTGACTCTTCGTGAAGCCAGATTTTGGATCTAGAGTTTAGAGAGAATGGTATTGGTGAATGTTCTGGATGGGTGTTCTCTCTAAATTTCTACTAAGGTGAAGGATGGTCAAAATAAAAGGGATGAACTAGTGGAGTCGCCAGGTGGAACTTGGTTGTTTTTGTGGAGATATAGCTATGGTCCACCACCGGTAACTAATCTGGAAATGTTTTGGGTTTTCTGAGTTTTATGTGCAATCTATGGTTTAACGTATTCTAAATTTGTTTCAACACTTTGCTAGGGTGGTGATAACAAAAAGAGTTTACTCTAAATGAGTTTATCGACTGCTTGTTTGTTTAAGTATCTAAAGGATCAAAAATTCTATAACAGTTTGCTAGACTGACTTGTACTCAGTGTCCCACTATCTCCCGCTATGTTAGTGAGCAATGGGATAGGTCTATCGGATAGTAACCTAGAGTTCGGTAAAATAGTAAGGCCTACTGGAGGCTAGTGGAGTCACCAGGTGGAACTTGATTGTTTTTTGAGATATGTGTGTATGGTCCACCACCAGTACTGACAGAAAAACCAATCTAAGGGAGTGTTTTGGGGTTTTTTGAGTTTTATGTGCCTACGAGGTTTGGAAGAGTTTCCTATAACTGACTCATCATTTTGCTAAGATGGTGAGACAACCAGATTCTACTCTTCTAAGTTTGACTGAGATTTTGAGAGTTCCGAAGGGATACCTAGGATGTTTTGACTCAAAGTCCCACTGTGATCGCCATTATGTTAGGGTCCCGTGATTTGGCTGATTGGCAAGCCAAATCAAAGTGTAACATCAAACCAAGCTTTGGAGCCCAAGGACCTAGCCTTCCTAGACTCAGAGAGGGCTCTCTCTATATGTGTAAGGGATATCTATGTGTTTGCTTATCGTGTTCTGATTTTAGGCCAGTTATGGAGTATGTTTTTTGGTTTTGGTTTTTTCAAGTTGTGAGGGATGAAACTGCTCAAAGATATGAAATAGGTAACAAGATGTTAGATTAACTGGGCTATGGGGTCAAAAGGCCAAGAAAGCTATTAGATGACGATGCAAAGTTTTGTTGAAGGGCCGATTTGATTCAAGGTAGAAAGGATCTTAGGGCAAAATGGAGTAAATGGACATCAAGTTTGTGAACAACAAAGAGTTTCAAGCATCACTAGTTCAATAGATAACATAAACATGGTAAAGAAAACCCTTAATCATGCAAAATGTACCTATAAACTAATCAACACATAGAAACAAACATTCAAGCCATGCATAGAAGTATAAGACCCTCTAACTTTGGGAAATGGCTATCAGACTTTGGGGAAAACAAATACGATGGACTAACAACTCAAAACACTATGCTGGAATGCCTAAACAGAGTACTTCAAGTCATTGGGCACTTTGAACAACAAGATTTGCATAGTTTTTAGGCAAAGGGCTAGATCGGGACTAGGCCTCCTTGGTTCAAACAAAATGATAATCTTAATCAGTCAAAGAGATAGTTTCATGGACAGAACTATGGACAGTCATAGGTAAGCAGGGCACACCATACATCCTACTCACATGCATAGAACTTTTAATGAAACTAGCAACAATATCCTTAAGTTACTAAAGAGCAGTTAAGAATTCTTTAGTGCAACTAAGGAAGAAGAAAACATAAAAGCTATGAAGATTCAGGAATTTTTAGGTGCCTCCATGGGCATATCTCAAACTTAATCTCTACTGATCTATAGCAGCAAGAAGCATGTATCATGAATGAAAACTAGAAGACAACAACAAAGCAAGAAACACTATACCATTCTGCCATGTCATGGAATCCATCAACAATCATACTTGTCCAATCCGAGAACATTCGAGGGCAGGCTAAGCATAACAAGTATTTTCTCCAAAGCTCATACATATTGGAAGTATGTTACTTCTCTTCTCAGGTCAGTAATTTACAAATGATGAGAGCTTGTGGAGATAAATAGGCTCAAACGAGGAAAACCTCATGGTTCAACTTCCATCCTCATTGGCCTAATCAAAATATCTAAACTTGTCCTTGAGGCTTTGCAAAGCCCAAGGCACAAAAATATCTCATAAAATATCTAAAAATTGCTAAAAATGGGAATTTAATTGACTTTGCATCATTTTCCAAGTGTAAAAATAGCTAAACGCACATTTGGAAAAAGCAGATTTTTGAGGTTCAAAAATTACAAAAATACTTCAAATTTATATCAGAAAAAGGTCCCCTGACTTGCCGAAAACATTTGGCAGCCTTCCTGATTTTGAAAAGAGGCTCATGATAGCTCGTTGGAAATCTCTGAGTGTCTACTTTCCGTCTCATTTGAAATTTCTCCAATCTGATGCCTGGAAGTCCTCCAAATCTGCACCTGTGTGTAAAAAGCCAGAAAATTACAGTCTGCTGATAGACCAGGCAGAGTGTGCAAAATGCAAGCCTTTTTCGCTGTTTTGAAGGGGAAAATGATCTCCAAATGCTCTGAAAATCGCTGAGGACATGCTCATGAAATTATGGCATCCGATGGTACCATTCTCCTCCCTTGACGAGTCCTCAAAATGAAATGGCGAATTTATGAGTTTTTGACCAAAAACCCAAAAATGCCAAAAAACCAAAAGTTGTCAAAATGGGCCCAAAATTGGTATGCATGACCCTCAAGGGTCCTTAGCAACATGCTCCGAAGCTGAAGCCAAAATATCAAGTGTTGATGTGCTTTTCTTCTCTTTCCGTGCCGGGCGCTTCCCCTTTTCTTCCTTCAGTTTCTCTTGGGTGGCCTTTAGCTTGCGCCGGGCAAACTGATTCAACTTTTGATAGTGCTGTGTCATCTTCCTTTGCAGCTCCAGGTCTCTGTTTTCCTTTTCAAGCTTCATCTCCAAGTTTTTATTGGCTCTTTCTAGCCATGCCTCCTTATTTTCTTCAATTTCTTGCTCAAGTAGTGCAGTGAGGGGAAAGGATTGAAGATGGGCCTGTTCTTCTTCCTTTTGCTTATCCAGGGCTCTTTTAAGCCCTATGGTTCTAGGCCTCTTCTGCCTAGGCTGGTCTTCTTCTTCATCTTCATCAAACTCACCGATGAGCTCCTCTATCCTTACTTGTGCTTTAGCAGCCTCTTTCTTGTATTTGATAGCTCGTGCCTCATGGACAGCCAAATGGACATTCATTTGTTTATTTTGGATCTCCAAAAAGTGATTGAAGGTCTTTGCCCGATGAAGGTCATTCTCCAATGCTTCAATTTGACCCTCGCGATGGATTAGAAGGTTTTCAAGAATGCGGGCTTCATTATCGCTGTCATCACTTTGGATGGGAATGACAGCCAATGTACCTCTTTGTTCTTGACTTTCCCCTATCTTGCCTTTCCCTTTGAAAGCCAATCTTGCACTCTTCCTTCTTGGCATACTAGTGAGAGGTCTCTTGGGCGATTTTCTTTTGCTAGGGACAACTCTTGTCACTTTTGGAGTGGTAGCCTTAGGCCCTTTCTGTCTTGCTGTGCTGGGCTTTGTTCTTTTGGGAGAAGGAGACACAATGGCTTTACCCTTGTCAACTTCTTAAAACTGCTGCTTTCCTTGAGGCTACTGTGTGTCCTCTTTAAGTTGCTTCTGCCCCTCAATGTTATGATGCTGATCTGCCCCAAATTCTTTTTGACCTTGATCATCAACTTTATGCTGCTGCTGTGCTTGGATTTCCTATTCATTTTGTGGCTCAGGCTACTGCTCAAATTCCTGCCCAAACTGCTGTTCATGACCTTCAATATCAAGCTGTTGCTCTCCCTGCTGTTCATTTTCACTGAGATGCTGCTGTTCAGCACTCTTTTCCTCTTGCTCCTGCTGCTGCCTTTCATCTTCAATTTGCTGCTCTTTACCTATTTCTTTTTGCTATTCCAATTGTTGCCCCTGTTCACCAACATCAAGCTGCTGGTGTGTTTCAACTTCATGACTATCCTCTTCCTCTTCTACCTTTTCATGTCCTTCTTCTTCATGTTGTCCTGACTGTTCTGTGGTGATCTTGAGCCTTCTAGGAGTAGGCCTGCTGGACAAAGGTACAGGGCGATGAATAGGCTGGGTGGGAGATTTATGGACAGGAGGAACATTAGAGAAATCTGGGTGGCTGATAAAAACATCCCATGGAACCTCTTTCTTCTCTAGCTGGTGTAGGATGATAATTTTGATCAGAGAATGATGGAAAAGGGAAGCTATTTGCAGAGATGGAGTCTTCTTCTGGACTGCGGATGCCATCTTCTCAATGCTTTTGTATAAAAAGTAAGGGAGATTTAGCTGCCTAGTTCTAGTGAAATGCATCAATAGTCGGACATGATAGGCATAAACTCGATTAAATCTCCCTTCACAAGTAAAATACTTCATTATGACCTTCATTAGAGGAGCATAGCTATCAAGAAGATAAGAGAAAGGAAAAATAATAGTGCAAGTATCTCTATGCTCGGGCTTGATGAAAGGCTTGTAGTCATCCAAGTCTAGATGGGTCTATTTGAACCATTTTTCACCATGATATGGAATTTTGGTGGCTTTAGACACTAACCTCGGGGAAAATTTGAAATCAAGGTCTGCTACCTGGAAATGTTTTCTTTGGAACCTCAGGGCGCATAGGTGTGTCAAGGGCGAGAAACTTTTAACCTCCTGTACCTTCTGGCAGAAATCCAAACAACCTACCTCATGAAAATTAAAGAGGATGGATGGATGTGCATTGACTTCCTCTGTAGAGATTGGCTCATATCTTTTATGTAAACTACTTCTGCTATCTTGCCTTGGCGGCATTTTGGACTAAATATGCTATTGAAGAACCAAACTGCCTCACTGTCTTTAACTCCCTTCTTTAAACTAAACCCTGTCAATTTACTGTGAGAAACAATGTCTTTGAATGGTTTCAGAATGTTTCCTCATAATACAAAACCCTTGCTCCTTTAAAAAGTGGCCTTATCACCTTTAATAGGTATCTCAGTGAGCAGACCCCTTAACAAGAGATAATACAGTGAAATGGAGACAGACTGTTAGGTGAAAATGTTGTTTAGAGTGTCAAAATCGCCTTGCTCTGTGATGTTTGGAGCTCAAAAACCTGTTTTGTACCTTTGACCAATGGTGAAATTTCCAATCATAACAAACTTGCCCCTGCCTAGTATGCCAATCACTCAACAAACTAATATCTCATGCAATCAACCTTTAGTGTAAGCATACAGTCAATGCCACAGTTTATGTAACAAGGTGACAGAGTTTTTGGAAAAAAGCTTCAAAAAGTTTAACAACGCCTGTAAGAGTTTTCTCTTTTCAAATAATCAAGGCTCCTTATCAATTTAACACTCTTGTCTTTGTAGAAAATTCCTTTGCTCCATATGAATATCAACTTATCAAATAAGCTCGAAAAACAAAAGACAGTCAAGCAGAAAACTTAGTGAAAAACTGTCTTTTCTGTGGTTTATAGGGTTAACTTTTCCCTTTGGTGTTTTGAGAAATCAACACACCTTTGTTTTTTATTTATGAACAGAGTTTATTGCATTCAATTGATCATCAACTTTGCTCCAACAACACACTGTTTTCTTCATAGCATGCAACTTAATCAATTAAACACCATAACTACAGTCAATCACATTGGATTTACACAGTGAGCAATCACTGTGTTTTAGGGGGAAGGCGATAGAGTTTTGAGATGTTTTATGATATCACAAACACTGTCCTATCATTTAAACTGTAAAAGAATCCTTTCGCACAACTACTCTCTCCACACTCTAGTTCTCCTTGCACTAATCTGACCCACCACCTTCCAACTGTACATGGCAGTTTTCTCACAATTTCAAACAATGCATATGCCTGACAGCTTCGACCTTGTTTCACCAGGGTAGTGGGGAAAATTTATGGTTTTTTTTTTTTAATAACAATACAGCACGCAAGCCTTTTGATGTTTCACCAGTCAACAGGAACACATCATTTTTTTTTCACCCCAAAGTTTGAAATTGTGGCCTTCTAACCCTTATACCACTTAACAATCTTTTGAAAATCTAAGAAGGGCGCAATAAAATACCTTTACAAATCGATAGAAAACCTTTTGAAAAGCTCGAGAAACTTTTAGGAGTGACTTGGAGGTGTATGGAGATGTAAACAAGCACGTGGCACTTTGTTAGAAGAAGAACGTTGCGCAATAGCCAACCAGGTGGCCTGTCGGGTCATGGTCGGGCGCGGTGTAACCCGCGGCTACAGAAGTGTCGCGCGCGGCTACAGGAGCACCGCGTGCACGTGTTGAGTAGTTTAAAAAACCTTCCCAAGAGCGCCGCGCACTCTGCCAGGAGTTCCGCGCGGTGCAAACAATCTCAAACTTGTTAAAAACTCTGCAAACTGATTTGAAAATTTGTCTTTCGGCCTTGGGAACTGGAAATGGATACTTGCTCGTGCTTGGGGGACCTCAAAATGATTTGGCCATGGTTTTAATCCCTTTGAAAAGGTGTAAAGGCCAACGGTATTTTGTCGTTTTAGAAATGAAAAAATGAAAACCAACTCCTTGGTTAGCCTTTGTAAGGGTTTTTTTTAAAGGTTTTTCTTTTTTGCAATGCTGCCTTGGTGTACCCTTTGAAACTCGAAAACATGTTGACTGCGTTTGAGAGGTGCCCACCCTTTTTGAAATGACTTTGGAAATAGAGTCTTCATGCCTTTAAACAATGCTAACATGCATCAACCCCTTGATAGAAAGCAAATATAGTTTGAAAGGTCAAAAATCTGTTCATTTATGCATATAGGTTTGAAAGGTGATGCCTGTCAATTTTGTCTCTTTGGTGATAGTTTAACATAGAAATTCCAACTTTGAATAATACCCCGATGACCTATAGACCATCCTTTGCCACTTGTTAACACTTTTGGTGACATTTTAATACAGAAAATCCATTTAAGGTATGAGGAAAAGTACTTGACACTGCTTTGTCCTTTGAAATGATGAGGCTTATCCTTTAACTTGTTTTGACAACTTCGGTCTCCAAGCGCTTCATCCACCCTTTCCAACTGTAGGTGTCCAAAATTGCTGCATTTATTTGGACTTTGTCATGGTTTATTGATCAAGAGGGGCGTTGCTTTTCACTACACTTTCTCTGCTCAGAAAATGTTACCATGATGTCTCTGTCCATTTAAATAATGAAACCTATGTTTGTTTCAAACTTTCCAACATACTGACAGTAGGTCAAAACATCTCTTTGCCTATTATGAACAATAGTTTCAATGGTCATGTATCTTGATGACATAAACCTATATTGTCTGTGTCAGCTGTTGTAGCAATTTTGAAAAGGCACCTGTTCATGAATGGAGCTGCTTTCAAGAAAGACATGCCTGATTAGCTTGGCATGCTGTCCTAGGGTTTTTAAAACTCAGATCATAACCAATTTCTGTCTGTGTGTTGAGGAGGCAAGTATAAAAGATGTGGAATAACTCCTGGCATATTTCATAGCTACCAAGGCTTTTATTAGCCATCTTCTTCCTAATGAAATTCTGAAAACACCAACCTGCTGCATCTGAAGAAAACACCTGTCTTTGTGGTGGAGTGTAGATCGCAACACCTGTACTTACACTAGTGCTTTGACTGATATTAAGATGTCTTATATCTGGGGCTGTGTACTACTCTCCTGCCTCTTCTTTAGGTTCATCCAGAAACCATGGATTGTATTTCACATTTCAACAGAAACAAAAGAACACATAGGGGTCTTTTTACTGAAGTATTTTCCTGCTCAAGACTGATTGGAGCTATTCATATTAACACCCCTGCAGAGATATTTGTTATGATAGATTTGATTAAAGGAGTACTTTTTTGATGTGCCCTGATGATGACTGAAACTTCAAATGATTCTCTTTCTTAGGACATAAGACCAAAAAACTTTGTTTTCTTTTGTCTTGCACATTTCAGATCTTAGCCCTGTTTTGATCATCACTTTCACTCAGAAACCTAGAGTCACTGTTTTATTGTCTGGTAAAAAACAAACCTGTGCTTATAGTAAGTTTTGCAATCCTCGAAGTCAATATTGGCCATCGCCCTCTGCTTGTAGATGAAGGAGGCGCCTTAACCCTTTGCTTGTAGATGAAGGAGGTTCTTGGCCATGACAAATTACTAGTTTGCTTGACAGTGTTGTCTTTCTTCTACTGTGATTTCATGCTGAATGGAAGCTGCAAGGTCTTGATGAGTAACTCCTTGCCCTACAGATGCATCTCAGACTCATTTTTACATTGAGAAGCAACTGTTCTTCTAAATGTGGATTCAAGAATTTTCTCCAGAGATGATGATATATTTCCTGTCTTTGTAAAATCCATAAAACATTGTAAAACACCTAATAATCAGCTTGAGACTGTGGTCTATGCAGTGCTGAGACTTAGGGGTGTGTAAGTGGCGCGACTTAGGGTTGTGATAAATTTCATTTGCAGAGTGAGAGGTCTGTCATGATTGGTCTGTAGCAGATGGAGGTTTTTGGCCTTTTGATGGTTGCCAAGGGTAAAATGCCTTAAAGCACCACTTCCTGACTTAGGGGAGGCTTTTGAAACAGACTTGGATTGTCGTTTTAGAGCTGGTGGGAAAACTAGTAGGGCTAAATCTAGATAGGATAGTGATAATGAGGTTTAACCTTGACATGGGCGGACTGAAAAGTAGGAGGGCGAGAAAAATTTTATGAGGGTTTTCTAGATGACAAATTTGACATATGGAAATCAGCTTCTAAAAAACTCAACTATGGATCTAGTCATCACTATCAAGTGAAAAATACTGATGACTAACAGGAGATTACTTTTCATATTTGGCATTTTGAATAATTTGAGCAATCCACAATTTCCAAGGATATCGAGCAAATTTTGATCCTCCATCACTTCGTTATCGATGGCACTATGTTCATGCTCCCTCTAGCTAATAGACATCATGAAAAAATTCATCAAATCATTCATTAGGTTCATATTTTAAATTCTCGGTCTGTGCATACGTAGCTTCCTTTACACACAGTCGTGTATCATACGCAGGTTCTTCCACATGATCCCTCGTATGCGTAGAGGGTTTCATCAAAAAAAATGTTTCCTACAGTCAAATTTTTCAATTTTTCTCTTAAAATGGAACGAAATAAATGGAAAAGATGAATTAAGAGCTTACCTGAATGATTCGACATGATTTGATGGCTGATTTCTCCTATTCTGAGAAGAGGAATTTTTTCTCCAACGGTTCCTCCTCCACTTCTGCAATGTGAAAATGATCGAAATATGAGGTAAATGGTTTATTTATACCCAAAATTTGAAAAAAAAATTTCCAAATTTCTTCGTTCTTATTTTTTAAATCTATCTAAAGGAGTATAACCATGTTGCTTGTAAGTGTTGGGAAAAGTATTTTTTCAGGGGAATTTTACTGAAGCTGAGATTTTTTTTCGGTTTCTTCGGATCCATGACCGCTGACCTATCATGGTAGGTATATGATTCTAAACTGCCATATAGGTTAGGGAATCCACTTTTCGTTGCATTCTGCATACTAACCTCCATTCTGATCACTTTCCATAGAGTCGATCCCATCTTGTCATGAGTACTTAACCCATTTCACTCGCTAATTTTTTAATCATGACCTGGTGGTAGAGCCTTCCTTTACATGGGCTTCCTAGTTAGTTCCTTGCTAGCATTTGTCGCCCATGCTACAATTGTTGTAGGCTCGAGAGTCCTCTTTAGTTTCACCATGACATATATGTTGAAGCTTCATTCTTCTTCTTCTTCACTATCATTTTTTCTGGCCATTACCCTAGAGGCTCCCTTTTGTTTTCAAGTTGTATTTCTGCATTGCATATTGACTACCTGTTTATCTTGGCCTTTAGCCGGCTCTATTTGGACTCAATTTTTAAGCCATATTTTGACCATGAATTTCTATACAAGTTAACCATGCAATCACATAGCTACCGTGACTTGACATCTTGTTTCCCATGGATGGAACACTCCTCTGAGTATCACTTACCAGTTTCCGCCACCTTGCATTTAGCATAGGATTGTTCCTATCCTTGGAACTAGTGCATCTGTTTTATGATACTTGTTCTATCCATTTTACTATAGAATTATTTTATTCCTTTTCAGGCTTTGAATATGAAAAAGACAAAAAAATTAAATATGAGAAAAATAGCGGGAATGGGATATTACTTCATATTTTTATGGCAGCTACAGTGTCAGTATTGTCGCCTTTGAAGAAAGCACAAAAAAATATGTCTTTCCTTCATTTGGGATGGTTTTAGTTTTAACTTAGGAGAAGCCATAACCTTGTCACATGTGTCAGTTCTCCCTTGGTTGGTTATCTCTTCCAATCATATGGAGGGTTTATTCGTGCCTCCTGCATGAAAAACTTATACAAAGTTATCATTTGTTTTGATAGTCAACATGAGTCGTGCTTTTGTTCAAGGGAAGTTAACCTGAGTCGGCTTATCTACGATGTATCTTGACTCATTTTTCAGTCGTCCTTCCCGGTCTTATCATTTTCTTGTTCTATCACATTAGATGTTTGGTCCTATGCTCATGCTAGTTTGAGAAGGTATCCATTGACTTCTTGCTGGCAGGTTTGTCTCTTATCGACTACGACATAGTGCTCTGAGAGCAAACCTAGAGTTGCACCCTAGCCCTATTTGCATCATTGATAGGTGACCTTGTGCTCAGCATTTGATCATCATCATGGGTATTTGACTGAGTGGTTTCCCTTGTGTTCGACATCAGCTTATATTATCACACCTGGGATTCGTGCAATACCTTGATTTCCATTTGACCCTATTAGTGGATATCTCACCTCTTTGTCAACTTTCATTATCGGTTGGTTCAGAGGGTTTTTGTCGTGCGCTAGCTTCATCTTGTGCATGTTGGAAACGTACTTCGGGTTGGTTAATCCATGCTACCTTGTCTTATTCCTTCCAAATTTTTTCCTAGGGGTTACACTCACGTTGGGCTGATGTGGGATGCCTTAATGCCTTTCATCCAGAAGATATTTTCCCATCAACTCCAACTCATTGCTCTAGAAATAAGGTGTAGAGTCCTTTTGTTAGTACCTTAGGTTTTGCAGTCATCAGTGGTAGATTATTTGCCATCGAAAGTGAGGATACATTATTGCCTCCTGATTGGTGGATTTTTTCAAGTGTTCGACTTCAACTCATTTATTCACACTTGTTGGATTGTATTGGGGCACCTTGACACTCATTAACATTATCAGTGGGTTGTCTCGCATTTGTTAATGGTATACATCAATGACCGGTAATCAAATGATTTCTCACATGGTCGACTTCAGCTCATTTATTCCCATTCTGTAGAATTGTGCCATAGAGATCATTGAAGACCTTGGGTTTTGCATCAGCATGATTCGGTTCACTTAGACAGCTTCTTCAATTTTCTGCTAGTGACATCATACACCCTTATATGTTGCAGTTTCACCATAGCAGCATATTATATGTTGGCTCCCGAATTGCGTGTTGTACCATTTGTTCCACCACTTTTGATTTGGTACTTGGAGATTCAATTATGACTTTTGTGATCAGATATCTATTGCAGCATCATTGATCAATCCTCTATATGTGATACTTGGACCTGATTTTGAATTTTACTTTTGGGAAGTGATCAGTGATCAGATAATTCATTATTTACTTTACATTTTGTTAGCTATACTTGTATACATTTTTGATCCGCTCTATATTTAATTTGCGGACATGCTTTTTCTTTCACTAAGCATGGGTATGCCCACCTCAGACATCAGCTATCTCTTTGATTTCTTTCACTGGTTTTTTGGCAGGCTAAAATCTGGTGATGTCCTCTCTAGTCCTTGCAAGGTTCTTTCTATGCACATAATACATTTTGGCCATCATGTAACCCTTATGACCTCATATATTAGGGGGAATCTATCATAGTGTTATTTCTCACCTTCATGCACTTGATGATTTACACTTTGGCCTTGGGCACCCTTTCGCCCAGACTTGAACATTTTCTCAAAAAACAGTATCTTAAAACCCATACACGACTCTGCCCAGACTTTTCCGCGGATAAACGTGAGTCCATTCATAGATATTCGTGTATACCTTTTTAATTATTAAAAATATATATAAATTCCCTATATTTGAGGCGAGTTTGATGGTTATTCTATTAATTCAACCACCCCAGCCATGGCCTAGCTGCACCTAACTGCAGAAACTAATTTGAGGGAGTATAAAATCCCGTCAAAGGAATGGCCTAAGGGGGAGAGAAAAAATATAGATATTATACTCTGTTGGAGCCCTATTCGAGTCTGATATTCACGTGCCTCATGCACTTCCCAGGTACATTCAGGAAACCCTTGTTTCCTTGAGATGTTCATCATCCTATATGACATCTATTTTGCACACATCTTAGAAGAATTCTTGCGAGGCTAGGGTTGGATGGATCCATAGGAAGGTATGCTTGAAGACTATGGTAGGATTCAGGTGATCTCTCCACATTTTGATTACTGTATGTGTCATTCATAATAATAAGAGCCATCTTGTTCCTAATATTTATGTGTTTATGATGCTTTATACATGTGTAATAATCATTAATTTAACATTTCATATTGTTTTCATGATATTATACATGGTTTTTCACTAACATCTAGGAACTATATATGTTGTATAACTAGGTTTTTGTGTCTGTTCTTTGTGGATTTATAGGTTTCAGAGCACAAAGTGTTGTAGAGGATTTGCACCCTGCGGGATCTACATCAACCGAGGGACTTTTGACTAAGTTTTGCAACTAGTAGTATCTAGTTTTCAGTGTAGAAGTTGTTTAAAGTGAGTCCTTCTTGAATGGCATGCCTCTGATCTGTGAAGGTTGTCAACCCAAGACCTTTAGGGTATTATTTACCGAAACAATGGTTCATTTATTATGATCAACTGATTATGTGAAGTTATGAAATCATACAATTGCTCTCAAATTGATTCACCATCCCCTCTCTCTCATTTTGATCTTTGTTCCAATAGATATATCCATCTATCTTTAGGGTTTTTCGAGTACTAATTTTAGCCAATGCATAATAAGATATTGGTGTAATTGTATCTTCTAACTCTAGATCTTATGAAGTTTCCAATAATCTATATTCTTCATCATCGTAGTATATGTAGAGTAATTTATTCTCACTAAATTCATGTCCCTTATAATACTTGTTTTCATAGTTCAAATATAGTGTCCTTCCTTCTCTTTCAACCATTTGTTGAGGAGAAAAATTTGTCCATATATGAGAGAGAGCATGATTTTATTTATAGTTATTAGTGACCAATTTTATAGTGGCCATATTTTTACTCTCAATTTTCCTTGCTAGACTAAAATCATGCTCTAGAGATTCAGGTTGAAAGAGATGCACATCATGTTGTATTCTTTCCTTTAAAGTTCCCATAAATAGTTTTAACAAATTATCCTTTTAAAGATTCTTTACTCTGAGACTCAACTTTGCAATTATTGAATGTGATTTGTAACTGGACCTTTTTTTCAAATATTTACCAATTGACTAAACAATGTATTTGTATTAATATCGCCATAATGTGCTACCATTTACTCCATAAAAATGCACAAAGATATAATATAATAATTTTTACTTTCATCAAAGTTTTTCCCATTCTAAAACCATAAATTCAATATTTACCTTTTATAAGCATTCTACTTGGTGTAGATCAAAATATTGCTCCATCTAAAATATCCATGTTACAGGATCATTAAATCTAAATTCCTTATATTTATTTTCAAAAAATACAGGTTCCTTAGTGTTGCCTTGAAACCCTGATGGTATGGATCTTAGATTGAAAAATCACGTTTATGGTTCTATGATTCAATATTTGTGCTCTCCAATTATAATAGTAGACTCCCTATGTGATATTGATTCTCAACACCATGCTTCTCATTATTTGTATCTCCACATCCCCTTAGGAAAATATTTTAATAAAATGATCTATAATTGACTTATTTCTTCCCTGATGAGTTTTTGTATTTATTACTTATTTTTGTTCATCTTCTTTTATATTCCTTAGTTTTATTTATCTCCATTTCCATTTCTCTTTTAATTTTTCCTTCAGAACCAAATAAATTCATATATTTTTTACACACTACCATCTATTTCATTAAGTTTATTCTCTAATTGAGATAATTTAAATTCTAATTCTTCACTTTATTCATGAGTCAAGGATGAAACTTCAATATATTTAGTTAGTGTAGTAGCATTCCTCGGAGGTCCATTGGAAATTAATAATAATATTCCTCTTTATCACAACTTTCAATGACCAAAAAATAATCATATAATCAATAATTGGGTCACTTGTAAGTTACATACATTAATTTGGAGAATATCTAAATGGCTAAAGTTTTCTTGTTATATATATGAGACTTGAGTATTTTTAGATCTAAAACTTTGGCCTGCAATACTCCAATATTTATTTCTTGTAATTCCATGGGTGTGAATAGAATTTGATGTGCCAAGTGAATGTTATGGAAACTTTCCCAAAATTATTGAGCTTTTTCCTCTTCCCATGAGAAAAATTATATAGTGTGCCACATGTCCAATTATTCAAATATAATTATGAAATGTGTACATCAACTAGTTATGTATGTCTTCTACTATCCTTGAAGATCTCATAGTCCAAAAAGTCCATAAAAGAAGTTATAAAAAAAAAAGTATTAGACTAACCTAATTATAAGAAAATCTAAGGACTATTCACAAACCCTAACTCTCATAAGGTATAACTCTAAAAGTATAGAGAATTGAATTCTAAAATTTTAAATAGATGTTCCCCATATATCTCCTTAATATGGTCCATCTTTCATTATATTAAACCTCCCAAAAAAATTGATATTGTGAAAATTCAAAATTGGATTGTTTGAAATGAAATTCAAGAAAGTACAAGAACCTATAACTTATAATTTTTTAGAGAACATATCCAAAATTTTAATGAACTAATCTATAAATTTTGAATAAGGTGTTCACCATGATTCCACCTCAATGTGTGTGTTTCAAGTTTCATGGTGTAAAATCCCCTAGGAAAAAAGTTGTAGAAAAAATTATGAACTAACTTGCTTGAGACTGACTTCAGGGCTCTTCAGGAACCCAAAATTTCTTAAGAGAATATTTCCGAAAATATAATAAATATAGATCTGAAATTTGAACCATAATGTACCTCATATTTCTTCACCATATTCTCCAAACTTCACCGTCTAATATAAAAAATGTTATAGTGAAATTGCAATGATGACCTCTTTAAAGTGGCAAACCCCATAGTGAAATTGCAATGATGAACTATTTTAAGCGGAAAAACCCTAGGAACTTGCACCATTAAAATGATAAAAAACCAATAAAAATCCTCCTTAATGAGGAAACCTACATTTATAACGAATACGATATACAAGACAATATTCCATGATTTTATGAGTGGGTCTCCTTAATACATATGTAAGAAAAAATCAATACCATTATAATAAATAAAACCATAAGATATTCTAAAACTACGTAATAAATTATAACAATGGAAACTTAATTACTCAATATTTAAGATACTTTAATCATTCAATATTTAAGACTTGATAATGAGTTCTCGGTTCTAAGGATTCTAAAACTACATAGTAAATTATACAATTGAAATTTAATCACTCAATATCTAAGACTTAATAACGAGTTCTAGGTTCCAAGGATAATATGGAGCTTCTAGAAGGCTTAACATACTTCCTACCCTAGCCCCATCAGCAAAAACATAAAAATATCTAACTCTTTAATAAATAATTATTAAATTAATAAACAATCATTAAATTAATAAATGACAATTTAAATAAATTTTAATTATAATTCTTTAGAATAAAAATGAATATATTTTAATTTATATTTATATTAATTCTATTTTTTTGAAAAATAAAAAATCTAAAATTATTGTCAAATTTTCACTCACACAAATAAAATTTAAAAATTCAATATTTTAAAACAAAACTCCAAAATCTAAAAATCTAAAATTATATAATAAATTGGCATTCGCATAACTCAAATTTAAAATTTAAAATTTAAAATTCATAATATGTAATATTTCAATAGTGTGTAGTGAATTATTTAGATAATATTTAAAAATAAAATTTACTCAATTTTGCAGTCACATAATTCAAATTTCAAATTTCAAATTCATAACATATAATGTTTCAATCATGTGTAATATTTCAATAGCGCGTAGCGAATTATTTAGATAATATTTAAAAATTAAAAAATGGAATATACTTTTTACAATATTAAAGAGATTAAATGCACTCGTAAAAGTAAAAGTAAAATATTTTATAATTGGATTTGATTTTTAAAAGTATTCTATAATTGGATTTTATATTTTATATTCTCTAAAAATTTAAAAGATTAAACACTTATTAAAAAAATAAAAATTAAATAAAATATTTTTATTTTATTATTAGATCTGATTTTTTATTATAGATTACTTAAGAATATTTTTATTTTATCATTGGATTTGATTTTAATTTTTATTATAGATTATCTAAGTTAAGAATAGATTATATTTATAATTTGTAAGAAGAAAAGAAAACTTACAACATAAATAATAATGTTATAAGGTTTATATTGACGTTAGAATAGATTATATTTATAATAATAATGTTATAACATAATCTAATTTAAATAAAGGATTATATTTTTTTTCTAAAGAAAAAACCAAACTCTTTATATTTATAAAATGTTAATTGTTGTCGCGATCCAATCCAAAACAAAAATTACAACAGTAAAAAAAAAATTATTTGCCTTCACAATGTAGATATATTAATATTAAAATCGGATTATCAATCCTTATCTTATCAATACAGGGCACTTAGTTTCACTAATAATACGATGTTAACAATGGTTAAACCTTTGAGGGCCCATTTATTATTTAAGTCTATCGATTTAAAGTTTCACTTGGACAACATTTGTGATTACAATTATCAAGTTTTATACACAAATTTAAGAATAAGGTTTTGTTGCATTAAACCTAGGTTTTTCACATTTTTTGATGATTGTGGAAACCCACAGATGTTGTTTTAACCTAACGCTAAGTTAACATTCCACTTGGCATATGAAATTTATTTTGCGTAGCTGGATGTCAACTCCATTTAGTACTGTTGTACTGCGCATTTACTTCTCTTAGACAGCTGCCATATCCCTTTGGATTTCTTCAGGATTTGTTGCTGGTGTCTATCTAAGTTTCGTCTCGAATATGAGAGTTATTGAATGGTTGGGCTGGGCGGGCGTTCGGATCTAGACTTTCTCACACCTAAACCCCTTGGACTCTCCACCTCATTTCCCATATAGCTGCTTGCCATTCTTGCATGGCTTTTCTCAAGGAATTCCTTGAACATGGTTTGGTTAATTCTGCCTCTTGCTGCATAGAGACCTGTGGATTTACTCCTCTGAGATTGTCCTGTGAGCGCGCATCAGCTGCAGAGGATTCATGCGCCTCTACCCCGTTGGGATGCCTCGTTTGCAGGCCGAGTTCCTTCTTCCAGTGAGCATTTCAAGTAAGGCATGAATGTCCCTGTTCTTACTTTTCTTTTTCATACAGTCACTTGTCTCTATTGCAGAATATACGTATATATTTATTTTGAAAATCTGATAGATTTATACAGTCACTTATCTATGTTGTAGAATATATGTATATATTTAATTAGCAAATCTGAGAGATGTATTATTGTGTTTTCTTTGGTGTTCAAAGTGCGTTGGCGATGGAAGCTCCTCTATTACAGGTAAATACCCTAGCTATAGATTTTTCTCTTAGCATGAGGTTTTTTGTTTTCATGTTTTGTTAAATTTACTTGTAACTTACCTCGTTATTTAGTCTTCAACATTTGCAGGTTTGTGGCATCGACTTCTGTTAGATTTTGATTGCACTCATCACGGCCATAACTTATTCTTCGCACCTTTATGCTACACAGGTACCCCATATTCGAAAGGGAGCTGTAACCCTCGGTTCTGGTCTCCCGTTTCAAATTTCTAATGTTGCGTTTTCATTTCATTTTCCCTCTGTGTAATGATGTAAAAGTCTTCGGACTCTGTAATGGATAATTTAGTTTTCTATTCACCATGGACTTTGTTCGGTGTATTGTTTGAAGGGTTAATCACTTGGACTTATACCCATAGTCTATAGAGAAGACAAGGGTTTGTTAACTGTACTCATAAAATTCTCAGATATATTTTCTATTCGGATTACCAGGTTAACAAATACATTCTAGTCTGATTTTTTTTCAATCTTATGTACATGTATTCTGCAAAGTTTGAAGTGTATAGCTTTCCTTACAATTTTATTATCAGTAGAATTTAGCCATTCCATCTGAGTGAAAAAAAAGTCTGCATATTTTCTGTTAGAAATACTCGCTTCTTTCTTGTGCTTTCCTCAATGAATAATTCCATTTAATTAATGGCAACTGATATCATAATTCTTTTCCTATTACTCAATATTATATTGAAGGGTTCTACATAATTTTCATAATGTTTCTTGTTTTTTTCTGTACCATTGGCTGCTAACGTTTATTAAGTTCCACCGAAGTTTCTGTTCCAGCTCTTTTCTATAATGTTCTTGACAGATCATCCTTTCGATGACCCGACCATCACCAAGAAAGTCTGCGTATAGTACTCCTTATTAGATGGAAGAGTTTGTCTGGGGTAGGGTTTCACCCCAACCCAGGACTACAAGTTCTAGTTTCTATTTCAGAGATTGTTAGAATACACTTACTAAATGTTGAGAACCGTATTGTATAATACAACATATATTGTATTCAGATGTCTATATTTACAGTTTACCATCTATTTTCATTTTTCCTTCTTATCTGTATTTGCATAAGTTTATACCTGCAATGTAGTATACTATTTGTTTTTTTTTATCAAAATAGTTCCACTGTATTCTTCGTTAGTATCTCTCCGTTTTTATTTTTTTGCATAAATATATAATCTACTATTTTACAGAGTTTTTAGTATTCAACCTCCACTGTAATTATGATAATAATAATCTACTACAGTCAACCCTTTCATATTCATACAAATAAAATAGCACACTAAATAGTCTTTGTACTTACCTGGATTTATTATTTCAAGTTGTGGTCCTCCCAACCATCAAGGGAGGTTATTACATCCTCCAATTGCCCCCCTAGCTCCAGAATCTAGACGGTGTCTCAGGTTAACAGTGGATTTCTTTCACTTTCTGTTGTGACCTCTGGATGGCCAATCCAATCAAACTCAGAAAGTCTATTTTTACAAGTTTTGATGTGAGTTATTTTCAAATGATCATAACCAGTTCTTGAAAATACTCCACCTTTTCCACTAGCACATAACCCCTACTCCTCCTCTGGGATTTAGCTTTATCCTTAGAGAAGTAGGTAACTTTCTTTCCAACTGTCCCCAACCACCTCCTATTCTTGGAAACATTTTTACCATCAGCTTTATGTATATTTTCATATTAAAATATTTTTCCTTCCATTAATTAATTACTCCTAGTTAATAAATCAGAAAATTAAATAACTTTTTTAATCAATAATAATTATTTGAGTTTTTCTTTCCAGATAAAGATAAGCAAATTGTCTTTTAAATAGTTAACACTAATTAAATTTAATGAACCTGTCACAACTTCCCCCCTGGAAGTAACATCGTCCTCGGTGTTTCAACCCAGCTCTGCAAAGAGCTTCGGGTAAGCACCCTACATAAACTTCTCGTCCTCCCAAGTAGCTTCATCTGGTTCGAAGTGCCTCCATTGCACTTTTACCTAGATAACTACTTGTTTGCGGAGTACAATTTCTCTTCGGTCAAGTATGCGTTGCGGCTCGACCAGAAACTCTCTGTCTAGTTCTACCTGAAAAGCAAAGAATGTTTTCAAATCAATATACATCAATTTTGTTCAGAACTTCAAGTTAGGATTCTTATTCCTATCCTACCTAAATGTTTTGCCAATAAATCACTTGTTTTTCATCATGTACATATTGCTTCAAAAAAGATACATGGAACACATCGTGAACATTAATGTGGCTGGGTAAACCCAACCGATAAGCTACTGGTCCTACCCTTTCCAGTCCTTGTAAAGGTCCACAGTATCTGGGAGATAATTTGGCACAAGAGGTCCACCTTAAGGTACTCCTCTTGGGTTTAATTCTCACGTAAACATGATCTCCCACTACAAATTCACGATAAAACCTTTTCTTATCTGCATAAATATTTTGCCGGTCTTGAGCAGCCTTCAGATTATGTCTTATTATTTTTACCTCAGCTTCCATTTCCGCCAACATCTCAGGTACCAACATCAATTTTGTCTCAGGACTGTTCCAATTTATAGGTGTACGACATTGCCTACCATATAATGCCTCAAAGGGGCTCATTTTCAGAGATTCCTGATAACCGTTATTATAAGCAAAATCAACAAGATGCAAATAATCCTCCCACTTCGTTGGCTACTGCATCACATACATGCGTAGCATGTCTTCCAATATTTGGTTTACCCGCTCTGTTTTTCCATCAGTCTAGGGATGATAGGCGGTGCTAAAGTTTATCTGTGTTCCCAGACTGGAAAAGAAAGTTTTCCAAAATGCGGATGTTAACTTAACATCCCGGTCCGAAATCACAATTTTTGGAATCCCATGCAACCTGAAAAATTCCTTCATAAATATATCAGCAATATGTATTGTCTTGTAGGTAGATTGTACAGGTATAAAATGTGCAAATTTTCTTAATCTGTCTACCACTACCATGAATGAATCATTCTATCTTTTTGTTCATGGCAGACATGTGATGAAGTCTAAGGAGATAACCTCCCACTTCCATTCAAGTATGCGTATGGGCTGCAATAGTCCCGGAGGATGCTGGTGCTCCACTTTTACCTGTTGACATTCTAAACATTTGCTTAGATATTCAAAAATATTCTTACGCATACCCAGCCAGAAATATACCTTTCTTATTGCGGTAAGCATTTTCTGATATCCCGGATGACTTGCATAATTGTTGCGATGAAATTCATTCAATATTAACTCCTTTAGAGTTATACGGTTAGGCACATATATTCTCCCTCAGAAGGTCAACATCTCTTCTTCATTCTTTCCGTACTAAGATATTTTACCTTTCTTCCTATTTTCTTCCATTTGTTTCCATAGAAATTTATATTCCGGATCTTTCTGTGCCTCCTCCTTTAATTTTTCCAAGAATTGGCTTTCTAATTGATTATAGTACAACTCATAAATACCATGTAACTTTCTGCTCAACGCATCTACTACTCGATTTTCCTTCCCCTTTACATGTTGAATATCCATATCAAACTCACTTAAAAAGGAATTCCATCTTGCCTGCCTAGAGTTTAAATTTTCTTTCTTGAAGTAACTAGTCAAGCTGCTATGATTTGTTTTAAGTACAAACCTATTACCCAGCAAGTAATGCCTCCATACTCAGAGAGCATGTACCACTGCTGTAAGCTCTAAATCATAAGAAAAATATCTTTGTTCATGGTCCTTCAGTTTTCTAGACTCGTATGCTACCACTTTACCTTCCTGGGTTAAGATTGCTCCAACACATTCTTTACTTGCATTAGTACAAACTTCATATTCTAGGGTCAGCTGCCCTCAATACCGGTGTTGTATTTAGAAGTTTCTTCATCTTTTCAAAGCTGTTCTGACACTCAATAATCTATTTGCAGATTTTTCCTATCCTTTGCAGAGATGTAATAGGAAAAGCAATTTTAGAAAATCATTCTATAAGTCTTCTGTAATAACCAGCTAATCTCATAAAAAATCTAATGGCAGCCACATTTTGGGGTACTCGCCACTCCATAATACTTTTGATCTTTTCAGGATCAAAAACTATTCCTTCAGCTGATATAACATGGCCTAGATATTGGATTTCTGTTTTAAAGAAATCATATTTACTGTACTTAGCATACAATTGATGTTTTCTTAGCATTTACAAGACTATTCTCAAATGCTCCTTATGTTCCTCCAGATTTTTAGAATATATTAGAATATCATCTATGAAAATATGTAAAAAATTATCCAAAATGGATGAAAGATTCCATACATTAGCCTCATAAAGGTTGTTGGTGCATTCATCAGTCCAAAGGGTAACACCACGAATTCATAGTACCCACAACGAGTGCCAAATGATGTCTTACAAATGTCTTCATCCTTAATTTGAATCTGATGATATCCGGATGTTAAGTCTATCTTAGAAAACACCTTAGCTCCTTTTACTTGATCGAATAAGTCATCTATTCTTGGCAGGGGGTACTTATTCTTGACGGTTAGCTTATTAATCTACCTGTAATTCATGCACATACACATGGTTCCGTCTTTATTTTTAACAAATAGGATTGGTGCTCCCCATGGAGACATGCTTGGGTGAATGTAAAATTTTTCCAACAGTTCCTATAGCTGCATTTTGAGTTTGGTTAGTTCTGGCATGCTCATTCTATAAGGAGCCCTTGACACCGGGGAGGCTCCTGGCAACAACTCTATGGTGAAGTCAATATCCCTTCTCGGTGGTAAACCAGGGATTTTTTCTGGAAAAAAATCCAGAAATTCCTGTAATACAGGTATATCTTCCATTATTGGTGACTTTTCCTTAGAGTCTGCATACCCTACTTGAATTGCATACAGTTGGAATCTGTTTCTGATACACTTACTCATTTGGGATGCTGTGATTGGGTGTATCTCTAATGGCTTTTTAATTCCTTGAATCTCTTTTCATGTGTCATCCTGCATTCTATAGTAAATAATATTTTCTTTACAATCTACTAAAGTCCAGTGCTTTTCCAACTAGTCCATGCCCAATAACACATCATAAGATCCCAATGGTAGAATATTTAATTCTACTTGTAACTGTTGTTCTGCAACTTCCAACATACAATTCGAAATCTTTGCAGTCACCTTTTGTTTTGCCCCAGTAGCTAGCTGTACTAACCAAGAATTCTTAAATTTATGTTCTTTTAAATTACACATTTCCACAAATTTGGGGCTTACATAACTCAAACTTGCTCCAGGATCTACCAAAATTGAAACAGGTTTAGTTAGTAATGTACCTTCTAATTCAATCATTGTGGGCTCATAATCAGCCTGCTAATCTTCCAAAGTTGCATTGATGCAGGGTATGTTACGTGCCATGTCCCCCACTGTAGAAGCTTCTTGCATATTTTCCTTAGTATCGTTTATGGTTCGTTGTGGACAGTTTTTATAATAATGAGCCTCCCCACAACCCCAGCACTGTACGGGAGGTTTAGTAATCTGTCCCTGCTCTAGCTTACTAGATGCTTCTATAGGCTTTTCTTTTGCTAGCCATCTGGTTCTTTGGTGATTCTTACCAAATTTCTTACTAATAGTATTTCGCGCTATGCCTTTAAAGTTGCCACTTTTACTGCCTTTGAAATTGGAATTAATTTTTTAACTTTTCTTTGGCTGCCAGCTTTTTCCTCCTCCTTCTTGGCCTTGGACTACTGATAGCACATTTTTTCCTTACGAATGGCTTCATCCATGGTCTGGGGATTCATGAATTTGATTTTTTCCTTCATATGAGTTGGTAAGCTACTTAGGAACCTCTGCACTTTATCCTTTTCCTCTCGGAGATAAGGGACATAACGTAACAGGGAAGTGAACTTAGTGACATAATCATCCATTGTCATTTTTCCCAACCTTAGATCATGAAATTCTTTAGCTTTGTCGTCATAAAATCTCTCTGTCAAGTACTTATATTTAAAATACTGCTGAAACAATTCCCAAGTAATGTCATATTCTTCAATGCTGCAGACATTTTTCACTTCTTCCCACCACAAGGTGGCCTTTTCTCGTAACTGGGATATAGCCGATCTAGCCTTCAAATTGTTGTTATATTCATATACCTGAAAGTACTTATTCATATTAATTAACCAAGCTTCCGCCACCTCTTCTGCCTCACCATCAAACGTTGGTGGCTTAATTTTACGGAATTCCCCCTGCAGTTCTACTTTCTATCTCTTAATGTCTTGTTGGTTGGAGAGATTGCCCGACTATGCCTCATTGTAATTCTTATTCTTGCTTCTTTGAGAGGGACTCTTTTCTACTCTATCTGTGATATTATTTCTTGTTTTTTGTTCATCATCTTCTTGTAAGCCTCTATCAGCACTTGGATGATCCAACTCATGGTTTTTTTTGTCTGATAAACTCTTTAATATCTTCTCCTGATCTTGCAATAGTCACTCATTATCCTTCCAGACTCTTACCATTTCCTCTTGCAATTGTTGTATAGTATTAAAAAAGAAACTAGTTTGGTGCTGTTGTTCCTCAAGTAACTGGCTGGTCCTTTGCTGTTGTTCCACACTTATCTGAACCCACATTTCTGGGTTCATGACTGGTGGTACTTGAGATTCCCCAGCCTCTTGTTGTGATTGTGATGCTATATCTTGCCTCATTTTCTCTCTCTCTCTTTGTGCATTATTCACATACACATCTTCATCGTTAGTTAACCCGTAGGGCCCAGTGTAGTAACCCTGCTCTCATACCACTTGTCACGATCCAATCCAAAACAAAAATTACAATAGTAAAAAAAAAAATATTTTCCTTCACAATGTAGATATATTAATATTAAAATAGGATTATCAATCCTTATCTTATCAATACTGGGCACTTAGTTTCACTAATAATACGATGTTAACAACGGTTAAACCTTTGAGGGCCCATTTATTATTTACATTTATCAATTTAAAGTTTCACTTAGACAAAATTTGTGATTACAATTATCAAGTTTTATACACAAATTTAAGAATAAGGTTCTGTTTAATTAAACCTAGGTTTTTCACATTTTTCGATGATTGTGGAAACCCACAGATGTTGTTTTAACCTAATGCTAAGTTAAAATTCCACTTGGCATATGAAATTTATTTTGCGTAGCTGGATGTCAACTCCATTTAGTACTGTTGTACTGTACATTTACTTCTCTTGGATAGCTGCCATATCCCTTTGGATTTCTTCGAGATTTGTTGCTGGTTTCTATCTGAGTTTTGTCTCTAATTTTAGATTTATTTAATGCTTGGGCTGGGCGGGACTTCGGATCTAGACTTTCTCGCACCTAAACCCCTTGGACTCTCCGTCTCATTTCCCATATAGCTGCTTTCCATTCTTGCATGGATTTTCTCATGGAATTCCTTGAACATGGTTCGGCTAATTCTGCCTCTGGCTGCATAGAGACCGATCGATCTACTCCTCTGAGATTGTCCCATGAGCACACCTCAACTGCAGAGGATTCATGTGCCTCTACCCCGTTGCGATGCCTCGTTCGTAGGCAGAGTTCCTTCTTCCAGTGAGCGTTTCAAGTAAGGCATGAATGTGCCTATTCTTACTTTTCTTTGTCATACATTCACTCATCTCTATTGCAGAATATATGATATATTTATTTAGCAAATCTGAGAGATGTATACAGTCACTTATCTCTGTTGCATAATATATGTATATATTTAATTAGAAAATCTGAGAGATGTATTATTGTGTTTTCTTTGGTATTCACAGTGCGTTGGCAATGGAAGCTCCTCTATTATAGGTAAATACCCTAGCTATACATTTATCTCTTAGCATGAGGGTTTTCTGTTTTCATGTTTTGTTAAATTTACTTGTAACTTACCTCGTTACTTGGTCTTCAACCTTTGCAGTTTTGTGGCATCGACTACTGTTAGATTTCAATTGCACTCATCATGGCCATAACTTATTCTACGCACCTTTATGCTACACAGGTACCCCGTATTCGAAAGGGAGCTATAACCCTTGGTTCCGGTCTCCCGTTTCAAATTTCTAATGTTGGGTTTTCATTTCGTTTTCCCTCTGTGTAATGATGTAAAAGTATTCAGACTTTGTAATGGATAATTTAGTTTTCTATTCACCATGGACTTTGTTCGGTGTATTTTTTGAAGGGTTAATCCCTTGGACTTATACACGTATTCTATAGAGAAGAAAAGGGTTTGTTAACTGTACTACTAAAATTCTCAGATATATTTTCTATTCAGATTGCCATGTTAACAAATACATTCTAATCTAATTTTTTTTCAATCTTATGTACGTGTATTCAACAAATTTTGAAGTGTATAGCTTTCCTTGCAATTGTCTTATCAGTAGAATTTAGCCATTCCATTTGAGTGAAAAAAATGTCAGCATATTTGGTGTTAGAAATACTCGCTTCTTTCTTGCGGTTTCCTCAATGAATAATTCCGTTTAATTAACAACCATTGATATCATAATTATTTTCCTATTACTCAATATTATATTGAAGGGTTCTACAAAATTTTCATAATGTTTCTTGTTTTTTTCTATACCATTGGCTTCTTACAGTTATTAAGTTCCACCGAAGTTTCTGCTTTAGCTCTTTTCTATAATGTTCTTGATAGATCATCCTTTCGGTGACCGGACCACCGCCAATAAAGTCTGCGTATAGTACTCCTTACTATATGGAACAGTTTTTCCAGGGTAGGGTTTCACCCCAACCCAGGACTACAAGTTCTAGTTTCTATTTTAGAGATTGTTAGAATACACTTACTAAATGTTGAGAAACTTATTGTATAATACATCATATATTGTATTTAGTTGTCTATATTTATAGTTTACCATCTATTTTCCTTTTTCCTTCTTATCTGTATTTGCATAAGTTTATACCTGCAATGTAGTATACTATTTGTTTTTTTTAACAAAATAGTTCCACTGTATTCTTCGTTAGTATCTCTCTGTTTTTTTTTTTTTGCATAAAGATATAATATACAATTTTACAGAGTTTTTAGTATTAAACCTCCAATGTAATTATGATAATAATAATCTACTACAGTCAACCCTTTCATATTCATACAAATAAAACAACATACTAACCAGTCTTTGTATTTATTTGGATTTATTCTTTCAAGCTGTGGTCCTCTCAACCATCAAGGGAGGCTATTACATCCTCCACTTGCCACCTAGCTCCAGAATCTGGACGGTGTCCTGGCTTAACAGTGGATTTAATTCACTTTCTATTGTGACCTGTGGATGGCCAATCCAGTCAAACTCAGAAATTCTAGTTTTACAAGGTTTGTTGTGAGTTATTTTGAACTGATCATAACCAGCTCTAGAAAATACTCCACCTTTTC
Organism: Pinus albicaulis; assembly: GCA_034641835.2. Taxonomy (NCBI): domain Eukaryota; kingdom Viridiplantae; phylum Streptophyta; class Pinopsida; order Pinales; family Pinaceae; genus Pinus; species Pinus albicaulis. The sequence continues at coordinate 223,699,627 of CM076579.1, forward strand.
CACTAGCACAAAACCCCTACTCCTCCTCTGGGATTCGACTTTATCCTCAGAGAAGTAGGTAACTGTCTTTCCAACTGTCCCCAACCACCTCCTATTCTTGGAAACATTTTTACCATAAGCTTTATGTATATTTTCATATTAAAAGATTTTTCCTTCCATTAATTAATTAGTCCTAATTAGTAAATCAGAAAATTAAATAACTTGTTTAATCAACAGTAATTATTTGAGTTTTTATTTCTAGATAAAGATAACAAAATTGTCTTTTAATTAGTTAACACTAGTTAAATTTAATGAAGCTATCACAACTGTGTACATGCATTTAAGCATTTTTTGGTATGAGTCAATGCTCTCTAAAATATTGGCTGAGTATTAAGCCCATCTCCAAAAACCCCATCTTGTTATGTGATGAGTTTGGTCAGAAGCTTCCCATATCATAGGGGAAAAACCACCAAATTGTCGTCGGCCCAAAAAGATGAAAACTCACAACACATTCTCTGGCCTCCTCTTATGCGGAAAACCAACCCAAAAAGTAACAGTTGTGTGGAGTATAGGATAAACAAAAAATAATTTTGAGAGTGAGTCCACATAAGAGTTTTAAAGTACTAGGTAGGATGAAATGTTTTCTGCATGAAAATTAAATAATTATAAATAGTTGTTGCTGAAAAGAAACTAAAATAGATGCTAGATGAAATAATCTAGATAAAAGGAGGATGGTCCGAAGCCACAGTGACTTCCGGTCCTATTTCTCGGGTCCTCAAGCTGCCCAAATCTTGCTGTAAACCTTCCTTAGAAAGGAAGTCGACAACGACATTTATTTCCCTATAAATATAACATAAATCATTATAATTAAAGTGAGTCTTTAGAAGTCAGCATTACTCAAGGATAGGACTTAAAATATAATTTGAATAAACATATTCCTTATTGACCCATTTGATAATGTTGAGCGAGTCCCCAAAAATATGAACTGAGTTAATGTCCACATGTGTGAGCCAACAGAGAAGGAGATGTAGCGCTTTAATCTCAGCATAATTATTTGAAACCTCTCCAAGACCGATAGAGGCTTCTAGCCTCTAGACCAGATTTAAATGGATAACTAGTCCGGCCCCACTCATGTTCTTTGGGTCAGAGGTACCATCGAAATACACCCAAGGGATGTCTCCCCTCATCAGCTCAGGGGTGATGGTCCTTATCTTTGTGATGGGCACTTGATATGGCAGTAGATCATAAATAGCTGCCCCTTCCCGAGTGACAACATGAGGGGGGATGTATTTGTCTCTGAAAGTAGCTTGATTTATAGCTAGCCATATTCCCCAGTAGACTAGCAGGGGAATTTATTTTTCTTTCTCTACCTGAAAATTACTCCACCATGTATGCCATGCCTCCTTGATCGAGAGGCCTCTCCATTTTTGTGTAAACCCAACCAAGGAGCGAAAAGTGTCCCATACCTTTACGTTGAATGGACAACTCAAAACTATATGAGCCATATATTCAGATTCAAGTTTATGTAAAGGACATATTCCTGGTCCCTCCTTCCTTCATTTCTGCAGGTTTTCCTAGGTGGGGATCTTGTTCTCCAGCAAGCACCTAAAGAAGAGGCAGATTTTAGCAGATAATTTTATCTTCCAAAGAGGTTTATATGACCACTTGAGCTCTGCCCATCCTTTCTTCCCCATGAGATATGAGTAGCCAAACTTTGGAGAGTAATTACTAGATGGAGCCAATGACCATCTACGAATATCAAGCTCATCTTGTAGACGGACATTTGTCCTATGGAGCTCATTAATGTAGTGGTTCCATGTCTCGAGCCATGTTGGGTCAAGCTGAAGTTCTACCCCCAATTTCCACCCTTGAGTCCATATTAATGTTGCTTCCAGTTTTCCAACTTGATTTAGATACAAGAGACCTTTTTCAGCAAGGTGGGCTCTACAATATTTATAAAGGGAAAATCTATTGTTGCATCTGACCCACGGATCCAGACCTATTTTATTTGTTTCCCATTTCCTACTTTCTAGACCAACCCCTCTTCAATCAATTCCTTGGCTCTGAGAGTGGCCCTCTAGACCACTGACCCCCCCTTGGGTTTCTTATTTGGGCTCCTCACACAATCGATTATAGGTCTAAGGTATATATACTTCCTTCTCCTCATCGAGCACCATAGGGAATCCTTGGCCAGTAGAGACCATCCCATTTTAGCAGCAAGATATGTGACAAAGGATGGCAGCTCCTTAATACCCCAACCTCCCCATTCTTTAGGTCTGGCTATTTTTTCCCATGCTACCCATGACAGTGCATGCTCCTTCCTTGAACCTGCCCACAAGAAATTTTTCATATAAGGAAAAGACCCTCTAGTAGATGTTTTTAAGGAACCCATTATAAAAATACCCCATACATCTGTTTCTAGCGGAGGTTACTAGAGGAGGTTGGCGGACGGAGGGTTTTCTAGATATTTTCTGCTCGGTGCGCTTATCATCCAAAATCGCACTGGTGCATACAAAAAATTGGCACACCGGACATTGTGCACTCCCCTACTGTCTATCCACTATAAAGCTTGCCTGCTCGTGCTCCATTCTTAACTCCCTTATTTTCGTATAGCATCAATATGTCCTGTACTATTGGATTGGTTCTTATGAGATCTAAGGTTTCTTCTCTCTGTTCCACCTAAGTATCTCTATCCCTATCCCGGTTTCTATTCTTTCCTATCGCAATCTTTGGTGGGGAAATCATAGGTAAAGACGCTAACACCGGGGATATTGAAAGGGTCCTATCCCCAATGGGATTGGGGTGGGTAAACTTATCTCTCTACAAGAAAGAAGGTGCCTCGTATTACTATAGAGAACCGGTGCATCATAAAACACCACACCAAAACAGAAACCGCCCAGTGCGGTATTAATAAATCGCACCGGTGCATCATAAAACACCGCTCCAAATCTGAAACCAAACGACGCGTTCTTAAGAAACAGCACCGGTGCACCAATAAACCACGTGGACCAGAAAAGGGTTCAATAAAAAAAAAAAAAATTACATTCAAAGAATCGCATTTTTCACTTTTTTCAGTGCTCTAGAGCTCTCAATCTCCAGTGCGCTCTACAAGAGAAAGCACCGGTGCACACAAAAAATTGGCACACTGGACACCATGTGCTCTGTACCCACCCTCCCGGTGTTTCCTATTACTGTAGAGCACCGGTGCTTCACAACTCTTCTGCGCTGGTGCATCATAAAACACTGCGCCAAAACAGAAACCACCCAGTGCAGTGTTAAGAAATTGCACCAGTGCATCATAAAACACCGTGCCAAAACAGAAACAAACTAGTGCGTTCGTAAGAAACAACATCGGTGCGCCTGTAAAACCCGCCCACTGGAACAAGGTTAATTAAAAAAAGTTACGGCCAACAAACCGCATTTTTCACTTTTCTCAGTGCTCCAGAACTCTCAATCACCAGTGCACTCTACAAGATAAAGCACCAGTCACAAAAAACATTGGCACACTGGACACCGTGCACTTTGTCCACACCCGCCTGGCGCATCCTATTACTTTAGAGCACCGGTGCTTCACAACTATTCTGCCTCGGTGCATCGTAAAACACCACGCCAAAACAAAAACCGCTCGGTTCGATGTTAATAAATTGCACTGGTGCATCATAAAACACTACACCAAAACTGAGACTGCCCAGTGTGGTCTTAAGAAGCCACACCGGTGCGTCTATAAAACCCCGCGCACTGGAACATGGTTAAATAAAAAAAAATTATGGCCAAAAAATCACATTTTTCACTTTTCTCAGTGCTCCAGAGCTCTCAAGCACTGGTGCAATTTATCCTTGTCTAAGCTGCCCTGACATCGGTGCACCCATTGCGCACTGCTGCTGTGCATTGCCCACCAATCTTCAGCTTGCATTTTGCAAAACGGTGGGAAAATTTTCTTTTGCAAATTCTACAGCCGATATGCCTAATCGACGGCGAAACGTACAATATTTTTCTTCTTTTTCCGTAATTAAGCTTTTTAGTGGATTAGAATTTCAAATAACCTTAAAATTAACCATTTAAAAGAAAAAAGAAAAAAATTGTCGCACGGTGCGCACGAGCTGTTTGGCTCACACCAATAAGTGGTGCTGCGTGTAAAATTTACAGGCCACACCGCAACCGGAACTAAGGGTATATGCACCTTGTCCGGGACAGTACCGAAAGGCACCCTGCGTTATTTTAAAATTAAAAAAAAAAAGTGCGGTGCGATCATTTAGCCAGTCGCACCATTGACCATGGGAATAGTACTGTGGTGTATTGACAAAAATGTCTGGCCTGGTGTCTGTCAGCGCACCACATTCAACATTCTGACAGGGTCAACGATGCAGCCTGGTAAAAGACCGCACCATTGACTATGTAATTTGTCAATAATTCGGTGTGCTGACACAACTATATGTGTTGGGGCATATATTTTAGTCAGCGCATTGCTCTTCTGACACCATATATAGTCAACGGTGCCTTAAAAAGTTTCAGGTGCACCGCATACGGTGCGTTGTACGTCATCTGGGGCACCGCCCCCGGTGCGCTACCAATAAATGCCGCACTAGAACCAGTGTCTGTTTTTTTTTTCCAAAAAAAATTATATATGTATATTCTTAAATACATGTCTTATTTAATTAAAAAAAAAATATTTAATATGTTAATTCTTCAAAGAGAAGAGGAGGAACAACAACAACAACAGGCGGAGCAGTATGACATGGTTTTCCTGTGGGACGCGCGAGAGAGGCAGAAAGATGCATACCCTCGCCCTATTATAGCAGATACCTAGGGGATCCTAAGGCAGGTAGGCCTCCTCAAGTTCTATGAGGAGGCTACTTCTGTAAAGGCCCATAGTATGTTTTTGAGACATCTTATCTGCAGGTGGAATGCCCATCGACATGCTTTCCAGGTTGGTCCTGACCAATGGTACACACCCACTGAGGAGGATATATATTTCATTACAGGGTTATCGAGGAGAGGCATGGATTTTCCCTCATTCCTAGAGGTTCTAGCTGGTTGTGTAGCAAGGAGTGAATTAGTTTACTCCCAGAGATACATTGGAGCATCAATACTGTCTCCTGTATATTTTTAGGTCGCTAGAGGTTAATTACGTATTGGTGCATTTGGTAGTGAGGACATGGAGTGCTTCTCACTTCTAATTTCGACCATTTTGCATAACACCAATGACAAGCAACACATTATTTTCTCGCTTCTGTATTATGTCGATTCTTTAGTACAGGAGCCACGACTTGTTAGGTGGTCTACCATTTTTTGTGGTAGATTTGTACAGCCTTAGATAGATGTCATGCTCATGCACAAGGGAGGGTCAAATTCCCTTTTTCTTCAAGGATTTTTTTCTTATTTTTTGAGAGGTTTCCAGAGATGAGGCCTACTTTTGTTCGATGGCCTCGTAGGCCAATGTTGGAGGCATGGATGCACATGTGGGGGCAGATGATGCCCAAGAGGGGAGAGACTATGTTTCTAGCCAGGATATCTCATAATGCACTGGACTTACTAGCCAGTGTGGATGAGATTAATCCCTTCATTATGGTCCCCTGTCCTTATGCTGGATCAGATTTGCGAGGGTGTGCCAACATCCTCTTCATAGATGATGAGCCGCTAGATGATAGAGGTAATATTACTGTTTTATTTATATTTATTGTAACATGTTCTTTAACTTGTTTTTATTAAATTGTGTAATGAATTTGTCTAATTATTGTTCTGTACTTGTATATATTTTGCAGACATTGGCTCTTTTGATGGCGAGGAGATGCCAGCATCACCACATAATCCAGGTGTGGATCCCAATGACGATCAGGGAATGCCAGATGCTAAGGATCATCAGGAGGCCGATGCAGAGAGACATGCTACTGTTGGTGCATCGGTACTGCCTTTTGCTAAGCGCATTCAGCCTGATACTAGATAAAGGATGGAGTTGGGCGACCAACTCAATGCATTGATTGTTAAGGCGGGCATCAGGCTCGCTCATTACAGAGACATACAGGCCAATGGTAGGCTATTTCAGATGTGGAGAGGCATGTCGTGTGACATGTACAGCCTCATGTGGCATGTTGTAGGAGCTACGACAGTTGTTACGCGACTGAGGAGGATTGTAGCATCTTATAGGCGTGGTTGAGCCGCAACACGTGATGGACAGTCCGCAAGCAGCGACTCATCATCTCATGATCGTTCATCTCGCACTGCGCTTGCATATGAGCATGAGGCTCCACTAGCATCTAGTAGTCATCATGGAGATGAGGCTAGACCATCGGCCACGTCCAGTTAGCATCCTGCAACATCCATCAGTACTAGTCATGATCATGAGCAGGCTGGACCATCGACCGTCAAGGTTGCACCATTGACTGAGTAGGCATCCACTAGTACTGTTATTGATGTTGTACTACCACCAGCTGATCCATGATATTTATATTACAATTGTATATTTTTAACATTATTCAGTTATATATATATATATATATATATATATATATATATATATATATGGTCCATGTATTTTATGTTCATGTTGCAGTTGCACTTAATTTACATGTTGGTGATCATCATGATGTGTATATTGTTAGGTCATGCTAGATATGTTCATTTAATGTGCAGCTTGCAGATAGATGTGTATGTGATAGCATGAGTTATTTGACATGAGATGTATATTTGATGTTTTTGTTGTGATGATGTTAATATATAATGTTAATTTGATGTTTGAATGTTTTTTTTAGTCAAATATGATGTTTGTACAATGGTTATCATGATCATGATGTTTATTAATTAATTTATTATTCAAAGACTATGATATTTATTAAATATTATGTCGTCATTGTAATCAAAATTTAAATTTTAATTGTATGTAAAATTGTATTTGTATTTGTAATCGTAATTTTAACTCTAATTGTATGTAAAATATTTAATGTAAAAGTTTAATTGTAATTGTAATATTTAATTTATTATGAAATGATTGCAATTGTAATTTTAATTGTAATTGTATATATGACAAATTGTAAAATTGTAATTGTAAATGTAATTCTAATTCTAATTGTAAGTAAAATATTTGTAAGATTTTAATTGTATTACTATGAAATGATTGTAATTGTAAAATTTTAATTGTAAATGTAATTGTATCTAAAATTAAAATTGTAATTGTAACTCCAATCGTAATTTTATGTGGAATTGTAAAATTGTAATTGTAATTGTATGTGAAATTGTACAATTGTAATTGTATGTAAAATATTTGTAAAATTTTAATTGTATTAATGTGAAACGATTTTATTAAAATATTTAAATTTGTAAATTTGTGAATACTTGTAAGATAATAAATCTAGAATAATATGAATTTTTGTAACATAATAAAGTTTAGAAAATAATGAAAATAAATTCATGTACTTTAGAATTATCTTTATTTTATTATGATCATACATACAAAAAAAAAGAACTTTATATAGTCCAGTGCGCTTATAATCATAACACGCACCGGTGCGTCACAACTCTTCTGCACCGGTGCGTCATTAAAGACCGCGCCAAAACATAAACCTCGATCTTACAAACTACACCGGTGTTCCTATAAAACACCGCGCACTGGAACAGGGTTATTCTGTAAAGCGTAGTATTGGAGAAGCGGAGGGTTTGAATCATGGGCAAGAATTTTTCTAAGGAGATGAGGGTCTGAAAAGACGAGAGTTCGAATTTCAGCTGAGAATTTTATAGCAGAGAAAATGAGAGATTCAAACACAAAGACAAACAAAGATGCTTACGGGGATGTAGATGGCTACAGAGCTCGATCGAGTACAAAAGGAGAAAAAGAGTACAGGTTGAGACCGGTAGAGACCATTCAGTTGAGGCCGACAATACGGTTAAGAGGTCCCATGATGGAGAAATGGAGAGCAGAGTTGATGGTAGAGAAATATTAATTGAGGCAGTCGATAAAGCCAAGAGGAACCATGAAGGGAAGGATTCTCAATCCCTTAAGGAAAGCAGAGAAAGATCAATTGACGTTGTTGATCGGGCTGGTAGGTCCCATGAAGGGAAATATCCTCCAAAATGTGTTTAAAGCAGCTAGGAGTATTGTCCGAGCTTCAAGTGGCTTACATAAAATTTTACCGGAAAATTTGACGTCACATAAAATCACATTTTCGGCTTTCAATTGAACCTGAATGGCATCTCTAACATGTCTGAGTTGTGGTCATGTGTATGAAACAAGTAAAAAGTCTACTTATATTTTAAATGGAAATCCAGTGACCATTTATGTGGGAAGAAAAGAATAGGTACTTGAAGCTACCATATTTCCACCTGCAAATCGATTTCCCATTGGAAATGCTAATGTAATAGCCCATTTTGCAATGTCTTTCCTCTGCTCAACCCTATTAATTTTCTATGGGAAACCATTGGCTCCACATGTAATAACTGCATTGTCTAGTCGAAAATCGGTCTTCTTCTGCTAACAAATGCATAACGAAGGACTCGTTGTCATTTCTCCCAGAACATTAAAGGTCAGTTTCCCGTAAAACAGAGATTTTATAAATTTTGTTAAGATCAAGATAGAAAGCACAAAGGAGTAAAGAGGAAATTGGATGCCAAGATGGAGGAGGAACTTACAAATGATCAAGCAGATCATGGGCCAGCAAGGAGATAATGGGGCACCTTTTCTTGTTGCAGTTTATGGAAAGGTTCAAGTTTCTTTTTCTGAAAGAAGAAGAGGTGTAGTTTTGAAAAGAAATGGCCCAAATATTTTCACAGCAAAATATACATTTCAAATATGTCTAAAAACTAAAATATCTCCAACTTCACTAAATTTCTTAGAAACAAAAATTTCCCAACCATTTGTGAAAACTGCCCACGTCTTAGCATAGCACAGGTTCACATGCCACAATTGCCCACTTGGGCCCTGTAGTATTGCATCTTCACATGGCCCACATTGAGTTCTCTCCACAATCAGTGGAGACCTCCTGAAATAAACAAAATGCACTGGAATAATACTTATTTCCATCAAGAATTTATCCAATTCTAATTCTCAATTCTAATTCTTAATCTAATTCTCAAGAATAAACAAAATTCTAATTCTCAATTTATATGGTTGGAGTTCACTAAATTTTGGTGTACACACCTAAAAGTAATTTTGGTGACTTAACCGCAAATCAGTGCTACTGTACATATAACCGCACCGATGTGTTTTAGTTACTGCACACTGGTTCCAGTGTTACAAAAGGATGCACCAGTGTGATGCTATTTAGTGACGCACTAGTGACGAATAAACGCAAATAAAAAAAGTGCAACTCTATTTTATTTAAGTGAAAAAAAAGCAAAAAATTGAAAAATGGGCAGCAAAATATTTTCAAAAATCTAATTTCATAAAATAATTATTTAAATACTAAACACTTTTCATTGTTTCACTATTTTTGCTAAAATGTTCAGCCAGAGATTTGTAGGAGACATACTTGGAGCAAGAGAGCATGAGAGCACTATGGAGCAGTGAAATATGTTCGAACAAAAGTATTCAGACAATCAGAAACCAAACCTATAGTGATTCAAATGCTATATCATAGAATTTAAAACCATCTCTTGATTAAATTTGATTATTTTTTTTTACTTTTTTTTGGTAGTTTTTTTACTTTTTCTACATTTTATCCATTTTTACCCTAAACACTTAATTTCTTTTTTTTTCTTTTTTGCACTTTCTTCTTCCTGTTTCTATGATTTCAGAATTAGAGCTTTTCATTTTATATTTACATCCAACCCATGGGACGACTTTCATAGTCGAATCCCAATCCATTCGGCCATTCCGTGATTTTTTGGAAAAAAATGGTTTTTTTTTTTTTTTTTTAATCGGTGCGCCATGCATAACCTAGCGCACCGATGCTCTATATTATACACCGCACCACGCAAGTACTGTGTAATAAAAAATTTGCAATTTTTTTTTTAAATTAGTGCGCCATATCTGAAATAGGGCACCGATGCTCCATGTTACGAGGATAGCACCGTATGGTCTATTATGTTGTTTTTGTGGTGCATTTTTAATACCACCACACACCGATATCGGTGCGTACATCATGAAAGGCGCACCAGTTTCTTGAGATTTAATTTTTACCTAAAAAGTTGACAAATTATTTATAAATATATTAATGAATGATATGGTACAGGTTTCAGATAGATAAAGAAATGACTGACAAGAGATCAAGTAACAAAAATACCAATAACACATCAAGAAAAGAAAAAAGGGCAAGTTCTTTGTAAATTATTTATAAAAAATATTATTTTTGAACTATATGTAAGTTTAACTAATATTTATTGTTTATTGTGCATCATGTAGAGCCACAAAATGACAAAGCACGATAATATTATTTATGATCGAGGACGAGAAGAGCATAAAATCTTGATGGAAAAATTGCAAAAGGATGAATCAGGTGAATGAAAAAATACTACCGATCCAACGTGAGTTTCTTTTTTTAATTATCATTAATAATATACTTAAAATATTATATCACATGTGTCAAAAAGTCTATTAATTCACATATGTTTAATGTTCTACAGGGACCAAAAACTAAGAAAAGGAGTGTTGTTCTAAGAAAAGAAAAAAAATAGAACATGAAAATGAAAATGAATTGCTCCTTAGCTCATCTGGAGTGGTGCTGGAGGTTAATGAAAGGGGGAAAAAGTTTTACAAAAGTTTGAGGGATCTAGTGGGACGAATGTATAGATGTTCTTTCCACTTACAATAAAAAAATCAATTCAATGATTCCAAGAACCAAATTTTATCTAAACTACAGGAAGAGTTTAAAGAGAATTGGTCAATGAGGCAAGTCATACTTTTATAGAAAAAACATACAACAACAAAAAAGAAGGAATGAAAAAGTAATATTCCTTTAAATGTTTCTCCAGAATTAGTTATAAATATCACTTTTGTTATATTTAATTTTCATATATCAATATAAAAATTAAATATTTTATTGTCATGTTACATTTTCAGGAAGATTATGAAAATCTCAAAATATGAACGAGCTGATATAAAAAATATGCTAGTAGGAATGTCCAAAAAGGTGTACAAGGAGATGGTCAAAGAAATGGACAAAATTGCATCGCAGAAGGAGCCATTTCAATAACAATGTGCTTTAAATGTAACATGTAATCATTCAATTTTTCGATCATTAGGTGCAATAAATAAACAATTTAGCATTAAATATTAACTTTCAAGAATTTTCTTGTAGAAAAGAAAAGAAAATGGAACCCATTCAGCACATAAAATAGGACGACAAGGAAGAAAGGGGTTGATATCTAAGTTTTTGAGTAATTGTTACTTCCTTATAACAACTTAACTAGATTTCATTTTTGTATTTTTTAAGTTGTTTTACAAAAATCATCATTGATTCATGTCTTCAAATAGGTGCTAACATACAAAGAAGAATCATCAAACAAATTGATTGAAATTGGGTTAAATATGGGTTGTGAGTATATGTTGGCATATCATAAATTAATTGTGGAATTTGTAAGCATCTATCGATCTTGTTTTACTTAGCTCTGTCTATAATTAATAGAACAAATTTTTATATTAAATATATGATTTGTTATAGGGTATAAAACTTGCAAGAAACAAAGTATGGAACTACGCCAACAGATGAAATTTTGAAAGATGACATGGTACATGGTTTTGAAAGAATGTATATAGTTTATGAGTCAATTGTTGCTCTGGTATGTCATTTCTTTTCGATTTACATTGATGTATATTATTTAATATTGCAATTTTCATTATTCTTACCAATGTATATACACTCATTGCAGTTTATTTTTATGTTTGTAGATGGAATGTGAAGAAGTAGAAAACAATCAACACTGTGAACAAAACATTCCTGAAAATAACCCAAGTTACGGAAGTAGCTCTAGCAATGACAACAATTCAAGCGAAGAATGATGATCACTATGTTTGGATATCAAAGTAAGGCATTGTAGTTTTTGAAATATGTCTGTGAAATCAGACATTTTGTTTAATGTAATGGACATAGTGTCCCAATTGAAGACAAAGAGATACCAATAACTATCCCATTTTGTATGACAAAGACTGTCTTATATATATATATATATATATATATATATATATATATATATATATATATATATATATATATATAACATGTTTTAATTTATTCTATTGCGTTCTCCATTGTCGTTCTCAAATGGACTAATAAAAATTTAATTCATATTAATATTGTTATAACATATATATGTGTCGACGTTTGATGAATAATGAATTTTAAAAAACCACAATAATTATGATATGATATAACAAATTAATCCAAACATCACATTCAAATGCATTAATAAAAATTTAATTAATATGAATATTGTTATAATATGTGTCGACTTTTGATGAATAATGAATTTAAAACAATCACAATAATTGCATTGTCATAGGTCGATGTTTCTAAAAACTACAAAATTAAAACTGGTTCGTGTCAGTAACTGTACACCAATGCATTTTTATTCTGAAGAGAACTGGTGAGTTTTGGTGACCTATAGGCACCGCACAAATACCAAAACCTATTAAAAATATTGATGCGTTTGTGCGGTATGGTGCACTGCTGCATTTATGTGTCTATATGCATCGGTGTCGTTGTATGACCTATGGGCACCACACGAATATCAATACCAATTATAAATTTCAGTGCGTTTGTGTGATACTGTGCACCGTGCCATTTATGTTTCTATAAGCACCGGCCCATTTGTATGAACTATGGGCACCACACGAATACCAATACCAATTATAAATCTCGGTGCATTTGTGTGATACTGCACACGAGTGTGTTTCTATAAGTATACGCACCAGTGCATTGATACGACCTATGGGCACCGCACAAACGCTAATGTCAGTTATGCACCCCCATCACCCAATGAATGAAATCATAGTGGAAACCCAGGACTTTGTCATATACAAAATTAGCTGGATGTATATCCAGCTAATTTTGTCATATGCCTTTGAAAGATGAATTTTGATGATGAAATATTTCCATCTGAATCTTTTCATACTGTGTAAGACTTCTTGGGCCACTCCAATGGATTCATGGATTTACCTCCTAGAAACCCAAATTGTTCCTTAGAAATATGATTTGATAAAATTCGTTTGAGTCCTTCGGCAATGACCTTAACCATGATTTTGTATAGGCAATTGCACAAGGTGATAGGACGGAAGTCATCGAAAGAGGCCGAAGAGTCTAGCTTTAGAATGAGAGCAATGAAGGTCAAGTTAAAGGACTCCAAGATAGCTCTTTTGATCCTTGAATCTTCTACCACCGTAGTCAGATCATCCCCAATTGTTTCAAATAAATGTCAATAAAATCCAATGGTCCACCCATCCGGCCCCAACTTTTGTCCTTTTGGATGGCCTTTAGAATTCCCTCCACTTCTTCTTTTGTGACTAGACTGGATAGCATTTCGTGGCTCTCTCCATCAATATATCTAGGGAAGAGATGAGCCACTTTGACAACTTCTGCAATAGTGATATATCTGTGGGCCTTGTAAAGATTCATGAAGTGGTTCTTCTCCAACTAGGTGAGACCCTCGAAAGAATTTACAATGCTTTCATCCTCAGATCTCATTTCAAAAATAGTGTTTGTGATTTTCTGACCCTTAGCATGGTTGTGAAAGAACTTTGCATTTTCATCCCCCACAGACAACGAGATAGCCCTTCTTTTTTGTCTCCATTCTTCCTCCGTGATTAAAAGGATTTTTCTTCTTTCTACTTCCAGACCTTTTATGACCTCGCTTTTCTCCATTATCTCATATCCATCCTCTTCTGGCCCTTCCAACCTTTCTAGCTTCTGTCTAAGCCATATTAATCCCGCTTCCTCTTTTATTTTCTTTCTTTTAGCCCAGTATAAGGTGGCTTTCTTAATTCTTTTAATATTTTTCAAAAAATATTCAAGAGCATTGAGTTGTCCTTTGTTTTCATAAGGGGACCAGGTCTCTTTGAAAAGAGTGTTAAAGGAATCCTCCAAGAGCCATCCAGGGTTGAACTTAAACAGAGAGCTCGAATTTTGGTTCGTCCCTTTGAGTTCGAGGAGAATGGGTTGGTGATCCGACTCCTCCCCCTCCCCTATCCATTTTCAAAGCAGCGAGGCTCTAACCATAAGGTCTTATTTGATAAAAAAGTGATCCAGTCTCTTGGCAATCCTCTCTTCCCCTGTTTTATGTTCCGCCAATTTGGCCTTATTTTAATGGGGATTATGTCCAACAGTTTAGCATCACTCATCTTGGAAGAGAAAAAATCCGAAAGAGGGTCGCGCCTAGCATTCGGAGCCTGAGATTGAGACTGGGTGATAGAGAAATTTACGTCCCCTCCAATGATAAGATTGGGGAAATTCATGAAGGATTTTGTTTAGAGGGAATTCCAGAATGGAAAAAGACCCTAAAAAGGGCCATGAATATTGAGAAGTAATATATTTTGACAAAGATCACGGGAATAGACCTCTAATGCGAACATGATATCAAGACCCCAGGAGTTGATGGATTTCAATTTTCCAGTCCTCAAACCAATGGCTAGACCCCCAGATCTCCCTTTTGTATCTAGACAGTAGATGGACCAACCTCGGAAAAAAATTTCAAGGGATTTTTGAATATATTCCCCAGATCCCAAAGTTTCTAAAGCATGATGATATAGGGGCTATGTTTGTCCAACATAGGCTTGAAAGCTAGTTTTTTGGGTTTACGAGCCAACCCTCGATAATTAAAAGACAAAATGATCATTTGGAAACCAGGTCTTAGGTTTGCATTGCTCTAAGCACCCCCGTCATTGTTTACCATCTTCTATGTCCAACCTGGCTCTCAGTTGGGCTTTTGAAATTTTTGATTTCCTTCCCGTTTGATTAGGACCAAGGGGAGGATCACCCGAAATCCCCAGAACCCCAAACACCTCCAATAAGTTGTCCTTTCTATCTCTGGGCCTGAAATTGTATGGATTGCACTAGCATGCATAGGAAGAGGGGAGGGGCTCCATAGGTAAACCTAGGGAAGAGAGAAGGCTCACCTCATAGATGAAATTAATTATGTTGTCCAGGGATGCACTAGAGCGGGGCTCAAGAAATTGAGTAAACACATAATATGAGGGTTTGGAGGGACTAGGCCCTGAATCCGTAGATAAAATATCAGAAACAGAAAAAATAAACAAGGGAGGGGGATCATAAGAGGTACCCTCAGGTCCTTCGGCTGGGGTAGACACCGTAGCAGCCTGAGGTTGGGCCTATCCCGGATCCTCCTCCATTTCCAGCACCATGAAGTTCCTTGTCTCCTGCTGCTTCAACTGATGGTAATCCTCTTGATTCTATGAAGAGGGGTTCTCCTCTGTCCTCCCCTCCACCACCAAGACAGGTCTCTCCGCCGTATATTTCCCTCCACTTCAGAAGATCTTTTTCCCTTACATTTTTTTTTAGTTCTTTTGCGGATGGAGAGAGGGAAATCCTTTTCCATGTGGCTAAACATATGAAATCTATGGCAGCGGAAGGGCAGCTGCTCATAGTCCAGAGCTTGGATGAAGGACCAGCTTCTATAATGGAGTTGTATGGCTTCGAATAAACCTTTGAGCGGATTAAGCCTTGCCAAGATTCTGGCAACTCCATATTCCCCTATCTGCCTAAAGGAAATGTTGGCCTCGAGGAAAACCCCCAGCTCATTCGCTATATCACTGAACACATTCTTCGTCCATAGATGATGGGGTAGACTAGGTAATCTAACCCATATGGGTAGATCCACCACCTTATCTCACTGCGCATCAAAGAGGGGGTTTCCAGTGTGTGAAGAAAATGGTAGCGTGGCCAAAACCCCATTTCCGCTCAAGAACATAGCTTGCCAATTCCTTTGTCTTGAACTTGTCCATGAACCATCCATTTGTTAGGTTGAGCACCTCAAATTGTGGGTCACTTGCCTCTGCCCAAGCTTGTTTTGCCCATTCACTAATGTACCTTACATAAATTTTTTTCCCATTGGGTCTCCCCACTAGAGTTAGATCTGTTGTCTGCATTACGTTGTCAACGGAGATTTCAATGCCCAAGATCAGATTGGCAATTTTATCCTTCCTTCTAACTCCTTTTACTTTCTTTCTTATACTGCGTGAACTGTCTGAATCCCCCACACTGTCTCATGGATTAAATTGATAATGTGAGTGTGAGTTAACCTCAGTAGCTCAGGAATCCAGTTGTAATTCCTCCCTGATTTCAGCCCCCCCTGTCCTAGCAACAGGCGAAGGGTGGTTTTCGGCTAAGGATCCTCCCTATTGTCCACGGAAACCGACCAAGGAATCCGAATGGGGATCTTTCCCGCGACTCAGTTCCTTATATGTTCCTCCTGAGCTCGAGTGTTATCCCTTAAAACCGCCTGATGGTTTTGCCAATCTGCCTTCTGCAATAGCCTCAGCTATGCAACCCCGCCCCGTCCCCCGGAGGTAGTGCTCATGACGCATCTCCCCCTCGCTCAAGGGAAGCAGGGGTTTGTTAGGGTTCTAGCCATTTGTCCCACCTTCTCTAAGCGACGTCGAGCTCAGGCTTCCTTGCCCAAGTTGTTGAACATGAGGAGACTGCCCAAGGAGGTTTATGTTGGTGCAGCTGAAGACGATATCGGACATTAAAAATTCTTTCTTTCTTTCTTTCTTTCTTTTATCTTATTCTTTCTTTCTTTCTTTCTTTCTTTTATCTTCTATCTTATTCTTTCTTTCTTTCTTTCTTTCTTTTATCTTCTAGACCCCATGTTCTAGTAAATGGCCAGCGAATTTCGTGATTCATAGGAAGACACCTATTATCTAGGGACGAGTCTTTAAACACTATAGAGACGTCCTAAAATTTCACTGAAGAAATTGTCTGAAGTTGATCCCTCCTCACTGCGTCACTAAGAACCTCTTCACTTCTTGCGGGCCATACATGTGGCTCCCAAGTCTACCCGGTGCCTTCGAGAATATAGGAGCTCATCCCAGCTGGTACAATCAACTCCGTAATATTCTGATTCGCTACATCCATCCCCACATGGCCACCATGTCTCCAGGCTCAGGATCCACCTCCACACTTTCTAGTCGTTGGCCATGGCGCCCGCCTTCTTTCAATGACAAGGCTACGGAGCTGGTTCCTTAAGGACCGAAGCCAGAAACACGTGCACTTTCTAAGTGAAGCAGTTAAATGTCATTTTTTGCAGGTTAAAACATAAATACAAAAGTAAAATGACAGAGATGGAAGTGAAAACCGCAAGCAGGGCGGGGTTAAACAAAACCTTTTGCAATCAACCTCCATTTACGTTTAACCATTCGCCTTCTCCACAATGGATTCGATCGCAGCATCTTCCTGTCCGGCTGCATGCTGACCACTTGTGCCGTACAACGCGAGATTGATATGGAGGCCACGCTGTCATCGTGAATCCCACCTCCAAAATACGTGTACGTGTCCTGTGCTGATAAAGCACCCTTGTACCTACATGCAGCCGACCTCCATTGTTGGAGGTTCCAAGGTTTCCTCATGTGTCCAATATTTTCTCTTCAGCAAACCCTCATCAAATTATCTTCCATCTATCAACAAAACAATAACAAAGATAAAACCAAAAATAAAACAATAATTCTCAAAAATTATATTCTAACACTCAAGGGATTATATTATTCTAACACTCATTCTCAAGGGATTATATTTACCTTAGAATAGATTATATTTATAATAATAATGTTATAACATAACATAATTTGATTAATATATTGTAGGGATTATATTCTAATATATAATTCTCAAGGATTATATTTACGTTAGAATAGATTATATTTATAATTTGTAAGAAAAAAACAAAACCTACAACATAAACTAATAATGTTATAACATAACCTATTTTGATTTTCCAAAATCCAAAATCATTAGAATGATAATTACATAAAAATACAAATTAATAATAATAGCCTTGCTGATAAGTAATAATCCAAAATCATTAGAATTATAATTACAAATTAATAAAATAATAATGTTATAACATAACGCACTTTCATTTTCCAAAATCCAAAATCATTAGAATGATAATTACATAAAAATACAAATTTATAAACTTAATAAATATAGCCTTCTGTGTTCATAAGTAATAACTACAGATATTAAAATCCAAATCCAAAATCATTAGAATGATAATTACATAAAAATACAAATTAATAATAATAGCCTTGTGTTGATAAGTAATAATTACATGGGTTGATAAGTAATAATTACATGTGTTAAAGAAATATATGATCTTTCAACTTTATTTTTTTATTTAAATTATTATTTATTTATTTTTAAAGGTTAATAAAATGACTAGCCCACCCAAAAAAATTGCCATACCAACATAAATTTATTTTCCAAAAAAATTGCCATACCAACATAAATTTATTTTCCAAATGTAATAAGTGTTCGTATATTAAAGAAAAAAATAATCTTTAAAAGATTATTTTAATTAAAAAAAGGATGAATAATCCACAAAAATATGTGTTCCTTCTCTTCATTGTTTTTACCCCCGAAAGCTTGGTCAACTTCCTCTAAAAGTTTTCATTCGGCCAACCAACAATTCTAGTAAACTAGAACGATGCAATGCATGTAGATGCATGTATAAATCGATCACGGGATTGATCTGCATCACATGATGGATATATAAATCGATCATTCCTATAAATCGATCATGGGATTGATGTTCAACATTTCACCCCTACTATGATGCAATATACGGAACAATGAAAAAAATCTAAAATGTAAACCACCACCATGCATATATAAATCGATCATGGTATTGATGTTTGGCATTTGATCACCACTATACGGCACATGCATATAAAAATCGATCATGGGATTGATGTTCGACATTTGATCACCACCCCTATACGGCACCACCAGAGTAATGCTTGTTTGTTAGCATTTGATCCTTCAACACTACCAAAACATTTGATCACTATTAGGGCACTACAAGGGTAATGCTTGCTTGCTAACATTTGATCCCCACTACCAGAGTAATGCTTGCTTGCTAACATTTGATCCACACTACTATGGTATTGCTTGAGAGTTGTTGACATTACTCGCCTCCTACAAAATTTAAATAATTTGAATCTTGGAAAATAAATCAAGAAGTTCATGCCACTGAATTAATATAAATAATTTGAATCTTGGAAAATAAGCAAGAAGTTCATGCCCACTGAATTAGTATACCGTTCCACGGCGTAAACATAAACCAAGTTCATGCCACTGAATTGATACACCTTTCTACGGCGTAAAAATAAACCAGGGAGTTCATGGCTCCATTAGTGAATTTGTGCACCCTTCCATCATGGCCCCATCAATTAGTGAACAAAGGTTAGACATCCAGTTCGTTTTTGGTTTTTAAAATTTGTTCAATCAAAAGTGTCACTGTTTTTAAACACTTCATTTAATCCAAGTGTCAAACTGTCTTAGTGAGAAGCCACCTGTGGTTTAGACCAGTCATCTTTTTTCTTTTTTGCAAGAGGCCATCTGTGAGGTTTAAACACCCGCCATTTTTTTTTTCTCATAATTTCATTCTTTTTTTTTCAATTTTTGATGAGAATTGAAGCCATCTGTGAGGCTTAAACACCCGTCATCTTTTTTTTTCTCTTTTCATGACCTAGAAGCCATCTGTGAGCTTTAAACATTAGTCATTTTTTTTATCCTTTTTCATTTCATTCAGTGCCAGAGGTTTTAATCAATTGATTCAGAGTTCAAAGCGAGAAAGATTGCAAAGGTTTTACCTTTTAATCCAGTTTTGAAGAGTTTTGGTGTGACGATTATTTCTTGTAGCCAGCAGGCTCAGTTTTAAGCGAGAGCTTACATTACGCTCTCGCTTTTATTTCCGCTTATGGATATAACGGTCAGATGTTTGAAAGCGACAGAACCTGAAGAGATTTGGTGTGACGATTATTTCTTGTAGCCAGCAGGCTCAGTTTTAAGCGAGAAGTTTTAAACTTACGCTGCCGCTTTTATTTCCGGTTATGGATATAACGGTCAAATGTTTGAAAGCGACAGAACCTGGGATTGCTTTCGGAGGAGGTGTTTGAAGGATATAACGCGTTTGAAGTTTAGATGAATCAAAGCGCAGAAATTACCGTGAAAGTGCAGCATCCCAACTCACACAGTTGCTTCGACAAGAGTTCGAAGTTAATATGGACCCAAGTTTGAAGTTAATATGAAATAGAGTTTCATAGATTAGCATGAGAGCATTCTAAAAATCAGTGGCATCCCAACTCACATAGTTGCTTCTGCAAACAACTTCATATTAACTTGCTTCTGCAAACAACTTCATATTAACTTGCTAGGCTTCACTTGATACATATCTTTTATTACACCACAACACAAACGATCACATATATTTACAAGGTTTGTACGCACACACACGATTCATGGCAGTCGCTTCCACAAAACAAAAACAAGTCAAACCCACGGATCAGATCATGGCAGGACCGAGTTACTGTGCCTGGGGATTGACATGTCCCTCGGCGGCGTTATATTCGGCTGCCCTTGTCATTGAAGCAGCGATGCCATTTGGGTCTATGTTCCCCGTTGAGTCGTTGCGCATTTCAGCTTCCGCTACTTTGTGTGCATCCCGCATATTCACTACTTTCTGCAATGCAGGAATGTCTTTCGCCCGCTGCACCATTCAAAACACTAATAGTCTCTATTATTTATATATCGATATGAGGTTAAAAAAATACATAGAAAACCTGTGCAATTTATTATTCACTCTGGCCTATTTACCCTATGAAATAACTTAAGCGGAAAGGATTAGGGTTATTGTTGGCCTAATTACATTATGAAATAGCTAAGGGGAAGGGGTTAGGGTTAGGGTTAGCTCAGTTAGCTAAGCTAATAGCTACGTAAAACCAAAAGGAAAAACATCACAAAGTGGAAGGGGTTAGGGCTAGGGTTAGCCCAGTTAGCTGTACTGGTAGCTACGTAGGACCAAAAAGAAAAACAATATTGTCTAAACAGGAAGGAAATTCATACGCTCAGAATCTGTCCCATGCGATGTTCGTCTTCGAGACCGTATGTCCTTCGTTCAATAACTTGTTGTAACTGACTGGCAGGCCCGCCCGGAACCCCTTCTCCGACGCCCGTAGCTCTTCCTTCAGCACTCCGAACTGCACTCACCACTGCAAGGTCTACCTGCTTATTAGGGTTTTTTATTCCCACCACCGCTAAGGCCTGTAATCACAATCACAGCAATCAGTCAGGCACCAACAAAAGTTTGATAAAAAAACGCCAGTAAAAGTTTAGATAAAAGTACCCCAATAAAGAAGAAAGAAATCTACCTCTCCTACGGTAATGGGGCCTGTGTGTCCCTCGAGCCCTGGCCTCTGGTCTTGACCCGATTCACCCTGGCGCCTCTGCCCCTCTTGACTCATATTCGATTCACCCTGGCGCATCTGCCCCTCTTGATGCATATTGCTGATGATGATTAACAAACGCTTTTAGTTGTGAACTAGAAGATATTTCAACGAAGACACTGTGGGTTCTTACAATTCCGGTATTTCTGGTCTGGGTAGATTGCTTCGATCGTATATGGTGATAGAGAACTATAAATAAGAATTTGGACGAATGGAATGCTGGCAAACGTACGTGTCCTCGTTGTGATGTCGAGAACAATGGAGAAAATGACAGAGTGCCACATTTGAGCTTCAGACATGGGAGCTGCTCAGTGAATGACACACAGCTTTCCGCGTGTTAGGGCACTTTAGAACAGCTGTCAGTGGTGCTTATCCAGTTGAAGGAAGAAAGATATGACAGGTTGAAGGCACCAGTAAATACAGTTAAGTGAGCAAGAAAGTGCAGGAAAAACCCTAAAACAAATTCTTTGGTGTATTTATTACCCTATGTTGGATAGAGGTTTGTTGGATTATTGCAGCAGGGTCTTCGTTGCAGTTCAATTTATAATTTTGAATCCAACTTCAAAATGCTTGTGTTTATTTAGGTTGTAGATTATGCTTGGAGGATGTGTTTACGGAGAGGAATCAGTTTTATTAAACATTTGAGATAAATTTCATTGATACTGTTTTATATCAAAATTAAATATTTTTCTATTTTATTTATTGTTTTCTATATAAGTTTTGATTATTTAGATTTTTTTAAATGAGTAAAATATTTATAACTTAATCTTTCTTGATAATTCATAAATATTTGTCAAAAAAACATATTTTCTAAATTAATAATAATAATATGCAAGTATTTCATTGTATAATATAGAGTGTAATCTTTTTAATTTATTAAAAAAATTTCTTCAGACCATTAAATTTATTTCTTAAAGATGTTAATTATTTTTTTTGATGATGTCATCAATCATTTTTAAGACAATGGTTAAAAACATATTTTTTAAATTAAAAATAATAATGTGTAATTATTTCATTGTATAAGAGTGTAATTTTTTTAATTGATTAAAAAATTGCTTCATACCATTCAATTTATTTCTCAATGTTAATTATTTTTTTGGATGATGTCTTAAATCATCTTTAAGACAATGGTTTATTTGTTTTGATGGATGATTCAACAATAGTATATAAGTTATTCAAATTTCCATAAAATGTAATTATATACATTTTATTCTCACTTTTTAATGTGTGTGAATTAGATATACATTTTATATTTTTTTAATAAATGGAATTTTTATCTTAAATTAATTTTATTTGTTTTAATAACTATTAGAAAACTATTAAAACAATTTGGAATGGATAATCTCAATATCTTCACACCTGGTAGCTTGATAGCACCATAATGGTTGGCTCTCAATCACAACACCTGTTGGCCATGTGACCAATGTCTAGGATTAACCACTTTGACTCCTCCAACTCAGTAAATAGTCTCCTAACCCTTCCAATGGTTTATGAAATGTCCTACCTTCCCCGATATTTAAAAACCAATAACCTGACAACTTGATATGGAAATAGCTCTTGGTAGTGTTTTCGTTCAATCACATATTTTTTTTAGGTTTATTATTATTGAGGGCTTCCAAGTGGGTGTGGTGAAGTGCTTGCTCCCTAATAGGATGACCTTTGAGGTTATCGATATCTTGATATTCCAGCATCCAAGAATTTAAAGTGCAATTTATCTTTCGATCCTTGCTATGTTCCTTAAGGGACACCCTTCAGCCTAGTGAACCACCCAACCACTTCTATGTCAGAATTTTCATTTTTGAGGGGTTCGATAATGATCATTTTTTATGAAACCAATGACCCAAGCTCTAATACTCCTAAAAGGAATTCTAAACCTATTCTAAGAGGTTTGAATCCATCTCTGGTAGAGCATAATTTTTCGAAAAAAAAACTGAAGATTAAAAAAATTCTTCACTAACCTATAAAGGCCATGAAAGGAGGTTTCTTTCAGTTAGATATGTCTCAGAAGACAAATAGGAAGATGGCATATGACCATCATACTCAATTTTAATCAGCTAAAGGGACTTCATCTTACTCCACTTTTGGAATGAAACTCCATACTTCAAACTTATGTTTCATTCACATAGATACCTAGTATTATCTTTTATATACTAAAATGAAATACATTTCTTTAGATAGAGAAGGACCTTAAATTCATATTAGCCAAAATAAGGACATGGACACTCATGTTCCATCCCAATCCTAGTCTAGGAAAGAGCATCCAATCTAAAAGGATATAAGAAGAGGCTTAGGCCCCACATGAGAATTGCATCACATTTCACAATCATACCATTCATATTATTTATGGACATCATATCCAAAGGTATTTCTCCATACATATAATTTTATTCACTGGGGTGGAATTTACAGCTAGAGACCAAAAACAATACTCATTTTCTCATCTCATTGCTACAACACCTAATGGATCAACATAGTGATATCCAAGAAATATTAAACATAATTATTAGTCCATTATTACTACCAAGTATAGTAACCAACAATCAATACTCATAAACATTCAATAACTATGTCATTTAATTCATTATAGGTAAATATATTTATCTAGTTCACTTAAGTTGTTGGAAACTAAAGGAGGGCGAGCTATTCTCCACCCAACCCTATGCTCAACTACATTGTATTATTCCTTGTAGCTAGCCAGCCCTGACCATATTCTATGCCTTAAGGAAAGTTTCACTTATTGTCACTCAATTCTATAGTCAAGTGGTAAGTGTGAAGGCCAATCTCCTTTAATTACGGTATTTAGAAATTGTACCTAAATTGCTAAGTCACGACCACTTAACACAACAATTATGGTCATATGAAGCATATGCAATAGAAAACAGATCCATTTACTAATATCATAGTCCCTTAGTGCTTCCCTTCTTCAGTGCCTCATGTGCCTTAGTCAAACAATTGTCTAGAAATTCCTCGAGGCCTCGAAGCTTAGGTGAAAAATTCTTACTGATTCCTTGACCAGTTTTACTCAAGAATAAACTACCATAGGAATTTGTTATGACTGAAATGCTTCTAGTGACCTTCTTATTAGGGTGAGATCCCTTGAACATATATATCAAGTATATTAAAAAATTTCATATCTCATGCTTCTCTCTAATATGCACTCTCTTCGGTGTTCCCTCTTTTCCTATATGCACTATTCCCCAACACATTTTCCTATTTAACTACTTCTCGTCAATTAACGGTACTACCGAGATGATATTTCATGGTTTCCATAGGTTGCAAGTGAACTCATGGAAGACTAGAGTGGTACATATTCCATATCTTAAGTGTTGTGGAGTTGTCTTCTGCATTTCTCGTAACTTTTGGAAATTGACAACTCATCTACCAAATCAATAAAAAATAAGGAACACTTAAATTCAGTAAGGATAGGAAATTTCTCGATCCCCTCATATTTTTCCCTGAGTGAAGCTTCTTTCCTATAAATTAGGATATATATAGTTTGTCCTCTCCTTTAGTTTAAAAATATTAAAAGAATGTTTACATCATGATAAATTCGGGTAGAACATATATGTCAATTATGCAACAATATAGTCCTAATTACATTTACAGAATAAAGGAATTAAAAAGGGACTTTACAATCCCCTCCCACTTAAAGCAGCATTATCTTCAATTATCTTTTACTATTTGTAGAATTGATATTACATAGAAAAAAAATGGATATTATGCCTTTTTCATGGTATCCTCCATCTCCCATGTCCCTTCATATCTTTGTAAGTGCTTCCATTTCACTTTAGTATGCGCAAAGACTTGATTCCACAACATGTTCCCCTTCATGTCAAGTATGGAATGTGGTTTTGGAAGGAATTCACCTTTTAGTTCCATATTTATTAAATCCCAATAAATTACATGATGTAGAAATTATACAAATAGTATGTACATCAATAGATTCAATCCAATCAAGAAAGGTATTAAATCTAGATATTGAATCCTTCTACAAATCAATTGCGGAAAATAAACACGATCGCCAAACACAACAAATAAAGAAAGAAGAAAATAAAACCACAACTCAGATATTTTCTCGGGGAAATATTGCTGCTCAAAACTCCTTTATATTCTATTGTATACTCAGCATGGAATCATGAAACAATTACAATACACTCTTCTCACAAGAGTCTCCTGCACTCTCACAACTGTCTCACACTAACCCAGACAAAATCGACCAACACTTAGCCAATTTCCTGCCTCTAATCATCCTGCCTACCTTACGCAATTCCTAAAGAATGAAATCCCTATTATTCAGGATATTTGTCCTTTCAAAACTTTGCAAGCATCATGGTAAATCCAATGTATGTCTCGGTGCATGTGTGCGACCTACTAATGCTACAACTGATAGTTAACATCCCTTTAACCTTTGTCTCGACTGGGTCTCCACTGGAACTGACATGCATGAAAATATGAATATTAAATCATCATTTGCATGGCAGATCACTGATTTTGAATTAAATATTATTTAACTCAGTTGATCTCTCACTAGTGCAACAAACAGTTACAACTAGTTCACTTGACTTTAACTCACCTAGTAGAGTTAACTGATTACTCATGCATTAAACTAACGCACTAACTCCTACTTGAATTTCATAACTAATAGAATCATTATGCATGCCTCACAAACCACCCTCTACTAAAACTTCATGAACTAACTGAGTTTATCACATTCAGTTAACTTTTACAAGTGATTAGGAGATAAGATTACATTTTATTGTCCAATTTAATTAAGGGAAAATTAAATTAGACATTGCGCCAATTTATCAATTAAATTGGCTTTCACACTAATGTATTGCTTGGACACGTGATCCCATGATCCCACATTATTGTGTATGTTTCATTTTCTTGTTGACTTTCCACACTCCCTCTCAACAAGAAAGGTATTATCTGCCACCCCGATCCTGCCTCTATGGTATTCAAATTTTCTCCTGGCGAGCACCTTCATCAAAATATCTACATCCTGATCCTTCGTGGGAATGTGCTGAAGTAACATAATGTGTCTCTGGATACAATATCTAATATGGTGGTAACGATTTTCGATTTTCTTCGACCTATCATGGAATGCCGAATTAACCAAGAGTTTATGCAACTCTGGTTATCACAATGTATCACTGTTGGATCCATCTAAGAAACAAACAAACCAAAGAGGATCTTCCTCATCTATATGGCCTCACATTCAGCCTGAATTGTTCCCATGTACTATGCCTCAGCTGAACTGAGTACCAGAGATTGCTTCTTCCTATTGTACGAAGAAACTGTTGTCGATCCTATGCTAAAGATCCCTCCTGATGTACTATTTTTGTCTGATGGACTACCTGCCTAATATGCATCCATGAAGCCTTGAAGCTTCACTCACTCTGTCTGTCTGTACCATAATCCATACTCTGTCGTGCCCCCAAGATATCTCAAGACATTCTTCTCTGCCTTCCAAAAAATCTTGGTCGGCTTAACCATAGCTTGACTCAGTTGGCTCACTGCATAGCAAATGTTTGGTCTAGTGTTTACAAAGTACATTAGTGAACCCACTAACTGCCTCTAAGCAATAACATCCACTACTCTTGAAGTAGCATCCTCTTTCCTCCAATTTCCTAGAAGAGGAGTCTCTAGGGGTTTACAACTCTTCATGTGAAACTTACCCAGAATATATTTGGCATACTCTCCTTGAGAAAAAAATAGCTCACCATCCCGTTGCCATATTTCCAAACCAAGGAAATAGTGAAGGAATTCCATGTCCTTCATTTCGAACTCTCTTGCAAGATCCTCCTTCAAATAATGTATCAGCTTCTCATCACATATCAAAATTAGATCCGTAACATAAAGTACGATAATAAAGAGCTTACCATCTACCACAATCTGGTACAGGTTCACATCCACGTCACTTTTGGTGAAGCCCAACCTAGTGAAATAGCTATAAATCCAAGTGTACCAAGCACAAGGTGCTTTCTTCAGCCCATACATTGCTCTCTTGAGTGGACACACATGCGACTCACTGTCAAATATCTCAAAACATTATTTCTTCTCTATGTACACTTCTTCCTCAATAAATTCATCGAGATATGCAGTATTCACATCCATCTGATGTATCTGCCACTCGAACTGTGCAGTGAGTGAAAGGATAGATCTAGTAGATGAGTACCTTGCAACCAGTGGAAAATTCTCCTCATAGTCAATCCCCTAAATCTGTGAGAATCACTGGGCTACAAATATATCCTTGTACTTCTCTACACTCCCATCAACAACCTGCATTACCTTATAGATCCATCTAGATCCAACAACTAATTTTCTGACTGATATTGGGACAACTTCCCATGTACCGTTATTAACTATGGAATCATACTCCTTAATCATAGCATTAACCCAAATTGGTTGCTTCACTTCTTCCTCAAAGGAGGATGGTTCTATCACAATACAGTTTCTCATAAGAGCCATGTATCCAGTAAACATGTTTGGATAATTTCTCTGTCTCTGCAGTGAAGTAGGTGCTCCTACATGCTCTACCACATCAAGTCTCAATCTATCAACTTCCGTGGTGCGCCTTCTACCAGCTATGGTGGATGGCTCCACATGAGTGTTTACTGCCACTCCATGATCCTCATCTTGTGGTTTCTCCACATCTTGAGGTTCATACTTTGGAACCAAGAGTTCCTCATCTGCATGCAAATCTAGATCCCTCGCAAGGGACAATCGCATGGCTTTCTCCTCATTAAATTTTATATCCCGTCTCACAACAGTCATCTTCTTGTTCGGAAAATAAAACTGATAGTTGTGGGGAGTATCAGTGTACCCCACAAATATCCCAATCTCAGTTGTTGTTTTGAGCTTCTTCCTGGAATCTTTGGTCACATCCACATATACAAATGAGCCAGAAATTTTAAAATATGAAACATTAGGTTTCTTACCATAAGAAACCTCCTCCGGTGTATTCATTCCAAGTATCCAATGAGGACTACAGTTTTTCACAAATACTACTATGTTGTATGCCTCCACCCACAGATGCAATGGCAGGTCCTGATCATGTAACATCGCTCATGTCGCACCCACAATTGTTCTGTTCTTTCTTTCTGCGACCCCATTCTATTGTGGGTTATGAGGCGTAATAAATTGTCTCTGAATTCCTTCTTTGCTATAGAAGTTCTTGAATTCATTGGAGATGTAATCACCACCATTTTCATTCCTAAGAGCCTTCACATGCTTCCCTGTATCTTTCTCCACCAGTGCTCTGAACTGAAGAAATTTTGAGAACATCTGATCTTTCTTGTGCATGAAGTAGATCTAACACTTTCTAGAAAAATCATCAACAAAGATCACATAGTACTTGTGCTTTGTTGTCGAAATAGTAGAGTATGGTTCTCACATGTCTGAGTGAAATCTCTCAAGGATTTCTGAAGCTCGGTTCTCCTTCTCATGAAAAGTGGCCTTTGCATACTTCCCCATATTAAATCCATTTCATGTGTCTAACTGTGCAAGAGTACCCTTGGGAAGACCCATAGAAATCTTCTACATGACCTTCAAGGCTCCGTGGTGTAGATGGCCAAATATTTTGTGCCATAACTCACCCTCATCCCGGCTCACCAGTTTGTTTGCCTTACCAATCAATGTTGCACAACCATCTACATCAATTTTATGGAGATTATTCACACAAATCCCAATCTTCTTGGCTTGTCCTGTGGCTTTGTGTTGAAGTAAATATTTCCCTTCACTTAAAACTACATCATAACCTCTATCCTCTAACATTGCGACTGA
This sequence comes from Pinus albicaulis, assembly GCA_034641835.2. Classification (NCBI taxonomy): domain Eukaryota; kingdom Viridiplantae; phylum Streptophyta; class Pinopsida; order Pinales; family Pinaceae; genus Pinus; species Pinus albicaulis. The sequence goes on from CM076579.1 coordinate 223,728,770, forward strand.
AACTAAATTTTTCTTCAAGCCTGGTACATGTATTACATCTTTTAATAAGAAGGTTTTACCTAACTGTATCTGGAAGGTAACTGTACCAATCCCAATAGCACTATACCGCCCATCATCACCCATTTCGATATGCATCAGGAGGTCCTTCTCCTACAAGCTAATGAAAATTTCTTTATCTCCTATCATGTGGAAAGATGGACCACTATCCAAGTACCACACCAATCCCATTGCACTTTACCCCATGTATTCAATGAGTGATAAGTCAAACTCAAATTGTGCAGCGAAAGCCTTACCAGCTACAAATCCTGAATCCTTCTTATTCTTCTTCTTTTGTGGACAATTAGTGGCATAATGTCCATGCTCATGACAGTGAAAAAAATTCACTCTGGACATGCCATGCTTCTTGACATCTTTTCTGGACTCATATTTGGAATAGGATTTATTTCATTTCCACTTCTTCGCCTTAGCATCCAAAGCACAATTTTCTTCGTCATCATTCTTGTATGAAGATCCATCCCTAGTATTCCGCCTGAATTCTTCTTGCACCAAATCCAACCAAATTCGTTCCCAATCTGGTGATTTCTCCCTCCCATTGACAGAGTCCTGAGAACTATACCAACTCTTGGGAAGGCCTAGAAGAGATAGGCTCACTAAGTCATCATCTGCGATAGTAATTATAAAACTCCCAAGCTCATCCCAACATTTGACAAAATTTTTTCAATATTTCAGAATAATGTTGCCTTTCTCCATTTTGATTTTCTTGAGCTTGTCCTTCAATGCCAATTTTCTATGATCATTGCTACTCTGAAACAAATTTTTCAAAGCTTTCCAAATTTCATATGGTGCTGCTTTTCCATGGAGACTTGAGACAATTTGGTCTCTTACTCCCTCTAGTAAGATCCTCCTCACCTTTGCAACCCTCTTTTTCCAAGCATCAATATTTGCAACATTTGCTGTAGCGGGTTTGGGAATGTCATTATCAATGAATTATTTCAACCGATTTTCCTCTAGTAGTGCCTCCATATTGTCTTTCCATACAATATAATTGTAATTTCCCTCGAGTGCATACTCTAATATCAAGCCATTGAAAGCCATTTCAATCCTGATCCACTTGTCTCACCAAGAGTAATTTTGCAAATTCGAATTCTATTCAGTCACAAACTCAATTTCTTCTCCACGATAGTGATTTCCTATGCTCTTATAACATGTAGAAATTATAAAAACTGTATGTATATCAATTGATTCAATCCAATCAAGTAATGTACTAGATCTAGATACTGAATCCTTCTACAAATCAATTGGTGAAAATAAGCACGATCGAAAATCACAACAAATCAAGAAAGAAGCAAATCAAACCAAAACACAGATATTTTCCTGGGGAAATCTTGTTGCTCAAAACCCTCTATATTCTATTTTATATTCAGCGTGGAATCATGAAACAATTACAATGCACTCTTCTCACAAGAGTCTCCTGCACTCTCACAACTGTCTCACACTGATCTGGACAAAATCGACCAACACTTAGCCAATTTCCTGCCTCAAATCAACCTTCCTTTCTTATTAAATTCATAATGAATGAAATCCCTATTCTTTAGGAATTTTTTCCTTTCAAAAATTCACAAACATAATGGGAAATCCAATGTATGTTGGGCTACATGTGTGCAACCTACTAATGCTACAACTGATAGTTAACATTCCTTTAACATTTTTCTCAACTGGGTCTCCACTGGAAGTGACAAGCATGCAAATATTAATATTAAATCATCAGTTGCATGGTATATCACTCATTGTTAATTACATATGATTTAATTCACTTGATCTAGTTGTAACAAATAGTTACAACTAGTTCAAGTGACTTTAACTCACCTAACTGAGTTAACTGATTACTCATGCATTAAATAATGCACTAACTGCAACTCGAATTCCATAACTATTAGAATCACTCTACATGCCTCACCAACCACCCTCAACTCGAAATTCATGAGCTAAATGATTTTATCACACTCAGTTAAATTTTACAAGTGATTATGAGATAAGATTACATTTTATTGTACAATTTAATTAAGGGAAAATTAAATTAGACACTGCACCAATTTATTAACTAAATTGGCTTTCACACTAATGTATCGCTTGGACCCATGATCACACGATATCACATTAATGTGTGCATTTCATTTTCTTGTTGAATTTCAACACATGATTAACATCATGCACATACTTATTAAGAAAGGATATGTGGAATACATTGTGTGTTTCATCGTGGAAGGTAGGGAAAGTATATATTTTATATCCCATCTATCTCCGAAATATAAAAGGGTCGACAATATAGTGATGTTAGCTTGGAACATGGCCCTACTATTAATGAAGTTCTATTGGGTTTGATTGAAAGATACACATGCTCCCTTACTTGAAACTCCTTATCAATTCTTCCCCAATCTAAAGAAATATTCTACCAATATTGAGCCACTTTCAATTCCCATTGTATTTTTTTCATTTCTTGTTTCATTTCCTTAAACATGTAAGGCCCAAGTGTCATTCTATCCACTAGGTTATACAAAATTATTGGAGTTGTGCATTTTCTATAATATAATGCTTCAAATGAACTCAACTCTAGGGATATTTTATAATTATTATTTTAAGCAAACTCCACCAAAGTTAGATAATATATAAACATTTTTGGATAGTGCACAACATACATTGTCAGAATGTCCTCCAACGCCTAATTTAACCTTTATATCTTCCCATATATTTGAGGATGTTAGGAAATACTAAATAATAGTTTTTTCCTGAAATCTATAATTAAATACTTCCAAAATTTGAAGTAAAATTGGCATCCTAGTCCAATAAAATATTCTTGGGTATGCCATGCAAATTGAAAATTTATTTCACAAATGCATAGGTAATGTCAATTTTCTTATAAGTGGATTTAACATGAATGAAGTGTATTTCCTTGCTCAAATTTTCTACCACCATCATGGTTGCATCATTCTATTTAGGATTTCTTTGTAACATGTTGATGAAGTTTATAGAGTTGACTTTGCACTTCCGTTATTGGATTGCTATTAATTGTAATAATATTGTTGGGTACTTTTGTTCCACCTTAAAATGCTATAATTCTAGCCATATGGAAATATATTTAGCAATTCCCCCCTTCATCCTTGGCTAATAACACAATTTCATCACAATTGGAATCATCTTTCGGTAGCTTAGGTGACTTGCATAAGGTCATTTAGGAAGATCATCCATTATGATTTTCTTAAAGTTTCTTATACTAAGTGCATACAATATTCCCTTTTACATTAATAAAACTATTTTTTAGTTGATAAGTTGTTCCCATTATCCCCTTAGGCTCTTGCTTCATCCATTTACTCACTTGTTGAAAGTGCCCACCACCTTGCGACACTTCTTTGATTATTATTTTCAAAAATGTGGGTTTATGGCCTCCATGTGTAATGTTTGCATGCTACTACTTCGTGCATATATCACTCTATTTTGTTTTCCTTCGATGCGCTTGATTTGAAAATCAAGTTCACTAATTAAATTTAGACATATCAATTGTATGTCATTGAACTTAGGATAATCAAACAATTATTTTAGCTGCTTGTGATTTTTCATCAAGGTGAATTTAATGATGATCAAATAAATCATGCACATTTTTTTGGGTGTGTGATGACCACCAACTCTAAATCATGTGTTCAGTTGTCACACACCACCCCACATTTACTCACTTTAGCAAGCCCTCTGGGTAAATGTGAAGAAGATCCCCACTATGATATGAACCGACCTCCAAATTCATGTTAGGGAAGTGGGGACTATAAACTTAAACCTTCCTCACCTTCCTAAGGGGCTACAGGCTACCCTAGAACTAAACAATCACTCCAAGTGATCAATCCCTGAATTGGATTTCTTTTTTACTAACCTGGGCCCAAAATTGCATGCATGAAAAGGCTAGGGTCTGGTTATAACCCTCCAAATGCATCCACAAGCATCGTTCACTGTAGTTATAGCCCAAAATATCTAGTTCATAACGCTTGGTTGCAATATTTGAGCCTCATTTCCATGCTAGCCTCCAGACCAATGCCTAGAACTTCCTCTAACGTCTAAGAATGATAAATGACATAACGAAAAATATATTTATATAAAACTTGAATAAGAGCTTGACCGAACGAGGCCTAACCATGATATTCATTTTGTCAAACATATGGTGATCATGTGAGTTACAGGTCACAAATGCATATCTGGTGTTCAGAGTTTGAACCTCATCTGAGAATCACCAAGAAGTTATAAGTCCCTGTTTAAGCCTCGAAAATCGTTGCTTCAAACATTGGGGGATAACCACCCGGTCGAAACCTTAGGACAGCTCCTTTTCTATTTGGTGTGGTGGCTCCAACTGGATTTATAGGACTAGTTTCCTAGTAATTTAAATGGGTTGGTAATGGAATGATTGAATGAAGTGAAAATGGGATTAAATGACTGAAATAAAACTATCTAATCTAATCTAAACTGATAAAACAATTCTAAAACTAACTCGGGGCTCAAATGTGAATACAACTTTAAATTGTTTCAATTAACCAATAACCATGAGAATGTATTATAGTTTAATTGAAATATGCAGTAACAAATAAAGATAACTCTGTTGAAGAAATTTAACAGAGTTATAATAACATATTACATTCATCGTTATATATCGTTTTCATATACTGTAAAAGATAAATATTTCTACACACTTAGAAATGATATGTATAAAGAAATATTGTAAAGCGAATACACATAAACGATAACAATTTAAAAGATAATATCACATAACATAAGAAAACTAATAGTGGATAGATAGAAATACCATATCCATCTTCATACTTTCCAATGCAATCTGATATCCAAATCTAGCAACTTCAAATGTAAAATTGACTCCAAGATACAGAAATGCAATTCTTAAAGGAAATTTAGCACGGAATCACCAGATGTGATCCTTTATAAAAAATATAAGAGTCAATGGAGTATAGAAATGTAATCTCCAAGTCAAAATATTACAAATTCAGGACCCCTTTCTAAATGCATGAAAGGGATTTAAATAGGTACTTAATAAAAGAAAATAACTAAAACTATTCCTACAATCTATCTAAATCAAAAATCTAGAAACAGAAATGCGATCTTGAGGTGAATCGATTCATTGATTATCTATTGCGTTTGATGTGCCTAGGTGGCAGATTTTGAGCATTTCCTTCACTTCTTCTGAATGAATAAGCTTTGAGTGCAACTGCCCTGTATGTGTGGCATCAGAGAATTCAGGAATAATGCAATCGATAGAATTTGAAAGAAATTTTATTGCTGCTTGCTGACTATGCGTCTTGATAAGATAGGTCCACATCGTATCCCATGATATTCCTTGTAGTTGGCCAATTTTCTGATTTTTATTGATTATCTCTTGTTTCCATCTATAATCAGTTTCTTTTACCCTAGGTAATTAGCCAGGGGTACAATTTGAAATCAAATTGATTGCATATAGGCTATCATTCACCAGCTGTGTTATATTGTTCATCATACTTTTAGCTCTGGATGTAGCTCCTTCTGCTTTGATTAAATACTGTTCCCATTCTGCAAAAATAATTTCCTTAGGTCTCTCCATAATCCTGGGAAGATTTGTTTTTATTCCTGATTCTGAGTCTTGCCATAACATAAATTCAGAGATCTTTTCATCAGCTTCATCAAATTCAATTTTAAGACTGACTCCTTCATCTACGAAGGAAGATGTAATTTCACATAAGGATTCTGCTTGTACAACTTTTAGACAAAATTTATTTAATTGTTGAGACAATAACTTGTTTGTCTCCAGGGCTTCATTTTTGAATTGATCCAAATTAGGATAATTCTTAAACTTGTCTAATTTCGATTGAAACATATTCTCTTGCTCAATCTTTGAATTCTTCTCATTTTGTAGAAGAGCTTGTAATTTTTCTGTTTCTTTATTTAGCTGTTGTTGCTTTTCTAAAGTCTGTTGGTCGATCTTTTCCTTTTCAACAGCAAGCTTCTCTTCTAATTGTTTGGATTTGAGCTCTCAATCCTGGAATCACTGTTCTAACTGAATAATTTTCTGCTGATTCTCTGTAACCTGTTCTTCTAACATGGATATTTGCACATATTTTTGTTTCATTAATTGTGTGACTTCAAAGGCCTTGTCTATAGTAGCAACACTATATGCACCAGCATATTGGGATACTTTGGTGAGATCCTCAGATGGATTCACCTCAGCATTTTTATAAACAATATTCATAAAATCCACCCGTGATATTGAAAGTACATCTTGATCAGTTCTCCTCCCTTTTCTTTGTTTTCTCACCATAGCCCTATGCTTAGGACTGTAAAATATATCCAGAGGAGGGATTTCTTCTATCTTCAACATGATTTCACCTGTGGGATTTTCACGAATAATTTCTATATCATTGTATTTTAGATCATTAACTTGGGGATTATTCTGTTGTCCTATTTGCTGGGTAAATTGTTCATATTGGCTCAGAAAATGAGGAGAAACTATAAGTTTAGCAAATTCAACTACCTCTTTAGCAACTTCCTCTCTTCCAAGTTGAGAATCTGGATTATTGTTTATATCTCTTTTTGGTGCTTGTTAATTAATATTACTGTCTGTGCATCCCTTTTCAGTATGCACATTGGCATCAGTACCTATGCTTTCTTTACCTATTTGGGTTGAAGACTGTTGTACATCAAATTTAACATTTCTTTCTTTTTTTTCAGTATTAACTTTGCTGCCAATATATTCCTTTTGTAAAATAGGATTAGCTCCTGTTACTTCTTTTCCAGATGTATTCTATGTTTCCTTCTGTTGTGATTCATTCTCCTATATAGGAACTCTAAATTGATCTAGAGGAACTTTGAGTAACCTTTGGTTCTAAATAAGAAAAACTTATTCATTTCTTCGGCTTGAAATTTGGACTTGGCCAAATCAAAAACTTGGGACATTTTATCTACAGAAATAAATAAATCATCAAACATATCTGGTTCATGTTTGAATCGAGAAATTTAAATAGAATTAGTAAAATCATATGCCACCTTTCTAGGATCATATTGCCTCCCTGGGATTGTTGAAAGCTTGAGATTGGTTAACTTAACAACTTCTTTTTCAGCATTAAATTTTTTTTTGAGAGCATAGTCACCACATTTAAAAGGAAAAGTAGGCCACATAAGCTTCTTGCTATTATTCAAAGTTTCTAGACATGCCTTCTACTATCAGCTGATAAGAAATTTCCTGTGCTAAAAATTTATCTTGAACATAAAAAGGAAGAATGTGTGGTTCTAGAATACTTCCAAAAAATTTGATATATGGGAAATTTTCCTCTTCGAACCAATCTCTAATTAAGGAAAAATCAATTTTAGCTTTGTTGGAAATCCTAGGAGGGAATCGGCCAAAAATAGTTTGATAAATCGGAATAAGAAAACCGTGACAGACTCTGTAAACATGGCTTTTGAAATGCCCCTTCCATAAGGACTTGTGATATATATGAATGGGAACAGGGTCTCTAGGGGTCCATTTCCATCCTAATATAGGGAATTCAAAATTGAAACAAAGGGCATCTTGGATATAAGCACTAAAATAAAAAGGACTGGTATTTCCTGAATTTCTGTCTTTCCTATACTCAAGAATTCTATTGGCTATCTTATCATAAAGAATGACAGCCCAATCCATTATTTCGGAACTAACATCAGAATGTATTAATGGCACCATTTGTATAGAAAACCTAGCTGAGTTATCATTCCCAAACAATCTACACCTCATGGTTGCAGCATAACAATATGGAGGCAAAAAAGACTCCATAGAGTACATACCTGATGCCTCGTGTCTATGCTTTTCAGGAACCTTTCTCAATTCTGTAATTGGTTATGACTGATTTTCATGATTCACAGCAAATTCTTTGATGAAATATTTGTTATAAATTTTCTGTGGGTCTAGAAGGTGGTACATCTCTTTAATGTCCTCTGGTTTGAATAACTCGAATATTGCTCCAGAAGCTAAAACAAAGGTTCTGTCTTTGATAGCCACATTATCAATTACCCACCAAATAACATTATAATATGGAAAAAAAATTTCCCTAGTTGCAACTCGGTGCAGAAATGAGTTTTCTAACGCACTAAGAATATTTTCAGAATCAGAGTCTAAGTCGTCTTCGTCAGGAATTGTAGCCTTAGCTTCAACAACTTTAGGGTTTTCCTTTTCAAGAAAGTTATATACATTTTCCCATGTCATCTTACCAAGTCCCTGGCATGAGGTATCTATAACCAGCTTAAGCTTTGCTGGTTTCTCTTTAGGCGGCATAGTAAACATAGGAGATTTCGCAGTGATGGTGGATTTTGATTTCCTAGATCTTTTCGAAATTTCAGTATCGGGCAATGTTTCCCTCATTCTGCGAATGAAATAATTGGACATTATATTGTTCTGCAACGAGAAAAAGCCTCCAGCCAAGATGAAAAATCAATAATCAAAACAACTATGTAAAAGGATTTATTCGTTGATTTGCATTTATTATTTCCATGGTTAAAACTTAAATGCCTTCTAGGGAGTCACACTCACGCACTCAAAAAAAAATAAAACATTATCATTTTTTTTATTTTCAATTAATGGTGACGTACAATCAGAGATCGACATATTTTGAAATAAGTGTAAAAATATTACCTTTAAAATTCTTGGGATGGTATGAATAAATAATATATGAATATTAAAATGTATTCGCATCGCGAGTCTTTAAAGGTAGATAAAATAATGTAATATGATTTATGTTGAATTCTGATTGCAAAGGTCGCATCAGGGATTTTCAAATGGAATGAATCATTAAAGAGTTTCTCCAATAATCTGATTGTGATGAGGTGGGGTCCGCCTTATCGGAATCTTTCAATCAAATGAATATAACGTTTTAATTCTCTGAAATGCGATTTGCGATGAATCGCATCACATCGGAAGTATGAAAAACACACATAACACTTTAAAGCTTATCCGAAATGCGATTGTGATTGAGTTCCATCGCATCGGAGTTTTACAAAGTGAAAATAGAACTTAAAGATTTCTCTGATTTTCTGATTTGCGATTACTGTACACATTAAATATTGTTAAATGTAAAGACTTTATATAATATTTTGATATGATTAAAAGCTTAGAGTCTCATCGGATTGGAAATTGTTTTAAGGTTGTATTTTTTTATACACACTTTTTAAATAAAAATATGCAATATGTCCTTTTATCAATGAATCTTTTATTTCTAAAAAATGATCGGATTGTTTCTAAATCTTTTATTTCTATCTAGAAAGAAAGATAAAAAAGGGGACCTATTTATAAATTGAATTTATTCTAAAAATTTAGAAATGGGGAGGGTTGTTGTACAGTACAACAATTGGTGATTCACTGGAAGAAACAATTATCTCTGAAAAAATAAAATCAACACTATATTTCTAGTAAGTAAATTTTTTTAAAGATAATGAAAACTATCTTAGGATAATTCTAATAAAATCTTACTATGAAAAAGAAATAAAAATCACTTACAATTTCTTTCTAATTCCTCAAAGATAAAAACATTTTTTGGTTATCTTAAGCTTTGATTGGTTTATAATAATAAGGTAAGTGGATTTCTTCAAATTTAGCTTTTGTAATATACTCTATTGTCATAGGCATTGCCTCTGCTGCCAAAAAACGTTCATAGTCTCGACAGGGTTACCTTTTAACCATCAACTATTCATTATCCCATCCAACTAAGGTTATGACTCTTTAAAAATAAATTCATAAGACATATTATTTCATGTTTTTATCTTTTATTTACTTTTTTAATTTAAGAACCATTGTTCTGGTTTGGTAGCCAGTTAGTAACAATGCCATTCACTAGTTGTAATTAAACTGAACAAGTTGGCTCGTGATTAGACCCCTTGTCTTACTTTTATAAGCCATTACCCTGTTTTGGTATGTAGTATTGGTAATGTCAGTTTTATTACTTCTTATGATCATGGTAAGTAGGCTCGTGATGAGACCTCTTATCTCCTAAATTTTGTCATATAATTTCTTAGAATTACATTCTAAAAAATCACAACCAAAATGGATGGGGTGAATAGTTGTATCCTTAAGAATAAATGGATGACAATTTTCAGAGTTTTTTGTTGGCTAAAGCTTGAAAAAGTCGTTACTTTTTTAAAGATAACCTTTCTCTGCTTAATAAACTTATAATGATTTACATTTTCCTCAAAGTTTCAAAAGATCATGCAAATGTTTTGAACAAATTTTTCAAAGTTTAACATTTTATTTTAAAATATCCAAAATTGTAATGATTTCCCTAAAAATTCTTATTTACACAAAATAAGTATTTATAATATTCTTTCTAAGACAATTTTCTAATAGTAAAAAGTCAATCAAAAACTATTAACAACCTTTATTTGAAAAAATAAATAAAAAATGCAGAAAGGAATATGTACAAGTAAGAAGGGGTTACCTCCTCATGAAAATAATTTCTTTAAGACAAGCCCATTTACAGGAAGATATTCTCTCTTTCCTGTTAAATCTTGGAGTATGAATGTATATGAGCCTATATTTTTAGCAATCTGAAATTTTCCAAGCCACATTTTCTGAAATTTGGTATGCTTACCTTTTTCTTCATGTGCTTTATCCCATTTCAAAACAAGATCACCAATTGACAAATTTTTTGAGCCGGTGGAACTTGAATCAAAAGAAGATTTTACAAGCTGTTGATGTTTTTCATGAATATCTTTTTCTTTTTCTCTATCTTCTTCTAATTTAAGGATTTGATCAAATCTCAACTGAATGGATGAGGAAGGGTTTTCTTCAATGAATTGCACTAGGGATAATGATGGAAGAGCTAGATTTGATGGTATCACATCTTCTTTACCATAAACTAAATTGAAAGGTGAAGTTCCTATAGAAGATTTAAGAGTAATACGATCAGCCCATAATGCAAATATTAAAGACATGTGCCAATTCTTTTGATTTTGATCAATGGTCCTTTTAATGATTTTGATGAGATTTTTGTTAGTGGAATCAGCTAAACCATTACCTTGTGCATAATAATTAGTTGAATATTTAAATTTAAAACCTCTTTTAATTGCAAATTGCACTATACTATTACCAGAAAAATAAGATGCATTGTCGAAAACCAGAGCGTTAGGTACACCAAACCTGGTAATGATGAATTGATCGATGAAATCAATAATTGCATCAGAGTTGGCTACCTTTAGAGGAATTTCTTCTACCTACTTTGTGAATTAATCCATTATTGTGAGGATGTAATTATGTTGTTTGGAAGAATGAGGTACTATTTCGCTAATAATATCAAGCCCCCATTTTTCAAATGGTTGCTCAATGTTTACTGGCTCCAAAGGAAAAGCTGGCTTCCTTTGCCTTCCACTAGTAGTTTGGAAAATCTTGCACTTCCGCACATAATCATGTATATATTTGAAAAGGGTAGGCCAATAATATCCATCATGGATGATTTTGTGAGTTGTGGTATCACCTCCAAAATGACCTCCTGCTAGTCCATCATGAAATTCCTGCGATACCTTTTTTTCTTCAGTCTTTTCAAGACATCTTAATAGGATTGAATCATAATTTTTTCTAAATAACACATCATCAATGATTTCATATTTAGTAGCTTTCAATCTTAAAGCATGTTTATTCTTATAGCTAAGATTAGAAGGAGCGTACCCATTTTTTAAGTAAAATATCAGATCACATACTAAGATTCAAAATCTGTAACACTTATCTGACTTACTTGAACAACATTTTCTAGATCTTGATTTTCTGGTATTTTATGAGCTCCTGCTAATAATTTGCAAAAACCTTGAACTCTAACAATGTTTGTTGGTTTAATATCAATATCATATTCTTGCAAAGTTGTCACCCAATTAGCCCTTTTTTCTCCTACTTATTTTTGAAATAATAATTGTCTCACTGCAGAGAATGGGACAATAACCTTTGTGTGTGTTTTTAAGAGAAAAGGCCTAAAAATTTTTATTGACTTAAATATAGTGAAGGCTTGTTTTTCTACATCAGAATAATTAAGCTCAGCTCCTTGTAGATTCCAGCTTAAGAATGAAATCAGTGCTTCAATTTGTTGATCATTGAGTTGTGTTAAAACAACAGCATAGGATGTTTCGATTGCCAAAGTATACAGAATAAAATATTTAGAAAATTTGGGAATATTCAATGCAGATGCATCAATGATTGCCTTCTTGATTGCATCAAAGGCTTCTTTTTCTTTATATCCCCATTTGAATACTGAATTTTTCTTAGTCATATGTTGCATAGGTAAAACAATTTGAGAAAAATCTGGAATGAATATTTTTACAAAATTAATCTGACCTAAAAATGATTGCATGGACTTTTTATTATGAGGTAAAGAAATATCAGGAATTTCTTTATCTCTGTCAGGACCGATATATATACCATATTTTGACACAAAAAACCCTAAGAGTTTTCCTTCATCGAGAGCAAAGAAGGATTTCTTTGGGTTTAAGGAAATACCAAACCTTCTACATCTTTAAAATATTTGTTTCAGATCATGTAGATGATTGGATCTCTTCTTTGAATAAAATGTTATGTCATCAAGATAAATAACAATTGATTTATTTATCAGACCCTTAAATGCTATGTCCATGGCTCTCTTGAAAGTAGCTCCTGCATTTACTAAACCAAAAGGTATTTTCTGATAAGCATAAGTTCCCCATTTGGTTTTGAAAGTGGTTTTCAACCTATCATGTGTATGTACTAAAATTTGATTATACCCTGAAAATCCATCAAGGAAAGACATGAATTCAGAACCAGCTACCTTTTGGAGAATTTGCTCCATGGTTGGAAATGGGAAATTGTCTTTTTGACATGCCTTGTTTAAATTCCTGAAATCAATACAGATTCTAATATCACCATTTTTCTTCCTGATAGGTACCATGTTGGAAACCCAATTGGAATGCCTTACAGGAAAAATGATTTTGGCTTTCAAAAGTTTGTTGAGTTCTGTTTTGATTTGATCCTCAAGATTTGGATGAATCTTTCTTAATTTCTGTTGAACAGACTTAACATCAGATAGCATTGGAATTGTGTGTTGAATTACAGAAGTATCATAAGTCTTTAAATCCTCATAACTCCAAGAGAATACATTTTTATATTTACTCCGAAGTTTAATAAAAGCAGATCTTTCTTCTGGAGTTAAATTGAGTCCTAGATTAACATTCTGAGGTTTAGAATTAGAGCCAAGATTCACTAATTAAAACTTCAAAGTTGAACTTTGAAGTTTACCATTAGTAACTTTCTTGAATCTGTCTTTAATATCATAAAGATCCTCAAGTTTAAAAACAAATTTAGGAATCGGATTTTCATTATTTCTTGAAGTAACTTGCAGATCATGATCGTCTTCATCAATTATTTGTTCATCATATGATTTGTCAGAAGTTAAGAAATTTAAAATATCTTGATCATGGTAGAATACTCTCTAGTTAGTAATATTATCTTGGACAAATGGGCGAAAAATCAATTCTACTGAAAATCTATCAGGACTGCAATCTTCAACAGGGAGGAGTTTGGATGCAACATTAGCTAATAGGTCAGCTGATGTGTTTTGATTTCTAGGAATATAAGAGATATTAAATGCTATAAATTAAGTGGTAAGGTCATGTACTAGGGTTTGATAATGTCTGAGATGTCCTGAAAGACAATGAATGGTATTCCTTACTTGTCTTATGACAATTTCGGAATCTCCATATACTTTCAAGTATTTTACATTTAACCCTATAGCCTTATAAAGCCCTTGAATTAAAGCTTCATATTCGGCGGTATTATTAGTGCACTCAAATTCTAATCTACATGATACCATGGTGTTCTCTCCATCTAGATCTATTAAAATGCATCTTGCTCCTGCTCCATCACTAGATTTTGATCCATCAAAATATAATGACCAAAATAATTTTTTATGAACAGGTTTATCTACAAATGAATCAAAAATATTAGCAATTCTAGAAGAATCGGATTGCGAAAAATTTTCAATTTGAGAAACAAAAGTATTTACAGAAAAGGGTGATTGTGGTGCAGTAAAATTCCCAAGAAATGACTCAGCAGAATAAAATCCAAGAATATTGTTGTTGAAAGCTACAGGTTCATTTGGTTGTTCAAATTCAGTTATAGTGTGCGTCATATGTTTTTCTCGCTCGATTTTAATTTGATTTGGTTTCCCTTTGTAGGGAAGCCACATATGTGAAAAATCGGTTGAGATATAGCCATTAAGTTTCGTAGACCAGTCTCTGCTTAAGACTAACCCATATAATTCAGGAATATCTGCAATTAGAATATCAATTCTTTGGACAATCCTAGGATCAGAAGCTAATCGAATAGTAACTGAATTGATTTCTCCAACAACTTGAACTTTAGAGCGATCCAATTGTACAATGTGAACAACAAACTTTTGTGGTTCGATATTCAATTTAGCACAAAATTAATTTGGCATTATATTAGAGGATGCTCCAGAATCAATTAAACAATTATGCAAATTATTATTCTATATTTCATAAGTCAACAAAAATGGAGGTGTCTGAGAATTTGATCTTTCTCCAATAAGAACAGTGTCTGTTGCATCTATTTTATCTGGTGGCTTACCAGTCCCTTTAGCTGCTTTAGCTACTACACCACTTGGTAGAGGAGCAATAGGTGTAGCATTTAACTCTTTTAATAGCAGCTTTTGTTGATGTTTAAGTTTGTTGAGTTCATGTAATGAGATGTTCGCTCTAGTATTTTTCATGTCCTCAACAATATTATAATCCAGCGGATCTGATACCAGCAGAGTCTTAGATGATGATGTGGGAGGATTGGGAGACAATGGTTGATTCTGAGTGGGTAAGGAAGAAGTTATTTTTGGGGGAGTTTTGTCTTTGGTACTCGGAGTTGTATTTTTCTTCTTTGGAATAGTTTGAACAGGATCCGATGTAGATTTTCTCCTTGTACTCACAGGCATAGCTTCTGGTTCTATTTCATTATCCAAATTACGAAGAATGAAATTCCACATTCCATTTAGTTCAGCTATTTCTTCCCTTTCATCTTCTTCATCTGATACTAGAGGAGTATATTCCTCTTCTTTGTCTTTTGATTATGAATTGGATATTGCATTGGGAGGTTTTGATTCAGTTTGATTTCTCTTGAAATTTCTAAATGGTCTCTCTGTAGAAGTCTCTGCTACTTGCTTTTTGATCTCAACCATCTCATTAGACATGGTTTTAAGGACTTTCTGTAAACCCTCCATGTCATATGGATCTCTTGGTGTCTTTTTCTTGGAATCATCTTTAAAAGTGAATTTCTTCGATTTTCTTTCCTCAATAGAATTTTTTATATCTTGAGCAATCATTGATTTTTCAACTAAAATAGATTCTTTCATATTCTCAGCTAAAGTCGATTTTGTAGCTCTATCTACGAAAATTGCTATGTTTGAGGGTAAAGCATTAATATACCATTCACTTCTAACCTATTCACTAGGTTTAGAGTTTGTAGGGATCTTATTCAAGAGTTTATTGAATCGAGAGTTAAAATCTTTAATGGGTTCTTTCGGTTGAGTCTTTAAATTGGAGAGATCATTGATTAGGGTAGCTATTAATCTATCATCTCCATATTTAGTTAAAAATTGATCTTCAAACATATCCCAACTTGTGATCGAATATGAAGGTAAAGAAAAATACCAAGATCCTACTATCCCTTGCAAAGTATAAGGAAATAACCTAACTACAACATCTTCATGCACTATTGTATTCAGATTTATAGCAAACATAAAGTTATTTATGTGTTCTTCCACTTGTATACCAGTATCTAGACTAAACTTTGGCAGCTATTTTTCAAGATGATCAGGTAGATCATGCAAAGGTGCAACCATATTTACAGCTCCCAATCTAGTCCATGGTCTTTGTGCCATTGTTGTGATGATGATAGAAGAACTAGAAGTGACAATGGGTGTATGAGTAGTAATAGTTGAAGTACTCGAAGAGACAATTGATGTTTGAACATATGTAGTTTGAGTAGATGATGATGAGACTACTACAATTTTCTTATTTGGATCTTGGGAAATAGATGATTGAATATGCAATGAAAAAATAGCACCACTTTCTGTTTCCGATGGAGTTTTTCTTGTTTTGACTCTACTAGGTATAGGAAACTCTTTTGGGGAAATCCCAAGTTTTTCACTCTGTGACCTAGTGAGAGGTCTAGAAGAAACAAATTGTGAGGTGACACTACCTTTAGATAATCCTGATTCTTATAATGATAACGAGAATCCTTGAAATGTATGAACTAAAGCTTTGACTTCAGGGGATTTAGGAGTTGGATTATTTTATTGATTTGAGACTTTGGTAGTGGGTGTTTGAATACTTTTATCAATTTCTTCTCTAGTGATTTGAGATGTGGAAGAAATTGAAGGTGATGAGGGTGTTGTGCTATTAGAATGGCTTTCGGATTTGGATTTATCTGCCATTCATAGCTTTGGCCCTCCTTCTACCACCAAAAATATTGAAGCCTCGAAAATCGTTGCCTCAAACATTGGGGGATAACCTCCCGGTTGGGACCTTAGGGCAACTCCTTTTCCGTTTGGTGTGATGGCTCCGACTGGATTTATAAGACTAGTTTCCTAGTAATTTAAATGGGTTGGTAATGGAATGATTGAATGAAGGGAAAATGGGACTAAATGACTGAAATAAAACTATCTAATCTAATTTAAAACTGATAAAACAATTCTAAAACTAAATCGGGCATCAAATGTGAATACAACTTTAAATTGTTTCAATTAACCAATAACCATGAAAATGTATTATAGTTTAATTGAAATATGCAGTAACAAATAAAGATAACTCTGTTTAAGAAATTAAACAGAGTTATAATAACATATTGCATTCATCATTATATATCATTTGCATATACTGTAAAAGATAAATATTTCTACACACTCAGAAATGATATGTATAAAGAAATATTGTAAAGCAAGTACACATAAACGATAGAAATTTAAAAGAGAATATCACATAACATAAGAAAACTAACAGTGGATAGATAGAAATACCATATCCATCTTGATACTTTCCAATGCAATCCGATATCCAAATCCAGCAACTTCAAATGTAAAATCGACTCCAAGATACATAAATGTAATTCTTAAAGGCAATTTAGCATGGAATCACCAGATGTGATCCTTTATAAGAAAATAAGAGTCAATGGAGTACAGAAATGTAATCTCCAAGTCAAAATATTACAAATTTAGGACCCCTTTCTAAATGCATGAATGGGATTTAAATAGGTACTTAACAAAACAAAATAACTAAAATTGTTCCCACAATCTATCTAAATAAAAAATCTAGAAACAGAAATGCGATCTTGAGGTGAATCGATTCATTGATTATCTGTTGCGTTTGATGTGCCCAGGTGCTAGATTTTGAGCATTTCCTTCACTTCTTCTGGATGACTAAGCTTTGAGTGAAACTGCCCTGTATATGTGGCATCAGAGAATTGAGGAATAATGCAATCAGTAGCATTTGAAAGAAATTTTATTGTTGTTTGCTGACTATGCAGATTGATAAGATAGGTCCACATCGTATCCCATGATATTCCTTGTAGTTGGCCAATTTGCTGATTTTTATTGATTATCTCTTGTTTCCATCTGTAATTAGTTTCTTTTACCCTAGGTAATTGGCTAGGGGTACAATATGAAATCAAATTGATTGCATACAGGCTATCATTCACCAACTGTGTTATATTGTTCATCATACTTTTAGCTCTGGATGTAGCTCCTTTTGCTTTGATTAAACGTTGTTCCCATTTTGCAAAAATAATTTCCTTATGTCTCTCCATAATCTTGGGAAGATTTGTTTTTCTTCCTGATTCTAAGTCTTGCCATAACAGAAATTCAGAGATCTTTCCATCAGCTTCATCAAATTAAATTTTAAGACTGGCTCCTTCATCTACTAAGGAAGATGTAATTTCACATAAGGATTCTGCTTCTGCAACCTTTAGAAAAAATTCATTTAATTGCTGAGACAATAACTTGTTTGTCTCTAGGGCTTCATTTTTGAATTGATCCAAATTAGGATAATTCTTAAACTTGTCGAATTTCGATTGAAACATCTTTTCTTGCTCAATCTTTGAATTCTTCTCATTTTGCAGAAGAGCTTGTAATTTTGCTATTTCTTGATTTAGATTTTGTTGCTTTTCTAAAGTCTGTTGGTCGATCTTTTCCTTTTGAATAGCAAGCTACTCTTCTAATTGTTTGGATTTGAGCTCTCCATCCTTCAATGACTGTTCTAACTGAATAATTTTATGCTGATTCTCTGTAACCTGTTCTTCTAACATGGATATTTGCACATCTTTTTGTTTCATTAATTTTGTGACTTCAGAGGCCTTGTCTATAGTAGCAGCACTATATGTACCTACGTATTGTGATAATTTGGTGAGATCCTCAGATTGATTCACCTCAGCATTTTTATAAACAATATTCATAAACTCCACATATGATGTTGAAAGTACATCTTGATCACTTCTCCTCCATTTTCTTTGTTTTCTCACAACAGCCCTATGCTTAGGACTGTAAAATATATCTAGAGGAGGGATTTCTTCTATCTTCAACATGATTTCACCTGTGGGATTTTCAGGAATAATTTCTATATCCTGGTCTTTCAGATCATTAACTTGGGGATTATTCTGTTGTCCTATTTGTTGGGTAAATTGTTCATATTGGCTCAGTAAATGAGGAGAAAGTATAAGTTTAGAAGACTCAACTACCTATTTAGAAGCTTCCTCTCTTCCAAGTTGAGAATCCGGATTATTGTTTATATCTCTTTTTGGTGCCTGTTCAGTAATCTTATTGTCTTTGCCTCCCTTTTCAGTATGCACATTGGCATCAGTACTTGAGATTTATTTACCTGTCTGGGCTGAAGACTTCTGTACATCAACTTTAGCAGTTGTTTCTTTCTTTTCAGTATTAACTTTGCTACCAATATCTTCCTTTTGTAAAACAAGATTAGTTCCTGTTACTTCTTTTCCAAATGTATTCTTTGTTTCCTTCTATTTTGATTCATTCTCCTGTATAGGAACTCTCAATTGATCCAGAGGAAATTTGAGTAACCTTTGGCTTCTAAATAACAAAAACTTATTCATTTCTTCAGCCTGAAATTTGGACTTGGCCAAATAAAAAACTTGAGACATTTTATCTACAGAAACAAATAAATCATCAAACATATCTGGTTCATTTTCGAACCGAGAAATTGAAACAGAAGTAGTAAAATCATATGCTACCTTTCTAGGATCATATTGCTTCCCTGGGATTGTTGAAAGCTTGAGATTGGTTGGCTTACCAAATTCTTTTTCAATATGAAAAAAATTATTGAGAGCATAGTCACCACATTTAAAAGGAAAAGTAGGCCACATAAGCTTCTTGTTGTTCTTCAAAGTTCTATACATGCCTTCTACTGTCAGCTGATAAGAAATTTCCTATGCTAACAATTTATCTTGAACATATAAAGGAAGAATGTGTGGTTCTACAATACTTCCAAAAAATCTGATATATGTTAACTTTTCCTCTCTGAACCAATCTCCAATTGAGGAAAAATCAATTTTAGCTTTGTCGGAAATCCTAGGACGGAATTAGAAAAAAATAGTTTGATAAATCGGAATAAGAAAACCGTGACACACTCTGTAAACATGGATTTTGAAATGCCCCTTCCATAAGGACTTGTGATATATATGAATGGGAACAGGGTCTCTAGGGGTCCATTTCCATCCTAATATGGGGAATTCAGAATTGAAACAAAGGGCATCTAGGATATAACACAAAAATAAAAAGGAGTGGTATTTCTTGAATTTATTTCTTTCCTATACTCAAGAATTCTATTGGCTATCTTATCAGGAATAATGATAGCCCAATCCATTATTTTGAAACTAACAGCAGAATGTGTTGATGGCACCATTTATA
Organism: Pinus albicaulis; assembly: GCA_034641835.2. Taxonomy (NCBI): domain Eukaryota; kingdom Viridiplantae; phylum Streptophyta; class Pinopsida; order Pinales; family Pinaceae; genus Pinus; species Pinus albicaulis. The sequence continues at coordinate 223,748,752 of CM076579.1, forward strand.
TAGAAAACCTAGCTGAGTTATCATTCCCAAAAAATATACACATCATGGCTGCGGCATAACAATATGGAGGCAAAAGATACTCCATAAAGTACATACCTGATGCCTTGTGTCTATGTTTTTCAGGAACCTTTATCCATTCTTTAATTGGTTCTGACTGGTTTTCATGATTCACAGCAAATTCCTTGATGAAATCTTTGTTATAAATTTTTTGTGGGTCTGGAAGGTGGTACATCGCTTTAATGTCCTCTGGTTTGAATGACCCAAATATTGCTCCAGAAGCTGAAACAAAGGTTTTGTCATTGATAGAAAAATGATCAATTACCCACCGAATAACATCATAATATGGAAAAATGTTTGCCTGAGATGCAACTCGGTACAAAAATGAGTTTGCTAACGCACTAAGAAGATTTTCAGAATCAGAGTCTGAGTCGTCTTCATCAGGAACTATAGCCTTAGCTTCAACAACTTTAGGGTTTTCCTTTTCAAGAAATTTATATACATTTTCCCATTTCATCTTACCAAGTCCCTGGCATGAGGTATCTGTAACCAGCTTAGGCTTTTCTGGTTTCTCTTTAGGCGGCATAGTAAACATAGGAGCTTTCACAGCAATGGCGGCTTTTGATTTCCTGGATCATTTCAACATTTCAATATCAGGAAATGTTTCCCTCATTTTGCGAATTAAAGAATTGGACGTTATATTGTTCTGCAACAAGTAAAAGCTTTCAGCCGAGATGAAAACGCAATAATGAAAACAACTATGTAAAAGGATTTATTTGTTGATTTTCATTTATTATTTCCATGGTTAAAACTTAATTGCCTTCTCGGGAGTCACACTCACCCATTCAAAACAAAATAAAGCGTTATCAGTTGTTCGATTTTCAATTAATGGTAACGTACAATCAGAGATCGACATATTTTGAAATAAGTGTAAAAATATTACCTTTTAAATGTTTGGGATGGTATGAATAAATAATATATGAATATTAAAATGTGTTCCCATCGTGAGTCTTTAAAGGTAAATAAAATAATGTAATATGATTTATGCTGAATTCCGATTGCGAAGGTCACATCGGGGATTTTCAAATGGAATGAAGCATTAAATATTTTTTCTGATAATCCGATTGCGATGAGGTGGGGTCCGCCACATCGGAATATTTCAATGAAATGAATATAATGTTTTAATTCTCCGAAATGTGATTTGTGATGAATCGCATCGCATCAGAAGTATGCAAAACACACATAACACTTTAAATCTTATCCGAAATGCGATTGCGATTGAGTTCCATCGCATCGGAGTTTTACAAAGTGAAAATAGAACTTAAAGATTTCTCCAATTTTTCGATTTGCGATTACTATACACATCAAATATTGTTAAATATAAAGACTTTATATAATATTTTGATATGATTAAAAGCTTAGTGTCTCATCGGATTGAAAAGTTTTTTTAAGGTTGTATTTGTTTATACACACTTTGTAAATAAAAATATGCAATATGTCCTTTTATCAATGAATCTTTTATTTCCAAAAAATGATCGGATTGTTTCTAAATCTTTTATTTCTATCTAGAAAGAAAGATAAAAAATGGGACCTATTTCTAAATGGAATTTATTCTAAAAATTTAGAAATAGGGAGGGTTTTTGTACAGTACAACAGTCCCTCTCTCAATAATTGCAATAACACGTATTCACCCATGCATTCATCAATAAATCGTTATCATGTTAAATCATGAATAAGATCCAAAACTAGAGCACATCATAGAAACATGCTTGTAAAAAAGATATAACCAGAATGTAATCCTCCAACTTCATGCACAAGCCTCCTTCTGTGTGGTTATATCCCAAAATCTCTAGTTCAGAGGGTGCACTCCCGAAAGCTGAGCCACTCTTTTAGGCCAACCTCCAGACCACTTCCCAAAACTTCATGTAACTTCTCATAATGATAAATGAAATAATGAAAAAGATATGCATACAAAACTTTAACAATATCTTGACCTAACCAAACCTATCCATGACAGTCATTTCCTCAAAAATATGGTGAATATGTGAGTTATAGGTCACAAATACATATCTAATCTTAATATTTTTAACCTCAATTGAGAATCACCAAGAATGTCTAATTTCCTCTCTTAATAATTTCAATAACACTTATTATCCCATGCATTCATCAATAAATCAGTAGCATGTCAAATAATGAACAAGATCCAAAACTAGAGCACATCATACCACCATTCTTGTAACCAACATACAACCAAAATAATAAACATGAAAAATATGACATATATTCAACATAATAACAAGTACATGTGCTTATTAAATGCATTATGAAAATAGCTCTTAATACAAATCCAAAGATAACCAAGTCAGGGACTTCCACATGCTACCTGACCATAGATTGGGTTGAAAGAAATATTTATTTTAGTCAATCACCCATGTGCCATATTCCAATTAATAATGTGGGATATCATGGGATAAACCAAGACATACAAAAACCATTGGATTCCAGAGGTTAAACAACCTCCACCCTCAAATTACCATGATATTTCCAAAACCATTGAAGAGATCATAAAACCAAAACAATCTTGGATTCCTCAAAATTCCTTCACCATTTCTTGAGGAAATTTCTTGTATCCACCCAGGCTTCGAGGGCTTCTCATAGAAAACCATCTCTTCCACCAGCACATTGGAATTTTCTTGAGTCCACCTCACCCAGTTCTAAAACCTTTTGGCAGTCCAAAGCTCAACCAAGAAATAAATCCCATCACACCAGGGTTATCTAGGAAATGGCAAGGAAACGATGAAACCACCATTAACCTAGGAAAAAAACTTTCCAATAATAACAAATAAACCAAACGAATAAATTCATGTACCATGCATTCACACCTTATCTAGGAAATCACACATGCAACATGATACCTGAAAAATCCTCCCGTTGAAGTTGCTTTATCCAACCTTCCCTTATTTTCTTTCCTTTTCCTTCATTTTCCTTCCTTTATATAGTGCTAGAGTGCTCCAAGAATGCTCTAAGATTACAATATTAAATGAGAGTAAAAAAAAATGGAAAAAAAAACATATATATATATATATATATATATATATATATATATATATATATATATATATATTATATATAGATAGATAGATAGATATATATATATATATGAACTAATCCTCAAAATCATTTTTATCATTGAGGACTCTATTTTCTTCATTTTCCTTCATTCTCCTTCAATTTCCCTCTCATGCATATTTGTGACCTTTTATCTCGCTCTTCTCCTATTTTCCTTTATTTTCATAAATAAATTTCAATTAATGCCTCTTTCATTTTCCAATGACTTTTCCAATGCCTTTTCAAATTTCCTTATCCATAATAAACAACAAGTGATGCCCATTATAGTGCTTGACCAAAATCCAGCTTGGAATATGTGTCATGTGACCTTGGTCTTAATTTTCCTTTATTTATCCTTTATTACATGAAATTTTAACCAGGGGTTGTTACAAACATTTCCCCTTTGGGGGAACACCGTCATCAATTTTATATGACACATATGAATAGAAAAACCATTGAAACCCAAGACATACTTCCCATGTAGCTTTATAACATAACTCAATGTAGTATTTACAATGACATCATGTTGAAAAGGAAAACAAACAGACCGCTTATTGGAGTGTTATAACATAACTCATTATGGTATTTACAATAACAACCATAAATTAATATTTACATATTCCAAAAGTCATTTACTTGAACTAGAAAATAATGAATGATACATATCTTTCATTTGATCATCCATCTCCCACATAGATTCTTTGGGACCAAAGTGCTTCCACTATACTTTAGCTTTATTGATTTCTTCGTTCTAGAGCATGAGTTGTTTCCGTTGCAATATGCACTAAGGTTACAACTAGAATTATCCTTCTGGTTCCACCTACAATGTAGACTAATCAATCACATGATCAAAGTCCTTCACATATCTTTTAGGGAATGAAACACAAAAAAAATCATGGAATTTCATTGTTGGTGATAGTGCAAGTATGTAGGTCACTGCTCTAAACCTCTTAAGGATCTCAAAAGGTCTGCAATACTCGGGTTCCAAATTGGAACATGATCCAATCATCAAGGGGCTCTTCTTAGGCTTAATTCATAACTACACATGCTCCCCAACCTAAAACTCCTTAAATTCTTTGTGTTGATCATAATAACCCTTCGGTATGTCTTGTGCTACCTTTATATTCTTCTTGATAACATGCATTTTATATTCAATCTCTGTCAACATGTCTAGACCAATCAATACCCTATTCAACGGATCACTCTAGCTAATGGGAGTATTACAACTCCACCCATAAATAGACGCAAATCGACTCATCCTCAATCGCTCCTCATATCCATTGTTGTAATCAAAATCTACCAGTGGAAGATACTCCTCCCACTTCCTTGATGATGCATGACATACATCCTCAGCATGTCCTCAAGAATCATGTTGATCTTATTTGTCTTTCAATCTATCTGTGGATGATAAGTTGTACTAAAATCCAACTTTGTCCCCAAACCTACAAACAACTCCTTCCAAAACCTGGAAGTCAATTTCGAATCTCTATCAGATATAATATTCTTAGGAACACCATGCAATCTCACTATCTCCCCGATGAATACCTGAGCTACCTCACTGGCTGAATTAGTAGACTTCACTAGAATGAAGTGAGCTACCTTGGTAAAATTTTCAACCAGAAACATGATGGAATCATGTTGTCTAGATGTCTTCGATTTTTTTTTATTAAATCCATGGAAATGATCTTCCATTTCCATTATGGAATTGGAATAGGTTGCAACAAACCAACTGGATTCTTACACTCTACCTTCACCTGTTGACAGTCCAAACACCTTGGTATAAACTCAACCACCTCTTTCTTCAGATTCAGCCAATAGTATAACTTCTTCACAACTGTTAGCTTCTTCTGATATCTTGGGTGACCTGAATATAGATTGACATGAAAATACCTCAAGATAAGCTTCCTGAGCTCATTATTGTCTGGAACATAGATCCTATATCTAAATATCACCAATCCATATGTCATGAGAAGATAATCTACATCCTCCTCACCTACACCCTAATATTGTAACCTGTGCTTAATTTTCTACCACATTTCATCCTATTTCCTCACTTTCAATATCCGCTCATGTGAATCTATCCTATATGAACTCATAGCTAATACGTGATTCACTGCACTTTCTGCTAAGAGAATCTACAACATTTTTCTCCTTTCCCTTAATGTACTTGATCTTGAATTTGAACTCACTGAGAGTAGCCAACCATCTAGCTTATATCTCATTCATATTAGGTTGGTCAAACAAGTACCTAATTCCATTATGATCACTCATCATAATAAATCTCCAACAAAAAATATAATGTCTCCACATCTTCATGGCATGAATAATAGCTTCCAACTTAACATCATGAGTTACATAGTTTTTCTTGTGCTCATTCAAATTCCTTTACTCACAACATACCAAATTTCCTTCCTACATCATGACTCCACCAATTCCTCTCTTGGAAGTGTCTGTAAATACCACAAATTATTTATTTGGATTTGCAATCTTCAAGATTGGAGCATTTGTAGGAAATTGTTTTAACTGCTCAAAACTAGCTACACATTCCTTTTCCCATTCAAACTTCTTTCTTATTCTCTGCAATGATGTAATATGATAGGAAATCTGTGAGAATTTACTGATGAAAATCTTGTAATAACCTACTAAACACATGAATGATTTGACTTCATCCACATTCATAGGAGCTTCTGACTCCATGATAGCTCTGATATTTTCGAGATTCACTATTATGCCTTCCTGGGAAACAACATATCCCAAGTAATTAACTTATATCTAAAATAAATTAAACTTACTAATATTTTCATACAATTGATGCTCTCTCAACAATCTCAATAGTGCTACTAGGTGTTTTGCATGCTCTTCATCATTCTTACAATATATCATCAATAAAAACTATCACAAACTTTTCCATATAAGGATGCAACACATTATTCATCAAACACATGAAAGTAGTGGGAGCATTAGTCAAACCAAAAGGAACCACAACAAACTCATAATTCCAATATTTAGTGTAGAAGGCAGTTTTGTAGATGTACTCTTCTTTAATGTGTACTTGATGATACCATAATCTTAATTCAATATTTGGGAACATTATTTCTCCCTTAAACTGATTGAAAAAGTCATCAATCCACAAAAAATGATACATGTTCTTGATATTCACCTTGGGAATCTTCCTATAATCAATTACAATATAAGAGTACCACCATTCTTCTTCACAAACAACACATATGCACCCCAAGGTTACACACTTGGCCTAATGTATCCCTTTTCAATAATTTACTTAAGTTACAACTTAAATTCTACCAACTGTGGAGTTATAATCCTGTAATGTGCCTTTGATGTTGGTGCTGCTCCTGGTACCAACTCAATAGAAAATTCCACTTCCCTATGAGGTGGTAATTCTAAAATATATGTTGGAAATACATCCTGAAACTGCTACAAAATCGGATACCTCTTCAAGACTTTAGCATCCTCAAAATATTTCCCTTTTTCATTGGAAACATGAACTACAAATAATACACACCCTTTCCTAAAACTATACTTAGCCTGCATAACTAAAACCATTCTCACTAATGTGGTCTTCTTCTTACCTTACAATATTCTCTTCTCTCCATCATCATCTAGGCACTTAATAGCCTTCTCATAACAATATACCTTATTCATGTGAAGGTAACACCAATCCATACCTAGAAGCATATTGTATGATTTCAATGGAAGCACATTTAGATGTTTTAATGTATACATACCATTCAACTAAAATTCGCAAGCCCTCTCCCAGTGGTGAAGTCTTTTCTTGATCCCTATAGCCAATTGCAGCAACCAAGACTCTACATGCACTTCTCTACTCGAGCCACACTTATCCTCCATCTCAGGATTATCATAGCTATAATTAAGATATAGGATCAATAAAAATGGAAATAATAGATTATAGAGCTTACCTTCCATCTCAATAATGGATTCTTGGTGATCCTCTTGCCTGTTGTCAAATGTTGCATAGATCGGAGGAATGCTTTGGCCAACATTCTAAACTTTTTACATCTCTTGGGAATTGTAGATCTAAGGTTTGCGGCTCTAATAAAATGGACAATCCTTCTTTTGAATATATTTACCATAAATACAACACTGCAACACCTCCCTGCCACTACCCTTATTCTTCTACTCTCCAAGATGAGACCCATGTCTCTTCTCTATTGCATTAGACTTCTTATAAGGAGAAAAAATTTCTTTCTCACCCACATCTAGAGATATCTCTTGCTTTGGAAGTTTTTTTCCTTTGGTCTTTTCATTTCCTTTCAAGTCATACCTAGGCTTAGTCTTGTGCATCAACTCCTCATAATAGTGCTTTAATCTCCCAATGACTTCCTCCAATGACCTAGGTTCATCATACTAAATCTAATCGTTGAATTCTAATGTAAGTCCACTAATAAAGCTTTGAACCTTCATCTTCTCATCCTTAGGATAAGGCACATACTGCAACAACTCTAGAAACTTAGTCATGTACTCTTCATTTGTCACAGACCCAATCTACAATTCATTGAAATCCTTGGCCTTACTATCATAATATCTCTTTGATAATTACTTCTTCCTGAAGATTCTTTTGAACTCACGTAAACTCAAATATTTTGTCTTGATGCCTCTAACACGCTTCACATCTTCCCACCATATGTCTTTCTTTCCCTTGAGACTAAAAATAGCTATATTTTCCTGCATGTTCTCTGAATAATCATGTATCTCAAATAACTTCTTCATCCCAAGTAATAATTCTTTTGCATCTTCCAATTTCTTCAATTCTCCATCAAAGGGAGGAGGCTTGGATTTCTTGAACTCATATAGAAATTATCCCCTCTAAATCCTCGTGTAAGGATGATAGTGATGATGTCAATTTGAACCATAACTCGAATATAACCCATAACCACTACCTCCCTTGTTATGTGTATCCATCCATCTGCCGCCTATGACTATATAATCCTAGTCTGACTTGTGCCCTAATCAAGATTTGCTACCATATTACTCATTAGTCTTGTCCTCCTAGCCATAACTGACCCATGTTTTTCCCTGTCTCTACAAATTTTACCGACTCTGAAGGATCATAATGTTGACCTCTTCTTTCCTTTTATGAGCCCTAGCAAGCCTTTCTCATGAATAAATTATTCTGTCATTATTTGCCTTGCAACTTATGATCTATTCCTTTAAAATTCTCCAGGTATCTTCTATTTCAGGAGAGTACTCATCTCTTGGATGCTCATTTCATATATAAGGAGAGCCACATGAACCATAATCCACAATTCCGCTAGTCATCTTTGATATTATTCTTCCTGCAGAAATACCATGTCAGATAACCAAATATAAAAATAATCAACATACCTATTTGAAGTTCAGGGGATGCTATCTCTTCTGAAAAATAAATCCAGATTAGCATAATACATATACATATACATGATCATATCAATATATCGACATCATGTATGATAAAACTAACTACATACAATGACCTCATTCACGATAATGATAACCATGAAAATTCATGCATAACGACATGCATCTAGCCCATCTAGTCTGTTATCACTCTGTAATTTGTAAGATTGGAAAGAAAAAATGACAGAGTACAACATCAAACCATTTTCGAGTCCAGGACCTAGCCTTCCTAGACTCAGAGATGGCTCTCTCTATCTTTGATTTGAATTTATCTTTAATATCAAAAATGTTGATGTTAGGCTAGTTACAATGATATTAATGTTGGTTGTTTTTTATTGATTGGGTAGTTGGATGAGCAGGTCGGCAGGGACTAATCCATTGGGCTATGGAGTCAAAGGCTAGAATGGCACATCAACATTCAAGAGAATCACAGGGCAAGATAACTGTGCTATATAGATCTCTAGAGCTGTATGAATTATGAGGTGAAAGAAATAGTGAGGTTTAGTAATGACTAAAGAGTAGTTAAGAATTCTTTAATCAGACTTCAACAAAAAGAATTAAAATTGTAAATTTAGACAGAATTAAGGTGCTCTGACAACAAATATTAATCTAAAATTTCTTATTTACAATTATATGAACATATGCACAGCAGGGAAAACAATAGAAACATTTAAAACATAGAAGTATCACATCACCATTTTGACACAGCTCAAGAATCTTGTAAACGGTCTTTGATTATTGATGTCCAGCTTCAAAATTACAGTGCTCCCATATAGTACATCTTACAATGCAGGGGCTAACAATATCCAACCCTTGATAATGAAAATTCATGCAGTTTTTAACCAAAACTTGAGTCGGCTAACCTAATTTACTTTGGAAAACCTCATTAATACAAAAAAAGAGAAATGAGACGAGTGTGGCCATGCAAGGCCCGAAAAAATAAAATCTCTAACAAAACACCACCTGTATAATTAATATTGGTAACTTTTCAAGAATGAAAAAATCATACGACTCTTCATAAATCCAAAAAGTGGCTTGGAGGTGGCTGATATGGTTGCGAGGAGGCAATGATAGGTGTCTTTGACATCTGGCCCTTCTTTTAGGCCACTTCTTCTAGATCATTAAATATGATGTGATGCTGGCATTTCTAATCCATCAATGGTTGTGCCAAGGTGTCCATCATGTTTTTTCAATATTGGTAAATACACAACTTGTTCCACTCCTTTTTTTTGGGAATTATCGTGCCTATGACCTATCGATACACTTCATCCACCTCTGTGTATTTGCTGAAAGTGGGCCTGGTGGGGAAAACATGCTTTAGCTCATGTTGAATAAATATGTCATTACTCAACAGATCCCAGACAACTTTCCCGGTCATCTTTCCTTTGAATTTGGTGAATTTGGTGATATCCTTAGCTGTTTCTTTGAGTTTTGTCATATAATCTCCCCTTTGGACCAACTTCTTATTAATTACATACAATGAGGGAAATCCTTTCACCACCAGGGGTTCAATATTGTTTAGGAATCTATTGATGACCATGTCCAACTCATGGCACACCTCCTCTAATTGCCTTACATAGTTCCTCTTAGTGAGGAACTTTCTTACTTCTAATATGGTTGATGTTCTATCTTGTACATCCAGCTCTTCAAGCTCATCGCTGGTTTTGGAATTCAAGAATTTTATGATTTTAGGGGTTGTCATTGGCATGTTTCCTAATTCCTAATTTGAATTTTCAATGGCCACTACGCATTTGTCCTCCTACTCTTTATGTTCAAAAATGATGTGCATGGAGTGCCAAATTCCATCCATTGACTCTATGATACTGTCCCAAATTATCAACTTAATTTGCCCCAAAATGCATGCTGTCCAAAAATTCCTTCTCTGCCTTCTCCAATCTCTCAATCTACTTTTTTCCCACCTCATGGGCAGTTTCAAACCTGGCCTTTTTATCTTTCAGGATGCCAATTTGTGTTTCCAATTTCTAGATCACTTTTAGCTACAGGGTCATACTTTCCATGGCCTTTGATAACCGGTCTATCCCACTAGATGCTCCAGCAGTTGTGGGAACAACTAATGGAATTTTTGAAATGGGGACATCTTCCAGTGGGATGAGTGCCACTCGAACTACTTCTTCTTTTTCCTTTAGTAGCTTCTCGATCTCATTTTCCATCTATTTGATTTGGGTAGACCGTTCTACCACTAACTTCAATCAATCGACCTTTTGTGACTCATCGTCCTCAATGCCTTTGGCCAAGGGGTCTTTTGTTACTGACATCTTGATTTTTTTCCTGAGGCTGCTATGTCAGCATTCTTCTTTTTCAAAACCTCCTCCACAGCTTGAACATTGGCTGGATCATGACCCAGCTTCGCTATCAAATCTTCTAAAGACTTGATCCTTGAATATTTAGCCATGGCAGATATATTTTCTATCATGAGTTGTGATTGAGCATTCGATAAGGATACTTGCAACTTTGACAATATCATAGCAATACTTGTCATGTTGGAGGCCACCATATCTCTAGTCTGCTTGTGTAATTCCATCTGGTCAATCAGATGGATGTACTTAGCATTGAATTTGAATGATGCCTTCTTGTAATCTCCTACTCCTAGGGTTTGTGGGACGAAGGCTTCTGGAAAATCCATATGCATTTTTCCCTTCTCAGTGTCAAAAGTAGATAATAGCCTGCTTTGTGAACTTGGGGTCTACTTCTAGAATTGATCGTATGTGTTGGTATTCAACACCTCATTTCTCAATTTCATCTCCTTGAATGTGTCATAAACTGATTTTTCTTGGCCTTCTATGGTAGATCTAGAAGTAGATATCTACAAGGCCTGCTACTGTAGAGATGTTGTGGCTGTAGATGTAGGGGAGGCCAGTTTTTGACCACCCACTAGAGATGCCCAGGGGTGTCTGCAATATGAACTATTGTTTGTTGCCATGATTTTTCTCCTTGATGAGTATCCATATGAACTTGGGCCCTCTTCCTATATCTTAGTTTTAATTCTTTATTAGAGGTATCAATCACCGAAGGTGAGTGATCCTCTCTTTGCCTTTTTCTCCCTGTCTCTTTCTCTTGCTCTTTCCCCTTGTCTTCTTTTCCTTCTGAATTATTCCTTTCTTATGGTGTTGGGGTCTAGATGCCTGGAGTGGAGAACACTTGTTCTTCCTCTTATTGAAGGGTGTTGGGCACCCATTTTGTTTGATTGGCATACTAATCAATTGAATTTATGTGTGTGAGAACATAGGGTGTGGATATGTTTTCCACCCTTTTTCTGGAGATAATCCCTATAGGGTCATAAGACAAGTGAAACTATAGCTGAAGCCCATCTCTTTCAGTATATTTTCTGCCTCCTATCTTGTTACTCTACCATTACAGATGAAAGGCCCAATTTGTGTCTTGATCTTTAAATGAGTCTTCTTCTTTGCAGAAACAAAGTGGAGCTCATCTGCATGTATCATTTTCCTTATGTATTCTAGTGCAAAGAACCTCATGGAGAGGAACTTTGGAAATTTGTAAGGGGCTAGCTCATTTCCATAGACTTGAATATCTGTGTATTTTTGGTATAAATACCAATCTTCTTTCTTCACTTTCTTTGTTAGCTGCATGGTTTTCCTGATTTCTTCATTTATCCTGGGCTCTGCTGCATTGTTGAGTGTGTTGATGGCTGGGTGCACAAACAAATAAAAAAAATCCTTGTACGTATAATACTTCTGATATTTTAATATAAGGATGGTCCAGAAAATGATAGATTGAGGCTCATCATCTTCATTTATCTTGGTCATCTAAAATTGAAACCTTATGGACGGGAAATGGACAACCATATATACCAACACAGAGGAATATTTGAAAGCCTCCTCTGTATTAAAATTTAAAAATTGTTCATGAATGGCCTCTGCAAGAAACTGAGCATACTTCAACAGGACTTTCGGTTTAGCATATGGGGAAAGAGTGGACAAAAAACCTGTCACAACTTCATCTACCCAGTTATCAGTGTGATTACCCAATAAATAAGATAAAACAGAAATAACGTGCTTGGTCCTATCAGAAAAGATAGATAAGGGATAAGGAAGGTTCTTTATAGGCATTGGGATATCAGGGACCATGGAAAGTTGCAAAGTTTTGGCTCTGCTAGCAAGTTCAAGCTTCTGATAACATTCTATGAGGGCTTCATACGAGAAATGGGCCGCTTGTTCACGAGTGGGAGCCTGCATGATCTGCTCGATGGATTGGGCATTAATGGCAAACAAGATTTCTCCTGTTGGGGTGACTATGGTCCTTTGATTAGTTTCATAATAGCTTCGGAATTTCCTGATGAACTCTGGGAAAATATGGGTTTTGGGAAATATGTAAAGAAATAGCCGGGTCTCCCATAGCATAATTTCATCGGATCCTTTGAGAAATTTGTCCTCAAACCAAAAGTAGACATCGAATAAATCATAATCTGTCTCTGTCTCATGGATTTTGTAGTCTCTGTCTTCTAGAGCCAAGTGATCCAGGTCCACTTGTGGGTAGACCATATGATTAAAAGCTTGTTGATATACATTTGGAGGCATCTCTTCAATGGTTCTTCTTTCACAACATACAATGGAGAATGGGATGATAGAGGGGGGAATAGAGAAATGGAAATTGCTATGGATCAGCACTAGGGAACGAATATAACAGAAGTGGATTGTCACTAGGATTGAATAGTCTAAAGGAGTGCTATAATTTGGTCTATAGAGAGTTGACAACTCTTCCTTGATAAACATCTGGCTCTTCAGCAATAGTTTGCACAGTTTTCACTTTCTCTCATAATACCTACAAATTTTAACACATGTAGCAATTTGATAACACCCAACCATGTAACTCTGCATTTATGCCAATATTTAGCTTTAAAAGAGTGATTTGGTGGTGTCGAGGTGGCATGGGTCCATTGTATAATGACCCGACCCTTTATGGCACAACGACTTTCTTGACAGGCGGGGATGTGATTTGAGTGAAGCGGACTGGAGAGAGAAAACGTGGCGTGAATGGTACAGGCAACAGTAAAAGGCGTAGCGGTTTGATGGGTGGCACAAAGGTTTTTTTTGGAGGGGGTGAGAGTTGTAAATGGTATTGGAAAGGGTGGTGTGAAATATCCATGGGCGCGACATGTAGCCGAACGAGCGGTATGGGATACTGCCCATTTCAGACCCCCTCCCCCCCCCCCCCCTTTGTTAACTTTCGGTGGATGCGAGAAGGCCGAAAAATGTTGTGAGCCATACGATACACTAAGCTGAGTGGTGATGATAGAGAGTTATGGGAAATTTACACATACATGATGTGGCAAGGAACAGGTGGGTCCGGCCGCAACCTGCAAGTCACAGATTTTATTATGTGTTGCAGGATGTAAACTTTAAACTTTGCGATTTTGGATATGCGCTCGGGTCCCACCCTCATTGCACATCGCACATCAGTGATATTAACACTTACCATGGGCGTTATCTTTTAAAACTTGTGATGTGCGCTATGCGATCGGGCCCCACCGCATCACATATCTGACTTTGACAACTTTAATATTTACCTTTGCAGCTGACTTTTAAAACTTGCGTTGTGAAGTATGCGGATTAGGACTACGTCACCTGCCATGTCATCTCCCTTGTCAACTTGCCATGTCACCTTGATGCGTCATCATAAATCAATTGTGATCTATGTGGTCGACGCCACGTCACCTGCCTCTTCACTTTTCCACGTCACCTGCTACATCATGGCATATCGCACTTTGGCGAATTTAACATTTACCTTTGGACTTATTCTTAGAAACTTGCGATTTGTGATTATGATCAGGTCTCACCTTCATCACATATCACACTTTGGAAACTTTAACATTTACCTTTGGAATTATTCTTAGAAACTTGCGAAGTGTGCTATGCGATGGTTATATCGCAAGTTAAGACTTTTAACTTGTGGGCGCTAAATAGGTAAGTTTAGAAATGTGCGAAGTGAGGGATACGGCGTGCTCAAATATCGAAAGTGTGAAAAGGAAAAAGTTAAGGAAAATGCGGAATCCGACGATTTTGCATGTAGGTTTGGTGTAATGTGTAAAGGCTGGATGGGTCCCACCAAATCGTATCTTCGGGGTTTTATATTTCGGTGATGAGTTAAGAAGAAAAGTTTAAAACTTGCTAGGTGAGAAAGTGCAGGCAAGAGGTAAGGTTTATGGTGTAATATTGTATAACACGACTGTTTTGATGGGCGGGTGGAGCTGGTCCTCTTTAACTATACCATTTTAACTTTAATAGTTAAAGAAGGGGTTTGAAAGAAATAAGGCGTATAACTTTAGAATATGGAGGAAATGAGGGGAAAAGAGGGTGAATGAAATGGAAAGAAGGCATAAACGAAGTTTTATCACCATCACACGTTATCGGAAATACTTTATTCCTTATTTTTTGAAAATAAATGACAGCCATGGAATATCATTTTTAGTTATGACAAATCTAAGCAATAATCAGTCACCTGGTGATACTGTGAAATACATGAGTCTAACAGTGGCTCCAGCTAGGGATGGCATCTCCTTCAGGAGGTGTCAAGAACATTGTAGAATAGTTTCCTGATCCATTGGGATGATCTCAATCCTACAACTTCTGTGACTGAAAACCTTCAAGCCGAAGTCAACACTCTCTACAAACTGAAGTCTGGAACACACTTGAAAAAACTGAAAAGGAACCTGAAACTGAAAATTGGAAAAATTTTCAAAGTACTGAGCTCATCTGCACACCTACCTACCCTATCTACAATTCTAATTGTTTTTCTTCCTTTTGGGTGCATTTAGACTTGCAGAACCTGGCCTCATTTTTTCTTTTGAATTTCTAACCTATCACCTATCCCTTATTTATCTTATTGGTTCAGATTAGGTTATTGAACCAATGACATTTTCTACCTAGCTACTGATAAGCCAAAATTAAATGGTTTGGAAGAACTTCATTTTCTAACCTATCAGCAGAAAATTCAAAATTGTACAATCATGCATAGACTGTGTGATTGCACAAAACTCTTTTCAATATTATTGGCACGCTGATTTGCAACATTTTCAGAAAAATTTATATATACATATAGTTTCTTTTTTTTTAATCAGAATAGGCTTATGGCCTTCAATTCGGGCTTCAACCTTGTCCAATGGATTATTGAAAATTGCAAGACTATGGTATTTACAATGATGAAAATCTAATCTGATTTTTTTAGAAGAAGTAATGTTTTAGCATCTTGCCATTGACAGGACCTCCAAACAACTCTATTCCATCCATCTCTTGCAAGAAAAATGCATTATATCCTCTAAAAGAATGAATAATGTATGGGCCTTTCCACAGGTTTTCAAACTGGCCATGCTTACCTTTATCTTCTCTTCTGGAATCCCATTTCAACACTTTATCTCCAATATTGAAATCATTTGATTTTTTTATTTTCTCAAAATTCTTCTTCATATTATATTGCACCATCTGAGTTCTGTTGTACACCTCTTCTCTAGACTACTACAATAGAATGGTCTAGCTTATTCTTCCTTGTACATCATTTTCTTCAGCCTGCACTTCTTGAATGAGTTTCATGGATGGCACTCCTAAGGATGTTGGGAAAAATGCATCCATTCCATAGACTAACTGGTATGGTAACATGCCAATTGATTTCTTGTTTGTCAGTCTGTCAGCCCACAATGCATGCACCAATTTTTTATGCCAGGATTTCTTATTGTCTTCTAGCTACTTCTTGATGATGTTGACTAGGATCTTGTTGCAAGACTCAGCTAGTCCATTACCTTGAGGGTAATAAGTTGTTGAATTCCCCAAAGCAATGTGATATCTGTGGAAAAAATCCACCATCTTCTTGGAATTAAATGCAACAGCATTATCTGTAATGATTTTCCTAGGACAACCAAATCTGGGCAGGATGTTGGCTTCAAGGAATTTGATAATCATTGAGTCAATAGTAGTTCTGGAAGGAATGGCCTCTATTCATTTGGTAAAATAGTCCGTAGTAGTAAGGATCCATTTATCTTGGGAAGAGGAGGAAGGGTGGACTTCTCCAATGAAGTCTAAACCCCATTGTTGGAAAGGAGCTTCAACAAAGATTGGTTGTAAAGGCAGAGGCAACAAATTTCTTTTTCCCTCAAAAATTTTGGCATTTATGACAGGTAGCTACCATTTTGTGGATATCCGGGAAGAGAGTAGGCCAATAGAAACCAACACTAAGGATCTTGTGGGCAGTTGTTTTCTAATATACATGGCCTCCACAATCCCCTTCATGGAATTGTTTCATAACCCTATCTACATCTTCTTGAAGTAAACATTTAAGAAACATGCCCCCAGAATCTTTCCAATACAAAACATTTTCTAGGATGCAGAATTTTACAAATTTTAATTTCAAGAATCTAGATTTTTTTTTTGAAAAAACAGGAGGAGCATTTAAATAAAACATAATATATAGTATATATGCATACCAGCGAGAATTTAGGAACGCTTCCTCAATAGGTGGAGTTGTAATCTCCTCTTGTTCAACTAGTGAATGAATCATGTTAATATCTAGTGCTTGAAAATTTGTTTCAACTATCAATTTGGCTAATCCTTGTCCCTTGATTAGTTTGGTGGGTTTGATCTCTAAATCATACTCCAAGATGATAACAATCCACTTGCCTCTTTTTCCATCAGGATCCTTTGTTAGGATGTCTTTGAAAACTATATTGGGCACAAATACAATGATATGTGAATACAGAATGTAAACTCTAAAATACTTCAGTGCTTTGATCAAGGCAAAAGCCTGCTTTTCCATGATATTGTACTTCAAAGGTGCATCTCTTAAAGCTTGGCTAAAAAATGCTATGGGCTACTCTTTTCCATCCTTATTTTTCTACAAAAATTTTGTGTACTGATGCAAAGGACAAAATGATGAAATCCTTGGTGAAATTAGGGTTGATCAGAACTGGTGCCATTGTGAGTGCCTACTTTACTAGGTCGAAAGACTCTTTAGCCTCCCTGGTCCAGTTGACTCCTAAATATCTCTTGAGCATGTTAGTGATATTCCTCAATAGTTCTGCTAGGTTTGGTATAAACCTTCTTAAAAAGTTTATCTTTCCAAGGAAAGATTGTAGCTCCTTTTCTAGGATGACTGATTTGTAGTATGCCTTCAATCCTATTATGGTTAATATTGATCCCTTCTTCATATATGATGTGGCCTAGAAGCTTTCCTTATTCAATAAAAAATAATAATTTCTTAGGATTCAGAGATAGAGTGATCCTTCTGCATTTTTCAAAATCTCTTCTCAAATGGGCCAAATTTCCTTCATCGGTTTCTGAATATACTATAATATCATCAAGATATATCACAATGAAAAGACCAATTTCTTCTAAAAAATCAATATTCATTGCTCTCTGAAAAGTGGCACCAACATTTATTAATCCAAAGGTCATTTTTACCTACATGAAGGTTCTCCAAGGATTAGTAAAAGTTGTTTTGTGTTGATCATCTAGAGGCACCAACACTTGATTGTACCCTAAAAATCCATCTAGCAAAGATATTCTTTTGGAGCCCACTACCCTTTGCAATATGTGGTACATCTTTGGTAAGGGGTAGTTGTCCTTAATGATGCCTTGTTTATATTTTTGAATTCAATGCAGAGCCTGATCTCACTGGTTTTCTTTCTCATAGGTACAATATTGGAAACCCATTCAGAGTACCTAATTGGAACTATTATCTTGGCATCATACATTTTCTTGATATCCTTCTCAACCAGAGGCATTTGGAAAGGATTTATCCTATGCAGTTTCTGTTTGAAAGGCTTCTGGTTCTCCTTGACTGGGATTTTGTGCTAGATAATATCAATATCATAAGATTTCAGGTCTTCATAACCCCAGGCAAACACGTCAATAAACTCTTTGAACAAAGAAGTGTATTTCTTCTTTATGGATGCTAGCAGTGTCTTTGATAACTTTATCATCTTGGGCTCTTGCTCACTACCCAGATTGTACTCCTCGATATTTGCTTCTATAGATTCCATATTTTTTTCCTAGCCACATCATTGAAATCAAATAGTTCCTCCAGAGGGACAAGTCCTCTAGGAAAGGTGTTGTCTCTGAATGGCAATACTTCAAATTCTTCTTTTTTTGGATCTTCATGCAACTCTGTCCTATGTTGATCTTCATTTTCTCAAAAATTAACATCAGAATTGTGAGGGGGCTCCTCCCTATGGATTTTCTCTCTAGTGGAATGGTCTTCTTCACAGTCTAGGTCCAAACCGGAATATTCAAACTCACCCTTAGATTGCAGGAAATTCTCAATTTTTTTGTCACCTCCAAAGACTTTCCAATATCTCATACTGTTAGGAATTTTTCAATGGGGTTTAACCTGCACTGTATATTATTCGTTGGGATGAGGTAATTAACAAGTGATGGTTGAAAATGCTAACCCATTAGCTAGGATATTTTGATTCCTTGGAACTACAGCAAGGTCATATTCTTCAAATGTTTTTAGGATGTCAAGGGCAGCATTCTTGTATGCTCTCAATCTAGGATGCTTCGATAAATATTATCCCATGATTTGTTTAATGACTAGCTCAAAATCCCCATGAATAGAGATTCTTTTGGCTCCTAGTTTCTTCAGTAGTTGTAAACCCAAAAGGAGTGCTTCATATTCTGCTATATTGTTAGTACACTAAAATTTTACCTTGTATGAATGCCCTTCTGCATAGTTATTTTCAGTATTTCATACCCACACGCCTGCTCCTGAGCCAGCTTTTCCACAAGAACCATCAAAACTCATTTTCCAAAAAGGTTCAATTTCAGACTTGTGTTGCACAATTTCCGTTTGGTCTAACTATTCTCTCTTATGGTCTTTTTCTTCTCCAGCTATTTGTTCATTAATATTTTCATCATTGTAAAGAATAAATGAATCAAGGTCAGAGTGGATAGAGTAGAAATGGTAGTTATGAGGTTCTTCCTGACTACTAATCATGTATTTCATTGGAGTCTCCCTATACAATCTCCTTTATTGGACAAAAATTGGTATGGTATCATAAGTCATATCCATTTGGAGGGTTCATGAAAGCTTGGCTCCCCATGAGCATGATAAAAGCATACCATGTTTTGGGGGGATGTCAACCACCACTATATCCATCACTAGACTCTTGGCTGGTATCTGGGCTAAAGTAATACAAACATCTTTGATGAGGCTTGGACATTTAACTTTGTTGGAGTCAAATGAGTACAAGTCTTTGTAGGGTCTAGTTATCTCTAGGCCAAGTTTCTCCATAATTTCCTTAGGCATGAGATTATGAGATGCACCTAAGTCTATCATGACATTATGGAGGATTTTATCATGAACATTCAAACTGAAATAAAATGGGGGAATGCCTCCCTCTTATAATTTACCCTCTACTGCTAGCCCAAACAAAAGTTCAGGTTTGTCATTATTTAGATTGACAGTGCTAGTAATTTATTCTATGTTCATCTCTTTTAGGACTTGGAACCTATATACATCCTGGTTCACCAATTCAGTGAGAGAGATATAAAATTTTATTTTGGCGATCTCATTCTAAATTTTGAATGGTCTTTCTGTCTTTGGCATATTTGAATCAGCCTTCTCAGGCACTATTTTTGCAGCAACTTTAGATTGTTGACTTGCACTAGGGATATCAATTGGAACAGTTTTTTAAGGGCTAACTAGTGGTCTACTAGTGCTGCTTTCTAGATCATTATTTCCAGCGATTTTAGTAATTTTCTTTGAACTCTCTATTGTTTTCTTGGGATGAGCTTCAGGGGCCTTTGTAGCAGAGTTTTCAGAATTCCTTCTCTGGAAATATCTAATTTTTTCTTTCTTCAAAGGTTATATTATCTATGCACCTCCATTATGTCACTCTCGAATCCTTGTTTATAATCTTCAGACTCTTCAAATTCTACTTTAGTTTGAGTCAAAGAACATAAATCTTGTTCTTCTTCGGTGAGGAGAACAATATCTTCCTTATTAATTCCCATCATATTAATTTGAATTTCTTCTAGTTCTTCAACCACCCCCTCATCTTCATTAGCATAAATTTGCTGGAATGGAGGCCTAATTTGTTGGTCAGATCCTCTCTGTTCTCTCTGTCTTATTTTAGGGGGGTTTCTTCTAATGTTTTGGTTTCTATTTGAGGAGCTGGTTGATTTTCCTTATGGAAAACTCTCTAATTCAAGTTAATCCTATCCATCATTCTATCCATGGTTATCACCAGGCTATCAATCTTAGAATCAAATGTGGAGGTTGTGTGCTCTTCCATAATATCGACTCTCTTCTCATTTCTCATCCTAGCCCTCTTTGCAATAAGGTTTTCTTTCACACTTATTGCACCACTTTGCATGTCTTCCAATGTAGAAGGATCTTTTTCTCTCAGCTGATAAGCCATCTCTGGGTCGAAACCATCTGAAAATTTCATTACGGCTAAACCTTTTGGGGGTTTCATGTGAGGAGGGCGGGTGTTGTATACACTGTTGAACCTGGTATAGTAATCTTCGACACTCTCTCCAACATTTCTCTTGATGTTTTCATATTCTTACAAGATTTAGAGAAGGTTTTTCTTAACTTCCCATTTATTTATGAATATATGGTGAAGGGCAGGGAGGTCATGGACATTGTTTGGGGTCAAGCCCTTGAACCATTTTTTTACTTCTCCCCCTAAAATTTGAGCAAAAATTCTCAGTTGGATAGTTTCATCCTCTATCTCTTGGTAGTAAAAATCATCATTCATTTTGTCTACATGTTGTTGGGCAGTTTCAAGACCAATTCCATCAAAATGTGGGATTTTGGATTGATAATCCTGTGGCATAGGCACCATAGGTTGTAGTAGTGCTAATGGATCATACTAGGTTGCTATGATTGGTGGTGGGGGAACCCAAGGAGGGTTGACCAAGGGAGGTGGAGGGTTAAATGGAGGAAGGTGGAAATTGTAGGAGATGTAGATACAGTTGAGCAATTTGACTGAGGATGAGTAGACTTGGAGATAACAGAAGGAGATGCTACAGTCAGAGCATATAATTATACAGACTACTGAAGATAAGCATCATAAATAGCTAAAGTAAGCTTTGTTACCAAATCTTGAAGGGAGTCAAAGTGTTGGAGAAGACGAAATTCAGTTTGAGTGGGTGTAGAGGCTTCCCCAATAGGACTTTGTTGTAAGATGGATAGATCAAAAACTATTTGGGCTATCCGATTCTGAGATTTGGTTCTGAAAAATATTTTCTCAAAGTGTAAGTCAAACTGGATATCTTGCAAGGTTACAAGTTTTTCAGGGAGGGAACTTTCTTTTTGAAGAGGCTTGCTAATAGTCAGACTCTCAGATCTAGGAGTTTTTCTTAGGATTTTCTCTCGATTTTCAACTATTGTTGGGGGATTTGGGTTAGGATGGGATCTGGTAAAGATTCTTCTAGAATCCAGAATTCAGATCCAAGGGAAAAACATGACAAATTTTTTTCCAAAAGAAAATCTGTAGAAAACACTTAAATCACAGAGTAATTCGACTGGGGTTTCTAATTTCTGATGAATGATGATATTTTCAATAATTCCCTAGTATGATCGCCATTATTTTATTACTCTTTAATTTTTAATATTGGTAAGAACAAATGACAGAGGAAAACATAAAACCACTTTGGATTCCAGGACCTAGCCTTCCTAGACTCAGAGAGGGCTCTCTCTATCTCCGATTTGAATTTATCTTTAATATCACAAATTTTGATGTTAGGCTAGTTACAGTGATAGAAGTGTTGGTTTTTTTTTATTTATTGGGCGGTTGGATGAGAATGTCTGCAGGGACTAATCCATTGAAACATGGATTCAAAGGCTGGAATGGCACATCAACATCCAAGAGCATCACATAGGAAAGATAACTGTTCTAATTGGATCTCTAAAGCTGTATGAATTATGAGGTGAAATAAATAGTGAGGTTCAGTAGTGACTAAAGAGAAGTTAATAATTATTTAATGAGGCTTTAGCAGAAAACCTTCAAATTGTAAATGCAAACATAATTAAGGTTCTCTGACAACAAATATTAATCTAAAATTTTTGTTTTACAATTATATGAATAGATGCACAGTAGGGAAAACAATAAAAACATTTAAAATAGAGACGTATCACATCACCATTTTGACACAACTCAAGAATCCTTTAAACAGTCTTTAATTATTGATGTCCAGCTCCAAAATTACAATGCTCCCATATAGTAGTTCTTACAATGCAAGGGCTAACAATATCCAACCCCTGATAAAGAAAATTCAAACAGTATTTAACCAAAACTTGAGTTGGTTGCCCAAATTAACTTTGGAAAACCTCATTAATTACAAAAAAAATGAAATGAGACAAGTGTGGCCATGCAAGGCTCGGACAAAGAAAATCTCTAACAAAACACCGCATGTAGAATTAATTTTGGTAACTCTTCAAGAATCCAAAACTCAGGCGGCTATTTGTAAACCCAAAAAGTGGCTTGGAGGAAGCTGGTATGGTTGTGAGGAGGCAACGATAGGTGGCTCTGACATCTGGCTCTTCTTTTGGGATGCTTCTGCTAGATCATTAAAGATGATGCGATGCTGGCATTTCTGATCAATCAGTGGCTGTGCTAAGGTGTCCATCGTGTTTTTTCAATATTGGTACATAAAAAAATTGTTCCACTCCTTTTTGTTGGGAATTATCGTTCCTATGACCTTTTGATACACTTCATCCACCAAGGGTTCAATATTGTTCAGGATTCTGTTGATGGCTATGTCCAACACTTCTCCTCTAATTGCCTTACTAAGTTCTTCTTAGTGAGGACCTTTCTTACTTCTAATATGGTTGTTTTTTTGTCTTGTACATCCAGCTCTTCAAGCTCATAGCTGGTTTTGACGTTTAGGAATTTTATGATTTTAGGGGTTGTGATTGGAATGTTTCCTAATTCATGATTTTATTTTTCAATGGCCATTGCGCATTTGTCCACCAACTCTTTCTGTTCAAAAATGATGTGGATGAAGTGCCAAATTCCCTCCATTGACTCTATGATACTACCCCAAATTATCAATTTCATTTGGCCAAAAATGCATGATGCCTGAAATTTTCTTCTCTACCTTCTCCAATTCTCTACTTTTTGGCCATCTCATGGGAAGTTTCAGACCTGGCCTTTTGATCTTTCAGGATGCCAATCTATGCTTCAAATTTCTAGATCTCTTGTGACTATAGGGTCACACGTTCCATGGCCTTTGACAGCCGGTCTGTCCCACTAGATGCTCTAGCAGTTGTGGGAACAACTGATGGAATTGTTGAAATGGGGACAACTTCCAGTGGGATGAGTGCCACTCGTGATGATTCTTATTTTTCCTTCAGTAGCTTCTCCATCTCGTTTTCCATCTGTTTGATTTGGGTAGACTATTCTACCACCTACTAATATATCTCCTCCTTCTGTGACTCATCTTCCTCAATGCCTTTGGCCAAGGGGTCTTATGTTGCTGGCATCTTGAGTTGTTTCCTAAGGGCTGCTATGTCAACATTATTCTTTTTCAAAACCTCCTCCACAGCTTGAACAATGGATGGATCATGACCCAGCTTCACTATCAAAACTTCTGAAGACTTGATCCTTGTATCTTTAGCCATGGCAGATGTATTTTCTATCCTGAGTTGCGATTGAGCATTGGATAAGGATACCTGCAACTTTGACAATCTCATAGAAGTACTTGTCATGGTGGAGGCCACCATCTCTCCAGTCTGCTTGTGTAATTCCATATGGTCAATTGGATGGATTTCCTTGGCATTAAATTTAAATGATTCCTTCTTGTAATCTCCTGCTCCTTGGGGTCATGGGACCAAGGCTTCTAGAAATTCCATCCACATCCATCCCTTCTCAATGTCAAAAGTAGACAATAGCATAGTTTGTGAACTTGGGGTCTACTTCCAGAATTGGTTGTATGTGTTCATTTCTCAATTTTATCTCCTTGAATGTGTCATAAACTAGTTTTTCTTGGCCTTCTATGGCAGTTCTAGAAGTAAATGTCGGCAAGGCATGCTACTGCAGAGACGTTGCGGATGTATATGTAGGGGAGGCCATTGTTTGACCACCCACTAGAGATGGACTAGGGGTGTCTGTGATATGGACTATTGTTTTCTACCCTTATTCTACTCCTTTATCAGTATCCATATGAACTCGGGACCTCTTCCTATATCTTTGTTTGAATTCTTTACTAAAGGTATCAGTCACTAAAGTTAATTGATCCTCTCTTGGACTTTTTCTTCCTGTATCTTTCTCTTACTCTTTCCCCTTGTCTTCTTTTCCTTATACATTATTCCTTTCTTGTGGTGTTGGGGTATGGATGCCTGGAGTGGAGAACACTTTTTATTCCTCTTCTTGAAGGGTGTTGGCAACCCATTCTGTTTGATTGGCATACTGCTCAAATGAAGGTCTATATGTGTGAACATAAGCTGTGGATATGTTTTCCTCCAATTTTCTGGAGATAATCCCTGCAGGGTCATAAGACTAAGTGAAACTGTAGCTGAAACCCATCTCTTTCAATATATTTTCTACCTCTTGTCTTGTTGATCTACTATTACAGATGAAATGCCCAATTTTTGTCTTGATCTTGAACTAAGCCTTCTTCTTTGTATAAATAAAGTGGAGCTCATCTGCATGTATCAATTGCCTTATGTATTCAAGTGCAAAGACCCTCATGGACAGGAAATTTGGAAATTTGTAAGGGGATAGCTCATTTCCATAGACTCAAATCTCTGTGTAATTTTGGTATAAATACCAATCTGTTGTCTTCACTTTATCTGTTAGCTGCACGATTTTCCTGATTTCTTCATTTATCCTAGGCTCTGTTGCATTGCTGAGTGTGCTAATGGATTGGTGCACAAACAAATCCGCAAAATCCTTGTATGTATAATCCTTCTGATCTTTTAATAGAAGGGTGGTCTAGAAAATGACATATTGAGGCACATCATCTTCATTTACCTTGGTCATCCAAAATTGAAACCTTCTGGACTAGAAATGGACAAACATATATAACAACACAGAGGAATATTTGAAAAACTCCTATGTATTAAACTTTAAAAAATGTTCATGAATGGCCTCTACAAGAAACTGAGCATACTTGAATAGGAAATTAGGTTTAGCATCTAGGGAAAGAGTGGGAAAAAAACCTATCACAACTTCATCTACCCACTGATTAGTGTGATAAACGAATAAATGAGATAAAACAGACATAATGTGCTTGTTCCTATCAGAAAAGACAGATGAGGGATAAGGAAGGTTATTTGTAGGAATTGGGGTATGTGGGGCCATGGAAAGTTGTAAATTTTTGGCTTTGCTAGCAGGGTCAAGCTTATGATAACATTCTCTAAGGGCTTCATACAAGAAAGGGACCACTTTTTTAGGAGTGGGGGGCCTGCATCATCTACTGGATGGATTGGGCATTGATGGAAAACAAGATTTCTCCTGTTGGGGTGACTATGGTCCTCTAATTAGTGTCATAATAGCTCCGACATTTCCTGATGAAATCTGAGAAACTATGGATTTTTGGAAAGATGTAAAGAGGTAGATGGGTCTCCCATAGGCTAATGTCATCGGATCCTTCGAGAAATTGGTACTCAAACCATATGTAGATATCGAATAAAGCAGAATCCGACTTTGTCTCACATATTTTGTAGTCTTTGTCTTCTAGGGCCAAGTGATCCAGGTCCACTTGTGGGTAAAGCATAGGATTAAAAGGCTGTTGATCTAGCTTTGGAGGCATCTCTTCAATTATTCTTCTTTCACAATCTACAATGGAGAATGGGATGATAGAGGGTGGAACAGAGAAAGGGAAATTTCTATGGATCGGCACTGGGGAAGGGATATAAAAAAAGTGGATCATGACCGAGATTGAATAGTCTAAAGGAGAACTATAATCCAGTCTACAGAGAGCTGAAAAATCTTCCTTGATAAACAGATGGCTCTTCGGCAACAATTTGCACAATTTTCTCTTTCTCTCATAATACCTGCAAATTTTAACACCTGTGGCAATTTGATAACACCCAACCAAGTAACTTTGCAATTATGCTAACATTTATATTTAAAACAATGATTTGGTGGTATGGAGGTGGTGCGGGTATATTGGATAACGGCTCGACCCTTTATGGTGCAACGAATTTCTTGACAGACGGGGATTTGATTTGAGTGAAGCGGACAGGCGAGAGAAAACCTGGCATGAATGGTACAGGAAACAGTCAAAGGCGTAGTGGTTTGGTGGGTGGCACGAAGGTTTTTTAGGAGGGGGTGAGATTGGTAAATGGTATTGGCCCAAGTGGGGTGTGAAATAGCCATGGGCACGACACGTAGCCGAACAGGCGGTATGGGGTACCACCCATTTCGGATCACCCTCCTTTGTTAACTTTTAGCAGATTGGGGGAGGCCAAATGACATTGTGATCCATACGATACGCGGAGGTAAGCGGGGATGAAAAAGAGTTGTGGGAGTTTTACACAAACATGACGTCGCAAGGAACATGTGGGTCCGCCCGGAGCCCACAGGTGTAGTATTCCCAATTTGGACTACTCAGCAAAACAGGCCTGAAAACCGCATTTTTCAGGAATGTGTGCTTCAAAAAACAATACCAGCCCTTGGATCCCTTATATCAGAGTATCTAAGACTGAAATCCAAGAGTTGGCTCAAAATAAATCACTCTAGGTGGGTTAAACAGATCTTCCACACCTAGTTGTCTTCTAGAATATTGCGCAATGAAGGGCTACAACAGTACAAAACACAACGCTGGAGTAGCATAGAGCTAATAAATCTGATATGTGTTAAAAAAAACCTCAGAAACAATTGTATATACAGCAGCAATAATTAATACTAATTCTACTGACAAAGGATGGGGAAAAGCAGTGATTTTAGCCCTAAAATGAGTGTATTCAGCAATTTGCATAAAAATAAGGAAAATGGCAGTATGTTATTTTATATTAGGCTATGAGGGACTCCCATATCAAAATTTCAGGTCAAACAAATGATCCTAGCTATATTAAACAGTTCCTCCAATCCCGACTAGGCTTAAAAACCCTGATTCCCCATGACTTAAAGTATGCAAAAGTTTACTGAAGCATGGATAGCATAATTTATGAAGGTGAAAGTTATAACAGAGTGTGATCAATATTAAATCAAGCCTAAGCTATGGCCTAAGTAATATACAAGAGAAATACAAGCATTTACAATGATTACAAGCCTCAAATAGGTGCTACAACAATGGATTGAGACAAGAAAGTTTAACAGCGTAAATTTCGGGAGGATGAAGCTTATTTTTATTAAATTTCAGATCTATAACATATCTGTATACAAAATGGTAGATATATTGCATATTTGTATACAAAAGGGACTTTAGAATACACTCCCCTTGGGGATCTCAACAAATGATCAACAAGAGTGAGTAGATCTGAGATCTAAGTCACAATTCTGCAGCAGTATTCATAAATTCTGTAGTAAATACATCAAAAAAATAAATCATATATGAAGGGTACATGGATTGGTTGGTGTTACACCATTTTTTGGTCATCTAAACTATTATCATTAGATGGACCCAAGTACACCATGTAAGACCAATTTTACCCTAAGTAAAATTGCTTTCACTATGTTAAAACAGGAAACCCCAAAAGGAAATATTAAACAAACCTATATTTGTTTGATTTTCCTCATGGAATAATTAATTAAACCATAATTTAATTATTATTCCGAGTCATGTTTAACCCAAAATCAAAGAAATTAATTAGATAAACCTTATTTATCTTATTATTTTCTAGGAATAATTATTTAAACCTTATTTAGATAATATTCCTTGTTAAATATGACCAAATCACCCACAAATAATTAAATAAATCATTATTTATTTAATTATCTTTCAACTACTTCCTTAAATAATTAAATAAATCATTATTTATTTGATTATCTTCTAACCGCTTCCTTAAAAAGATAAATAAATCATTTATTTATTTATTTTTGACAAATTAAGGGATTTGACCAAGTCAAATACCTTTTCCCTCCAACAAATATAATAAAATATTCCATAAAAAGTGGATCTAGATCTGGTTAACCCATGCACCAAGATCTATAATGACCCAATATTTTGTTATAAATAGGAGGGTTTTTCCTACCATTCTTCACCTTTTGTTGCCTATTAGATCACTCTGGATCTATACACTTGGTCACTCTTTTCTACCATTTGCTGTGTGAGCTCCCTTTGAGTTCTATTCTTTTTGTGGGTTTTCTACACCAACAAGAGAGAGAAATCTTAGATCTGAAGTGCTGAGGACTTCCAAGAACCCATCCCACTGAGGAGAATTGGATATGCCTTCTTGTTTTCCTCCCAGGTGCCCGATTAATACAAAAATTCTTTCAAAAATTGTTCTTGTCGTGTCTATTGGTATATGGAGCAAACCCTTATTTTTACTGCTTAATGTCTTTCCATGCATAGATCTGGTTTTTTGCAGCTCTTTTCTTGTTCAACTAACCGCAGATCTAAAGATATTGGCAGCCACTTTTGTTGTTAGGGCTATTAGTTATGCGTAGCTAAAGTGGTCCTTTTTCGTACACTTCAACAAAGGATTCATACTAACAAATGGCAACTCCACACGGGTTTTAAATTACGACTGCTGTCGTTTTTCATATTCCTGCATATCCAGCTACTTCAGACCCTAGGGTTTCTTTTTAGCTGTTTATTTTTCCTATTTTTATGTTGTTTTTCTCACATAAAACCCTAAAACATCAAAATTTCTAACTTCCGTGTGTTTCTGGCCCTATTGCGCAGGTAAGCGACACCAGCCGCAACTGAGATGACAACTTTTCTGAAAATCTGCCGCCAAGACAACCGGAACGGGGGGTCGCACGTTTTGGCCCATAACCTGTGACCTGGACCTCCAGGTCGCACTTTTCTGCCCCTTTTCTGTGACTTGCACTGAAAACAGGTCAGAAACTGCGACCTGCCATTTTTTCAGTAATTTCTCTACAATTTTTCTGGGTTCTGCTGCAGCTTCTGTCAGGGTCTTCCAGCCTCTGTCTCAGCCCGCTTTGACCAAGTTCTGATCTGTTTTTACTCATCTAAGTGGGAACCTAGCCCCCTAGGGCTTTAGTACCCTCCACTTTTTGTGGAAGAGTTTTAGCTGTTTCAGCCGTCTGTTTTTTAGAGCTTCAGCCTCCTTTTTTCCAGATCTGTTACCTCCCTTTCAGATCCATTGTAATCAGCCCTTCTACCTCTCAAATCACCTCCTGAATATTTGTTTGGACCTGCTTTTAGGGCCTCCTCCTTGCCCCCTCCGCTTTTGCTGATTACCTTCCTTTTTCCAGCCACCTTGCCTCTGTCTCTTGGCTTTGATCTGCACCTCTTTCGAGTATCTTTATCCTTTAGATCCCTGTCCCTTTTGACCCTAGATCTATTGGCCTCTTTTTATGTGTGTTTTGACTAGATTTTTGCCCTCTTTTAGAGTAGTTTTGAGAGACCCACCTTTTTGGGTTAGATTGATGCATGTTTAGCTGTTAAATGTTCTGTTACTTTAGCATTATATATTGTTCTCTACAGATTTCTTTTCAGTTACGCAGCACACTTTTTCTTGCTCTCAAAATGAAAAGGGTTTAAAAA
The DNA here is from genome assembly GCA_034641835.2 of Pinus albicaulis. Taxonomy (NCBI): domain Eukaryota; kingdom Viridiplantae; phylum Streptophyta; class Pinopsida; order Pinales; family Pinaceae; genus Pinus; species Pinus albicaulis. Next base: position 223,778,865 of record CM076579.1, read on the forward strand.
TTAAAATTAACGTGCATCACACACTGACCCTAAGTGAAGAAGCGCCTGGTTAACACCGCCTGGCAAAGACTCTAAAATCAATTGTCACTGCACCTTGTCTACGCTTGACCTCTCTTGATTTTGTCCCTTTCTGCCCCTGTCGGTTTCCTTCTTCCTGTCATCATTGCGCCCCCTAGGCTCCTTTCCAGGAGACTTCTTGGCCTTCACCCTCAGTTTCCGGTCGATCGACCTGCTCCGACCCGCCGTCGTCGAGCCAGTCCTCCTCCGAGTCCGAACTCCGACTCCTCTCCTGATCCATCGGGTTCCCTTTCTCCTCTTGGTTCTCCCCCTGTCACCTTCACCATGTCTGGTCCAGGGCCTAATGCTGGTGGTGCTCCAGGCCCTAATGCCGGACCTGCCACTAGCGGAACCGCCACAGGAACTACCTCGGCCACACCCTTGCTGCCGTACATTGCAGGCCTCAGCCTCCCCGATTTCAATCAGTTGATCAACGACCCTATCCGCCACGATGTTGGTTGGCCTGCTATGCCAACCAAGCTCCCCTCCGACATCCCTAAGTTCGAAGGCCTTACTGGAGAAGATCCAACCAATCATGTCTGATCTTTCCACATGTGGTGTTCCTCCAATTCCATTACCGATGACTCCATCCATCTTCGTTTGTTCCAACGCACGCTTACCGGCGAAGCTTCTAAATGGTATGTTGAACAAGCCACCTCTTCCCATACCACCTTTGCGACCCTTGCCCAAGCCTTTTTGTCTTATTTCCAACTCCCTCTCCGATACGACACTGGCACGGAGCTCTTGACTTCCTTCAAGCAATCCTCTTCAACCCGCCTTTCCGCCCATGTTCAGGAATGGCGAAGAAGACGGAGCTTATGTCGAGCCCCTCCCTTCGAAGATCGGGTTTATATGGACTGGTTCCTTCGCACCCTTCCAGCTCCCATCGGCAAAGATGTCGCCTCCCATTTTCCTCAAACCGAAGAAGCTGCCCTCCAAATAGCCTTGAAATATGACCTGATATATGCTCAATCTGGTTATGTTTATACCGTTCTTCCCGACCTCCCTAGGCCCGGTGGCGCTAACGCCGCGGGGGCATCTCATTCCGCCGACGGTATCATTGGAGCCCTTTCCCATCCATACGCTCAACCTCCTATGGGCTATAGTCTCCCTCAGGGAGGGGCCAGCACCTCCAACACTCTTCCCCCTCCCGGTAGCATGTATCCAGGATACGGCATGCCTCCTCCTTTTTCCCAACCTCCTGCGTACCTCAATGTTGCCCAACCTAACCATTACCTTTATCCGCAGCCTGGTGCGCTAGCTCCTCCAGCATATGCACTTCCATCTCCCTTGCCTCCTCCAAACCCGCAACAACACTTACAGCCCCCTCCAGGGCAAGTATTTGAACAGCAGGGCGCGACTAATCCCCCTTCTTCTCAAAGAAGGCGGAGAGGAAATCCAAACCCATCTACCCCTGGTACCTGTGGACCCAATTCTGGTGTGGACCCTGACACTGCCAACCAGCAACAGGGCATTCAGCCCAAGCCGGACAAATCGCTTCGCACAAACAAGCCTTGTTCGTGTTGCGATGTTTATGGTCATTATACCCATGATTGTCCCCTCTTACCCCAGATGCGGCAGATGTGGGAGTCTCAAGCCACATTGCGCGGACAACACGCCTCCCCTCATGCTCCTCCTAATGTGGCCACCACCCAACCAGCTGTGTTTACTGATCCTTTCCCTCAGCAAGGATTCGTGGCTACCCAACCGCCTGATAGCCAGGTCGCCACTCCCCCTTCTCTTTCTGGTTCCTCTGATTACCAGATCCTTATGATGCACTCCGATCCTTCCCCGACCGTCGACCTTCACCTTCAAACTCGGTCTCGCCAGTACCCCAAGCCTTCTACTCCGTCTGCCCCCGAGCCTCCTTCTTCAGGTTCTACAGAGCCTCTTTCGACATCCAGTGGCCCCTTACATATCCCTCAACCCAAAGTTGAGGTTCATACCAAGGTTCCCAAGGGACCACTACGTCGAAACGCTGCTTCCGGTCGAGCTGCTCATTCGTATAATATAGTAGATGATTTGGCGCAATCCCCTGCTGCCATTTCCACACTGGAACTCCTCCAGTCGTGCCCTTCCCAAAAGAGGGCTCTACTATCTGCCGTGGGCGCTGTAGATCCTGCTGATGACCAAATGATTGTTTTCGACGCCACTCAATCGGACCATCCTCCTCTCCCTCCTTCCGTCGCCTTCCAAATCCCAGTAAAAATCTGGAACGCCAACGTTTCCCGGTGCATAATTGATGAGGGGGCATCCACCTGTGTGATGTCCGCTTCGGTTTGGAAGCAACTCGGATCTCCTGAGCTGGCCCCTTCCACGATCACCCTTCGAGCGTTGGATGGCCATGCCTCCCAGCCCATTGGCCTATTCTGTAATTGTTCTATCACCCTCGCTGGTAAGACTGTTTGCGTTGACGTCGAAGTCATCGATGCCCCGCTAGACTACAACATTCTATTGGGGCGAAGCTACACCTATGCTATGTCTGCTGTCCCATCCGCGGTTTTCCGCAAGATGTCTTTCCCTCATAATGGAAAAATAGTCACCATTGACCAGTTGAGATATCATGAGCCAAAATCTCAGACCTCACCTGAGACGACCATCTCTTCTGTAGCCAACAAGCAAACCGTCGATTCCTTGACCAGTGTCTACCCCGGCGTTTACAAATATTCCTCCCTGCTTGGAACTTTCCCTAACCTTCCTCCTCCTCCCACCACTGATCCCAGCTCATCGAATGTTTGCATGATGCAATCGTCTCAGGCTGCTCGTAAGCGGCCTGCCTCGACTAGTCAGCAACCTCTCCCTCGCCCTCCGCAACCCGCTCCTAGCCATTCATCTCAGCGAGCCGGACCTCCTCCTTCTGGCCCTCCCCCTACAGCTGGTATCCCTGAACCCCTTTATCCTCCTGGATCGGTTCCTCCTGGCCTTAACCATCTCGAAGCCGTCCCTCCTGGTCATTACCCTGATGGGCAGATCCCTTTCCTAGCTCCCCCTCCCGGAGTATATTCTGTCCCCATCATGGCCACCCTCTCTCTCCCTAACCTGACCTTGGGCATACCGGTCTGGTACCTCGATCCCCCAGCCACCACCCCTCCTGGTCACCCCAAACCCTACATGGCTTTGACACCGGTTCAACCAGTCCCCCTCGCTTCCTCTGTTGCCACTGTGCCCCCAGCACCTCCACAGGACCCTTCTCCTGTCGTGACGGCTCTCGGGAAGAAAGGCAAAGCCCGCAAGGGGGCACCTAAAGATAAGACCACCACGACCGACCCGGCCCCTCCTCCGCCCACAAAGCCCTGTGCCTTATGTGACGTCACCGGTCATGCCACCCATGCTTGTCCCGAGTTGCCCCGTATTCAGCCCATGGTTAAAGTCGCGTTCCCCGAGTCTACGGTCCTTGAAGCCTCCATTCCTTCTTCGTCCGTAACCAAGAACCCCAAGACTCTCCGCACCAACAAGCCCTGCGCTTTGTGCGGCGTTCATGGCCATTACGCCCACCATTGTCCTCACTTGATGCATTACCGCGCCTCTTTAGAGGTGGTCCGAGAGTATGAGGTTGAACAAAATCAATCCGCCTCTCCCATCCTCGCGTAGTATGTTTCAGGTCAGCCTGAGGATCCCCCCACTCCCATCGACATTTCCCCCCCTGATGTTCAGATGACAGAGTCTACTGTAACCATTCTTTACCTATCCTCCTCTGCGAGACACTTGGAGCCTAGCCCCCCTGCATCCTCCCCTGTTGTGTCACCTGACCACCCCTTTTCTACCCATACGCAAGATCACTCCACCCGTGTCTCTGTTAACCTCCGCAGCCCGAGTCCTCTCCATACTTCCGATAGCCCTCGTATACCACCCTCCAGTTTGTATATGAGTCACAGTCATCCTGCTCCTTGCACTCCCTCCCGCAGTTGCCGCCCAATGTCTTCTGTGCACTCACGCTGCCGTCATTGCCTCTCCTCCCCTCATTTGTTGTCTTGTAACACCATTCCGCGGGACCCCCCGTCCACACCCTTTATCAGTTACGCCGATGGTGCAAGTCGTTACTCCCGGAATCTAGCCTCGGCAGGTTGGGCCATCTTCACCCCTTGCATGCCCTTGTTCTCTCTAACGGGGTTTGCATTGGTTCTGCCACCAACAATCAGGCCGAATATGATGCAGTGCGTGGTCTCTTAGTCGATGCCCTCTTTCATCGCATCCTCCATCTGCACGTTCGTTTGGATTCCCTACTTCTTGTAATGCAATTAAATGGTGTTTATCGTGTGCATAACCCTGTGCTGTTCAGACGCTATTTACGAGTGAAACTCTTGATACGTGCCTTTGAAACCATAACTTTCAACCATGTACCTCGAGAACAGAATCACTATGTAGATAGTATTGCAAACCATGTTCTAGTTTGGCAGTTATCACACACATTTCATACAAGACAATAACATTCATTATCATTTAAAAAACGATGCATATCCATAATATGTGTCGCAAAAACATGTGTTTAGAGTCCATCTACTCTGATACATATGACATGCCCATAGCATGTTACAAAACTGGGGGCACCACTTGCCCCTACATACATACTAGGGAGCACCACCTGCCCCACACCTAATCACTATCTAGCAGATCCCGAGCCAATGGCTCTGCCCCTGCAGCCTGTAGATCACGAATCCCCTGACCAGCCATCGCCATGCGCCGCATGACCCCTCGCCATTCCGAGGGCAGACCAATACATGGTTCTATGTACTGGTCGTCTAAGTCCTGCCAACCGCGCTCTGATACTCCGGTCAGCAACCTTTCGCATCTACGGCGGATGTCCTCCAGAAGGGCAGCTGCATCCTCATTTTGCGCTGCTCTCGACCCACTCGGACCTGCAGCTCCAGCTGCTGCCGGTCGTCCCATATATCCGGCCGGCCTTACCAATGCTATATCTGCATACCAACAGTACATGAATCAGTACCCTAGCTACTATTCAAAACACTGTAACATGCCCATACAAGAATAGCAATCTGTCACTTACCATCGGGCCCCCAGACTCGACCAGGCGGAAGTGGCAGGTCCGGGTCTCCACAGTAGCTCATCCCACTATAGGGATAGTCATCTATGTACAATGGCATCTGATCCCAATGGGAAAAAAACTCAGGTCGAAACACTCGCCCGACCACCCCTCCTCCTCCTCTGCACAGTAGCCGTCCCCAACGGCGCATCCTCCGGGCCCCCCCCCCCCCGCCCCCCATCTCGGGAATCTCGGTAGAGGTAGGCCTCGAAGGCCCGGATCTTCAAAGAAGAAGGCACAGCACAAAGTCCCAAGGGTGAGCGACCCAGGTTCACTCGCCACCCAGATAGTGACAATCATGTCGCTTAGCGACACCAACATCGCCCTTGGGCCCACCCACGTAGGTCTCTTCTATCCAACCTCTCCACTATCATCTTCCCCGTTGATGTGATGGAGCGCCGGTTGCTAGGACACATGCGCACAACAAGGCCACCGTACCTGTGTTTCTAGCCTCTATGTATCCCCCGACCCGCATCCTAGTCCCCTGAGCCTTGGAGACCTCGTCAATGACGCTCCACAAACTGCATGATATGTCGCTCTCAGCCGGCACATCGAAGCCGTGTGTTTCCCACCATCCCTGGTGGGAGACCGCCGGGGGAACACGTCCCGGACCGTCGTGGCCCGATCCCCGTGCTCCCTCGCACTCACAAATACCCTAATCTGGATCCCGCAACTCGATAATCCCACACACCCGTTCGCTCGCTCTCATCAAAGGGTTCTCCAAAAACTTTAGAACCCCAAACTCGGCCGCAGGCCTACGTACGCCCCATCCGCCTCTCGGACCGCCCGCAGCGTCCCCGGTGTCTCTTTCTCTCCGCTAACCCGTAACCGCCACACCGCACAAACACACTTCGCTTTTTTTTTAGCTTTGCGTATCGTAAAACCATAAATCAAACACAAAAACCCAACTCTCAGCCATAAAACAGCACTAAAACCTCCTCATCTCCCGCAAAGCCCAGCTTTTCCTCGCCCATTTCTAGGACAAAGTCGCACTTTTTTGCCTGAAACCTGCTTCCCTGGTCGCACTTTTTGGCCCAAAATGTGCGACCCGGCCGTAGAGATGAAGGAGGGGCTGTTTCTGGATTTATGGGCCCTAAACTGAAAACTTAATCCATCAAAATGCAAGAGAAAGGTTAGGCCTCCTACCTGCAACTGACGGATCTCGATTCCAACGGTCGGTTTGTCCACTACGTTCGCCGCAAGATTTAGGGCCTTCTCTCCTCTCCACATTCACCACAACAACAATAGTAAATGAGTGATTTTGGAGGGAAAACTGCCTTATTAAAAGAGAACCCCTGTTTCTTCTTTCGATTGCTGCGACCACACCGTAGCCCTGTTTGACGAACTGTCTACACCATTGGAAAGCTCTCACCGAGCCCTCAAATGGGTATCTGTTAGTTTTGTGTGATCTGATACTTCACCAGGACACATTTTGTCCAAGAAGGGTCACTTCACCCCTCCTTAAAATCGAATTTCCTCACTTACGACACTTGTACTTGGGGCACCATCTTGCCTCCTTACTTGTCCTTGTTCGTGTCGATTTTCATCATGAGTTCCCATCATGTACTCATGTTTCCATGGTCCCCCCATTGGGGCATTTACTGTGTGGCAGCACCATCGAGTCGCCCTTGTTTAGAGCATCCAAGTTGAGTCATCATTCCCTCCATGGAGTCTATACCGAGTCCCTTTGTACCCCACTATAGCCCTCCATCCTTCATTGCTTGGTCTCTCTCTTGTGTCGCACATTATGACCTTTAGTTCCACTGTCCCCCATCCCTGATGATGTTGTGTCAGTCGCTGCCATGTCATTCATGCCCTTTATGCTCTAGCAAGGGAAGTCGTCCATTAGCTACTCAGTCCTTTCCACTTCACTATCATCATTAGTGTCAGTCTGTCCGTCGCTCTACTCTTTTCTCTCGTGCCTTAGTTGAGGGTCTCTCATTGCCTCACCTATGGCGGACCTCCTTCTGTCGACATCATCTCATTCATTCCAGAAGCCAGGTCTAGAGGGCGGTGTACCTTGGTTCCAGCTTCCACTCTTGTTCGGTGCCTCGGATCAGGCAAAGGGATATCTCCTTTCCCTTTGGCTTGATTGTTTCTCCAGCTCCTTCAGTATGATCGAGATTCGTATACTTGATGGTCCAGTGATCCAGCAGCAGCTCTTGATGATTCCCGGGTGTGTGTGAGATGTTTCAACCCTCATGAGGGGGTGGCCTTGCAGGTAGCCCCCCACATGCCCGGATGACCTCTTCTTTGCAGCCTTCGATGCAGCTCCAGATATTTGATGATGTTGGTCGTAGCCACTTGCAGCGCCTCTTCGACTTGCATGTATCAGTCAGATTTTGTGAGCCCTTCCCCATTTACAGGGGGCATTTGGGTTGTATTTTTATCTCATGTACTCAGATATTATTGTACAAGTCCTGGCTGTTATCCCAGGCACAGCATGTATGTGGGATTCCTCATTGTATTTTTATCTGGCTCATGATTACGTCAGCTGTACTTTATGGTTTGGTCCCTTGTTTACCGGACACACTATTCTTTTGTACTTTGTCTCAGCGGGCATAGGTATGCCTCCCCCGCCGCCTTCAACACAGGTACCCTCTCATAAAAAGAGACTTGTTGCACCTGCGAGTCTCGTCTCCTCAGGGTCTAGTCCTTCAGCACACTATCTACCTCACCTTTCTCTCTCTGACTTCCCTTTTGTTGTCTAGTGATCGTGTTCTTACAACGTACTTCGGTCATACGATTTGCTCCTGACACTCGCACGCTGGGGGGCAATCTGTTACACCATTTTTTGGTCATCTAACCTTTTATCATTAGATGGACCCAAGTACACCATGCAAGACCAGTTTTACCCTAAGTAAAACTGCTTTCACTATGTTAAAACAGGAAACCCCAAAAGGAAATATTAAACAAACCTATATTTGTTTGATTTTCCTCATGGAATAATTAATTAAACCATAATTTAGTTATTATTCCCAGTCATGTTTAACCCAAAATCAAAGAAATTAATTAGATAAACCTTTATTTATCTTATTATTTTCTAGGAATAAGTATTTAAACCTTATTTAGATAATATTCCTTGTTAAATATGACCAAATCACCTACAAATAATTAAATAAATCACTATTTATTTAATTATCTTTCAACCACTTCCTTAAATAATTAAATAAATCATTATTTATTTGATTATCTTCTAACCGCTTCCTTAAAAGATAAATAAATCATTTATTTATTTATTTTTGACAAATTAAGGGATTTGACCCAAGTCAAATACCTTTTCCCTCCAACAAATATAATAAAATATTCCATAAAAAGTGGATCTAGATCTGGTTAACCCATGCACCAAGATCTAGAATGAGCCAATATTTTGTTATAAATAGGAGGGTTTTTCCTACCATTATTCACCTTTTGTTGCCTATTAGATCACTCTGGATCTATACACTTGGTCACCATTTTCTGCCATTTGCTGTGTGAGCTCCCTTTGAGTTCCATTCTTTGTGTGGGTTTTCTACACCAACAAGAGAGAGATATTTTAGATCTGAAGTGCTGAGGACTTCCAAGAACCCATCCCACTGAGGAGAATTGGATACGCCTTCTTGTTTTCCTCCCAGGTGCCCAATTAATACAAAAATTCTTTCAAAAATTGTTCTTGTCGTGTCTATTGGTATATGGAGCAAACAATTATTTTTTCTGCTTAATGTCTTTCCATGCATAGATCTGGATTTTGCAGCTCTTTTATGTTCAACTAACCACAGATCTGAAGATATTGGCAGCCACTTTTCTTGTTAGGGATATTAGTTATGCGTAGCTAAAGTGGTCCTTTTTCGTACACTTCGACGAAGGATTCATACTAACAGTTGGCCAATGCATGGATCACCACAGTGAAAGGAAGGTTCCTTTCCACTAGAGATCTCTCCTCCAGGAGAACTCCAAAAACTTTGCAATTTTGATCTTCAAGATTTACGCAGATCAGGGAGAGACAATACATTTTTTTCTTCAGTACTGAATAGGCCTGATGCCTAGATCTGAAAATTCAGCTCCAATGTTCCAATACACTCTTATAGGAGGTTAAAATACACACTCATTGAGAAGAGGCACTAGATTTGCCCAGATATGAATATATCTAGCTTCCACTTGCTGCAGCTCACTTAGAGAATGAAACCCTCACTATATTTACACTACCAAAGAGAGATGGAGCTTGGTCATATGCTAGATAGTGGAGAAGAAGCACAAAAACCTCCAAGAGCTACTCAATGGAAGGATGGAGAACCCCTAAGCAGGAGATCCTCACTAGTCTCTTTCTAAAAATCCCAAAGAGCTATAATTTGTCTAAGAAGACATAATTCTCCAAAATCATAATAAATTCAACAACCCTTCTCTTTTAGCCTTCTCCTTCCTTTCATAATATGAGGATGTGAAAAACCCTAAACCACCTTCAATCACTTAACCCCTTTCACATGAGGTCCTCCTTCTATAACTGCGTTGTGCCTCTAGATGGTTCAATGAATCTAGATAGAACTAAGATTTGGTCCTGTTGACCTAGTCAATTTTCTCAATCATGTTTCATACACAAGTGGATTTTATTACAATGGCCCAGATTTATCCTTTTTCACATTGGGCATGTATTTATTCTTTGATCTAAGGAGTTTTACATGTCCTCCATTAGTCATTTATTCATAAACATGAAAAGAAAAGTAAAACAAGGAAAATTTGAATATTCCTATTAGATTGGGCTAATTTAGGAATATTACAGTCCTTCCCTCCCAAATGTTGCTTGTCCTCAAGAAACTGCAAGGATAGAACTGAAGGATGTCCCCTACCATTACTGTAGCATCCACATATGATGATCTCCTCCAAATAATGAGATGATGTGTCAACAATGAATCTCCATATTTCCTCTCCCAAGCATGCAACTTAGATAAATAGCTATCATCATTAACAAGTAGAGCACTCAAGAAGGAAATAAGGTGATGCCTAGAGGTTCCCTTGAGGCATGGGATCTGAAATGTATTGGGAAAAAAAATTCCCATGTGTATCCTCCATCCCCAAGCAATCATCCACACAAAATGAATCACCTCCCGACATGGCAACTCCTGAAAATGTTCCTCCACCTTGAGCTCCTGCAAAATAGTTGGGCTGAAAATATGCACATGGTAGACAAGATAGCATACCCCATGCTATTCTCCTCTCCACTTAAGATAAGTGTAGAGTGAAGACTGATCTTGGGCTGCAAGCGTATTGCCCTCAAGTGGCATCATGAATATTAGATCTGCAAAGATCCTCCCTCCAATGCTGTAAAACCAGTTAGCCCAAAATGTTTCATATGTGATGGATAGAAGAGTATCATAATAAGGTATCCCATCACACACATGGCTCACCTCCAAGAGAAATAAGTGTTTGGTTATGGTGGCCACAAGTCTTCCCATGTTCCCATTAGAACATGTACTACAGAAAATGTGGGAACCTACTTCCCAAAAGGACACACCCAAACCATGTGCCCCACTCAACATCATGTCTCCCATCAAGATAAAATCAATATCATCCATTGAAAACATTATTATCACCATCATTAAGGAAATATTGAAGGTCCTATGTGATTCATGAGAGTACCAACAGTTCCCCAAGTCTTCACAGCACAATTTTACAATCTGTTGCTTCAGAAGAATGCATGGAAAATTGTTTCCTATTACATGGTTAATCATATGAATCAAATGAAAATACATGTAAGAAAAACATCTTTTCCCAAGGCCACATAAGATATGGCTTCCTCCATCATATAATTTGGCCCAATGTAGATCATGGAGCTCAATGAATAGCTTTCCCTCTTGTGGAGCAATGCACTGCCAAAATATGGTAAGAGGATGCAAGAAAAAGCTCTCACCATGTCTTGGAAGCAAGAAGATACATGGATCCATGAATTAATCCTCAATAATAATTTGGCACACTCCCATGAAGGGGAATGAACCAAGTGCTGCATGAAATTCCTTCTCCTTATGCTTGGAAACCCAAGTCAAGAAAATCACACCACAGTAATAGATGTCTCCATCCACCACTTAATCTTATTCACCTCCTCTTTGCTCACCAAGTGCATCGAATGAGAAGTAATCCTGGGAATACTCCATCAATAAATCCCAGATCCAAAGTGACAATGTTGTTGGCCTATGCAAATAGGCTCCCATCAACACATAACTCCAATATTTGACATGCAGAATGTCAAAGGCATCTCCCATAATACTGCTACATATGGGAAGTCCTTCCCATGAAGAAAGTCCTTCTTGAAAATCTAAGGCGAAGGAGTAATCCATTTTCACTATGATAGTTCCATCTTCTACTTCTGCAACATTAGGAAAACTGTGAGAGAAAATCTGCCCTTGCTCTCTCAATAAAATCCCAAGCAACAAAATCTTTTGCTGCCTCTTTATACTCCCATCATCAAGATCATGTAGTGAATACATGGTGATTGACATGAATAATATTATGTCAACACAATGTGTCCATACTCCTTGTTGCCCCATGATGCAAGTATCCTGCCACATACCCTTGGAAAGAGGATGATGACCAAACTCCTTCAAGAGTAACCAACGCAGCCAAGCCTCCTGTTGCCCAGTATCATAGATTTTCAAGAAGCTTTCCAGCTTCTTGCTCATCATCCAGACCCATCCATCCACATGTGGGTGCCTTCCATCTTACTCTTCCTTAGCACTCTCCCAAGGAAGATTTCCATTCTCCCAAATCAGATTTCTGCTCTTGCATTTCATGGGATGTTGAAATTCCATCTTCTCAAGGATCAATGTGACCCCATAAGGACCCAAATAGGTGGTAGGAAGAAACCTCCCATCATGATGTGTATGGCTCAAGGAGTGTCCAACACACACATGAGATATGTTATCCATCTGAATATTTCCTCCATAATCTATCTGTTCCTCCTTGAATCCATGAACATCCAAGGGTGAGAAGTGAAGATCCTTCTCAAACTATCGAAGAACCTTGCACTCCATGATGTGTTGAAGTGCACCTCTAGTGAATTCTTCCCATGAGGTCTTCCCCTCATGCATGGCCTTCCAAAACCAAAAGGGCCTTGGATTTGCTACAAGTAGAAGTTTCTGTTTGAGCAGGGGTGTGCTCATTGAGAAAGGGTCATCTAGAAAGGAGAAAGGGTTTCTCACTTCAAGATGTCTACCATCCATCATTCCATCCTCTATTGCTTCATGAATTAAGCTTCCATGTGAATGCTCCAATGAGGAATGGTTCCTCTCTTCTTCCTTACTGCCTTTGCACAGCGCAGTGCAATTCTGTTGCTCTAAATCAGCAGCATGCAAAGATGTAGATCCCTTCATACAATGTGCTGAAATGACAATAGATGGATTTTTAATCATACCTTGGTGAGATGTAGAAGCAAGAGCTTCTTCCTCAACTGTGTTGTCCTCCTCCATTAAACATGAAGGCTGCTCCTCCAAGGTTGTGCCAGTGCTGGTACAAGTCTCCTCCCATTCAAACCCCTTGAGTTCTTCTTCAATACCTCTCATAGTTTGGAAAAGAAGTAGGGAGATCTCCTCTTCCATCATTCTTCCAAGTGGTGGAGCCATGCTTTTGTTTTCTATGTACAATTCCTCTTCTTTGTGAGGGTAGGAAGTGCATGGGTCTCCCTCTCCTTCTTGAAACCTTCTATAGGTCTCACTACAACTTCCTTCTTCTTGAAACCCTCTTAGAGTTTCATTATCTTCTTCCTCCTTGGTCTGTCTAACCTCTTTGGAGAGGCTCTTCCTAGATCTGAAAATAGATGAGAAGAAACTCATCCTCTCCATAATTATGATCACTGCTTCTTCTCTTTCTTCTTCTGATAGCTGGATCTCACAGGCTGAGCTAGAGATCATGCTCTGATACCACTGTAGTATTCCCAATTTGGACTGCTTAGCAAAACATGCCTGAAAAACACATTTTTTAGGAATGTATGCTTCAGAAACCAATACCATCCCTTGGATCCCTTATTTCAGAGTATCTAAGACCGAAATCCAATATGAGGCTCAAAATAAATCACTTTAGGTGGGTTAAACAGATCTCCCACACCTAGTTGTCTTCATAAAATTGCCCAATGAAGGGCTGCAGTAGTATAAAACACAACACTAGAGTAGAATCAATATAAAAACTCTAATATGTGTTAAAAACACCTCAGAAAAAATTTTATATACAGCAGAAAGAATTAATACTAATTCTACTCACAAAGGATGGGGAAAAGTAGTGATTTTGGCCCTAAAATGAGTGTATTAAGAAATCTGTGTAAAAATAAGGAACATGGTGCTATTTTATTTTATCTTAGGCCCTGAGGGACTCCCATATCAAATTTCAGGTCAAAAAAATTATCCTAGCTATATTAAACAGTTCCTCCAATCCCGACTAGGCTTAAAAACCCTGATTCCCCATGACTTAACGTATGAAATAGTTTGCTGAAGCATGGATAGCATAATTTATAAAGATAAAAGTTATAACAGAGTGTGAGAAATATTAAATCAAGCCTTTGTTATGGCATAAGCAATATACAAGATAAATACAGGCATTTACAATGATTACACGCCTCAAATAGGTGTTGCAACAATGGATTGAGCCAAGAAAGCTTAACATCATAAATTTGAAGAGGATAAAGCTTATTTTTATAAAATTTCATATCTATAACATATATTTATAGAAAATTGTAGATATATTGCAGATTTGTATACAAAAGGGACTTTAGAATACACTCCCCTTGGGGATCTCAGCAAATGATCAACAAGAGTGAGTAGATCTGAGATCTAAGTGATAGTTCTCCAACAGTATTTAGAAATTATGCAGTAAACACATCAGAAAATAAATCAGATCTGAAGGGTACATGGATTGGTCGGCCAATCCATGGATCACCACAGTGAAAGGAAGGATCCTTCCCACTAGAGATATCTCCTCCAGGAGAACTCCAAAACCTCTGCAACTCTGCTCTTCAGGAATTATGAAGATCAGGGAGAGAAACTAATTTTTTTTCTTCAGTACTGAATATGCCTGATGTGTAGATCTGAAAATGTAGCTCCAATGTTCCAATACACTCTTCTAGGAGGTTAAAAGACACACTCACTGAGAAGAGGCACTAGATTTGCATAGATTTAAATAGATCTAGCTTCCACTTGCTGCAGCTCACTTAGAAAATGAAATCCTCACTGGATTTATGCTGCCAAAGAGAGATGGAGCTTGGCCATATGCCAGATAGTGGAAAAGAAGCACAAAACCCTCCAAGAGCTACTCAATGGAAGGATGGAGAACCCCTAAGCAGGAGATCCTCACTAGTCTCTTGCTAAAAAGCCCAGAGAACTAGAATTTATCTAAGCAGAAATAATTCTCCAAAATCATAATACATTCAACAACCCTTCTCTTTGAGCCTTCTCCTTCCTTTTATAAGATGAGGATGTACAAAATCCTAAACCACCTTGAATCACTTAACCCCTTTCACATGAGGTCCTCCTTCTAGAACTGCGTTGTGCCTCTATATGGTTCAATGAATCTAGAAGGAACTCATATTTTGTCCTGTTTACCCAGTCAATTTTCTCAATCCTTTTTCACACACAAGTGGATTTTATTGCAATGGCCCAGATTTATTGTAATATCCCAAAACTGAGATTTTATACAACAATAAGAATACCTTAAGGTATTAAAAATTTGGAGAATATAAATAAATCAACTCATATAATGTGTTTAAACATATATCCATCAAAATAACAATCACAGCAACAAACTATGCATTTATATAGTTCATCGAGTGGGGAAAAGAAACTATTTTTGCCTTAAAAATTCTATTTTCTAAGTATTGAGCTAAAACAGTGAAAAATAATGGTTGTGTCCCTTAGAATAGGAAATATAGGACAAGAATATAGAATATTTTCAAAAACAAATGCAATTAGCCAAGTTAAACAGGCCTCCCATGCTCACAACTGCTGAAAATGGGCAAAACCCCAAGACTACAAAATGTCGGAGCAGCTGCACTAGTGACTACACAGTAAAAGAGAGGTAAACTCAAAAAAATAGAGAAATATGACTGATAATTTTATTAGAATACTCAATTATGTACAAAATCATAGATGTAATCTCTTTTACACAAATGCAACAAGACCCCGCAAGGATCTCTTAACAGAAAAGATATACAAGAGAAGTTGCTGCAAAATCTATGGCTGAATAACACTGTATGGATAAATATCTTCAATATATGGCTGAACATGCAAAGAAATGGTTGTAGATGCTCCCTCTATCTTTCCCAAAGAAAGGCTGATCTTCCTCTTGGGAAACTAGCTCCTCAAAATGGGGTTTCAACCCCTTCCACTGCACACCTTAAGAAATAACGTAGTTTTCTAAACGGACTACATTTTTACTGAAGGTAGATTCTTGGCCCAACACCCAGTAGTGGAAAATTTAGGTCAGACCCCCCTCTTAGATTTCTTGAACAAGATCTCCAAGGAAGAGTAGGGAATCCCCACCTGGGTAAACCCTTGCACTAAACAGTGCAGCAACTTAGCTAAACAACTAAGTATGCAGGAAGTCTACACAGAAATCATGAAAAAATAATCTCTAATATTTCCATATGCTTTCCATCTCTTTCCTTATATAATTGTTGAGCTTCCTCACCAAGGGTCCCACCCACTATGAGGTTTCTTCCATGCAAAGGCTCCTCCACAAAAACTGCGTTGTCCAACAAGATGGTTCAATGCATCTAGACATTTTTGTTGACTTGGTAAAACTTGAACTTGTCCATATATTTTAGACCTTGTTAACACATTTGGATGCTTGAATTGGTTATTTCATGATCCCCTTTCACATTAGAGAGGATTTTTATTCATACATTGGGCAATTTAAGAGCTCCCTTGCTCAATTATTCATGCATCTAGATTTGAAAAGAAAAATTACTATTCCCATTAGCTGAAGCTAATTTAGGAATATTACAATCTCCCCCTCCCAAATGTTGCTTTTCATCAAGCAACTGCAAGGGTGCTGCAAAATCTCCCCTCTTCCTCTTGTGGTCCTTTCATTCGATAGTCTCCTCCATTGCTTCAGAATTTCTGCAAAAATTCCATCTCCCAATGGCTCCTACCAAGTGTGCAAGTTGGCCTTTGGTGAATAAACCCAAGGGCTCTCATCGTGAAATAATGGAAGGTTGTTATGGAAACCTTCTTGCTGATCCATGGCCTCCTCAAGATAGAAGTGATGACAATCATGGGGAATTTCATCATCAATGGAGGTCTCCCTCCTCCATGCTATCATCCAAATAAAATGAATCACCCTCCAACTTGTTAATTCATAGAAAATCTCCTCCCAATTACTCATGAGAGGCATGCCCCAAGTGCTCCAACAAAACATATGGTGCACCTCATACGGAAACAAGTAATATGCAATGGTGGCTATATAGTTTCTCATGCTCCCCTTGGAACATGTAGTGCAGAAAAAGTAGGGACTCTCTTCTCCCAAAGACACATCAAACAATTGTGCCTCACCTCCAACTATGTCTCTCATAAATATAAGAACATCTTCAGCACGTGGGAGCATAAGTAAGATCATGCTAGTTGCCATATACAATAAGGGTGAAGGACAATGGTCCCTCATGTGCAACCAACGTAGTTTTCCTCCTAACTACCATAGGATATGATATGAAAAGCATTCTCCCAAACACTTGCTTGCTGCCCCATCCTTCTTGCATGCTTGGAGAAGGTGTATTATGGTTGGTGTTAAGGAATCACACCATGAAGAGTACATCACCCCTTCAAGACCTCCCAAGGAATGGTTGTCATCACCATTGTTCATGGCCCAAAGTGGCTCATGAAGCCCATCAGAAAAGGTGCTCCCTTTTGGAGCCAAGACCTGCACATGAGTGTTAAGAAAATACAATTATATAATAGATACATCATGAGATTCAGCAATACCATGTTTTTTATACACTTGTTTAAAATCAGCAAGGTAGCTCATGGATGAGCTCCCTCCCACACTCAATGAATAAGGAGGTGATAATGATAACTCTTCCCAAGAGCTATGTTCCTCCTCAACCAGTAAATGATTCATGCACTTACTCATATCATAGTGCATCTCCTCTCTAAAATTTTCCCACATGAATCCATCTAATATAGTATGACATGTTTTAATGAAACTAGTGGGATTTGAAAGAAAGACCTCATAGGTTGTATCAAGTAGTTTATCCTTGAGCTTGGAATCTTTGGTTAAGTAAATATGATTATGAACATAAATGATTACATTAACTAACTCACACTCTTCATCCATTTCTTTCCCATCAAGAACCTTACATGTGAATAGGTCCTTAGAATATTCCATCAAGAGTTGGGACTCCCAATAAGGGTCTAGGCTTCCCAACATTGACAGTGCTGTAGAAATCAAAAATGATGAATTTTTCATATGATTGCTCTCCACCTTGACATGCTTGATGTCAAAGTCACATGTTGGAGTATTTCCAACTTTATTTTGCTGCCCCTCTTGCAATTGATCTTTCTCAAGACAATATTGAAGTCTAGGAAATTCACCCTTCCCTTGAAAGGTTCTCTTTCTCAAAAACTTCCACCTCTTTGCTCCTGCATGCAAAAATGAAATTATTTTTTGTTATGTTCAGAAATATTCATTATATATTGGGGTATCCTTTGCTGCCCCAAAGCTATGGATTAGCCTCTTGATACTATGCTCATATCAGCACAAATTTCTGAATCTACCCCCTCCAATGCAAATAGATGAATGGAAGAAAGCAAGGTCAATTTCAGAAATTTTCCTAGCCTTCCATCAATGGTTTTCAGCACTGTAGTGGCTCCTTCCAAGGTTCCCTCTTTAAAAAAATATGTTGCTGTTGTATGTAATTGACAGAACACTTTAGTTTCCCTCCAACCAAGAGGTCTTCCTGCTGAAATGCCTCCTTGCAAAGAGGCATCAAGGCATAGAGTAGGATGTGAATGTAAGTTGACATATTTTCCCATATCTTTGTTGCATGGGTCCTCTTGCCTTATTTATTCTTTAAAGCCCTAAAATAGAGAAGGTTTCATGCTCTTCATCTCATGATGCCATTCCTTCTCTTTTCCTCCTCCTATCTTCAAGATCCCATCACTTGGCAATGAAAGTACATGTTGCTCATGTGTTATGCCAAAAGCTCTATGTGTGAGACCTTTTGAAACTCTTTGCAAGAGTGCAAGAGTTTATTTTCTTGGAGTAAGTGCTCCATCCTATTCTCCATGAGGTGCTTGAGGTGCTCTTGTCATGACTGTTTTATTCTCCCATGCCTTCCCTTCCTCCTCTTCAATAGTTGAAGTTGCCTTATCTTCAACAAGAGGCCTCAAATCTTGGTCTTCTTTCAAAGAAGGAATCTTCATGTCTTTCCTTTGAGAAGAAATCCCTTCATCCAAAGGAGATCTCGCCCTTGGAAAAGCATCAAAAAATCTCACCTCCTCTTCATTGGTTTTCTGAAATGGAGTTGGATTTATAGATCCTCCCAGCTCATGCAAAATTTGTGGTTTGATAGTTGCAATAGAAGATGTTTCACATGAAATATCATCAAACCTCTCTACTAAAATTTCAATGAACTTTGCATAAGTAGATGTATTTGCATTCTTTAAGGAAAATTATTCAAACAACCACCAAGCATAGGCCTTACCCTCAAAATGCAGTGCTGCTACTTTGATGGCCTCGGATTCTGAAACTCGATGTTGCTACACAAAGGTGTCTAGCTCCTTCACCCAAGCCCTAGTTGGACATAGAGGTGATCCATCAAAGGTGGATAGAAATAATCTACCCTCACCTTGCTTCTTGCTCCTTGTGCTCTTTTCCTCCTTTCTTTGGAAAAACCCTTGGAAGTTCAAATGATCTTTGAAGTCCTCGAATTGATCATCATATTCCTGCAAATAATCACCAAGAGTATCTCTCTTTGGCACATCTCCTTTCTTCCTCTTCATGAAGAAATTGCTAATAGCATATGATAGTTCTGATGATATGGCTGAGTGCTCATATCCAAAATATGAGGACTTAGAATCTTCCTCTTTTATAGATCTTGCTGACGGATGTGTTTCCCTCCTCATTTCTTTGATGCCCTTGCTTTTGTCCTACAGATTTGAAAAGAGAAGTTTTGAGAACCTATTTTCTCCATACAAAAATGGTTTGCTCCGATTTCTTCTGAAAATATCCTCCTCCCCATGAGAAGACTCCATAATTCTTTGGCTCACAGGCTGAGCCAAGATTGTTGCTATGATACTACTATAATATCCCAAAACCGGGATTTTCTACAAAAATAAGAATACCTTAAGGTATTCCAAAGTTTGAGAACAGAAATTAATCAACTCATATAATTTTTTTGAACACATATCCATCAAAATAACAATCACAACAACAAACTATGCATTTATACAATTCACCGAGTGGGGAAAAACAACTATTTTTTCCTTAAAAATGCTATTGTATGAGTATTGAGCTAAAAAAGTGGAAAATAATTGTTTTGTCCCTTCGAATAGGTAATATAGGACATGCATGCAGAATATTTTCAAAAAAAAATGCAATTAGACAAGTTAAATAGGCCTCCCATGCTCACAACGATTGAAAATGGGAAAAACCCCAAGACTACAAAGTGCCAGAGTAGCTGCACCAGTGACTGCGTAGTAAAAGAGAGGTAAAATCAGAAAAATAGAGAATACGACTGATAATTTTATTATAATTCTCAATCATGTACAAAATCAGAGATCTAATCTCTTTTACACAAATCCAAGAAGACCCGACAAGGATTTCTTGACAAAAAAGATATACAAGAGAAGCTGCTACAAAATATGTGGGTGAATAATGCTGTATGGCTGAAGCTCTGAAATATATGGCTGAAAATGCAAATAAATGGCTGTAGATTCTCCCTCTAGCTTTCCCAAAGAAAGGTTGATCCTCCTCTTGGGAAACTAGCTCCTCAAAATGGGGTTTCAACCCCTTCCACTGCACACGTTAATAAATAATGCAGTTTTCTGAAGGGATTGCATTTTTTCTGAAGGTAGATGCTTGGCCCAACACCAGGTAGTGGAAAATTCAGATCAAACACCCCCCCCCCCCCCCCCCCCTCTTAGATTTCTTGAACAAGATCTCCAAGGAAGAGTAGGGAATCCCCACCCGGGTAAACCCTTGCACTAAACAGTGCAGCAACTTAGCTAAACAGTTAAGTATGCAGGAAGTCTGAGAAGACCTCATGAAAATATAATCTCCAATATGTCCATATTCTTTCCATATCTTTAATTACATAATTTATGAGCTTCCTCACCAAGGGTCCCACCCACTATGAGGTTGCTTCCATGCAAAGGCTCCTCCACGAAAACTGCATTGTCCAACAAGATGGTTCAATGCATCTAGAAATTTTTGTTGACTTGGTCAAACTTGACCTTGTCCATATATTTTAGACCTTGTTCACACATGTGGATGCTTGAATTGGTTATTTAATGATCCCCTTTCACATTAGAGAGGATTTGTATTCATACATTGGGAAATTTAAGAGCTCCCTTGCTCAATTATTCATGCATCTAGATTTCAAAAGAAAAATTAATATCCCCATTAGCTTAAGCTAATTTAGGAATATTAAATTTATCCTTTTTCACATTGGGCATGTATTTATTCTTTGATCTAAGGTGTTTTACATGTCCTCCATTAGTCATTTATTCATAAACATGAAAATAAAAGTAAAACAAGGAAAGATTGAATATTCCTATTAGCTTGGGCTAATTTAGGAATATTACAGCAGGTTGTAGACTTTATCATGAGCCGCGGGATGTAAACTTCAAACTTTGCAATTTTCGATATGTGCTCAGGTCCCACCCTCATCGCACATCACACTTCAGTGATATTAACACTTACCATGGGTGCTATATTTTAAAGCTTGTGATGTGTGCTATGTGATCGGACTCCACCACAATGCACATCGCACCTCGGTGACTTTAATATTTACCTTTGCAACTCAATTCTAAAACTTGCATTGTGTAGTATGTGCACTAGGACCATGTCACCTACCATTTCATCTGCCACGTCACCTTGCCACATCATCATAAATCAACTATGGTTTGTGGGGTCGGGGCCACGTCACCTGCCACGTCACTTTGCCACGTCACTTGCTACGTCATTGCATATTGGACTTCGGAAAATTTAACATTTACCTTTGGACTTATTCTTAGAAACTTGCGATTTGTGATTGTGATTGGGTGCCACCTTCATCGCATATCACACTTCGTCAACTTTAACATTTACCTTTGGACTTATTCTTAGAAACTTGCGAAGTGCGCTATGCGATGGTTATATTGCAAGTTAAGACTTTTAACTTGTGGGCGCTTAATAGGTAAGTTTAGAAATGCGTGAAGTGCAGGATGTGATGCACTCAAAGCTTGGAATTACGAAAAGGAAAAAGGTAAGGAAAATGCGGAATCCAACGGTTTTTCATGTGGATTTGGGGTAATGTGTAAAGGCCGGATGGGTCCCACCAAATCGCATCGGAGGAGTTTTAAGTTTTGGTGATGAGTTAAGAAGAAAAGTTTAAAACTTGTGGGGTGCGAAAGTGCAGGCAAGAGGTAAGGTTTATGGTGTAATATTTTATAACACAGTTGTTTCGATGGGCAGGCGGAGCTTCTCCTCTTTAACTATACCATTTGAAATTTAGTAGTTAAAGAAGGGGTTTTAAAGAAATAAGGTGCAAAATTTTAGAATATGGAGGAAATGAGGGGCAAAGAGGGTGAATGAAATGGAATGAGGGTAGAAACGAAGTTTGATGACCATCACACCTTACCAACAACACTTTCTTCCTTCTTTTCTGAAAATAAATGATAACCATGGAATATAATTTTCAGTTATGACAAATCTAAGCAATAATCAGTCACCTGGTGATACTGTGAGATACAAGAGTCTAACATTGTCCCCGTATTTGAACCATGCTTTGATACCAATTTGTAACACAACACCAGACATTTACCCACTTTTGCAACCTCTTTGGGTAAATTTTAGGCGAAGCGCCATTATGACATGACCCGAACTCCAAATTCTAGTTAAGGAAGTGGGGCCTACAAACTTTAAACTTCCCCACCTTCCTTAGGGGCTATAGACCATCTCGGAGCGAAATAAACACTCCAGGTGCCCAATCCATGTGTTGGAATTCTTTTTCACTGACCTGGGCCCACAAATGCATGCATGAAAAGGCTAGGGTGCAGTTATAGCCCTCTAACTACATGCACAAGCCTCCTTCCTTACGGTTATAGCCCAAAATCTCCATTTCAGAGGGTGTCGTCTCGAGATCTAAGACACTTTTCCAGGCCGACCTCTATACCACTTCCCATAACTACTTGTAACTTCTCAGAATGATAAAGTACATAATGAAAAATTTATTCATACAAAATTTGAACAAGAGCTTGACCTAACGAGTGCTAACCATGATAATAATTTCGTCAAACATATGGTGAATATGTTAGTTGTAGGTCATGAATTCATATATGATCTTAAGAGTTTTAACCTCATCTAAGAATCACGAATAAGATCTAATTCCCTCTCTTAATAGTTTTAATAACACTTGTTATACCATGCATTCATTAATCAATCATTAGCATGTCAAAGCATGAACAAGAGCCAAAACTAAAGCACATCATAAAACCATGCTTGTAACCAACGTATAACTAAACTAAGAATCATAAAAAATCTGCCATATAATCAGCATAATAAAAAGTACGTACGATAATTAATCACATTATGAAAATAGTTCTTAAAAAATTATATGAAAATCCGAAAGATTTAGGGACCTCTAAATACCACCTGACCACAGATTGGGCTCAACCAAATATTTCTTTCATCCAATCACCCTCATGTCATATTCCAAGCAAGAATGTGGGATCTCTGGGATAAAAAAAATAAAACTAAGGGAATCGAGAGGTTAAACCAACTCCACCCTCAAACTATTGAAATCTCTCCAAAACTGGTCAAAAGATCACAAAACCAAACCAAGCTTGGATGCCTTAGAATTCCTTCACCATACCTTCAGGAATTTTCCTATCTCCACCCACCTGTCAAGGGATTCCCATAGAAAACCATATCCACCCCCAACCTTGGGAAATTTCCTGAGACCACCTCACCCAGTTACAAAACCTTATGGAAATCCAAATATTAACCAATAAACAAATCCCATCACAACATGGTTATCTAGGAAATGGCAAGGAAAAGCTGAAACCACTGTCAAACTAGTCAAAACCCATGTTTAATGGCAAAAAATAAACCAAATGAACAAATGCATGTTACATGAATTTACACCTCAACTAGGAAATAAAACATGTAACTTATTATCTGTTTGATCCATCCTTCCTTGTTTGTCCTCCTCCTTTCTCCACTTTCCTTTTCCTTTCTTTTCCTTGCTTTATCCAATGCTAGAGTACTCTAAGAATTATCTAAGAGTGCAAGAGTGAATGAGAGAAAAAACTAAAACTAACAAAAAATTGTGAGGTGATCCTCAAAATCCTTTTTATCATTGAGTCCTCTATTTTCTTCATTTTCCTTCATTCTCCTTCAATTTCCCTCTCATGAAAATCTATGACCTTTCATCTCCCTTTTTTCCTATTTTCCTTTATTTTCATAAATAAATTCCAATTAATGATTCTTTCCTTTTCCAATTCCTTTGCCAATTTCCTTAGCCATAATAAACAACAAGTGATGCACATTGTAATGCTTTCCCAACATCCAACTAGGAATATGTGTCCCATGAGCTTGGTCTTATTTTTCCTTTAGTATCCTTTATTACATGAAATTTTAACTTAGAGTTGTTACATACGTACTTCTAGTCATGCTCATTTAGCATTTAAATTAACATAAAATAACATGCCCATATTGCATGAGGACTCCACCAAGCCCTTCCTTGCAAGAATATGTGCATACCAAGAAATATTTATGTGGGTATATAATGTTTATTATAGGGGAATTTCTTAAAATATTCATTAGTTTTTCAAATCATACTACACACTTTTATGTCCAATTAAACTTGAATCCATTATTTTGTAGTGTTTTAGTTAGGTGCCCAATTTTTAAAAATCATTCTATAATTATTTGGTAATATCCTTATCGTCCCATAAGAAACGTCATTTTTACCACATTTCAAGGAGTATGCAACTCCATGATCATCTTGGTCTTCTCAATATTGATTTCCACTCTTCCTTTTGAGATAAAAAGGCTCAAACAATGCACTTGTTCTTTAAAGAAATCACACATGTTGAGTTTAAAATATAACTAATGATCCCATAACACTTATAGATTGTTATTGAGTTTCTCTTCATGTTATTCCTTGGTTTTTTACTATACTAAAATATAAACATTAAAGACCATCACAAATTTATCAAAGTACCTACTAAGAATGTTTTTCATGAGGCATGTGAAGGTGGTTGGTGCATTTTTTAACCCAAATGGTACCACCATTAATGCATAGGGTCCATAGGGGTTTTTGAAAGCATAATCATCGATAAATTCTTCCTTGGTCTGTACTTGGAGATAACCCTACTTGATTTCTAATTTTGAGAAAAATTCACTTCTCTTTAGCTGACTAGAAATATCATCAATCTTAGACAATAGGTATCTATTTTCAATGGCCATCTTGTTTAGTTTCTTATAATATATGTGTAACCTAAGAGTACCCTCCTTCTTCTTTAAAATTTTCATGATATTCCCCTAGGAAACAAGTTGGGTATGATATACCTTATATCCAACGTTTCCTTCAACTAGATCTTCAACTATATTGATTCAAGCATACTCATCTCATATAATGTTATAGACATAAGCATGGCCCCATGTGTGAGTTATATGGATAAATCATTGTCCTTATTTTTTAATTTTGTAGCTATGGTACGTCTTTATAATTAATATTTTAGCCTTAGAAATATATTTGACGATAAATGTAAGGCATGTTCTTCATGTCCTTTTCAAAAGAAAAAATTTGAATTTTTAAATTTAAGTTTTTCGCTCCAATAAAGTCAAGTTGGCCCTCCAAGAGACCAAGTCGGCCCAGTTGAAGTGGAACCTATTCAAACTCCTAGAAGGATATATAAAGACACTCTTATGCAATCATTTTGGCACATGATTCAGATCACATAGAAAAAAGAAAGTATTTTTTTGTT
Source organism: Pinus albicaulis (assembly GCA_034641835.2). Taxonomy (NCBI): domain Eukaryota; kingdom Viridiplantae; phylum Streptophyta; class Pinopsida; order Pinales; family Pinaceae; genus Pinus; species Pinus albicaulis. Next base: position 223,804,104 of record CM076579.1, read on the forward strand.
CATCAAGTGAATAGGAAGGGGTGAAGTTCTCAAGCAGTGGAACAAGTCTCTCTCTTGTTTGATCTCACACATGCGTCTCTTTATGTTGTTGATGTCTCAGGTGCGGAATAGAACCAAAATTTTTGGAAAATTATTTGGAAAGAATTATTTTTATGAATTTAAAAGAGGGCCAAAATCCATCCCTAATAGAGTAGATCAAGCCAAGTGTAGTGGGCATCATTTTAACTTGTTATGAAGTAAAATTGACCAAGTTTTACTAGGAAAAATTAATATTCAGTTTGAATTTGAAGTTGATTAGAAGATTTACATGTATCTCGTTGAATTGAATAATTTCTCTAAGGAAGAGGTTGTGGGGGTTTTCCCCATGTGATTTTTCCTAGGGTAAAAAAAAACGTCTGTTTCTTATGTGGTTGTCTCTTTATGATCGTACTAGAATTTCATTTTTAATATTAAGATATTTTTTGTAATTTATTAATGATGAAAATTAATGTAATAAAATATTAAACTAAAAAATCATAATAATTAATTTTTTGTTTTATAAGGGAGGAAGCCATCCTTGAAGAGGTTGAAATTAACCTTAGCCCCAACTACATAGAAAGACTGCATTCCAAGTTCAAAATCCTGAAAAGGTATCAGGGCATGTTACAGAGGACCAAAAGCCTTAGGATTTATATGAATAAAAATTATACAAATATTTCATAGGGCCAAGGATTCCTTATTTTTGTTGTAAGAACGTCGAATGGCTCAAGACTAATGGCATAAGGCCAAGAGGTCTCATATAGGACCTTAGAAACTTTGAAATGTATTAGATGATGGAGAAAGCTAGCCTACACTTTTTTTTTGGTTTGTAATATTTTTTTGGTACATACATGTCACATATTTTATTTATGATGTCATTAAGGAGGTATTTCACAACTGTAATCATTGAAGCATACTTTGTTTGTCTAATGATGTAATATTCCAAATCTGGAATTATCTACAACAATAAGAATACATTAAGGTATTCCAAAGTTGGAGAAAAACAAGTAATAAACTCATGTAGTTTTTTTGAACACATATCCATCATAGTAACAATCACAACAACAAACTATGGCTTTATACAATTCACCAAGTAGGGAAAAGCAGCTATTTTTGCCTCAAAAACATTATTTTCTGAATATTGAGTTATAACAGTGGAAAATAATGGTTGTTTACCTTATAATGAAAAATATAGGATATGAGTGCAAAATATTTTTAGAAACAAATTCCTTTAGCCTAGTTAAACAGGCCTCCCATGCTCAAGATAGCTAAAAATTACCAAAACCCCAAGACTGTAAAATGTCAGAGCTGCTGCATAAGAAAATGCATAGTACAAATAGAGCTTAACTGAGAAAATAGAGAAATTTATCTGATAATATTATTATAATACTCAATGAGGCATAAAAACAGAGATCTAATCTCTTTTATACAGATCCAAGAAGAATCGGCAAGGGTTTCTTGACAAAAAAAATATACAAGAGAAAGCTGCTGCAAATCTGTGGCTGAATAACACTATATGGCTGAAGCTATGCATAATATGGCTGAACATGCAAATAAATTTCTGTATATGTTTCCTCTAGCTTTCCCAAAGAAAGTTTGATCCTCCTCTTGGGAAACTAGCTCCTCAAAATGGGGTTTTAACCCCTTCCATTGCACACCTTAAGACGTAACGTAGTTTTCTGAAGGGACTATGTTTTTGCTGAAGGTAGATGCTTGTCCCAACACTAGGTAGTGGAAAATTCAGATCAGAAACCTCCTCTTAGATTTCTTGAACAAGATCGCCAAGAAAGAGTAGGGAATCCCCACCCGAACAAACCCTTGCACTAAAGAGTGCAGAAACTTATCTAAACAACCAAGTATGCAGGAATTCTAAGCAGACCATATGAAAATTTAATCTCCAATATGTCGATATGCTTTCCATCTCATTCATTATATAATTGATGAGCTTCCTTACCAAGGGTCCCACCCACTATGAGGTTTCTTCCATACAAAGGCTCCTCCACAAAAATTGCGCTATCCATCAAGGTGGTTCAATGTATCTAGATAAATTTTTGACCTAGTCAACCTTGACTGAATCTTCATGCCCTATCCCTTTTCACACTCAAGGTGCCTTCATTTTTTCTAGCTGGATTGATCTCTATTCACATTGAGCGGGCTTTATTTAGGATCCACTTCACATCGAATAAATCATGTTGAATTGGTCAAAATTGACCTTGTCCACATATTTTAGACCTTGTTCACACATGTGGATTCTTGAACTAGTTATTACATGATCCCCTTTCACGTTAGGAAGGATTTTTATTCATACTTGAGAAAATTAGGAGCCTCCTTGCTCAATTATTCATGCATCTAGATTTCAAAAGAAAATTTTAATATTCTTATTAGCTGACGCTCAATTAGGAATATTACAGTCTCCCCCTCCCAAATGTTGTTTGTCCTCAAGCAACTGCAATGGTACTGAAAAATCTCCCCTCTTCCTCTTATGGCCCTCTCATCCCATAGTCTCCTCCATTGTTTTAGAATTTCTGCAAAAATTCCATCTCCCAATGGCTCCTCCCAAGTGTGCAAGTTGGCCTTTGGTGAATAAACCCAATGGCTCTCATCATGAAATAATGGAAGGTTGTTATGGAAACCTTCTTGCTGATCCATGGCCTTCTTCAGATAGAATTGATGACAATCATGGGGAATTCCATCATCAATGGAGGCCTCCATCCTCCATGCTATCATCCAAATAAAATGAATCACCTCCTAGCTTGGTAATTCATAGAAAAGCTCCTCCCAATTGCTCATGAGAGGCATTCCCCAAGTGCTCCAACCAAACATATGGTCCACATCATAAAGAAACAAGTGGTATGAAATCTTGGCCATATAGTTTCTCATGTTCCCCTTGGAACATGTAGTGCAGAAAAAGTAGGGAATTTCTTCCCCCAAAGACACACCCAACAAATGTGTCTCTCCTCCAACCATGTTCCCAACAAAAATAAGAACATATTCAGCATGTGGGATCATAAGTAAGATCATGCTTGCTGCCATATAAAATAAGGGAAAATGACAATGGTCCCTTATGTGCAACCAGTGCAGTTTTCCTCCTAACTTCCATAGAATATGATATGACAAGCATTCTCCCCAACACTTGTTTGTTGCCCCATCCTCCTTGCATGCTTATAGAAGGTGTATGATGGTTGGTGTTGATGAATCACACCATGAGGAGTACATCATCTCTCCAATATATCCCAAAGAATGGCCAACATCACCATTGTTCATGGCCCAAAGTGGCTCATGAAGCCTATCAGAAAAAGTGCCCCCTCTTGGAGCCAAGACCTGCACATGAGTGCTAAGTAAATACAGGTATATAATAAATACATCATGAGATTCATCAATAGAATGTTTTTCATACACTTTTTTAAAATCAGCAAGGTAGCTCATGGATGAGCTCCCTCTCACACTCAATGAATAAGGAGGTGATAATGATAAATCTTCCCAAGAGCTATGTTCCTCCTCAACCAGCAAATGATTCATGCACTTAATCATATGAGAGTGCATCTCCTCCTTGAAATTTTCCCACATGAATCCATCTAAGATAGTATGATATGTTTTAATGAAGCTAGTGGGATTTGAAATCAAGACCTCATAGGTTGTGTTAAGTAGTTTATTCTTGAGTTTGGAATCTTTAGTTAAGTAGATCTGATCATGAACATAGATGATCCCATCAACTACTTTATACTTTCCATCCATTTATTTCCTATCAAGAACCTTCGATGTGAATAGGTCCTTAGAATATTCCATCAAGAGTTGGGACTCCCAATAAGGGTCTAGGCTTCCCAACATTGACAATGCTATAGGAGTATGAAATGATGCATTTGTCATATGATGGCTCTCCTCTTTGACATGCTTGATGCCAAGGTCACATGTTGGAGTATTCCCAACTTTCTTTTGCTGCCTTTCTTGGATTTGATCTTGCTCAAGACAAGATTGAAGTTTAGGAAAGTCACCCTCCGCTTGAAAGGTTCTCTTTCTCAAAAACTTCCACAATTTTGCTCCTGCATACAAAAATGAAATTATTTTTTTGTTATGTTCGGAAATATTCATTATATATTGGATTATCCTTTTCTGCCCCAAAGACATGGAGTAACATTTTGATACTATGCTCATATCAGCACAAATCTCTAAATCTATTCCCTCCAACACAAATAGATGAATGGAAGAAAACAAGGTCAATTTTAGAAATTTTCCTAACCTTCCATCAATGATTTTCAGCGTTGTAGTGGCTCCTTCCAAGGTTCCCTCTTTAAAAAAATAGGTCATTGCTACATATAGTTGAGAGAACACTTTAGTTTCCCTCCAATCAGGAGGTCTTCCTACTGAAATGCCTCCTTGCAAAGAGGCATCAAGGCATAGAGTAGGATGTGAATGTAGGTCGACAGATTTTCCCCTACCTTTATTACATAATTCCTCTTGCCTTCTTTGTTCTTGCAAACTTTGAAATAGATAAGGGTGCATGCTCTCCATCTTGTGATGCCATTCCTCCTCTTTTCCTTCTCCTATCTTCAAGATCTCAACATTTGGCAATGAAGGTACATGCTGCTCATGTGTTATGCCAAGAGCTCTATGTGTGAGACCTTTTGGAACTCCTTGCAAGAGTGCAAGAGTTTTTTTCTTTGGAGCAAGTGCTCCATCCTCTTTTTCATGAGGTGCTTGAGGTGCCCTTGTTATTACTGCGTTATATTCTTCTGCCTCTCCTTTCTCTTCTTCACTAGTTGAAGTTTCCTTACCTTCAACAAGAGACCTTAGAGCTTGGTCCTCTTTTGAAGAAGGAATCTTCATGTCTTTCTTTTGAGAAAAAATCCCTTCATCAAAAGGAGATCTTGCCCTTGGCAAAGTATCAAACAATATCACCTCCTCTTCATTGGTTTTCAGAAATGGAGTTGGATTTATAGACCCTCCCAACTCATGCAAAATCTCTTTTTGATATGGTATGATAGTTTCAATAGAGGATGTTTCACATGAGATCTCATCAAACCTCTCTACTAATATTTTTTTGGAAAAACCCTTGGAAATTCAAGTGATCTTTGAACTCCTCAGATTGAGCTTCATATTCCTGCAAATAATCACCAAGAGTATCTCTCTTTGGCACTTCTATTTTCTTCCTCTTCATGAAGAAATTAATGATAGAACGTGGTAGATATGATGATATGGCTGAGTTCTCATATCCAAAAGATGAGGACTTAGAATCTTCCTCTTGTATAGATTTTGTTGAGGGTTCTTCATGTGTTTCCCTCCTCATTTCTTTGATGCCCTTGCCTTTGCCCTGCAGATTTGAAAAGAGAAGTTTTGAGAACCTCTTTTCTCCAAAAAATAAAAGTTTGCTATGATTTATTTTTCAAATATCCTCCTCTCCGTGAGAAGACTCCATGATTCTTGAAGCTCATAGGCTGAGCCAAGATTGTTGCTCCGATACCACTATAATATTCCAAATCTGGAATTATCTACAACAATAAGAATACCTTAAGGTATTCCAAAGTTGAAGAACAGAAAGTAATCAAATCATGTAGTGTGTTTGAACACATATCCATCATAATAACAATCACATCAACAAACTATTCCTTTATACAATTCACCAAGTGGGGAAAAGCGGCTATTTTTGCCTCAAAAACGTTATTTTCTGAATATTGAGTTATAACAGTGGAAAATAACTATTTTTCCCCTTAGAATGAAAAATATAGGACATGAATGCAAAATATTTTCAAAAACAAATTCCTTTATCCTGGTTAAACAAACCTCCCATGCTCAAGACAACTAAAAATTGCCAAAACCCCAAGACTGCAAAATGCTGGAGATGCTGCATAAGAAACTGTGTAGTATAAATAGAGGTTAACTCAGAAAATAGAGAAATATATCTGATAATCTTATTAGAATACTCAATTAGGCATAAAAACAGAGATCTAATCTCTTTTATACAGATCCAAGAAGACTCGGCAAGGGTTTCTTAACATAAAATATATACAAGAGAAAGTTGTTGCAAATATATGGCTGAATAATGCTTTATGGCTGAATATCTACATAATATTTCTGAACATGAAAATAAATGGCTGTATATGCTTCCTCTAGATTTCCGAAAGAAAGGCTGATCCTCCTCTTGGGAAACTAGCTCCTCAAAATGGGGTTTTAACCCCTTCCACTGCACACCTTAAGAAATAACGCAATTTTATAAAGGGAATGAATTTTTTTTGAAGGTATATGCTTTTCCCAATATTAGGTAGTGGAAAATTTAGATCAGAAACCTCCTCTTAGATTTCTTGAACAAGATCTCCAAGAAATAGTAGGGAATCCCCACCCGGGCAAACCCTTGCACTAAACAGTGCAGCAACTTAGCTAAAAAACCAAGTATATAGGAAGTCTAAGCAGATCACATGAAAATATAATCTCCAATATGTCACTATGCTTGCCATTTCCTTCATTATATAATTGATGAGCTTCCTTACCAATGGTCCCACCCACTATGAGGTTGCTTCCATGCAAAGGCTCCTCCACAAAAACTGTATTGTTCATCAAGGTGGTTCAATGTATCTAGACAACTTGTTGAATTAGTGAACCTTGACTGAATCTTCATGCCTTATCCCTTTTCACACTCAAGGTGCCTTCATTTTGTCTAGCTGGATTGATCTCTATTCACATTGAGCGGGCTTTATTTAGGATCCACTTCTTTGAGAATAAATCATGTTGAATTGGTCAAAATTTACCTTGTCCACATATTTTAGACCTTGTTCACACATGTGGATGCTTGAACTAGTTATTACATGATCCCCTTTCACATTAGGAAGGATTTTTATTCATACTTTAGAAAATTAGCAACCTCCTTGCTCAATTATTCATGCATATAGATTTCAAAAGAAAAATTTAATATTCCTATTAGTTGAATCTAAATTATGAATATTAAAAATGAATTCAACTCATCAACTAAGAGAAGTCATGATAATAGGAGCATAAACTTGTGATGGAATATATTTTTTCATAAACTGACATCATCATGAATGAACTAGAAATATAAGTATCTATGACTAAGGAGGAGTCTTAGGAAGAAACCAAAAGAATTAAAAATATATATTTTTATGAGGATAAAGTGAACAAATTCATCTCTTGTGCATAGAATCTACAAGTGTTTGTTTCAATATTTGGTTTGTGGAAGATATTTTGCATAGAAGAAGAGTTGATACTTTGATATCAATAGAAAGGGTGAAGTATTTCATTTAACTCATGATTATTTCTCCCTGAATATTTGGTCTAATATTGAAAAAATATTCAAGGAACATTGTTCAAGGGACTCTGTTGCATGAGGTTCCATGAAAAGCACATCACACTGATGAGATTTCTAATGAATAAAATGAGGAATGATAGTATAGAAATATAAAGATACCAGCAAAGTGATTTGATGTTTGGAATGAAATAAATCACACCTTAATGGAGCAAGTTCAATTATTGACAAACTTACAATGAAGAAAATGTTGAGTTTCTTTCAATTTTGGATACCTAAATCCTCTCAATAAAGATGAGTCATGTTCAGAACTTGATGTGTCCTTATTATCACTACTGTGATGAAGTATACACTACTTTATTGAAATGATCAAAACCAAATTTTATTTGAGAATACATGGTTTCTAGAGTATCAATCCTAGTAATGCTGAATTAGTAACCAAGTATGTTGGGGGTCAACAATATTTAATGAATACATCTCATTAGAAGATCCCTAGTCTTGAAATATTTTCCTAGTCTGATATTAGGAAGGAGTGTTCATGACTAGTTGTTGAGGAATTATGACTCTATGACCTTTTTATTTTGGAAATTTGGATATGGAAAGGATAATTTTCACACTTCAAAGTCTATTGGACTTGAAAGAGGTGTAAGAATGAAAAACTAGAGTTTATCCTATAAGACTAAAATTCTTATATGTAAAAAAATCAAAGGCTTTATATATAAAGTCTTATATTTGGACATATATTAATGTTTCCATTGAAATAAGAAACCCTAGCTCATGCAAGGAATGAATGACATAATGGTGAGGACAAAGCTGATAAATTTGAAAGATGCAAGCAAGAAGGTTAATATCAAGAGGGAGCTGATATTTTCCTATAATCCTCAGAAGATAAGTAACCTATATCTCTTGATTATTATTATTATTATTGAATTACTATTATTTAACCTTGTAATATCCCTATGTTATATTTTAATGTAAAAATTAAAAAATAAACCAAGGTCATGGGACACATATTCCAAGATGAATGGAGGGAAAATCATTAAATTGGGTATCACTTGTGGTTAATTAATGGCTATGGAAATTGACATTGGAATTGGTAAAAGGAAAAAGGCAAAGGGAAATAAAAGGAAATCAATTCAAGAAATAAAGTAAAATGGGAAAAAATCAAGATGAAGGGACAAAATTATGCATGCAAAGGAAATTAAAGAGATAATAGGAAAATGAAAGAGAAGAGGAAGGAAAAGGAATAGACCTCAGACACCAATGATAAAAGGGAACCTGAGAAATAGTTGACAAATTTTGATCAAATTTTGATCAATTTTCAACTTTGACTATTTTAGTTTTTGTAAGGAAGAAATCTAATTCCAAGAGAGAGAGAACAAGCAAGTGATAAATAAAGCAAGGACAATAAGGGAACACAAGAGGAAGTTTGTATGGTTGCAAGGGAAAAAAATAGTTTTGGATTTACAGGTAATAGTTTTCATGTGTGATTTAGCATGTCGGGATTCGATGCATGTTCTATGCATTCATTTATTGTTTATGTTTGTTTTCATTGGAATTGGATTTGCCTGGATTGACAGTGATGTACAACCTTGTATAGAAAATCCATGTAGATTCAAACTACTAATTGTAATATGCTAAAACAATACACTTGAATCTACTCTACCAATTGCAGAAACCAATTATGGTCGCGAACTCACAAAGCATACAAGAGAAAGAATTTCAATCACACATTACAAAATTATTTCCTGGAGAAAGCCACAACTAAAAACCCCACTATATGTATATTGCATAAGTCAAAAAATATGAGAATATTACAATTCTTTTCTCCAACCTCACAAACCTATACAACTATCTCTATTTGTCTCACTACTTCCTAGACAAGCCTAGGCCAATACTTAACAATTTTGTTTCCCTCCAGGATCCCTATTTCCTTGTATTATTTCCTTGGGTAATTAGCCCTTATTAATTAGGTAAATTCCAAATATGAATTTTGCAATACATCTAGGGACTTCTCATGACTGCATGCACCACCTATATAATTTGGATGATTATACAACTGAAAGTACACTCCCCTTGAACTCCAATCTCAACTAGGTTTTCCTTTTATCTGACATCCATGAGTTATTTATGCCCTATTTATCAGTCATGTGATTGATCACTACATTTGTTTCAAGTTCAAATTCTAGACTTTGACCTCTCACTAGTTCCTCCATCAGTTGGAATCAGTTAAATTGACTTTAACTCAGGTAAACTGATTTAATTAATTACAATTCAAAATAAAATCAACCAGGGCTCCTATTTTGTAGGATCCACTCTACATGACTCAAGTTAGACACTCAAATCAAATTAACTGAACCAACTAAGTCAAAATAACTTAGTTAAATTGTACAAGTTTCCATGTGATGTGGAATTACAATTTTATTCTATTTTTATTCAAGAGAAAATTAAATTAGAATCTGTCTTGGTTCCATTTTCAACACTCCCTCTCAGTGTTTCAGGAAAATTTACCCTGAGGTCCTAGATTGGTAAACCTCATAGAGCAGGGGCATGTCATCACAAGAAGGACTGAAATTACCAACTTCTATGCTTTAAACTAGAAATTGAGGATTGCAAATCTTACCTGTTTATCCTTAGTTTGTAGTAGATCTCGTAGGGTTAAAACCCCTGCAACTCCTCATGCTCTAGAACCTACAAATTAGTCAAGAAAAAGCACAAAAACCTAGTTGCATAGTATATATGTCCTATATGTTAGCAAAATAGCATACATGATCTCATAAAGATAACAAGAAATAAACTATTCAAGATAATTAAGCATGTAAAAGAGACATATGACACATGAACAAGATGGTACTTCTTATATTGATAACATGTATAGAAAATAATAGTGGAGAAATCACCTAAGATCTGCCATGGACTTGAGAAAAATTGTCCTCTGGATTCATCCAGACCTAGCCTCACAAATCTTCTTCCATGAATAGTGCACACATGATGTCACATAGAATGAGGGCAATCATCACAAGGAAATAAGGGTTTCTTGAAAATCTGGGAAGTGCACGAGCCACAGGGGAAATATCAGACTTGATCATGGCTATAACAGGCTATAATATCAATAATTATCCCTCTTCTCCTCCCTTAGGCCATACCCTTGAGGGGTATTTATACTTCCTCAAATTAGTTTCTTCAGTTCGGGAAGAGTTAGGCCACGGGCTGGGGTAGTTAAGTTACAGGAAAAATTGTAAACCCCACCTAAATAATAGGGTAATTTATATTCTTTAATATTTTAAATAGAATATGCGAGTCAGCTATAGATGGACTCATGTGTACACACTGAAAAAACTGGGCAGAGTCGTGTATGGATTTTGAAATATTATTTTTTGAGAAATGTAACCAAGTATGAATGGAAGGGCTGCCCAAGGCCAATGCATAAGTCAGCAAGTATATAGAGGTGATAAATGATGATATAACAGATGCCCCCTAATATATGAGGTCAGAAGGGGTACATGATGGCCGAAATGTATTATGTTCATATAAAGAACCTTGTGAGGACTAGAGAGGACTTTACCAGATTTCAGCCTACCAAAAAATAGTGATAGAAATAAGAAAGGTAGCTCATGTCTAAGGTGGGCATACCCATGCTTAGTGAAAGAATAGCATGTCCTCATATCAATTATGGAGCAGATCCAGTATGTATACAAGTATAACTGAAATTTAAAGTACATAGTGAATCATCTTATCACTTCCTAGAAGTATAAGTTAAAATCATGTCCAAGTATCACATATAAAATACTGATCAATGATGTTGCATAGATATTTGATCACTAAAGTCACAACTGAATCTCTAAGTACCAAATCATAAGTGGTGGAACAAATGGTACAACACACAACTTGGGCGCCAACATATAAGATGATGCTATGATAAAACTACAACATATAAGGGTGGATAGTGTCACTGGCAGAAAACTGAAGGAGTTTTCAAAGTGAACTGAAACATTCCGATGCAAACCCGAGGTCTTCATCGACCACCATGTCACAATTCTACACAATGGGAATAAATGAGCTGAGGTCGACCACATGAGAAATAATTTGATTACCGATCATTGATGTATACCATTAACAAAAGCGATACAACCCACCGATAATGATAATTAGTGTCAAGGTGCCCCAATACAATCCAACAAGTGTGAATGAATGACTTGAAGTCAAACACTTGAGAGAATCTATCAATTGGAAGGCATTAATGAATTCTCACTGTCAATAGCGAAGGAGTCTGCTAGTGATGATTGCGAACCCTAAGGTATTGACAAAAGGACTCTAGACCTTATTCTCAGAGAAATGAGTCGAAGTCGATGGGAAAATATATGCTTGAAGGAAGGCATTAAGGCATCCCACATCAGTCAAGCATGAGTGTAACTCGTAGGCCAAGATTTCAAAGGAATCAGTAGAAGCAAAGTGAAGCAACCAACCCAAAGTACATTTCCGACATGCACAAAATGTAGCTAACGCAAAACAGAAACCTTCTTAACCAATGAATAATGAAATTTTCCAACGAAGTGAGATGTCCACCGATAGGGTCAAATGGAAATCAATGTACTGCACGAATCCCAGGTGTGATAATGTAAGCTAAAGTCGAACACAAGGGAAACCACTCAGTCAAAGACTCATGATGTTGATCAAATTCCAAGCACAAGGTCACCTATAAATGATGTAAATAGGGCCAGGGTGCAACTCTAGGTTTACTCTCAGAGAAGTATGTCAAAGTCGATAAGAGACAAACCCGCCAGCAAGAAGTCAAGGAGACCTTCTCAAACTAGCATGAGAAAAGGACCAAATAGCTGATGTGATAGAGCAATATACTGACAAAACCGGGATGGTTGACCAAAAAATGAGTCAAGAGACACCACATAAAGGCTGACTCAAGTTAACTTCCCTTGAACAAAAGCATGACTCATGTTGACTATGGTAGCAAATGATAACATTGTATAAGTTTTTCATATGAGAGGCATGAACAAACCCTCCATATGATTGGAAGAGATAACCAACCGGGGGAGTACTGACTCGATAAAAAGGTTATGGATTCACCTATGTCAAAAACTAAAACCATCCCAAATGGAGAAAAGACTTATATTTTTTGTGCTTTGTTCAAGGGCGACACAACTGACACTGTAGCTTCCATCAAGTATGGAAGTATTGTATTTTTCCTGCTCTTTTTCAAATATTTAATTTTTTTGTCTTTTTCATATTTCAAAGCATGAAAAATAATAAAAGATTGCCTATAGTACAATGGATATCATGAGTGTTGGTAAAAAGATGCACTAGTTCCTAGGATAGGAACAATCCTATGTTCAATACAAGGTGGTGAAAACTAGTAAGTGACACTCGAAGGGATGTTCCATCCATGGGTAAAGGTGTCAAGTTTCAAAGGCTAAGTGATTGCATGGTTAACTTGTACAGGAAGACATGGTCAAAAGAGGGCTTAAACTTGAGTCCAAATGAAGCTGTCTAATTGCCAAGATAAGAAAGTGATAAATATATAATGGATTAATACAACTAGACAACAATGGGAGCCTCTAAGGTAAATGGCCAGAATAAAGACAGTGAAGAAGAAGAAGAAAGAATCTTGAACGCATAAGTCATGGCGAGACTAAATAGTACTCTCAAGCCTACATAGATTACAACATGGATGACAAATGCTAGCAAGGAACTAACTAGGAGGCCCATGTAAAGGATGGCTCTACCACTAAGTCATGATTTAAAAAATTGGCGAGTGAAATGGGTTAAATAGTCACGAAGTGATAGGATCGACCCTATTGAAAGTGATCAGAATGGAGGCTAGTAACGCAAAAATGCAACGGAAAGTGAATTCCCTAACCTATATGCCAGTTCACAATCAAATACCTACCATGACAAGTCAACAGTCATGGATCCGAGGGAAAATTGGAAATATCTCAAATTCACAAGAATGTACTTGAAAATAACTTTTCCCAACACTTACAAGCCAAAAGGTAAAACAACCTTAATCAAATTCAAAAAATAGACACAAAAAAAATTTGTGAAAAAAATTCAAATTTTGGGCATAAATAAGAATTTTGACTCACATTTTGGTCATTTTTACTGTGCAAAAGTGGAAAAAGAGCTATGGAGAAAAAAAACCCCCTTCTTGCAAATGGAGCAACCAACCACCAAATCATCTCAAATTAGTCAGATAAGCCTTGTACTCATCTTATTTATCAATTTCATTCCTATTTCAAGCAAATTTTTAGATTTTTGACTGTAGGAAATATATTTTCTTTGAAACCCTCTGCGTATACATAGGTTCATCATGAGGAACTCACATATAAACTGTTCGAATGAAGTCATGTATGCGTAGAGAGGAATTAAAAACTTGTATCTAATGGGTCAATGGATGAAATTGTCCAGGATGACTATCAGTTGGAGAGAAAGAGAGCACAATGGAACTGATAATGAAGTGATGGAGGATAAAAAATCATTAGATATACTTTTGAACTCTGGTTTACTCAAATGTTTCAAAATGCCAAATATGAAAACCAATACTAGATTTCTCGAGATGTTGTTCAACCATTTGGAACCAGATGAACAATGTTTTATGATTGATCAGATGCCATTGAGAATCAAGATGGAAGACATCTATTTTATCATTGGGCTTTCCCGAAGGGGAGACCCAGTTAATTTTCATAGTAATCCCACTCGAGGGCTTAATGTAGATGACTATGTTCAGGTCTACTATGTGGGCGGTGCAAAGAAGGTGGGGACTCATATCCCAATCAAAGATGTACGATATTTGTACATGAAAATCCTTCTATTCATAATTGGTAGAGTGGCAAGGTCGACATCCACTCACCAGGCTTCGCATACTCACATGAGCCTGGCAGTGGAATGCTTAGTCCACCTCTATTATTGGTGCACAACCTTATTCGCTAATCCGAAGAAACAACTGACTTCCATCCGACAGGTAAAGACAAAACATTTTCGATATGGTACTATTATGTTTACTTTCTTTTGTGAGAGAGTCCCAGGGCTTCGACTCAAGATCATCTTAACCATCAGCAGCCCAAGGTATCCAAGGATAGCCTGATGGGAAAACTTGATGAAGAGATTGGGGGGTGAGTGAAGTTCCTCGAACCACTTGGGATGATGATTTATTTGAATGGTGGGTAGAACATGTCATCTCAGTAGAGGACTATCCCTATGTTGGGATGGATTTTCGAGAATATCTTGATTTGGTTCTTCTACTTGGAGTAGCATGGGGTACAATTGGTAAGATTGCACAATGATTTTTGATTATGTGATTTTTAAAAAAAAAAAAAAAATTATATGAAAAATGAAAAAATGTTTTTGATAGGACAATATGACTTACAAAATTTCAATGATCATGTAGACCTGGGACAGGTAGACCAGAGGGCTACCCAAGGAATGAGCCCCACAGAGGCGAGGCAGATGTTGAAGATTGAGGAAGGATCCTCCATGCCATCCAAAGAAACTTAGAGAGTTTGACTTGCCAAGTACTCGTGGCATCTATAAAAGACCTTCCTAAGGCTATCCAAAGGAGTGTGGTTGGAGTACCATGAGACTAGGTGCGGTTATTCCATCGTGTAGATATTGATATTGTGTTCTATCGGAACACAAATGTTGGGTAGGGACCTCAGGAGTAGATTAAGATCCTATCAGATGACTGCAATATCATTTTTTATAACAGACATGATTAGGCATATGCCCTAATTTTGTAGGACACGATGGTCTAGTTTTGTATATTTTGAACACTGTTATATATATATATATATGTATGTATGTATGTATGTATGTATATGATGTGATTGTCCCAAATGTACAATGATGAATGATGTTTTGATATTTTTAAAGTATTGAATGATTAATGTGCCAATCAAGTGATTGATTAGCTAATGAGTCTACTAACCAATTATTAGATCGAGGAATATGAAAGAATTTAATAAATTGAATAAACGTTGTAACAAATTCACCCTAAAAAATAATCGATGAAAAAATGGGTCTCTGACACAATATGTGTTTTTTAATTGTGAAAACACTAGTTGTGAATCCAAGTAAATTACTAACAAATCAACACCGATAGATATTGCTTCTGAGAGTAAGTTGACCACTGCAGTGTATTTTGAACCATTATTCAAAGCAGGACCAATGCAGACACCTCTTAAAAATAACAACTGACTGGATGGATAGTGAATTACCCAAGCCGTGGAAGCCAGGTTCCGAATATGTCTACTAGCACCATCGGCAAAGTCAAAATGACTCACCTCATCCAATAATACCTACCAAAGCAGATCAAAGTCATCAAAGTCACACCAAAAATCAAAAATCATACATGTCCAAAAACACAATATATACAACAAACAAAATGCTAGATCGAAACCTAGGTATGATACTTTTTCAAATAGAGCCCATTTCTGGGCTCCGCCAGCTCCTTCCCATAAAAATCAAACAAGGCATAAACTCCCTTTTTCAGCACCTTTTTGACGATAAAGGGGTTGTACCACATGGATTTGAACTTGCCTGCCCCCAAGGCATCCTTCTCTTGGGCATAAACCAAGACAAGGTCACCTTCAGAGAAAACCCTAGGCTCGAATGCCTTATCCTACTAAACCTTCACCCATTTCTTATGCGCCTCATTCATTATAGCTGCATCTCGTCGCTGCTCATCGAGATGTTTTAGATGAATAAGGCATTCTTTGAGACTAGAAGTGTCGGGAAGAAGCTCAACTGCCAACTTAAGGGAATGAATTTCACACTCAATAGGAAATATAGATTCCAGCCCATAAACTAGTTAAAACAAAGTGAAACCAGTTGCAGTCTTTACAAACATCCAGTATGCCCAAAGTGCATGGTATAACATGACATGCCAATTGGATCTGGCGTTATCAATTGCCCATTGAAGAATTATCTTCAAGGATTTGTTACCAAATTCAACTTTCCCATTAGCTTGAGTATAATAAGGAAATGAATGCTCCTGTTGAAAACCCAATTTGAGAGCCAATTCAACTATCATACTATTTTGAAAA
Source organism: Pinus albicaulis (assembly GCA_034641835.2). Lineage (NCBI taxonomy): Eukaryota > Viridiplantae > Streptophyta > Pinopsida > Pinales > Pinaceae > Pinus > Pinus albicaulis. The sequence goes on from CM076579.1 coordinate 223,820,427, forward strand.
TGAATGCCATGGCCAGTGACAATCTCTTTGGGGATATCAAAGCGAGAAATGACTTTATTGAAAAGGAACAGTGTTGTTCTCTCGCCATCATTCCAAAAAGAAGGCATATCCACAACCCACTTCGTAATGTAATCTACAGCTACTATAATGTACTTAGGACCCTTAGCTGAAGGCGGGTTACAAGTATAATCAATACCCCACTTTTTGAACAGACCAACAGTGATGACAGGAAAGAGCGGAGCTGGATGAGAACGCATCTTCTGGGTGTAAACTTGACAGGGATGACACTTTTTGACCGCTTCAACACAATATTTGAAAATCGAGGGCCAAAAATATCATGCACACAATATTTTTTGGGTTGTAGCAAGCTCAGATAAATGAACACCACAAGCTCCACTGTGGAAATAATTCAACACAACCTTAGCTTCTTCGAGATTTAATCAACACCTAAGTATCGAATAAACCTTGTGATGATATAGAGTGTCACAAATAATTAAATAACTTTTAGCTAAGTGACGCAACTTTTGATGCTTATCTTTCGAAAAAGCTACGGGACACTACGCAGTTCAGAGATAAACAATGAGATATTTGTACCAAGGATCTTGTGAAGAAATGAGAAAAATATGCTCATCAGGAAATGATTCTTCATAAACAATTTCTTCTCCACAGGGCAACTCAGAAATCAACTCCGCAAATACCAAATACTTCTTGTATTTGGTAGACAAGAATTCAAGATCAAACTCTTGCAAAATAACAATTGATCGATTGTATTTGCCCCCAATCACTCGCCTACTGAGAACAAATTGAAATGGATTAACTGCCACCAAAACATATGTTTTTCGAAGGAGGATATAATGTCTGAGCCGTTGGACAACATGGACAGTTTCCGAAGCTATTTTCTCAATCAAAGAATACTGGAGTTCAGGACCCACCAAGCCTCGGCTAAGGTCGCATACAACATGCTCACAAATATCATCATCTTCCTGAACTAGAACCATACCTATGGTATATTCTTCTTGTTATTCATCAATAATTTTTACTATCTGAATATGACTAAATTTCAGTCCTAGATTTTTAAAAATAAGATTCATGAATATTGTGAGTTTTAGAAATCTCACTACCTTCATTATCCTTAGGATAAATTTCTCACTATCTCACTATTCTATCATGTCATGGTCAGCTTACCACTCCTATAATACCCCTCATGACCTCATGCCTCTCATGTTAATCCTATTTTTCCACCCATGACCTCAGTACTCTGTTTTACCTTTCCTCATCCCTCCACTTTCCATCTAGGATCACCAAACAACCTACTCTTTCCCATGTTCACCAGATATCTTAAGCATTGATGATCTCAAAAATACCTCTATGAGCTCTTTAGATCAATAAATTATACCCATTTCTATATATTGAAATACACCCATTGGTTAGAAAGCTCTATTTTTACACTATTAAGATATCAAACCTAATTTCAGTAAAGGACAAGTCAAAAGAGCCTCCCACTAAGTCACTAGGGTTTCGTAAGTTGTAGGGTTATTTTGGGTGTTCTAAATCACTGCTTTTCATGTGATAGAAGTTGAATCAACTATAAGAGAAAGTAAGTACCTTTTTTTCCAAGATAGATCAGAAAGGTCTATAAGGAAGACCTCCTTATCAAGTTTAAGTTCTGCAAAGGATAACTGATCATTTTGACATTTCTGCAGGAATTTCAATATGATTATTAGCAGAGAAAATTGGTAAGGTAAGAGGCCTGCTCCCCATTAAAGGACATCCATAGCAAAGAAGGAGGAAGCTGCCTATGCTCAAGAAAATCATGGTTCCTACACCTAATTTGGCCAACAGTGTGCCTAACAAGGATTCAATGTAGCAAACAGAAGGTTTGAAGGGAATGTTGTAGGTGAATTCTAGGGTTTTCCAAGCTGAATGTGTCCAACACCAAGAAGCATCATACAGAGCCAAATTAGTATGACATGGCACCTGCAAATCAGAAGTGGCCAAGAGGATACAACATACATGATTGTGAAGACTATAGCACTTGTCAAAAATGGATTCATTATACCTCTAGAAAATCATTAAGGAGGAAAGAAAACATGTTTTCATGTCACTCACACTAAGAAATGTCAAAAAATGATAAAACCATGTTTTAAGTTTCTCAGTGCAACAAAAAAGAGGTTTGATAGTGCCAAGACCCTCAAGGTTAAAAAGAACCTTTTTCATTTCTCCAGTAAGCTACCACCAAAGGAAGAAGAGCTACTTTGAAAAGTTTTCAAGTCACCTGCACTAAAAGGTCAAAAGATATCAGTCAAAGTGATAAAGTGACCAAAAAACTTAAAACATTAGAAAAAGTGTGTTTTCAAGTTTAATTTATTTTCCCTAAAAAGTATAAAATACCTCTCTTCTCTCTTCATATATTATTTTTCATTTGAAAAGACCGAAGATCCTTCAAGGGGAAATTTTCTGAGTTTAGTGGAAAACTGGGCAAAGTTTCCCCTATGCTGCACACCTGGAACCCCCTGCTACGCTCCTAGAGATTGTCTACTATGTAAAATGCATTGAGCGCTGCACACCTGTGACCAAGTGTTGCGCATTCACCATCAGGTAGACCTGGCAACTCGTGCCCAGAACCGATGTGCAACCTCGCCTGGGTGCTACGCACTGAGCATTACATGAAGAGGCCTGATAGGCCTAGGTGCTATGCACTGAGCACTGCACGAAGAGGCCTGAAAAGCTCGGGTGCTACGCACTAAGCACTGCATGGAGAGACCCTACAGGCTCGTGCCTTATTTTTTTTACTTGCTCAGGATAGGCCAGTTCACCTTACTGCCCGTGTTTGACCTTGCGCGAAGAAACTCGCCAGACTGGACCAGAGCTGTGCGTTCAGCAGCAGCCCAAGAGGCCCAACAGCCTTTGTCTAAATAGCCTGGTGCTACGCGCCTGCACTATGCATTTGGCTTGGAGAGTTTCTACAAAAAATCAAGATCTAAATCTACCACAAACTTCATCAAAATCACTTCCAAGGGTTTTCTAGCACCTCAGAAGGGTAAGTAAAAACAACATCACTTCATTTTCAAAGTTCTTACCATTGAATTAGAGGAATAAACCCTATAAATTTCCATCAATTTCACAAAGCAGAATAAGGGTTTTTGCCTTCAAGGCAATAATAAATAAACAATATGTCAATGGAAACTAATAGTGGCAGTGGTGCGGGAGGCCAAGGGCCTAGAAGACAACAAAGAAAGGGTGGAAGAGTAAACAGATTTGAGCCACTAAATAACAAGGAATTGATGGCCTCTCCTGTGACAGTTGCATATTTCCAAGAGGTGGGTTTTTTTGAATTTTGTGAAAGGGTACAACAAGTCCAAAGTCACCCTGTGTTGACCAATCATTTTATCCTTCACCTCCATGACCATCAAGTACATCTAGCAGGGGTAAACTTTGAGCTATCCGCCAATATCATTTCTATGGCCATCGGGATACCTAGTATGGGAGAAAAGTGGTTCAAGTAGGAAAATTTGGACCTGAGCCATTATCAACCTTTCTTGAAACCTAGATACCAAGCTAACTTCAAATCCATTTTTCCATTTTCACATCTACTGGAGAGATATACGCCCTTGATGAAAGTCATCATGAAATATTTTACATGTGAGGGTAGGTTTTGTAGGCTTTATTCCTACCATATAAGACTGCTCATGCACTTCACCAGGGAAAAGCTGCTACATTTGCCCTATTTTCTTTATATAAGTATTGGTAATATGTCTTACATTGTGAAAAAAATACATCCTTCACAACAAATGCAAAGTATTTTTCACCATTCTCTTATCAAGATGACCGTGTTACATCAATTAGAGGAAAAGGGTATTCCATGGGAGGTGTTAATCGCCCATGAAGTTTTCACAAACCCACAGCCTCATCATCAGCCAAATTTACCCTCATCATCTCATCCACCTCCCTCCCTCACCTTCTCCTAAAGCATAAGATCAATAAGAGAATGATGAAAAAGAGGCAGACAATGAAGAGGACAGTGATGAATAGAATAGTGAAAAAGAGGCGAGCAATGAAGAAGAGGGAGGTGATGATGATGAAGAGGCAGATGATGAGGAAGAGTAAAATGATGAAGCAGAGGAATTTGATGATGATGAAGAAAAGGAAATTGATGATGATGAAGAGGAGGATGATGAAGAAGAGACAAGGTAGATAATGAAGAAAAAGGTAGTGAGCAAAACAGTGACAAAGAGGCTAATAATGAAGAGGCAGATGAGGAAGAAGAAAATGATAATGATGAAGATAGAGAGATAGAAAATGATCAAGAAGAAGGCAGTGAAGAGGATAGTGATAAAGAAGATAGTTTATAGGTCAACAATGAAGGAGAGGACAGTAAAGAGGTAGAGGACAAGGAATATGAAAATGCACAAAACAGTGAAGAAGACAACAGTAATGAAGAAACTAATAAAGACACCTCTAATAGTGACAACACAGAAAAGGATAAAGGCCATGATAATGTTGCAAATACAAGGGATAGTGATGAAGAAGAAACCATGACAAATGATAGCCCTAATAGTGATGACAGTGGTGAAGATCGCAACAGTAATGTTAGCATGGAGGAAAATGAATGTGAGTCTCAAGAGGGCAGTCAAAAACACAGTGCAGAAGACATCAATGCAAATATCATTGAAAAAAAGAAAGGAAGTCTTGAGATCAGCCATGGTGATGACATTCAAGTATACAAATTTGAGCTTTTTCCCTCAAGTATACAAAAGGAGAGTGAGGATGAAGAAGGGAAGTCTAGGAGTAGACCTAGAACCATGGGGTTGAAGAAGGCATTGGCAAAACAAAGAGAACAAGAATCAACCTTAGTGGAGCAACTCCCTCTAGATGAGTTGTTGGCCATGGAGACAGCACATGATTGGGAGCCTTGGTTGGAAGGAGCTAACATACACTTGGAGGCTAAATTGAAGAAATCAAATCAAGATCTTGATCTCCAAAGGAAGATGACCAAGCATTATGCTCGAAGAAACCAAGTTGCAAGGGCTAAACTCAAGAAGGCCCAAACTAGGATCCAAGCTCTAAAAGAGGCAAAGGGCCAAGCTAACCTTGGAATCTTGGCATGAGCTTCTCTACAAGTGTATAAAAACCCATGAGGCACACATCCATCAAATTTGGGAGAATTTTTACAAATTTTGGTTCTTTCCTGATTTGGAGGGCCAAGGGGGTAGCAGCCATGCTGATACGCTTTTTCTCAGAGCATATTCTGGAGGAAAGGCTTATATTTTTGGAATCCTCAGCTCAATTATAGCATTCTCACAAATTTTCAGGTAAATTGGAGTTGTTTTGGTCCTCCAAAAGGGTCAAAAACACCTTGATTCTCACCTTTTTGCCTAGTTTTCAGGACATGTGTTGCGCCTTTACCAGCCTTGGAATTTTTTCTTTTTAAACATGTTACAAGGGTCCAATAAAAAAAAATGATATTCTTGGAAAGTAGAATCAATAGGCTTTCCAACGAGCGATAATGGAGCCTATTCTGACATCGACAAGTCCTTCAAAACCTTGCTACAAGGTGACCCCGTTTTCTTGCTCCTGTGCTACGCCCTTGGCATGGAAATTCATCGTAAAACTTAGTGTTGCACCCTTATAGAGGAAAAGTAAAAAATGTATGCTTGGCAAGTTTTTGGAGGCTTGGTAGAGCCCAAATGTCAATTTCTTTGCCAAAAATGCCCGAAAAAATATTTTTTTTAGATATTTTGTGCCTTGGGCCTTGCAAGGTCTCAAGGACAAAAGTGGCATTTCTTATTAGCCAATGGCCTCTAGAGACCAATTAGGTTTTATCCTCCTTTCTTGTTAAATGGAGCATTGAGGATTCATGTTTTACGGTTTTTGTATGACTCTTGTGAGTAATACATAGTCTTTGGAGCTTGAAGAGAAATTGGTGTTGTGGAGCTTGTGAATGGCTTGTGTTGCTTATTGATGGAGAACGCTTGCTTGCAGGATCCCTGAGCTTGGTTAATGGTGATGTGCTTCTATTCAGTTATTTTTTTCTTTTGTATCATTGTGTTTCATCCTTCTATACTGCAGTAGGACAAAATATTTAGACTAAGAAATGTTGTTTAGAGGCACCTTAGCTTTGTTTATCCTTCACTGCTTCTATGTTTTCCTCTGCTAGGTCAGTTTAGAGATTTCTTAGTTTCTCTCTAGACCCACCCAAGCTTGTTTATCTTATGAATGGTTTAATACAATAGATATCATATATGATTTATGGTTAGCCCTACTTGTTCGAAATCACTAAAACACTATTCTTAGTGTCTCTCTTTGAAGTACCACTAATTAGGTCTGCCAAAGAGGCTATGTTTTGATCATAGCATTTGTCCATGCTAGAATAGTTGTTTCAAAGATATTTATGGCTATGATTAAAGATTTTTAGGAGTTCCCTCTTCTTTGATTAAATCTATTTTTTTATCTTAAATTTTTTGTAACCTTGAAGGTGAAATCACTAGAAGTTAAATGAGTTTCTAACCTTCTATATTTCATTGGATTGTTTGTCTGAAATGCTTATTTGCTTGAGTTGAATCAAAGATTTATTGGTATGCCCTGTCTATTCATTACTTCTTTATGCTAAATAGTGTTTAATTCCCTTCTTGTTTTAAGTATTTGACAAAGGATTCTTGATTTCCCTTTGCCCTACTTTGTTCACAAACTTGATGTTCATTTCATTTCACTAAACCTTGAGAATCCATCTGACCATGCTAGATTTTCCCTGTGATGCTCCCCGATCCATTGTTTAACCTCCCATGACTTTTTGTAGACTCCATAGCCCAATGAATTTAAAATATCTCATTCCATCTATTCTAATTCATCATTTACCCAACACAAACAAAAAAACAAACCCTAAACTTAACAACTAGCCAAAAATCAAACCCTAAAATAAAAAAAGTTCACATCCTTTGCACAAAATAGAGAGAGACCTCTTTGAGTCTAGCAAGGCTAGGTCCTAGGACTCCAAAGACTGGTCTGATGTTACCCTGTGCATTTTTTTTGCCAGTTTGCTAAATCACGGGACATTAACATAATGGTGATCACAGTGGGAATTTCTGAGTAAGTAACAAGCTTATACATCCTAGAAAATTCAGAAGCCCTTGTCAAACAGTATCTATTGATTTATCGCCACCTCATCGCGTAACATAATGGCGATCACGGTGGGACTTTGAGTAAAAAGTATCCTAGATATCCCGTAGGAACTCTCAAATCCCAGTCAAACATAGAAAACATAATTGTTAGCCAAGAGTAGAATCTGACTATTTCACCATCCTATAAAAATGATGACTCAATTGGAGGACACTCATAGAAACCTTAGGGCTACATAAAGGAACTCAAAAAGCTCAGAAAACCCAAAAAACATCCCTAGATTGGTTTTTGTCAGTTATTGGTGGTGGACCATAAACACATATCCTCAAAAAAACTAAAAACATCCACCTCGCAACTCTACTAGCCTCCAATAGGCCTTCTAACTTTACTATTGTTCATATACTCCCTTAGGATTGTGTCAAATCATCCTTGAGAAGTTTAGAAGCCTAGTCACACACTGTGCGAGTTTAACAAACACTTAGAGAGGTTAGCCTTCCGAAAGCAGTCATAAAATTTCAGCCTTCCTACATTTTGACTTTGAAATTTGGCTTCACAAAGGATCAGTACCAGATCTCATCCGGACCCAAACCCTCCTACTATATTTGATGACCTAGAAATGATTTTGTGGCAAACTTCCAAAACTAAAGATTCAACTACTATTATTACCATTCATAGAGCAAGTTTTTTCCCTGAATATCTTACGGCCTTCCAAGATCCGTAGTTTTACTTGCACCATACAATAAACCTTTTCAGAACCAATTCACAGAGTAGGATTGACCAGACTAACCTTGAGCCCTTAGATTTGCAGCAGAGTCCTTACGGAGAAGCCTCTCCTTCCAATCCTCCTGATTTTCAACTTCTCCATCACTTTAGCTCTTTTCATCCCAAGTCTACTCAGAATCACTTTGTTGGTTCAAGTACTTCCACCACACCCATTCATACCACCACTGTGCAAACCACTCCATCCCATCTCACAAACCCTACTTTTGTAAACCCCCCTTGGATTCCATTAGCTCCCATCATGGTAGCATGGTATTCCCCCCTAGTGCTACCACAATCTCTATTACCTTTACCAAATGACTACCAATCTATAATTCCCCACTTCATCAGAGCTGAATCTACCACTACCCAGCATCATGTAGGTAAAATGAATGACGCCTTTGACTACATGGAATTAGAAGAGGAGACCATAAAAATGGGAATCTTTGCCTAAAGCTTAGGATGAGAAGCCAAAAAATGGTTCAAAATCTTGTCTCCTAACATCATACATGATCTCCCTTCCCTTTACCAAATATTCATAAATGAGTGGGAAATTAATAAAAATCCTTTCCAAGTCCTCTCAGAATATAAAAACCTTAAGAGAAATGTCGGAGAAAGTGTCCAAGACTATTGCTCTAGGTTCAATAGTGTGTACAATGCTCTCCACCTCACATGAAACCCCCACAAGGCCTAACATTATTTAAATTTCCAAAAGGCTTTGATCCCGACATGACCTACCAATTAAGAGAGAGAGATCCCTTAACTTTAGAAGAAATGCGAAGGGGAACTTTGAGTGCAGAGGCCAGCCTCATTGAAAAGAGTGCTAGGATGAGATTAGAAAAGAGAGTTACCTACAGATATGAAACTATGCCCTCAACCTCTTCATCCGATGCCAAAATTGACAGCCTAGTTAGAACAATGGAGAGAATGATGGAAAGGATAAACTTGAATGAAAGAGCACCTCCTAGGGAAAACCAACCAAATCTCCAAAACAGAAATAGAAATTAGAACTTTAGAAGAGACCCTCCCCAAATCAGACAAAGGGAAAATGACCAATAGATTAGGCCCCTTTTCCAAGATAACTATGTAGATGAAGGGGAAAGAGATACTGAACAGCTGGAAGAAAACCATGTAAACTTGATAGGCTCTAATAATGAGGGTGATGTTTTTCCACTAAAGAAGAACAATGTTTCTTCTCCTCAGATCAAACTGAAACGAACTATGATGATTCTGAAGACTACAATTTGGGATTTGAAAATTCCATAATGGAAGTCCATATGAAATATGACCTTAGGAGAAAAAGGAACCAAGAAACCTCCAAGAGAAACCAAACAGACACTGCTGTTAGGAAAACCCCCGAAAATACTCCTAAGATGACAGTAGACAGTACCAATACCATGGCTAAGAAATCTGATCCAAACAAAGACAAAACTAGCCAGCAAGTGGTGACCCAAGCTGCCCTAGTTCTTCTACTAGTGGCCCTGAGAAAAATCTCTTGTCTAAAGCCCCAAATCAGAATCAACAAACTAAGCTTGTAGAAAACAATTTGGCTAATAAAACTATTGTAAATATGCCTAAAACACAAGTACCTTTTAGTTTTGAAGGAGATTTTCTAAAATAAAGATAACCTTACCTCTCACTGAACTGATTACCCAAGACATGTAAAAGTCCCAAGTTTTGAAATTTTTGAACATAGGAAATGATACCAATACTCTACACTTGACTGATGACAAACCGGAGTTGTTGTTTGGACCTAAAGTAGAGGGAAAATACCAAGAAGGAGATATTCCCCCTTTCTATGTTAGCCTAAACATACATGACAAAATCTTACATAATGCCATGTTGGACTCTGGCGCCTCTCACAACCTCATGCCAAAGGTGGTGATGGAGAGATTAGGCCTAGAAATAACCAAACCTTAAAAAGACATGTATTCCTTTGAATCAAGCAGAGTCAAGTGTTTGGGTCTAATCAAGGATCTTTGTGTCAATCTGACACAAATTCTTGCTAAGGATCTGGTCATGGACATAGTAGTGGCCGACATTCCCCCCAAGTATGGCATGCTTTTATCTAAATCTTGTGGAGCTAAAATTCAAGGGAACCTTCGACTAAACATGTCATATGCTACCATCTCTTTTTTTAACCAAACAAGGATATTATACTGATAATCACACATGAAGTACATGGTTAGTAGCCAAGAAATGCCAAATAATACACCTCTTTATTCCATCCATTCAGATCTAGATTCATTCATTTTATGTAATGAAGAGGAAATTGATGAGAAGATAAGTTAAATTGATACAAATAAGACATACCACAACAGTCAAACCAAACAATGCAAGAAGAACTTAGCAGCCAAAGCTCTAGCAGCCTAAAACAACAATATGATGGAAAAGCTAAACTTAATTTTCTACAAAATGAAGATAAAATTGTGAAACTAAAACTAAGTTTAGAATCTAAACAAGGTTGCTCATGTGAAGGAAAAACATCAAAAATAGAACCATTCCCTTCTGTTAATGTAAAAATGTCGGAATACTTTCATATAGCAATACCTTCTAGGAAACTAGGTCAAAAGAAACTTAATGTCTTGTCATACAAAGATAACTCATCACCAAAAGGTTTTGACACTTCATAATAGTGGTTGGATGCCAAATATGGTGTTAAGAAGCCTAAATTGGTACCTAATGATATAGATATAGAGGAATACAACGTAGGCAGCCTAGAAAGACCGAAAATCATTAATTTATCCAAGACTTTACCACTTCACACAAAACATAAATACCTAAGACTGTGCAAAAGTTTCAAGATGCTTTTGTATATGGTGATGAAAGCTTAAAGCCTCATGACACAAACATTATTCAAAGAAGGTTTCCTTTCAAGAAATACCATGAACCTTTTGAGCAAATTGTGTCATTAGGAAAGAAAGCAAAGGGATATAGGCTATGTGTAGATTTTAGAGGCCTAGATCAAACTCCTCTGAAAAACAAACACCCTTTTCCTAACACAAATCATATGCTGCTAGGGGTAGACGGTTCTAACAAGATGTCATTGTTTAATAGTGTTACAAATTATAACCAAGTGATAATACTTCCAACAAATCAGTATAAATCCACTTTCAAAGCACCTCAGGGCATCTACATGCATGATCAATTTCCTTCTGGGTTAATGAGTTCATAAGCTACTTTCCAAAGGGCCATGTCTCATGATTTGAGTTATTCCACCATGATATAGATTGATGACATCATTTTCTATTTTAAAACTCATGAAGAATACCTGTTCCACCTAAAAATAATCTTTAACAGAAACAATGTTTGGAAGCAAGAATCAATGAGAAGGTACAAAAGAAATCATGACAAGTTTCATAATTTTTGGAAATCTCATTCCATCATCCATTCAAGAAGGGATAACAATGCTTTCTTTTTACAAGAGCTAGATGAGAATGAGTTATTTGGGAACCTTGTCAATTACAGGATACCCAAGCACTATTACTGTTAGAATTCCTAGTCTGAAACCTTCATTCATTGTACATAACATTGCATGAGGAAAATTCAGTAAAACAAAAAATATTTCAAAAAACAGAAAATGGAAAAAGAGGGCAGATTTAAAGAAAAGGTACAACTCCATACCCAAAAAATAATACCGCTGAAAGTGAGAAAGTCTAAATGCCACTACTTGTTCGAAAAGAGTCTTTTTCAGTCATCTAGCCTAATCATGGCTGAACATGTTTTCAATTTGTTGCTGATAGGTTAGTGAAAGAGAATTTGTCAAAAAACCTAAAAAATTGACTTATCAGTAGAAATCGATTAGGAGAAAAAGATTTTGGTTTTCAATGCTCAAATCTGAACCAAGGAGAAACATAGGGATGATTAACAAATGATGAAACACAATCCTCATACTTTCTAGTTTTATTTGTACAAAAATAATTTTTGTGTGCAGCTTGTCCCAATGCCACAACCCATGTTGAATCAGATTACTTAATCCTGGTTCAAATCATGTTTTCAATTTCATGTCAATATATTAGAGAATGAATTTTGTCATATAGCTTAATCTTGACAGTCAAATAGTCTAGGTAGAGAATAAAAAGAGTTCACTAGCATAATCTGAACTCTTGGAAGCAATAAGGGTACAAGTAGATATTTTTTTTTTTTGGCTTTCCAAAGAAAATAATGTCAAGGGTTTTCCAGTCCAAGTGCACCCAAAGGAAGAAAAAAAGTTAGGCAAGGTATGATGGGTAGGTAGGGATGAGGTTGAACTATTCATGTTTTTTAGATTCTTAAGATCATAACTTCAAGAGAAACATCAACAAATGAAGAAGAAAAATATGCCTAATGGATGAGGCACTGGTCTTCATAAACTCTAAGATTTGATATTTGAAGTTATAGACACCTCCTGAAAAGGAGCTGCCCTCCTCAAGTGGAGCAGTGGAGCCACTTTTAGTCATGAATAATTTTTACTATCTGATGATGACTAAATGTCAGTCCTAGATTTCTAAAAACAAGATTCATGAATATTGTGAGTTTTAGAAATCTCACTGCCTTCATTATCCTTAGGATAATTTTTTCACTATTTCACTATTCTATCATGTCATGGTCAGATTACCACTCCTATATACCCCTCATGACTTCATGCCTCTCGACTTAATCCTATTTTGCCACCCATGACCTTAGTATTGTATTTTACCTTGCCTCATCCCTCCACTTGCCATCTAGGATCACCAACTAGCCTACTCTTTCCCATGTTCACCAGATATCTTAAGCATTGCTGATCTCAAAAATACCTCTATGAGCTCTTTAGATCAATCAAGTATACCCATTTCTATATATTCAAATACACCCATTGGTCAGAAAGCTCTATTTTTACACTATTAAGATCTCAAGCCTAATTTCAGTAAAGGACAAGTCAAAAGAGCCTCCCACTAGGTCACTAAGGTTTCATAGGTTGTAGGGTTATTTTGGGTGTTCTAAATCACTATTTTTCTAGATCAGAAAGGTCTACAAGGAAGACCTCCTTATCAAGTTTAAGTTCTGCAAAGGATAACTGATCATTTTGACATTTCTACAGGAATGTCAATATGATTATCAACAGAGAAAATTGGTAAGGTAACAGGCCTGCTCCCCATTAAAGGAAATCCACAGCAAAGAAGGAGGAGGCATCCTATGTTCAAGAAAATCAGGGTTCCTAAACCTGAATTGGCTAGCAGTGTGCCCAACAAGGATCCAATGCAGCAGACAGAAGGTTTGAAGGGACTTTTGTAGGTGAATTCTAGGGTTTTCCAAGCTGAATGTGTCCAACACCAAGAAGCATCAGACAGAGCCAAATCAGTATGACATGGAACCTACAAATTAGAAGTGGCCAAGAGGAGACAACATACATGATTGTGAAGACTATGGCACTTGTCAAAAATGGATTTATTATACCTCTAGAAAATTAGTAAGGAGGAAAGAAAACATGTTTTCATGTCACTCACACTTAGAAATGTCAAAAAACGATAAAAACATGTTTTCAGTTTCTCAGTGCAAGAAAAAAGAGGTTTGACAGTGCCAAGACCCTCAAGGTTAAAAATGACCTTTTTCATTTCTCCAGCAAGCTACCACCAAAGCAAGAAGAGCTAATTTGAAAAATTTTCAAGTCACCCGCAATAAAAGGTCAAAACAATATCAGTCAAAGTGATAAAGTGACCAAAAAACTCAAAACACTAGCAAAAGTGGGTTTTCAAGTTTAATTTGGTTTCCCTAAGAAGTATAAAGGACCTCTCTGCTCTATTCATATCTTATTTTGCATTTGAAAAGAGCGAGGAGCCTTCAAATGGAAATTTTCTGAGTTTAGTGGGAAACTGGGAAAAGTTTCCCCTATGCTGCATGCCTGGAACCCCCTGATACACTCCTGGAGATTGTCTACTGTATAAAATGCACTGAGCACTACGTGCCTATGACCAAGTATTGCATGTTCACCATCATGCGAACCCGACAACACATTCCTGGAATCAGCATGCAACCTCGCCCGGGTGCTACGCACTGAGCACTGCACAAAGAGGCCCGACAAGCCCAGGTGCTATGCACTAAGCATTGCACGAAGAGGCTCGATAGGCTTGGGTGCTACGCACTATGCACTGCATGGAGAGACCCGACAGGAACGTGCCTTAGTCATTTTACTTGCCTGGGATAAGCCCGTTCACCCTACTACCCGTGTTTGACCCTGCACGAATAAACTCACCCGACTAGCTCGACGATGCGCGCTTGCACTGCGCGCCTGAGATGCACGTTTAGTAACGGCTCGAAAGGCCCAACAGCCTTTGCTCGAGTGGCCTGGTGCTACGCGCCTACACTACTCATTTGACTTGGAGATTTTCTACAAAAACTCAAGCCCTACATCTACTGCAAACTTCATCAAAATCACTTCCAGGGGTTTTCTAGCACCACTTCATTTTCAAAGTTCTTATCATTGAATTAGAGGAATAAATCCTATAAATTTCCATCAATTTCACAAATCCTAATTAGGGTTTTTACCTTCAAGGCAACATTAAATAAATAATATGTCAAGGGAAACTAATAGTGGTAGTGGTGAGGGAGGCTAAGGGCCTCTAAGACAACAAAGAAAGGGTGGAAGAGTAAACAAATTTGAGCCACTGAATACCAAGGAATTGATGGCCTCTCCTATGATAGTTGCATATTTCCAAGAGGTGGGTTGTTTTGACTTCTGTGAAAGGGTACGACAGTTCCAAAGTCACCCTGAGTTGACCAGGCATTTTATCCTTAACCTTCATGACCATCAAGTACATCTAGCAAGGGTAAACTTTGAGCTATCCACCAATACCATTTCTATGGCCACCGGGATACGTAGTATGGGAGAAAAGTGGTTCAAGCATGAAAATTTGGACATGAGCCATTATCAACCTTTCTTGAAACCTAGATCGCAAGGTGACTGCAAATCCATTTTTCCATTTTCACATCTGCTAGAGAGATATGTGCCCTTGATGAAAGTCATCATGAAATATTTTACATGTGACGGTAGGTTTTCTAGGCTTTATTCCTGCCATATAAGACTGCTCATACACTTCACTAGGGAAAATATTCTACATTTTCCCTATTACCGTTATAGAAGTATTGATAATATGTCTGACATTGTGCAAAAAATACATCCTTCACAACAAATGCAAAGTCCTTTTTACCATTCTCTTATCCAAATGATTGTGTTACATCCATTAGAGAAACAGGGTATTCCATGGGAGGTGTTCATCGCCAATGAAGTTTTCACAACCCATGGCCTTATCATCAGCCAAATTTACCCTCATCATCTCATCCACCTCCCTCCACCCCTCCATCACCCCCCACTTACCATGACTTCTCATCTACACATGAATCCACTCCTCAAGAAAACTCCCCTCCCTCACCTTCTCCGGCTAAAGCATCAGATCAAGAAGAGAATGCTGAAAAAGATTCATACAATGAAGAGGAGGAAGAGGGTAGTGATGAAGAGAATAATGACAAAGAGGTCAGCAATGAAGAAGAGGCAGGTGATGATGATGAAGAGGCAGATGATGAGGAAGAGGAAAATGATGACGAAGAGGAAATTGATGATGATGAATAAAAGGAAAATGATGATGAAGAGGAGGATGATGAATAAGAGATAGAGGCAGACAATGAAGAAAACGGAAATGATCAAAACAGTGACAAAGAGGCAGATGAGGAAGAATAAAATGATAATGATGAAAACACAGAGACAGAAAATGATCAAGAAGAAGGCAGTGAAGAGGGCAGTGATAAAGAAGACAGTTTAGAGGTCAGTAATGAAGGAAAGTACAGTAAAGAGGTAGAGGGAAATGAAGATTAAAATGCAGAAAACAATGAAGAAGCAAACAATAATCAAGAATCTGATAAAGACACCTCTAAGAGTGACAGCACAAAAAATGATAAAGGCCATGATAATTTTGCAAACACAAGGGACAATTATGAAGAATAAACCATGACAACTGATAGCCCTAATAATGATGACAATGGTGAATATCACAACAGTAATGTTAGCATGGAGGAAAATGAAAGTGAGTCTCAAGAGGGCAGTCAAGAACACAATGCATAAGACATCTATGCATAGATAATTGTGGAAAAGAAAGGCAGTCTTGAGATCAACAATGGTGAGGGAATTCAAGTAGACAAATTTGAGCTTTTCCCTCTCACATATCAAAGAGGTCTGTTAGCACCCTGTAATCAGCAAGATTGGCAAAATTTCGACTGCAGGGAGAACATCATTTCAACCACTTTGGGATTCTGGGATCTAGCCCTCTTGAATTCGGAGAGGGATCTCTCCAATAAAGTGCAAAGATTGGATTTATATTTAAAATTTTATGGGTATGATTTTAGGCTAGTTATGAAGGCCGAGGGTTTTTTTTTTGGATGGTTGATCATGATTAATGTTTGAGGGAAAGTCTTGAATGGAAAGAGTTTCAAAGGTATGAAGTTGAAAGTAATCAGAAAAATCTTTGGCGAAAAAGATAGAAAATTGCAGGTTTTAGTTCATTGGGCTATGGAGTCATAACAGGGTCTAATTGAAAAAACAAGGGGCAAGAGTGGTCCATGGGGCAGGTCATCTATGTCTAAGGATATATTTAAAGTTTGATTTATGGAATGAAATGATACAACAAGAAGGAGAATTTAAACAAATGAAGAAAAAAGAGCAGCCCAAGATCTGGTAAGTACTTTGAAACTAGCCAGCTTTTGACATACACTTAGAAAGACATGAAAGTAAAGTAGGATCTGGTAAGTACTTCAAAACTAGCCAGTCTTTGATACACTTCCAATAGAAACATAAAAAAACAAAAGGGAAACTCAAAGGAAACTGTTAGAGAAGAACTAGCAAGTGGAGCTCACCACAAATCCTCTCCTAGCTCTTCTTTACTTGGTAACTTTCAAGAAAAACACAAAGATAACAAAGAATGGTCTAAGATTTGGTAAGTACTTTGAAACTAGCCAGCTTTTAACACATTCCAAAGGAAACTTTCAGACAGTCTTTTGGGATAAAACTAGGACCAGGGCACACCATATCTTCCTTAGTTCATCTCTACTTAACATGAAATGAAAATAATGTTCAAGAATAATAATTAGCTCAAACAGGAGGACGAGGGAACGACAGCATTCCTACTGCTTAAACTGAATTAAATCATTCTTAAATAACACAATTTGGAGGAAAACATATAGATAAAGATTTTAAGTCAGAGAAGGGTATTGATATGTAGTAAATCCTAACTCTATCCATGTTGTTCTTTATAAGAGAAGATGAACAAAGTGGAAACAGAAATGAAATAACAATTTACAATAAGAAATAATGTCATTGTTGACATAGACCAGGATCCCATAAATCAGCTTGTATTGATGCTTCAAACCAGTTACAGCTTTAAGTCTAGTGTTTCAATTTAGCATTCATCTTCACTTCTCAAACTAACTTATCTATCACAAGAAGAGCTTCAAGAGCCATTGAATACCATTTACAAGTAGGAGTTTCAAGCTCAAGTATATTTCAAAGTTCTGCAACCAACATTTTCTCATCTTCTACAATGGTATTTATAGAAGAAATGAGGAGGTGGGAGTGGATAAAAGATCTCCCAGGTCAATTAATATAGACTTAATACTTCTCGGCCTTTGAGGGGCTCCATGGAGAAGTTTACTGATATTCTCACTGTATTAATTGATTTACATTAAATATTTAAGCTCGTGGGAGCTTTTGTTGACTTTTGAGGTTTTGTGTCATGTTGTAGTAACTCTGCTGATATTTTGCATTAATTTCTTTTTAGCAGAATTAATTCTATGGCTACTCTGAGGCAAATATCTCGTTTTCTGATCATAATTCGGCCTCTGTTGAATGCTTGTGGCAACAGGTGGCACTGGGGTAGCTGAGAGGAATCAATTTTCCTCTGATGTGGCGGTGGAGGCTTTTCTGTCTGTAGATCTTTATGATTTTCTTTAATTCCGTTTTAATTTGGAGGATTAGACTTTTGATAATCAATCTTAACTGTAATCCCCAAACTGTCTTCAATCCTCTGTTCTACTGTGTTTTTTCCTCGACACTGATGCTCTTTTAATGTGATATGTGTCTTGTTGATTTGCAGGCTACACAGGGCTTATATGGCATCAATGCCCATGAAGCACTGACGAGACGTGGAGTTTGAACCCTGTGAATGGTTTCCCTTTAAATACACAAAGCTCTGAGGATTTCCACCCTCGAATTTATCACTTCTCTTTAAAATATTTTGAAAATCATTTGAACCTGCAAAAACACACAACTGTTATGAAATCTTGTGTTTATTGGGTAAACTACTTCGGAGGCTGTGGGGAGGAGCATAGCCATTGGATGGCAACATCCATCGGTGAAGATTCATTTGGAGGTGGTCAAAAGGAGAGCAGAGGGAGAAAATAAGTCAGATCCATCGATCTGAAGAGATCGACGGTCGGGAGCGACCGAGGAAGTAAAATGGAGGAAAGGCCGCTTTTAACAAATAAATGGAGAAAATGCAAAGGATAAGGTTAAAAACCTTTGTTTGGAGGGAAAATACATGGAGGAAATTCGGGGTTTCCTGGGTGACCATGAGTCATTGGATTAGATCCACCCAACAAGATCAGTGGCTGAGGAGGCACGCGACAAAACCCAAATGAAAAGAGGGAAAGCAGTTTCGGGGATGAAAACAGTGGTTTTCGCACGGCATAAGGGCGAGTAGGCAATTTTTCTTTTTGGAACGCGATGTGCATCCCTGCCCGACACGTGGCACCAGAAAAATTCCCATTTCACGTGGCCTTTGGAAAAATAAACTTCGTGCTGAAAGTCATGCGACTTGGAGTGTGGACTATTAGATCTGGGACCTCAGATCCAATGGAGGAGAATGAGCGAGACATGAGATAGATGCGCAGGTGGAACGAGGATAGGTTGTTTCGATCTAGGCCATTGGATCGAACATATCAATGGTCAAGATTCGATCTAGGAAATAAACGGAATAACACAATGGCAGAAGATGGGTTAGTAAGGGTCGTTAACCTGCATAGATCAACGGTTAGGATTTGGCCTAAAACTTTAGAATGTTGGGTGCATAGATTTAAACCAAAGTCAGAAAAAGCAATCTGGACCATCTGATTTGGACACGTGGATGGTCCAGATGCAATTGGAGGTATTCAATCGGCGGGGGGAAGGCTAATGATCGGAGTGAATGTGGGCCGTTGGATCAAAGGAAGGCAGAAATGAGATCGACGACTCACGATTGATCGGGGGATATAATACACAGGGCTAATTGCATCAAAACTTTCGACTTAACCAAAAGACTTGTGCGCTCGGTCTTTTATGATGTGATAAGCACTTAAATGGTTCAGCGCTTGGTTCTAGCACCAAGGCATATGGAGGGGAAATGGTTAGGACTTTGGCCCAAGGGGGCTTAAGCCTGTGGTAAACAAACTTATTTTTTATGAAAAATTTTCAAGTTTTTAATGGATTTGGGGGTTTCGGCAGAGTTCAAAAAAGATTTTTAAGCTCTATAAAGGGGATTTCATGAAGGGAAAATGGGGCAAGATGAAAAATAGAGGAATTTTATGAAAATAAAAAGGGTAAACAATGAGGTTAGTTCAGAAATGGAAGGAGGGGAAAATGGTGTTTGCAGCAGTGTTTTTCTTTTATGGAATTAGCAAAATTTCTGATTTCTAAATGGAAACAGCAGCGAAGATTGAAAACAAGGGCATGATGTCTTCAAGAGTCTTTAGGAGATAACATTTTTTTACAATAAAACTTGTTCCTTGAAGGCTCTAAAAAATGTTTTGGCCACCTTTTGATATAACAAATTTTATAGGTGGCCAATAGTGGCTCCACTTGGGGATGGTGCATTCTTGAAGGCATCAAGAACTTCAGACTTGCATTCTCTGGGAGGCTGGTCAGTGCCTCATCCATTGGGTTTCCTTTCTTTTACTTGGATGATCTTCTTTTTCTCTGAAACATGTTACCATCCATGGAAACAATGGAACTTCATCAATACGAGCTTTCTACCTACCCAATCCTACTGATCTAACAATTTTTCTTCTTTAGAGTGCACTTGGATTGGAAAACTCTTTTCACAACATTTTATTATTTTGAAAGCATAAAAATAATCTAATTCTACTCCTTATTTCTCCATGAACTTAGATTAAACAGTTGAGTTCATATGTTTCTCTACCTTAACTACTAATCCGTTAGGATTAAACAGTCTAACAGATATTTATTCACTAATTTCTAAAACAGAAATTTAAAAGCATACAAGTCAGGATTAAACAGTCTAACTTGATGCTGGTATATGGCATAAAAGGAAAAATGCACATAGATATTATTTTGCAAAAAATTAAATCAAAATGGAAGGCATAAGATCTGAAAGTTCAAAGAACTTCCTTCATCCTTTTCAGCTCTGTTTTGACTCTTGCTTGATTTGTTTTCCTTGTTTCTCTGGTTCAAATTTTAAGTTGATTAGAACCAGTTTTACATTTGTTTTGACTTAGAAAATAACAGATTTGAGTCATCTTTCTTTGGAAACTTAGGTTCGGATTTTGAGCATGATTGAACCTTTAATTTCTATCCTAATCTATCTACTGATAAGCCAAGATTAAACAGTTTGGCAAATCAAATTCACTATCCTATCAGTAGAAAATTTAAAACTAATTATTCAATATTAGGATGTTTGACTAACTAGACGTGTGTTTTTTTAGGAGTGGCATTTAAGATTGCACACTTTCAGATTTGTTTCTATTTTTGGTGTGGGGCTATACCTTTATTTTTTTTGCAATCTGCCCTCTTTTCTTTCTTCTATTGTTTTTTTATTTTTGTTTTTCTAACTTTGAATGCAATGGTGGATGAGATATTTATAATGGAAAAAGGATAAAAAGGCTTTTAGAACATGAAATGGATCAAGAGAAGTACTGCTTAAACATCCTGCCATTCACAGGACCCCCAAACAATTCTGCTCCATTCAAATCTTGTAAGAAAAAGGCATTATTACCAGCAGCTGAATGAATGAAGTAAGGGCCAAGCCATAAGTTGTAAAATTTTCCATGCTTGCCCTTGTCTTCCCTCCTTGAGTCCCACTTTAAAACTTTGTCCCCAACTTTGAAATTGCCGACCTTTTTTCTTCTGTTAAAAAGCTTTTCGATGTTGTTCTTCTTTCGTAATGCTTTGTTATAAACCTCCTCTCTGGTTTGTTGTAGATGAATAGTCTGATTTATTCTTTTGAACATGTCATTATCTTCAGTTTTCAACTCTTGAATCAACTTCATAACTAGTACACCAAGGCTGGTAGGAAAAATTGCATCAGGACCATACACAAGCTGGAAGGGTGGCATGCCAATAGATTTCTTCAATGTCAATCTGTTAGCCCAAAGTGCATGCACTAGCTTTTTGTGCCAAGACTTCTTGTTGTCTTCCAACAATTTCTTGATTATGTTCACCAAACTCTTGTTTGAGGATTCTGCAAGTCCATTACCTTGAGGGTAATAGGCCGTGGAATGCCCCAATGTTATCTGATACTTGTGACAGAATTCAACCATCTTCTTTGATCCAAGTGCTGCTGCATTATCAGTGATGATCTTGGTAGGACAACCAAATCCAGAAAGAATATTAGTCTCTATGAATTTTATAATAACATAATCATTGGCTTGCCTACAAGGAATGGCTTCTATCCATTTAGTGAAGTAGTCTGTGGTAGTGAGAATCCATCTATGCTGAGTAGAAGATGGTGGATGGATTTCACCTATGAAGTCAAGTCCCCACTGTTGAAAAGGGGCTTCAACAATGATTGGATGCAGAGGGAGGGGTAGTAGATTTCTTTTGCCTTCAAAAAGTTGGCATTTATGACAGGCAATTGTCATCTTGTGTACATCAAGAAAAATATTAGGCCAATAGTAACCAACCCTCAAGATTTTGTTGGCTGTCTTTCTCCAGTATAAATGGCCTCCACAATCCCCTTCATGGAACTCATGCTTAACCTTCTCTACATCATACTCAGGCAAGCATTTAAACAATATACCACTTGAATTTTTCCATTAAAGACATCTATCTATAATGCAATAGTTTACAACTTTCAATTTCAAAAACCTTGTCTTTGTTTTTGTCAAACCAAGAGGTGTGTTCAAATTAAGCAAAACATAAAGAATATCAGCATACCAAGAGGAGTTCATAAAATTATCTTCAACAATGGGAGTTGAGATTTCCTCTTGTTCATCCAAAGCATTAATCATATTAATATCAAGAACTTCAAAATTGGATTTAGCCATAAATCTAGCTAGACCTTGGCCTTTGATGAGTTTAGTGGGTTTTATCTCTAAATCATATTCAATAATAATAGCAATCCACTTACTTCTCTTACCATCTGGGTCTTGTGTTAGAATGTCTTTAACAACTGAATTAGGGACAAAGGAAATGATGTGTGAGTGAAGGATGTATACTCTTAAGTCTTTCAAAGCTTTAACCAGAGAAAAATCTTGCTTCTCCATAATGTTATACTTCAAAGGAGCATCCCTCAATGCCTTGCTAAATAATGCAATGGGCTGCCCTTCTCCTTGTGGATTTTTCTATAAAAGGACAACAGCTATTGTATGTTCTGATGCAAATGAAAAAATATAAAAATCTTTTGAAAAGATAGGACTTATTAGAACCGGTGTTTTAGTTAACACTTGTTTCACTAGTTCAAAGGGCTTCTTTTCTTCCACGGTCCATTTTATCCCTTGCTCCTTCTTCAACATGTTTGTTATACTCCTAAGGAGCTCAACCAAGTTGAGGATGAACCTTCTCAAAAAGTTAATCTTTCCAATGAAAGATTGTAACTCCTTGATGTTTCGAGGATGAAAGATTTGCAATATGGCCTCGATCCTCTTTGGATCTATCTTTATACCCTCTTAAGAAATAATGTGCCCAAGGAGTTTTCCTTCTTGGAGACTGAATAGTGTCTTCTTAGGGTTTAAAGATATTCCAAACTTTCTGCATTTCTTGAAAACTTTTCTTAAATGTTCTAAGTGCTCTTCATCTATTTTTGAAAACACAGTGACATCATCAAGGTATATAATGATGAAGTAGCCTAGTTCTTCCGAGAATGCTATGTCCATGGCTCTCTGAAAAGTTGCTCCAGCATTCATTAGACCAAAGGGAATTTTCACATACATGAAAGTGCCCCAAGGTGTAGTAAAAGTTGTCTTTAATTGATCATCAGGGTGAACTAAGATTTGATTATACCCTGAATAGCCATCAACCAAAGAACTTCTTCTTGAACCAACTACCCTTTGCAATATGTGATCCATTTTGGGTAAAGGGTAGTTGTCCTTGAGTGAAGCTTTTTTTAAGTCTCTAAAGTCTATACAAAGCCTAATCTCTCCTATTTTCTTCCTGACTGACACCGGATTAGACACCCATTCAGAATATCTAATAGGGACAATAATACCAGCTTCATACATTTTCTTAATTTCCTTCTCAACCAATGGCAGCTGAACAGGGTTGATTCTACACAGCTTCTGTTTGAATGGTTTTTGGTTTTCCTTGAGAGGGATTTTGTGCTGTATTATTTCATTTTCATAGGACTTAAGATCTTCGTAACTCCACGCAAAAACTTTAGAAAATTATTTAAACAGCTTTATGTATTTGAGTTTAATGTGAGTTGGTAAAGTATTAGACATTTTTATCATTTAAGGTTTAAGTTTAGTGCCTATATTGCACTCTTCCACTTCAGTCTCTACAGGTTCCAGTTTTGGCTTCTTGGCCACATCGTTGAAATCAAACAACTCTTCTAAAGGTGCCAGATCCTTTGGCAAACTTTCATCTTTAGACAGAAAAGTTTCTAACTCCTCTGTTTCTAACTCTACACTCAGTTCTATTTTGTCTTCAAGTTTGCTAGACAAAAGATTAATATTGACAAGCTCAGGAGATGGTTCTTCTTCACCAAGAAAATTTTCTTCACTATTGTAGTCTCTTTCATAATCTGAATCCGAACTATGTAGTTTGAATTCACTTTTGAATTGCATGAAGTCTTCTATTTGTTTGTCTCCATCGAGCACTTGCCAATATTTTTCATTATTAGGAACGGCTGGTCTGAATTTTATCTGAGTTGTGCATTATTTGGTTTCGTATGGCATTAAGCATGTTCTAGCTGCAAAAGCTAAGCTGTGGGCTATGATATTTTTCTTTCTTGGGACAAAAATCAATTGGGACTCCTTGAAAGTTTTTAAAAGGTCCACGACATCATTTACATAGGCCCTAAGTCTGGGATTATTAGCATTAAACTCCACATTGAATTGCCTAATGATTAGTTCTAAATCCCCGTGAACTTTAATTCTCCTAGCTCCTAGCTTCTTCAACAATTGCAAGCCTAAAATCAGGGATTCATATTCCGCTATGTTGTTAGAACACTGGAAGTTTAGCCTACAGGAAAATCTCTCTGCATGGTTATTCTCAGTGTTTCATATCCAGACACCTGCACCAGCATTAGTTCTAGTGCATGACCCGTCAAAATACATACTCCACAGAGGACTATTTTCGGTTTCATCTATTTGACTGTCCTCTTTAACTAACGTGCTTTCATATCACTTTGGAGTATCGGTGTTTAGTTGAATTTGTTTTGACTCCTCAGGTTTTTCAATGCGTTGAGGGTCCTTTTGCTGACTATCAAGGTTTAAAAATGATGGACGTATGACTTGTAGCTCAAGACCTGTGTTCGGTCTATCGTAGCTTACGGGTTCAACAAATAGTTTATACATTTATGTGTTATCTACCTCCTCCTCTTCTCTATCAACCATTAATTCATTTAAAGTGACTTGTTCACTAAAGGTTTGATCATTAAACAGAATAAAATAATCATGGCCTATATTGACAGAATACAGAGGAGAGTTTTGAGGTTTGTCTTGACTAGTCACCATGTATTGCATATGGGACTCCCTGTAAAGTTTTCTTGTCTGATTAAATATAGGGATGGTCGCATAATTCATGTCTATCTGCATAGTCCCCTGTAACTTAGCCCCTGAAGATCTAGATAATAGCATTCCATACTTTGGGGGCACATCAGCCACAACTATATCGATAACCAAACATTCGGCTGGAATCTGGGCTAAGTTAATGCAGAGATCCTTTATCAATCCTGAACACTTCACTCTGCTCGAGTCAAAGGAGTAAATATATTTATAAGGTCTGGTGATTTCTAGACCCAGGCTCTCCATTACAGCTTTTGGCATTAAATTATGAGAAGCCCCTGAGTCATGCATAGCATTGTGCAAGATCTTGTCATGAATGTTTAAACTTACATAAAAGGGAGGAACAGGTCCCTCTTGATACCTACGTTCAATCTTTGGACCAAAAATAAGCTCTGGCTGGTCATCATCAAGATTGACTGTATCATTATTCTCTTCTATATTTAAAGCCCTCAAAATTTGAGTCCTATATACATTCTGGGTAGCTAACTCAGTCAAGGGAACATAGATTTTGATTCTTGAAATTTCCTGCTCTAAACATAAAGGCATTTGATTCTTTGCAGAACTTGTTTAAGCCTTATTAACAGCTACCTTATCAGAAAATTCTATTTTCTGATTTGTTCTATTTACATTTGAAAAAATTGTTTTAACAGGAGTACTAGCTGAAGTGTTAGCACTGCTAAGGTCTACACTTTGTTTTGCATTGTTTTGAGTGCCTTTCTCCTTACCTTTATCAGAATTTATAGCCACTGTCTTGTCTTTCTGTTTGACAAATTTGGGTTTATTTACAGTGCTTTTTTGTGAAGATTTTTCAGAGGTTTTGTTGCTGGGGTTTCTAGATTCTTCTTGCTTCTAATGTCATACTCCTTTTGAGGCTCTATGATAACAATCTCCATGTCTTGAGAATAATTTTCATCATCATCTCTTTTATCATCATAAGGTGTGTACAGACCTTGATTTCTATCGTAATGAACTTCAAAGTCGTCATCATCTACTCCCAGCATGTTGATATCATCTTCCTCTATGATTTCATCTGTTTCCTCAAACTCACTTACATAGTTTTGATGAAAGGGAGGAGTGATCTGTTGATCATCTTCCCTAGGTCTGTTTGGGGGTTGATTTCTTCTAAAATTCTGATTCTGGTTCTGATTTCTATTTTGAGGATCAGTTTGGTTTTGATTTTCTTGTGCTCTCTCAAAGTTGCTCATTCTCTTCATCATCTCCTCCATCATTCTTTCCATCTTTGAGCTGGAAGTAGAAGGTGTAGATTCCTCTCTGAAGGACACCCTCTTCTCATTCTTCATCCTTTCTCTTTTCTCCATCAAGTTAACTTCCACAGCCAGAACCCCTTTTTTCATATCTTCAAGAGTTGGAGGGTCTCTCTCTCTCAGTTGATAGGCCATTTCAGGGTCCAACCCTTCAAGAAATTTGTTCAATGCTGTGCCTTGTGGAGGTTTTAGATCTGGGGAAAGTGCAATATATACAGTGTTAAATCTAGTACAATAAGCTTATACACTTTCCCCAGTGTTTCTATGGAGACTTTTGTAATCATAAAGTATATAAAGAGAGTTCTTTCTGACTTCCCATTTGTTTAGGAACGTTTGATGGAAGGCTTAGAGATCATTTACACTGTGGGGGGTTAAGCCTTTAAACCATTTTCTTACCTCTCCCCCCAAACTCTGAGCAAATAATCTAAGTTTGATAGAATCATCATCAATGTCATTTCTGTCAAAGTAGTCATTCATTTTATCCACATGTTGTGATGCAGTTGTAGTATTATTGGCATCATACAATGGTATTTTGGAATGATAGTCCTGTGGAAGATTGAATAATGGTACAAGAAGGACTAAGGGAGCATACCATGCTGCCATGATATGTGGTGGAGGTGGATTTACAAGAGGTGGATTAACAAGAGGGAAAGTGGGTTGAAGTGGAGTGGTTTGGATAGTGGATGTTTGGTGAACAAATGTGGATGGACCAGCAGTAGATTGATGAGCTGATCTTGGATGAGAGACACCTAGATTGTGAAGGAAATGTAAATCAGGTGGTGTTGTTTCTCTATCACCAGGATGTTCACTTGTTTTCGAGGATGAAAGTGAAGACTCGGAATCTAGCCGGATTATATCATCAAATGACCTAGTTCTAAATGGATTTACTAAGTCAGCTTGTGATTGTTGTAGAGTTGAAAGACTTGCAGGAACTAAATTAGCTCTCAAGGGTGATCTGAAAATAGTTGACAATTTTATCTTAGGAGAATTCCTAAGGATACTTTCTGGGTTATCAACTATCTCAGGTGGATCTGGGTCAGGATAAGCTCTATTATGAATCTTCCTAGGAGCCACTACGTTGTGTTTTTAGACCCAATCTAAGCAAGAAAAGTTCAATCATATATGACAGGCTTTAAGAGGTCAACTAATCTGTTTCTCAAATTCAAATCCTACAGTCCTCTAACTGAGTTTTAAACAATGTTATAATGACAAAGGTTCTTCCCAGTGGAGTCTTAAGGTCTGTTTAAGGATTGTGGAATTGCCAAGTGGAATATTTTAGCTCTTTTGGAGGTAAAAGGTTTTATGGTCCACCACCATGTTTATTAAATACCAATCTGAAATATGTTTATGGGTTTTTTTGGGTTATTTTTCAGTCCTATTGGTTGTTAAGGGTGTCCTAAATCTGTTTCAAAACTTAGCTACGGTTATGAGACAAATACAATCTACTCTTATGGATAAGCCAGCTGATCTTTCAAGGTTAGATAAAGTCTTAAGAGAATCCTAGGATTTGCCTAGTTTGTCACTGATTCAAACAAGTTTTATCATGATTACCATTACTTGGCAGTGCTTGAAAAGGTTGCTTTTTACTCACAAAGTTTTATGAAGTTCTTAAGGGAACCTAAGATGAAATTTGACTCAATAAATCAACAATTTCAATTAAATTAGGGGTTATCTAGAGTTTTAAGGTGTATTTGAACTTTTATTAACTCAGACCAATCCCCATTGGAGTCACCAGAAATGTTAGCACCCTGTAATCAGCAAGATTGGAAAAAGTACGACTGCAGGGAGAGCATCATTTCAACCACTTGGGGATTCTAGGATCTAGCCCTCCTGAATCTGGAGAGGGATCTCTCCAATAAACTGCAAAGATTCTATTTATCTTTAAAGATTTTATGGGTATGATTTTAGGCTAGTTATGAAGGCCGAGGGTTTTGTTTTTTGGATGGTTGTGCATGATTATTGTTTGAGGGAAAGTCCTGAATGGAAAGAGTTTCAAAGGTATGAAGTTGCAAGTAATCATAACAAGCTTTGGCCAAAAAGATAGATAATTGCAGGTTTTAGTCCATTGGGCTATGGAGTCATAATAGGGTTTAATTGAAAAAACAAGGGGCAAGAGTGGTCCATGGGGCAAGTCATCTATGTCTAAGGATCTCTTTAAATTTTGATTTATGGAATGAAATGATACAACAAGAAGGGGAATTTAAACAAATGAAGTAAAAAGAGCAGCCCAAGATCTGGTAAGTACTTTGAAACTGGCCAGCTTTTGAAATACACTTAGAAAGACATGAAATTAAACTAGGATCTCATAATTACTTCAAAACTAGCCACCCTTTGATACACTTCCAATAGAAACATAAAAAAACAGAAGGGAAAATCAAAGGCAACTGTTGGAGAAGAACAAGTGGGCAGGGATCACCACAAATCCTCTCCTAGCTCTTATTTACTTGGTAACTTTCAAGACAAACAAAAAGATAACAAAGAATGGTATAATATTTGGTAAATACTTTGAAACTAGCCAACTTTTAACACATTCCAAGGGAAACTTTCAGACAGTCTTTTGGGATAAGACTAGGACCAGGGCACACCATATCTTCCTTAGTTCATCTCTACTTAACATGAAATGAAAATAACTTTCAAGAATAACAATTAGCTAAGACAGGAGGACGAGGGAACTCCAGCATTCCTACTACTTAAACTGAATTAAATCATTCTTAAATAACACAATTTGGAGGAAAACATATAGATAAAGATTTTTAGTCAGAGAAGGGTACTGATATGAAGTCAATCCTAACTCTATGCATGTTTTTATTTATAAGAGAAGATGAAAAAAGTGGAAATAGAAATGAAATAACAATTTACAATAAGAAATAACGTCAGCTTTGACATAGAACAAGATCCCATAAATCAGCTTGTATTGATGCTTCAAACCAGTTATAGTTTTAAGTCCAGTGTTTCAGTTCAGCATTCATCTTCACTTCTCTAACTAACTTATCTATCAGAAGTAGAGCTTCAAGAGCCAGTGAACACTATTTACAAGTAGGAGTTTCAAGCTCAATTATATTTCAAAGTTTTGCAACCAAATTTTTCTCATCTTCTACAATGGTATTTATAGAAGAAATGAGGAGGCGAGAGGGGATAAAAGATCTCCCAGGTCAATTAATACAGACTTAATACTTCTCGGCCTTTAAGGAGCTCGATGGAGAAGTTTACTGATATTCTCACTGTATTAATTGATTTACATTAAATATTTAAGCTCGGTGGGAGCTTTTGTTGGCTTTTGAGGCTCTGTGTCATGTTGTAGTAACTCTGCTGATATTTTGCATTAAGTTCTTTTTAGCAGAATTAATTGTTCGGCTGCTCTAAGGAAAATATCTAGTTTTCTGATCATAATTCGGCCTTTGTTGAATGCTTGTGGCAACAGGTGGCACTGGGGTAGCTGAGAGGAATCAATTTTCCTCAGATGTGGCGGTGGAGGCTTTTTTGTCTGTAGATCTTTATGATTTTCTTTAATTCCATTTTAATTTGGAGGATTAGGCTTTTGATAATCAATCTTAGCCATAATCCCCAAACTATTTTCAATCCTATGTTCTGCTATGTTTTGTCTTCGACACTGATACTCTTGTAATGTGATTCTATGTGTCTTGTTGATGTGCAGGCCACACAGGGCTTATATGGCATCAATGCCCATGAAGCACCGACGAGACGTGGAGTTTTAACCCTGTGAATGGTTTCCCTTTAAATACACAAAGCTCTGAGGAACGTCACCCTTGACTTTATCATTTCTCTTTAAAATATTTTGAAAATCATTTGAACCTACAAAAACACACAATTGTTATGAAATCCTGCATTTATTGGGAAAACTGCTTCGGAGGCTATGGGGAGGAGCATAGCCATTGGATGGCAACATCCATTGGTGAAGATTCATTTAGAGGAGGTCAAAAGGAGAGCAGAGGGAGAAAATAAGTCAGATCCGTCAATCTGGAGAGATTGATGGTCGGGAGTGACCTAGGAAGTAAAATGAAGGAAAGGCCGCTTTTAACAAAGAAATGGAGAAAATGCGAAGGATAAGGTTAAAAACCTTTGTTCGGAGGAAAAATACATGGAGGAAATTCAAGGTTTCCTGGGTGATCATGAGCTGTTGGATTAGATCTGCCCAACAAGATCAGCGGCTGAGGAGGCACGCGACAAAACCCAAATGAAAAGAGGGAAAGCGGTTTCAGGGGTGAAAACAGTGGTTTTCGCGTGGCATAAGGGCGAGTAGGCAGTTTTTCTTTTTGGAACGTGATGTGCGTCCCCGCCTAACACGTGGCACCAGAAAAATACCCATTTCATGTGCCCTTTGGAAAAATAAACTTCGTGCTGAAAGTCGCGTGACTTGGAGTGTTGACCGTTAGATCTGGGACCTCAGATCCAACGGAGGAGAATGAGCGCGACATGAGATAGATGTGCGAGCAGAACGAGGATAGGTGGTTTAGATCTGGTCCGTTGGATCGAACAGATCAACAGTCAGGATTTGATCTGGGAAATAAACAAAACAATATAATGGTGGAAAATGGGTTAGTAAGGGTTGTTGATCTGCAGAGATCAACGGTCAGGATTTGGCCTAAAACTTTAGAACGTTGGGCGCATAGATTTAAACCAAAGTCAGAAAAAGTGATCTGGAATGTCCAATCTAGACACGTGGATGGTCTAAATGCAATCAGAGGCATTCAATCGGTGGGGGGAAGGCTAATTATCGAAGCGAATGTGGGCCGTCGGATCAAAGGAAGGCGGAAAGGAGATCGACAGCTCACGATTGATCGGGGGATACAATACACAGGGCTAATCACATCGGAAATTTTGACTTAACCAAAAGACTTGTGTGCTCAGTATTTTTCAATGCGATAAGTTCTTAAATGGTTTAGCGCTTGGTTCCAACACCAAGGTGTATGGAGTGGAAATGGTTAGGAATTTGGCCCAAGGGGGCTTAAGCCTGTGGTAAACAAACTTATTTTTTATGAAATTTTTTCAAGTTTTCAATGGATTTGGGGGTTTTGGCAGAGTTCAAAAAGGATTTTTAAACTCTGTAAAGGGGATTTCATGAAGGGGAAATGGGGAAAAATGAAAAATAGATGAATTTTATGAAAATAAAAAAGGGTAAAAAATGAGGTTAGTTCAGAAATGGAAGGAGGGGAAAATGGTGTTTGCAGCAGTATTTTTCTTTTATGGAATCAGCAAAATTTTTTATTTCTAAATGGAAACATCAGTGAATATTGAAAACAAGGGCATGATGTCTTCAAGAGTCTTCAAGAGATAACATTTTTTTACAATAAAACTTGTTCCTTGAAGGATCTAAAAAATGTTTTGGCCACCTTTTGATATAAAAAATTTTATAGGTGGCCAACAAGGCCCAAGGCTTGTGTTTTCTGCCTCTAAAATTCAAGGGACCAGGCCATATACCTCACCTCAAAAGCTTGACAAGGGAAAACATAAGGTAAATGAAGAAAAAGAAGATCACGAGGTTGAGAGGGAGTTTGAAATAATTTAGGTGGAAAGTGATGAGGAGAATGAAGCAAGGATCAAAAACTTGCTCCTCCAGAACATAAATGCACAAATTGAAGACCTCAAAGCAAATTTAGATAGGGCCAAGAGTGTAAATGATTCCCTTGACATAGAGAATAGGCACCTAGGAGCACAAATTTCTATTTATGAGGCTAGAGCCATTAGAGCCCAGAATTAAGCCCAAAGGTCATAGGTAAAGCTAGAAGAGTTCATGGGAACCTATGAGGAGAGTGAGGATTAAGAAGGGAAGTCTAGGAGGAGACCGAGAACAATGGGGTTGAAGAAGGCATTGGCGAAACAAAGAGAACAAGAATCAGCCTTAGCGGAGCAGCTCCCTCTAGATGAGTTGTTGGCCATGGAGATAGCACATGAATGGGACCCTTCGTTGGAAATAACCAACATACACTTGGAGGTTAAATTGAAGAAAGCAAATTAAGATCTTGATCTCCAAAGGAAGATGACCAGGCATTATGCCCGGAGAAACCAAGTTGCAAGGGCTAAACTCAAGAAGGCCCAAACCAAGATCCAAGCACTAAAATAGGCAAAGGACCAAGCTAACCTTGGAATATTAGCACAAGATTCTCTACAGGTATCGCAAAACCCATGAGGCACACATTCACCAAATTTGGGAGAATTTTGACAAATTTTGGTTTTTTGCTGATTTGAAGGCCTAAGGGGGTAACACCCATGGTGCTACACTTTTTCTCAGAGCATATTTAGGAGGAAAGACTTACATTTTTGGAATCCTCAGCTCAATTATAGCATTATCCCAAATTTTCAGGTCAATTGGAGTTGTTTTGGTCCTCCAAAATGGTCAAAAACACCCTAATTTTCACATTTCGGCCTAGTTTTTAGGACATTTGCTACGCCTTTACCAGCCTTGGAATTTTTTACTTTTGAATAATTTATAGGTGCCTAATCAGAAAACCAAGGGTGGTCCTAGAAATTAGACTCAATAGGCTTTCTAATGAGCCATCACGAAGCCCATTCCCACATCGGGAAGGCCTTCAAAACCTTGCTACAAGTTGACCCAATTTTCCTGCTCTCGTGCTATGCCCTTGGCATGGAAATTCATCCAAAAACTCAGTGCTTCACCCTTACAGAGGAAAATTCAATAGTGTATGCTTGGCAAGTTTTTGGAGGCTTAGAAGAGCCCAAATGTCAATTTCTTTGCCAAAAAAGCCTGAAAAGATATTTTGTTTTAGATATTTTGTGCCTTGGGCCTTGCAAGGTCTCAAGGACAAAAGTGACATTTCTGATTAGCCAATGGACTTATAGAGAGCCAATTATGTTTTCTCCTCCTTGCTTGTAAAATATAGAATTGAGGATTCATGTTTTATGGTTGTTTTTATGACTCTTGTGAGTAATACATAGTCTTTGGAGCTTGAAGAGAAATTGGTGTTGTGGAGCTTGTGAATGGCTTGTGTTGCTTATTGATGGAGAAGGCTTGCTTGCAGGATCCCTAAGCTTGGTTAATGGTGATGTGCTTCTATTCAGTTATTTTTTTCTTGTGTATCATTGTGTTTCATCCTTCTATATTGCAATAGGACAACAGATTTAGACTAAGAAATGTTGTTTAGAGGCACCTTAGCTCTATTTATCCTTCATTGCTTCTATGTTTTCCTCTGCTAGGTCAGTTTAAAGAATTATTAGTTTCTCTCTAGACCCACACAAGCTTGTTTATTTTATGAATGGTTTAATATATTAGATATCATAAATGATTTATGGTTAGACCTGCTTGTTTTATATCACTAAAACATTGTTCTTAAGGTCTCTCTTTGAAGTACCAGTGATTAAGTCTTCCAAAGAGGATATGTTTCAATCATACCCTTTGTCCACACTTGAAGATTTGTTTCAAAGATATCTATGTCTATGATTAAATATGTTTAGGAGTTCCCTCTTCTTTGATTGAAACTATTTGTTTATCTTAAATGTTTTCTAACCTTGAAGGTGAAATCACAAGAAGTTAAATGAGTTTCTTGCCTTCTATATTTCATTGGATTGTTTTTCTGAAATGCTTATTTTCTTGAGTTGAATCAAAGAGTTATTGGTATGCCCTGTCTATTGATTTCTTATTTATGCTCAGTAGTGTTGAAGTCCCTTCTTGTTTTAAGTATTTGACAAGGGACTCTTGATTTCCCTTTGCCCTACTTTCATCACAAACTTGATGTTCATTTCATTTCACCAAACCTTGAGAATCCATCTGACCATGATAGATTTTCCCTATGATGCTCCTCGATCCATTGTTGAACCTTTCATTATTTTTTTTAGACTCCATAGCCCAATTACTTTAAAATATCTCATTCCATCTATTCTACTTTATCATTTACCCAAACCAAACAAACAAAAAAACCCTAAAGTTAACAACTAGCCTAAAATCAAACCCTAAAAGAAAAAATGTTCACATCCTTTGCACAAAATAGAGAGAGCCCTCTCTGAGTCTAGGAAGGCTAGGTCCTAGGACTCCAAATACTGGTCTGATTTTACCCTGTGCATTTGGTCTTCCAATCTGCTAAATCACGAGACACTAACACTTTTGCATTGAGATACAAGTGGAAATCCCTGATATAATCGGGTGGACTAAGTAATGGAGAAGAGGTCAATGATATTTTCAAAGCATCAAGCGAGCGTTGAGAAAATTCATCCCAGAAAAATGAAACTCCTTTCTTTAACAACCTCATAAAACCCTTTGTAATCTCGGCATAATTGACGATAATTCTATGTAAGAAATTAGCTTTGCCTTGTAGACTTTGAATTTGACGAATCGAAGATGGGGTAGGCAACTGAATTATTTCCTCAACCATGAAGGGATCTACCTGAATCCCTTCAATAGACACGATGAATCCCAACAACTGACTATATGTGACAACAAAAACACACTTATTAGGGCTCAAATAAATTCTATAATACCGACATCATTCAAAAACTTGACAAAGGTGTGAAGGATGATCAATCCTATTGCAAGAACGAGGAGATAAATCATCCAAATACACCTTGATAATATGTTTGATGTCGTGGAAGGCATAGGAAATAGCCTACTGAGAGGTAGCTCCAGCATTTTTAAGACTGAAAGGCATCTTCTTGTAAGAAAAGGTACCCCAAGGGAAGATAAAAGAAGTCTTATGTTGATCTTCAAGACGGATAGTGAACTGATTATATCCCAAGAAACGTTCCATGAAGGAGAAAATCTCATTCCCCACACATTCATTGATAATATGATCTATAAATGGTGTGTGTTAATTATATTTAGGACATGCCTTATTCAAATCCCTGAAATTGATTCAAAATTGGATCATTCCCTATTTATTGTCCAAGGGAACTGGATTCAAGCCCACTCAGTTAATGGAATGGGGTATATGAAACCTTCCTTTAGCAGCTTCTCCACCTCAGCTTTGATAGCTGCAACCTTCCTAGGGTTGACCAGATGAAGCTTTTGTCGTATAGGCTTAGCATTTTCTTATGTCTTGATCTGATTCTTTACAATAGATGGATCTATACCAGGCATTTCCTCATAAGACCAAGAAAACATATCTTGAAATTCTTTAAAGAGATCGGTGTAAGTCTGAATATCTTCAAGGCAAAATTCAACTCCAATGAAGACATTCTCAATAATGTTGGGATCTCTGGATATGTTCACCGGGGTAGTAGTAGAAATGATAGCCATGTTCTCTTCAATAAATACTTGTGCTAGTGCTAAAGGGTTCAAGACTAGGTGAATGGGACTAGAAAATTGAAGGCTAGAGAAACCTGTTTCAACTTCTCGCAAGTATGGGAGAAATTAGGACCGATGATGCAAATGATCCCACGGTATTTCTACACCAGTCATTGCTTCAAGGATGGCCTCTTTAGATGGAAGAGTGGTATCAAGGCAATCCTCGGCAGAATATGAAGTTAGAGTCCAAGCCGGAGCCACATCTCTGTCCAATTCCTCCAGTGAAAGAGAAACTGGCATGGAGTCTGCAGAGTCAACAATAGATCGATAAGATATCTTAGCTATAGACATAGGGAATTTCATTCCATCTAGTTGGCCTTCTTGTAATGTGGATTTAGGATAAGGTAAGGTCCAAGGGTCTAAAAAATAGTGATTTCAAAATAACTCTCTCCAATTAGGAACCCTGGAGGAGGAAATAACCTTGATATGAACCAAAGGAGGAGGAAAATCAAAAGTAGCTACCAAACATGTATACATTCCAACCCCCGAATTCTCAATAGGTTGCTTGGCCTCATTCACCAAGGGAACAGTCGATTCAAGAGATGCATTTAGATCTACAAAAGAATAGTCCATCTGATCAATAGTGAAATTCCTCCCTTCATGAGGGAAACATAAAATGCGAAACAATGAGGAAGAAATAGCATCCATCTCATAGATCCAGTTTCGCCCCAAAAGAAGGTTGTATTCAAGTCTTGCATCAACTATCTCGACCTTGATATTGACATTTTTACCCCCAACATAGATGGGTAAAGCTAGAACAATGCCATTTGGCCCATGAGAATGACCATCAAACGTAGTCAGAAGAATAGCAGAAGGGACAGCTGAAGGAGATCCAATAGCCTTCCAACATGTGAGAGACATCACACATGTGGAAGCACCCTCATCGATAACTGTTAGAAATATATTAAACTTCTGATATGCAGGCTTAATATGAAAATCCATATGATGAGGATGTCTATTCTTGAAAGTTGACATGTCAAATTTGATCATCAGATAATTCTTTGGATCAACAACCCCAATGGCAGTGAGAAATGCACTCCTTTTTGCAAGACACGACTGGAGTACCTCTAACGTAGACATGGAATAAGGACCTTGAGCTACATCTTCTACAATTGAGTAGTTTTGGGCAGCCTTGGCATTGGGATTGATCTTCGTACCCTTTGTAAACCCTTTCGGCATCTGAGGTATAGGCTCAGCTGTAGGCCTCTCTATATGGAGTGGCTCAAAATTATTAGGAGCACCTTTAGCTTTCAAAGACTCAGCTTCACTGTAATCATGAGATATCGTAGCGATATCTACATGAGAACTCATCATGTATATGTTTGATAGATTTTACCCTTGTTGGTTGACCCCAGAGGGAGCTCCTGTATTTGCATTCGCGCCAGCAAGCAATTACTGCGCTTGAGGAAAATCATTTGTTAATACAGCCTGGGAGCTAGAAGAACCCTGCTGAGCTAACATGCACTGAGCATCCTGAATTTTATCGCAAAGGTGAGTAAGATGGTCTCCAGTGCACAATTTTCATGGAAACTTAACCTTCCTTTTATTATCCCTCTTATGCTCTCCAACATGATTGTTGGATATTTTCACATTCCCCTTCCCATCCTTGTATTTATTCTTATTATTTTTTCCCTTATTCTTCCCATTAGATTGTTGATTTCCTTTGAGGTTAGAAGCTTGAATGACATTAATAGCTAAGGGCTGAGAAGGAGTTGACATTGAAGGTGTAGCCTGACCAGAAGGAGCATATTGTATAGACAACTGCTGCAATTGATTTAGTAGGTTAGCCGTCCCACTATCGATCGTACCGATAAGTTCATCACCATGATGACCAGGTTTAGTTTTGGCTAAATCTAGCTTGGAGTGACGAGCATCCGGAAATATTTTATTAAGGACTCCAGACTGAGAATAGATCAGTTCTAGATGTTCAGCCCTGAAAATAGCCTACTCTTCAGAAAATACCCCTGGAAGGGACACATCCTTTGAGATTTCTGGCTGCAAATATTTCAAAAACCATTCGAGAAGGAACTCATTCGGAATTTGGTATTTGATTAGCCTTTTTCCTGTTCTCCATTCCTAAATGCGATCAGAAATGTGAGTTTCTTTTTCCTACTGGAAATTGGCCAAGAGATCATTCTTGGCATCATAACGGATAGGTAACTAAAAATGGTTTAAGAACATAGTATCCAACTCACCAAAAGTAGCAAAACTTCCCCTTGTTAGCTCAATATACCATTTCATTGCATTCCCAGTTAGGGTTCATTGAAATAATATCAACCTAATCGAATCATCGATAAGGGAGTTCGACGAACACCATATGTGGAAAGTGGTGACATGGTCTGCTGGATCCTCACTAGTCTTCCCTTCAAACTTTGGAATATCTGAGGGTATTTCAGTGGGGATTGGACGCCAACCCAGATGATATTTAATAGGATTGTTATTCTATTTTGACAGATATGGAAATTTTAAATTTGTCAAGAATGGTAAGCGTAGAGGAGCCTAGGAATTCCATCCCCCATAGGAAATATTCCACACATTTTGAAAAGAATAGCATGAAATTGTTGAGGCATCAGGTTTCTAGATGTTGTTCATAGAAAATTTTGAGCCATAAGAAAATCCTTCTGACCCAAAATTCGGAGAAGGACCCCCTCCCATCGTAGGGTTATAAATAGGGGCATTCCCTCCAATCGAAGTGTTAAAAGAGGAAGAAACCCCTTGGTAAGGGTTCCAAGCATTATCGAACGGAGAAAATCCCTGAGAAGAACCTACTGAAGGGAATGGAACATTCCCTTGTTGACTAGATAAGAATTGACTCCCAGCTCTTAACCGTGTAAAAGTAGGGTTCAATCCCGAAAAAGCATTAGGGCCTTGACCTCCGGTGAAAGGATTGAATCCTTGATTTTGGAGAGGTAAAAGGCAGAGATCCTAT
Organism: Pinus albicaulis; assembly: GCA_034641835.2. Taxonomy (NCBI): domain Eukaryota; kingdom Viridiplantae; phylum Streptophyta; class Pinopsida; order Pinales; family Pinaceae; genus Pinus; species Pinus albicaulis. The sequence continues at coordinate 223,858,687 of CM076579.1, forward strand.
TATCCATCTATAAATTTTGTTGATATCAAAATATGACTAAATAATGATTTTTGATTTCTAAAAACAGTATTTGAGAAACACTGTGAGTTCTAGAAATCTCATTGCCTTCATCATCCTAAGTTTGAATATTTTTCACTAAAATTTCCTGTCTTTTCCCTCTCAAACGTTCACCCTACTACTCCAAGGAAAACTCCATTTTTTAGCCCTAATTTCATCATTTCATCACCTTAACTACGCCCTCATTCATTCCCCTTTTCCCCTCTAAAAACCCCAAAAAAATCCTCCCTCATTCACCATTTTATTCTAAAGAACCTTAAAACAATGTAAAAATTCTTTTTACATTGTGTTAGCCTAACTTTTAATCCTATCAGATCCTCTAAAAACCTTGCAAAACTCGGCTTTTATGTTAAAAGCCCACTTTTTTGTGAGAAAGCCTTTTAAGCCCCTTTTCGGCTTAAAATCCCAACCCCCTAACCCATATGAATCTAAACCATGACCTACCACTATTCCCTTAAGCCCCTCTCCTTCTCAGCCTCCGGTCCCCTTACCTCACATAACACCAAAAACTTCCACCTATTCTCCACCCCTTCCCCCATATAACTAAACCTCCACCTTTTTATTTCATTTAGACCCTGAAAAAATTATAATTTCTCCTTAACATTTGAAAAATTAAAATGGGCCCCCCTTCTTCCCATCCTCACCTACACCCTCTATCCACTCATCCGGACCGTTGATCAAAAAGACCCTCAACCCAATCCAATGGCCATTGCCTCTCCTCCCTTCATCCCGCATCAACGTGACCCCGCACTACACAACAAATTTTGCCACATCATCACTCTTGGGCCCCGCTCTCCATTTAAACCCTCGTCGAATAAAATCCTTCCACCTGTCTTGGGCTCCACTCCAAATATCTATGCCCTGGTCCTGAAAGCCCTCTGCACCGTCGATCTCACCTCTTGAGATCTAACGGCTCAAACTGATATCGCATAGGATTTTGAGCCTAAGGTTTAGCACTCTTAACCCACGTGAAAAATCAGTTTTTCCCTACCACTTGGCAATTGATAATTGAAATCGCGTAGCCCCAGGCAAATACAACTTATCGCCTTTCACCTGCATGATAAACAACCGTGGTTTTCCAAAATCACCTCTCATCTCCGTGCCGAAATTCAAATTTCATCCTCTCTTTTCGCTTCTCTGCCATGTTACACCTCTAGAACTCTTTTATTTTCACTCCCTCCTCCTCCGTAAATCACCCCCGATGCTCATAAACCCAAAAAATGCAGTTTTCTACAATATTGCAAGTTTTCACTTAATTTTTTTTTGTGTGTTTGCAAGTTTTAATGGCGGTAATGCCCAGAGGGGCATTCAAATGATAAAATAACCTATGGATGATGATTCAAGAGGAAAATACATATAAATAATGCTAAGGGTTTACATAAAATACTTAACCCTCAATGAATCATGATCATCGATGGGTTATAAACACTTATACGATGAAGAGATCCTCCTTGCACACAGAACAAGCAAACAGTCAGAGAAGATAGCAAAGGAAATGGAAGAAGCTGAAAGATTGAAGGGTTAATCATGTATCAAGAGAAAATACAAAGGATTAGCCAAAGAAGACAATGATTAAAAGATGAAATTCAAAGCTTTGAAGACATAAATGAACAAAACAATCACGAAAGAAGAATATAGGATAAAGGCAGCTTATTAAAGCAAAATCAAGGTTCAAAGGCCTAATTATTGAGTTTTATGATTAAAACAAAGAAAAATAACCCAAAGACAACTTTGAATAACTCAACAAAGAAGAAATTACTTCTCCAAAGAAAAATTTGCCACCTACAACATTATTCCTTTCCATAAAGGCATCAGGCAGTTATTACGCAGTCAGGGATATTTTAAAGCAACTCAATAGTTATTACAAAGTTATTACCAAGCCTTAAAAGTAAAATATTTCAACTAAAATAGCTCGGAAGCTAAGACAAAGTTATTATTTCAGAGTCACTCTTTCAAATATTTTTTCCTTGGGCCTTGAATGGTCTCAAAGGTCAAAAAACATTAACTCTGTATTAAATAACATTTAGACACCCAATATTGGCAACACCTCCTCATTTTTCATATAAATTTTGCATATGAGCTTCATTTTAAGTGTTGGTTACTTGATGGTTATTGGACTGATTTCTTCTGCTAAGGTAGTTGACGAATGCTGGACTGAACTGAAGAAAGCTCTGAGTTGCAGAGATATATTTTACATGGAGGATTGTAACTAGTCTAATCATTAATAATAAAAGCATGTTCACAAGATCCTTGAGCTATATCAATGGTGAAGTTTTCCTAAATTGTTATTGTTTCTCCTTATGTTTTTTCATTTTGTTCATCTTCTCTGATAAAGAAACATAAGTTTTAGATTAGGATTTGTTGTTCCAACACCCTATTTCTATCTGTATTCTTTATATTTGCAAGATCTGATTGGGAGATTCTTAATTACCTTCTAGATACATCTGTCTTGTTGTCTTGGAAATGATTCAATAGAGTGAAACCAAGGAAATTTTGGTGAGCCCATGTTCCTTCGAGTAAGACTTGAGATATTGTTTTTAAGACCTTTCTTTAAAGTATGCTTACTAGAGTCTAAAACTAGAGAGGTTTATGGTATGCCCTGCCCTTTGGTCTGCCTTGAAATGTTGCTTTGAAGAGTCTTTGAGATTTTGTCAAAATAAGATTAGATTATTTATGTTTGATCTTAGGCTACCCTTATTTTTTTCTTATATTTTTTCTTTATCTAAAAGTAGTCTTTTGATTCTTGGATTGTTATCTGAAAGGTTGCTTATTAAAAGTTTGTCCAAAGAGATTTATGGTTTTCCCTGTCCTTTGGCTTGCTCCAAACAATTATCTTAAAAGGCTTTTCTTGTCTGAGTAGAGCTAGAATATTCTTAACTGACTATAGCTTTGTTGCCTTCACAACTTATTATTGTTTCATATCACAAACTAATCTAAAGAATCCATTTGATATAGTTAGCTTTCCCTATGAATACCCTTGCAGAGTTGATGAACAATTAAATCCTTTTATGAATCCACATCCCAATGGATTGATGTTTCTCATAGTTTATTTGTTTAGCTGAAACATTCTCTCAATCAGTCACACCATTGATCCTTCAATATATCAATTAATCCAACCAAAAAAAAACAAGTCCTTAGAACTTCATAGCTAGCCTAAAATCTTAAACAAAGAGCACAAAGATACATCAACTGAAAACACCTTCATAGAGAGATCCCTCTCTGAATCTAGGAAGGCTAGGTCCTAGGATTCCAAACTAGTTTTGATGTGGCCCCTGTAGTGTTTTTTCTTGCCACTCTCACAAATTACAGGGAACCAATAGATTCTAAGGAAGGTTTTGAATGACAAATATGCCCACTTACAAAGGGGAAACCCTGAAATGAAGTCGATCCACTAACCATAGAAGGAATAGGCGAGATGACAACTGAAGCAGTGGTAAAGGAGACAGAAGTAATCACACTAGAAAGCATTCCAAAAGAAAAGGGGCCAGATTGAGAAGCATATGCTTGGGTTCTTCCACTCGAAGATGGAATATAAGTAGAGCAAAAAATAGCAGCACTAGAAGCGATTGTTGAAATGGAAATAGTACCTACTCCTTCAAATAAAAGAGGAGTATGAACACTTTTAGTGCTCATAGTTGAGGCTGTGTTCCCAGCCATGGCCACCGAAATAAAGGGATATGATGGAAAAGTATCGGTTGGTCTCTGAGACTCAGGCCTAATGTGCAAAAGGACTTCAGGAAAACTAGTAGGGAGAGGAGATGAAGGAGTCTCAGGAGGCTGAGGAACTTCTTCAAATTCAACTTCTTCTGCTGGAAGAAAGACTCTGAAGATGAGTGGGGTACTCCTCTCTACAATAGCACTAGCACTAGGACCACCCACATAAACAACAAGCTCATATGGAGGATCAGTCTTCGTTGCATTAGAAACCACCAGATAAAAAGCACCCACTGAATTACTCCTACAACTTCTTGAAGAAGGCTCGACATTCACAGGAGAAAGCCCACAAAGCCTCCTCAATCGACAAGGCGATCAGTCAGTCACTTTATGAGATTAATTAGACTCAAAAAATATAAGAAGCTAAGCAATATAGGATAAAAGAGAACACTTTAAAAAGTTCCTAAGATACATTGAATAAAGTGGCCTTCAGGTATTTCCGCTCCGGGTGATTAGGACTGGACACCAAAATACAAGAAAGATAAATAAGAGGATGTTCCAAAAATATTTTGGGGTGTTTATGCCCCAAGCCTACTAGTGAAGGTAACATAAAAAATTACGTTGACCTCCTGACAAGAGCCTTTGTTAGTGAAAGTCCCCGAGCTTCACAAGGGTACCCTCTAGAAGTACTGATGAAAGTTATGCAACGTCTATCATAGGTACCATGAGTATTCCCCCCCCCCTGCAGTCACCTATGTGGTCCCTAGGAGAGGAAACTAAGGGCACCAATCTGTATCGGGAGCTGGGCGAAATGGTCTTAGTTCAAGATTCAACAAATAGGAGAGGGGGTATCTCTCTTCTCTGCCTTCACTATCCCTCGTGCTTAACTCTCTGGAGGTAGAGCTTTCCCGGTCCACTTAATGGAATTGGATTTGTCTCATTAATAAAATTTCTATGTTTAACAGTTTGAGCAGCCTTGGAGAGTTAACTCTCCACTCACCTATTCCAATGCCCTATGACCTAGCTAGTTGGTGTATGATTAATGACAAAATACAAAAAATTCTAGTTCATTTTAGTAAGTCTTGATTTTAGATTGGTTGTTAATTAAGTCAAAGGTATATGGAAGTGAAATAGATGGTGTTTATCAACGCAAAAAAAATCAATGAAAACCTACCACATGTAGATGCAATATTTTTCTCTCGATGAAAAGAGATTTCTAAAGGGGTTTTACGAAACTAATTAAGCAAAAAATTGTTTTTCTTTTCAGTTACTAACTCTTCATACACTTCAGAAAACTATCAAAAAGACTAAAATTCATCAATGCAACTAATGCAAAAACTACCAATGATATGCAAATTCTAGGATCGCTAACTAAGGAAGCATAAAGAGTTTCTCGGGAGAAATGATTTAATCACTTTTGACAGAAAAAAAAAAGGCAAGTCCCAACAAGAACTCCTATGCATAGATAATGCCAAAATGCACTTGATATAAAAGAGAGATAAATCTAGAAAAATACTCCTTTCAAAACCAAGCAATCGAACCAAAACAAGAAACTAATAAAATTTCCTCAAAATGTATGAAATCCATAACAAATTAAATCAAAGCAAAAGCAACGGAAAACAAGAAGTGTTTTTTTTCTTTTCACTTATAAAGGAAAGAGAATTATTTCAAAAATATGGCATGAAACTACTCAAGAACCAACATCAAGAAAATGAGTCACAAAGAGGCTTCAAAATTCATAAGCCAACTATGCTAGTTTTGTAGCGAGACTCAAACAAGAAAGAAGGATCAAAAGACCCAAAAAACTAATTCACAACAGTAGCACACTCTTTCAACAAAAAAAAACAAAAAAAACCAAGAAAAGGTCACTTCAAGATTCGCTAAAAGGCTAGTCCCAATAAGTCAAGAAAACTAAAGAAGTCAAAAGAGGAAAAAACCAAAAGTGAAGCAGCGCATAAGGCCAGGATGAGAAAACAATAAGAGGTTCACTATTGTGAATGGTCAGAACAACTAAGAACTCCAGGAAGAGATCTTGGTGCTACAACTGCAATTGAAATTTCAAAAAATAGGAAAAACCACCAAATGCCTAGGTATTCATAAGAACAAGAGAGAAACTGACATACAACCACAATAAACACACTCTAGACACCTAAAAGACACAATAGGAGTGGCCAAACACAGACATGAAAGAGTGACAGGGCTTCAAAACTCATATTTTCAATTTTTCCTAGGCATACACGGGTTTGCTATATGCAACACACATGTATACGCAACTGTAACCAAAGAAACATGCATATACACAGGTCCTTTTAGAGAAAATAGAGGACATACATGACTGTGTACAGCTGAAGTAGCAGATATAAATAGAAATAAGGAAGAAATAAAAAATTAGGACTGATTAAGAGATCAGGGCTTTTGTCTGGTTGGGAAAAAGACTTACTAGACTATAAATGTGAGTAACCTATCAGGGAACCTATCAGGGAACCTACAAGACAGATAAAACAACCCAAACTAGGAATTACAAAGATGTAATCCCTAGTGGAGTCGCCAGTTCTGTTTTGGGAAAAGTTACCCAAGGTCTCGGGTTGATAAACTTCATAGAGCAGGGGCATGTGATCAAAAGAAGGACTCAAAATACCAACTTCTATGCTTTAAACTAGAAATTGAGGATTACAGGTCTTACCCGTTTATCCTTCATTTGTAGTAGATTCCATAGGGTTCAAACCCCCTAGAACTCTTCGTGCTCCATAACCTACAAATCAGTCAAGAACAAGCACAAAAACCTAGTTGCACAACATATATGTCCTAAATGTTAGCAAAATAGCATACATGATCTCATAAAGATAACAAGAAATAAAATATTCAAGGTTATTAAGCATGTATAAGAGACATATGACACATGAACATCAGGAACAGGATGGTACTTCTTATATTGATAACATGTACATAAAATAATAGTGGAGAAATCACCTGAGATCTGCCACGGCCTTGAGAAAAACTATCCTCTGGATTCATCCAGCCCTAGCCTCACAATGCTTCTTCCATGAATAGTGCACAAAGGATGTTACATAGAATGAGGGTGAGCATGACAACGAAACCTGAAAATCAGGGAAGTGCAAGAGGAACAGGAGAAATATCTAACTTGATCAGGGCTATAACAGGCTATAATATCAATAATTCTCTCTCCTCTCCTCCCTTAGGCCATTCCCTTGAGGGGTATTTATACTTCCTCAAATTAGTTTTTTCAGTTGGAGAACAGTTAGGCCATGGGCTAGGGTAGTTAAGTTATAGGAAAAATCGTAAGCCCTGCCTCAATAATAGGGAAATTTTATATTTTTTAATATTTTAAATAGCATACGCGGGTCAACTATAGATGGACCCATGTGTACATGCGGGAAAAACTGGGCAGAGTCGCGTATGGATTTTAAAATACTATTTTTTCAGAAATTTGACCAAGTCTGAATGGAAGGGTTGCCCAAGACCAATGCATAAGTCATCAAGTATATACAGGTGATAAATGATGATGTAATACTTGGAAAGAAAGGAATTATCTGATACCTTGATCTTGCCTGTATGGAACTCAAACTTGCCCCTTGATGGTGTCTTCGTCAATATGTATGCATCTTGTTCCTAAATAGGAATGTACTCTACCATCATGATTCACCTCTTTACATAATCTATGATATGGTGGTAGTATATGTCGATATGCTTAGATCTATCATGAAAAATTGGATTAACCGAGAGTTTGATTCAACTCTAGTTGCCACAATAAATCACTATAGGATCCATCTGCTGAAAAAAAAACCCAACAAGAATCTTCCTCATCCAGATAACCTCACAAATTTCTTAACTAGCAGCCATGTACTCTGCTACTATTGAACTGAGTGCAATTGATCTCTACTTCCTTTGATACCAGGAAATTGTTGTTGACCCAATAATGAAGATTTCACCTGATGTTCTCTTCCTTTCAGATGGTCTCCCTACCCAATATGAATATGTGTAGCCTTGCATCTTCACTCCCATTGTCTGCCTATACCAAATACTAAACTAAGTAGTGCCTATAAGGTATCTCAACACATGTTTTGTTTCCTTCCAATAGAGCTTGGTTGGCTTAACCATTGCTTGACTAAGTTGGTTAGATGTATCACACTTGTCTAGACATGTGCTCACCAAGTACATAAGTGAACCCATAAGCCTCATGTAAATTGTAGCTTCTACCACTTCACCTCAAGTAGAATGCTCCTTCCTCAAATTCCCTACTAGAGGAACCTGCATTGGTTTGTTGCTCTCCATGTGAAACTTCTTCAGTATCTTCTTGGCATAATTTCCCCGAGAGACAAACAATTCCCCATCTCTTTGCAAAATTCCAAACCAAGGAAATAATGTAAGAGCCCCATGTATTTCATCTTGAATTCTCTTGCCAAATATTATTTGCAATATTTTGTTAGCTTCTCATGACCTGTTAGAATTAAATCATCGACATATAATACTATAATCAATAATTCACCTTCAACCCCAATATGGTAAAGGTTCACATCTTCACTTTTGTTGAAGCCCAACCCGTTGAAATAATTTTCGATCCTGATGTACCAAGCATGGGGTGCTTCTTCTAGTCCATATAGCACTCGCTTGAGTCTGCACACATGTGACTCCTTATAGAAGTTGTCAAATCCTTCTGGTTACTCTATGTAAACCTTGTACTTAATCACTTTGTTGAGGAAACTTGTATTTACATCCATCTGATGTATTTTCGATCCAATATATGATAAAATTACTAGGATAGATCTGATTGAAGACTACCTTGGTACTAGAGCAAAGGTCTCCTCCTAATCTATTCCATCCACCAGAGAGAACCCCTTGGCCAAAACTTTTGCCTTGTGTTTCTCAAAACTCCCATATGCTACCTACTTCACCTTGTATATCCACTTGGATCCTATAACTAACTTGTCCTTCGGACTTGGGACAACTTCCCATGTATTTTTTTTATAATGGATTCATACTTCTCTACCATGGCATCATCCCATACTAGTTTTTGCACTGCTTCCTCGAATGAGGATGCCTCAGTCTCTATGCTCTTGACCATGAGAGCCATGTATCCAGTGTACTGATCTAGGGACCTTCTCTTCCTACGTTGTGATGTGGGTGCTCCCACATTCTCTCTAACATCATGCATCAACCTGTCAGCCTATATGGTGTGCGTTCTTTCGTCTCTTGATGTGTTTGCATGAGTGGGTGCTTCCATTCTTTAATACTTATCTTGTAGTTTCTCCACTTATTTAGGTTATTCTTTTGGAGGTAATATCTTCTCATCTACATGAAAATCAAGCTCCCTCTCAAGGGAAATGGCGTTTCCATCATCGAATTTCATATATCTACAAACCACTCTCATTTTTTGAGATGGTAGGTACACCCCATAGTTGTGAGGAGTATCAGTGCACCACAAAAATATTCCAAACTTAGTTGTTGGTTCTAGCTTTTCCCATTCATCCTTGGTAACATGACAGTAAACTGATGAACCAAAAATTGTAAAGTGCGCTACATCTAGATTCTTACCGAAAAAGCCTTCCTTTGGTGTACTCATCCTGAGGATAGGATGAGGACTTTTGTTCTGCACATACACATTTTTGTTGCATGCTTCTTCCCACAAGTGCCATGGTAGGCCTTCATCATGTAACATTTCATGTGTAACTCCTGTAGTGCTTCTTTTATTCGTTTCTACAAAATTATTTTGTTGTGGGTTATGGTTTCCTATCAACTCTCGGAAAATGCCTTCTGATGCACAAAATTTCTTGAATTCATTTGAAAAATATTCTCGAGTGTTTTCACTCCTGAGAGCCTCCACTTTCATGCATGTGTCTTTTTCAAAAGTTCTTTGAACTCACGAAATTTTGAGAACGTTTGGTATTTCTTCTACATGAATAATATCGAACACTCACGAAAAAAAAACCTACAAAAATCACGTAATACATTAGAAGAATTGTAAAAATTGTATCACGTTCATATATGTGATTATATATCCAATAAGAAATCATAGACAAATATTAGTATAGAAGTGCATTTAAAATTAATCTATAATGACATTTCAAACATATAATGCAATAAAAATATGTCTGTCAATCTAGAAAGCAAGACTTAATACAAGTGAATAGAAGTACCATATGTACGAAGTTCTACTCATGTAAACTGTTAGACAATTTTTTGGTCATCTAACCTGTTACTATTAGATGGACCAAAGTAAACCATGTAAGACCAATTTTACCCTAAGTAAAATTTCTTTCACTATGAAAAATAACTTAGTAAACCACATTTATTAAGTTGTTTATGGTCTAAACAGGAAACCCCATGAGGAAATATTAAATAAATCCACATTTTTTTTATTTTCTTCAATGAATAATTAGTTAAACAACAGCTTAATTAATATTCCTAGTCATATTTAACCCAAAACAGGAAAATTAATTAGATAAATGATTATTTATCTTATTATTTTCTAGGAATAATTATTTAAACATTATTTAAATAATATTCCTTATTAAATGTGACTAAATCACTTATAAATAATTAAATAAGCCATTATTTATTTGATTATTACTCAACCACGTCCTTAAAATAATAAATAAATCATTTTTTTATTTATTATTTAAAAATAAAGGGGTTTGGCCCAAGTCAAATTCTTTTTCCCTCCAACAAATATAATAAAATATTCCATAAAATTTGGATCTAGAATGGGTTAATAATATTTTAATTATGCACCAATATGTAGCCTAACTCAATATTTTGTTATAAATAGAAGGATTTTTCCATTCACTCACTACCTTTTGTTTCCTAAAGATCACTCTGGATCTATACTTTTCGTCTGACTTTGATCCACCATCATTTCCATATTTTGCTACCATTTTTCTTATGAGCTCCCTTTGAGTTCCATTTTTGTCTGGATTTTCTACACCATCAAGAGAGAGGGATTTTAGATCTGAAGTGCTGAGGACTTACAAGAACCCATCCCATTGAGGAGGACTGGTAACATCTTTCTATGTTCTCCTCGTAGGTGTCATAAATACAAAAAAATCTTTAAAACATTCTTGTCTTGTCTATTAGATGCATGGAGAAACTCTTGCTTTTATTTACTGCTTAATGTCTTTTAATGCATATATATAGATTTTTCAGCATTTATCTTGGTCAACTAATTGAAGATCTAAAGATATTGGCAGCCATCTTTGTTGTTAGGGTTGTTTGTTATGTGTGGCTAAAGTGAGCCTTTTTCGTACGCTTGCGATTAAGATTCATACTAACAATTGGCGACTCCACAAGGGTTTACAATTATGACCTCTGTCATTTTTCAGATTCCTGCATATCCAGTTACTCCAAACCCTAGGATTTCTATTCAACTTCTTGTTTTTATTTTCTTGATGTTTTTTTTAACCTATAAAACCCTAAAACATTGAAAATTCTAACTTCCGTGTGTTTTTGGACCTATTGCGCAGGTGACAGGAATCAGCCACAACTGAGATGACAAACTTTTCTCAAAACCTGCTCTCGAGAGTGCTGGAAGTGCAGGTCACACCTTTTGGGCCAAAACCTATGACATGAACCTTCAAGGTGCAGAAAACAGGCCAAAACCTGCAACCTCTACAGAAAACAGGTCAGAAGATACGACCTGGACTTTTTGGGAGAATTTTTCTAAGATTTTTCTAGGCTTGTCTGGGCTTCTATTCAGGGTTGGTTGACCTCGATATCTGCCCATTTTAGACCTATAATTGTTATATTTTACTCAATAAAGTGGGAACCTAGTACCCTTGGGCTTCAATACCCTCCACCTTTTGTGGAAGAGTTTTAGTTGCTACAGGTCGTCTGAAATTTCATAGTTTTCAGCCATTTTTCAGATCTAATCCCTTACCTTCAGATTCACTTCAGATTGGCTATTTATCCATCCAAAACACCTCCTTTTAGTTTTGTTTTGGTTTTCCACTAGGGTCCCCTCTGCTTCCCTCTAGGTTATAACCTTTCACCACCTCATTTACAACAATTTTTCCTCTAATTTTTTGTTGTTTTTGTGCACCTATTTCTAGCAGATTTGACCTTCAAATTATTGTCACTCCTGACTTTAGATCTATTGCATATTTTTGTGTTTTCTGAATAGATTTTTACCTCTCTATAGACTATTTGTTGAGAGGCATGCCTCCTTGGGTTTAGATTAATGCATAATTAACTGTTTATTTTCTATTATTTCAGTTTCATATATTGTTATCTGCAGGTTTATTTATAGTTATACAACACACTTTTTTGTTTTTTTCTCTACAAACGTCTGGGTTTAAAAATTAAAATTTACACACTTAATACACACACCCTAATTGAAGAAGAGCTTGGTTAACACTGCCAAGCAAAGACTTTAAACATTGAAATCAATTGATCCTACACCTCTCTGCCTTTGTTTCAACATTGTAATTAGTTAATTCTGCACCTCTTTGCCCTTCTTGGTTTTCCTTCCCTTTGAGCCATGTTTGTGCCTTCACCATTGTGCCACCAAGGCATTTATCCTAGAGACTTCTTGGCCTTCATCCTCAGTTTCCGGTAGGAATACTTACTCCTCCGTGTAGGATTTGAGTTATTCCTCCACCATGTCTACACTCTGACTCTTCTTCTGGCTCATTTGGTTCCCCTTCTCGTTCCACCCTTGGTTCTCCCCCTGTCACCTTCACCATGTCTGGTTCAGGACCTAACATTGGTGGTAGCCCCGACCCTAATGCTGGGAATACTACTAGTGGGATCGCAACAAGAACTACCCTGGCTGTTCCCTTGCTCCCCTATATGGAAGGCCTCAGTCTTCCCTATTTTAACTAGTTGATCAATGACCCTATACACTATGACGCTAATTGGACTGCTATGCTGACCAAGCTCCCTTCTGACATCACCAAGTTTGAAGGTATTGATGGAGAATATCCTACAAATCATGTTCAATCTTTCCACATGTGGTGTTCATCTAAGTCCATTACCGATGACTCTGTTCATCTTCGGTTGTTCCAACATACACTTACTGGCGAAGCTTCTAAGTGGTATGTTGATTAGGCCTCATCCTCTCATACCACCTTTGTGACTCTTGCCCAGGATTTTCTGTCTTATTTCCAGCTTCCCCTTCATTACGACACTAGTACCAAACTTTTGACTTCTTTCTTTCAATCGTCTGCGACCCGCCTATCCGATCATGTCCATGAATGGTGAAGAAGAAAGAGCCTATGTCCAGCCCCTACCTTCAAAGACAGTGTCTACATGGACTGGTTCCTTAGATCTATTTTTCCTGCTATAGGAAAAGATTTCGCATCACATTTCCTTCAAACTAAAGAAACTGCTCTCCAAATTGCATTAAAATATGACCTGATCTACGCTGAGTGGGGTTATGTTTATACCGTTTTACCTGATCTTCCTAGACCTGGTGGTGCCAATGCACCAGGGTCATCTCATGCCACCGACGGTATATTTGGAGCTCTCTCTCATCCATACACTTAGCCTCCCATGGGCTATGGTTTCCCTTAGTGAGGGGCCAGCACCTCCTCCACTTTTCCCCCTCCTGGTCACATGTATCTAGGATATGGCATGCCTCCTCCAGCTCCTCAAGCATTATCACTTCAGCCTCCCTTGCCTTCTCAACCCCCGCAACAACAGCCACACCCCTTTAGGGGTAGGTGTATGAAAAACAGGGCGTGACTAATCCTCCTCCTTCCAAAAAGAAGAGGAAAGGCACTTAAAATAAATCTTCCCCCAGTAATCCTGGACAAAATCCTCAAAATAATGCACCTAACATTGCTAGCCAGCAATAGGGAACTCATCACAAGCAGGACAGGCCTGTTCGCACGAATAAGCCTTGTTCGTGTTGTGGTGTTTATGGTCATTACACGCACGATTGTCCTCTTTTACCACAGATGTGGAAATGTGGGACACTCAAACAACATTGCAAGGACAATAAGCCTCCCATTCCGTCCCTCCCAATTTTGCGCCTAGTCAGCCAGCTGTGTTTACAAATCCTTTCCCTCAGCAAGGATTCTTGGCTACCCAACCACATGAACGTCAGGAAGCCACTCAACCTCCTCCATCTAGTACCTCCAATTACCAGATTCTCATGTTGAATTTTTACCAACCTATAACTGTAGACCTCAACCTTTAGACTTGCTTCCGTCAGTACAACAAGCCTCCTGCTACGTCTGTCCCCGAGCCCCCTTCTTCATGTTCTAAAAAGCCTCTTTCGACACCTAATAGTCCTTTGCAGATCCCTCAGCCTAAGGTGGAGGTTCATAACAAGATCCCTAAGGGACCATTACATCAAAACGTTGCTTTTGGAAAAGCTGGCCATTCATATAACATATTAAATGATTTGGCACAATCTCCTGCCACCATCTCAACGCTAGAACACTTCCAGTCATGCCCTTCACAATGAAAAGATCTACTATCTTCCATGGGCATTGTAGATCCTTCATATGATCGATTGATCATCTTTGATGTTGACCAGTCAGAACATCCTCCTCTTCCTACTTCCGTTGCCTTCCAAATCCTAGTCAAGAACCAGAATGCCAACGTTTCTCATTGTATCATTGATGAGGGGGCATCCACCTGTGTGATGTTTTCTTCTGTTTGGAAGAAAATCAAATCACCTGAGTTGTCCCCTTCCATGATCACTCTCTAAGCGTGGGATGGCCATGCCTCCCATCCCATTAGCCTATTCCGCAATTGTTTTATTACTCTTACGGGCAAGACCGTTTGTGTTGATGTAGAATTCATTGACCCCCCCTTAGATTACAACATTCTATTGGGTCATAGGCACACCTATGCGATGTCTGTTGTACCATCTGCATTCCATCGCAAGATTTCCTTTCCCCATAATGGAAATATAGTCACCATAGATCAATTGACATATTACGAACTGAAGTCTCAGACCTCCCCTGAGTCCATCATATCTTCTATGGCTAATAAGCAAACTGTCGACCCCTTGACCAGTGTCTCACCCAGAGTCTACAAATAATCCTCTTTTCTTGGTGAATTCCATGCTCTTCCTCCTCCTATATTTGATCCTCAATCATCGAATGTTTGCATGATGCAATCTTCTCTGGCTTCCCTCAAGCGGCTCGCTTCAGCTAGTCAGCAGCCTCAACCTCCGCAACCTACTGCTATCCCTTTGATTCAGCCTTTTGGACCCCCTCCTCCTAGCCCTTCCCCTACATCTGGTATCCATGAGCCTCTCTACCCTCCTGGAATGGTTCCTCCTGGCGTTAACCATCTCGGAGCCATCCTTCCTGGCCATTACCCCTCCCGTTAGATACCGTTCCTAGATCCACCTCCTGGAGTGTTCTTGGTACCTGTCATGGCTACCCTATCTCTTCCTAACCTGACCCTGGAGATTCCCATCTGGTACCTTGATCCCCCAACTGCCACCCCACTTGGTCAACCCAAACCCTATCTTTCTTTGACCCCGGTTCAACCGGTCCCTATGACTTCTCCCACTACTACAGTGTCTTAGCCACCTCAAGAGAACCTTCTCCTGTTGCGATAGCTTCGAGTAAAAAGGGAAAAGCTCATAAGAGGACATCAAAGGACAAGGATACCTCGACGGACCCTGCTCCTCCTCTGCCCCCAAAGCCTTGTTCTTTGTGTGATGTCATCGGTCATGCCACCCATACCTATCCTGAGTTGTCTTGTATCAAGCCCATGGTTAATGTTTCATTCCCTGAGTCTACGGTCCCTGAAGCCTCTGTTTCTTCCTCGACTGCAACCAAGAACCCTAAGACTATTCACACCAACCAACCTTGTGCTTTGTGTGATATCCATGGCCATTATTCTCACCATTTTCCTTACTTTACGCATTACCATGCCTCTTTAGAGGTAATTCAGGAGTACGAGATTGAACAGAACCAATCTGCCTCTCTCATCCTTACGTAGTATGTGGCTGGCCAACTTTAGGATTTACCTACTCCCATTGACATTCCCCCTTCTTATGTCGATATGATGGACCCTGTGACCACCATCCTCTACCTGTCATAATCCATGAGACCCTCGATGGAAACTCTCTTTGAGACTTCCCCTTCCGTTTCACTCGACCTCCCTCAGCGATCACCCTGGGCTCAACATCGGTGGATCCCTTATATACTTGTTCTTCTGTCATCCCCCATGATGATGCGCATGTGAACCTTTCTTCTGATAATGATAAGTCAGGTAGCTTCACCACGTCATTTGGTCTCCCTTCCTCCAGTGACTCCATATTCTATTGTGATGATGAAATCATGGAAGCCTTGTCCACCCTTGACTTCATCTTTCCCACCCATAAGCTGGATGGAACCATTCGTGTCTAGGTGAATTTCGTAGCCTGAGCACAAGCGACACCTCCGGTAGCTCCCACACACCACCTAATCGTCGACATGTGAGTAGTAGACATCCTACCCAAATCACTCGCTCTTGCAGTGTTTGTTCGATTTCTAACTTTTTCTCAGGTTGCTAGCATTTTTCATCATCCTCCAATTTATTGTCTTGTGGCACCATTCAGATGGACCTCCCATCTACACCTTATATCGATTATGTCGATGGTGCAAGTCACTACTCTCGGAATCTAGCCTTGGCAGGTTGGGCCATTTTTACCCCCTTACGTTCGCTTGTTCTCTCGAACGTTGTGTGCATTGGTACTACCACCAATAATCAGGCCAAATATGATGTAGTGCGAGGTTTATTAGCCAATTCCCTTTCCCATCACATCCTCCAATTTATCTTCATTTATATTCCCTACTTCTTGTCATGAAATTGAATGGTGTATATCGTGTGCATAATCCTATCCTTTTTAGAAGAAATCTACAAGTGAAGCTTTTGATGCATGAATATGATATCATTTAGTCATGTACCTAGTGAAAAAAATCACTATGTAGATATGATTGCAAACAATATTCTATATTGGCATTTAGCACATGCATTTAACACAAGATAATAACATAAAAAACCATCAAAACGATGCATATCCATAATATGTGTCGTATAACATGTTTTAGAGTCCATCAACTCTGATACATATGACATGCCCATAGCATGTTACAAAAACTCAAAACTGGGGGCACCGCCTGCCCCTATACACTAATCACTATTTGGAGGATCCTGAGCCAATGGCTCTGCTCCTACAGCTCATAGATCACGCATCCCCTATTCGGCCATCGCCATACGTCGCATGACCCCTCGCCACTCCGACGGTATACCAATACATGGCTCTATGTATTGGTCATCCAAGTCCTACCAGCCGCGCTCTGAAACACCGGTCAGAAGCCTCTCATATATACGATGGATGTCCTCCAGGAGGGCTATTGCATCCTCATTTTATGGCGCTCTCGATCCACTATCCTGTAGCTCCTGATGTTGCAGTTCGTCCCATATACTCGGCCGGGTTTATCGGTGTTGTATCTGCATAACAAAAGTGAAAGAATCAGTACCATATACAATATTATAAAAATTCAGGTAAAATATTAGGAGTTTGTCACTTACCATCGGGCACCCATACTTGACCAAGCGATAGTGTCAAATTCGGGTCCCCACGATAACTCATCCCAATATAGGGATATTCGACTATGTAAAATGGCATCTGATCCCAATGAGAAAAAAAATTAGGTCAGAACACCCGTCTAACCACCCCACCTCCTCCTCTACATAGTAGTCTTCCCCACCAGTGTATCCTGGGCTCCCTCAGGCCCCCATACAAGAGCTATATATGAGGTCGAAGTGTTGGTATCTTCTCAAAGAAGAGCGAGCACAAAACTATACCATATGCACAGTCATGGTTCACCTGCCACTTGCATAGAGAAAACTATCATTTCAACGATGAAAGCATCATCTAGGCCCACCCATAGTACATCCCACTCAACACACTCTCCACAAGAATCATCTTCCCTCTAGTGATGTTGTGGAGTGTCTGGTTGCCCAGGATCAACAACATCGCTGCGACCACGAAGCGAGTCTCTAACCTCTCTAGATCCCCGATGGGTATACGTGTCCCCTTGACATGGAGACATGGTCGACAATGGCACTCTATAAAATCCATGATGTTCCGCCCTCATGGTAACACTGGCTGAGTATTCTCGACCATCCCAAGTGGTGGGAGACCAGTCAGAAAATATATATCATGGACCGTCAACTTAATCCGATGCCCCTGCACTATAAATAGCTCATGGTTCGAATCCCAATAACTGACAATCCGAACGAGCAAGGGTTCTCCAACTCTCATAAGAGGGTTGTCCACAAACTTCAGAATCCCAAACCCGGCCAATGCACTGTGAACACTCTGATCCTCTTGGATCTCCAACCGTAATGTGCCCAAGTCTCTTTCTCTCTAGTTGATCCATAATTATACCATATCTTCACAAAACCATCATATTTATCAGTGTACAAATAGGAAAGACTGTATCCAAACATAAAAACCCAGTTCTTATCCAAAAAACAACACAGAAAAACCCCTCTCTAATAGGCCGCACTTTTTATGCCCAATCTTAAGACAGGTTGCAGTTTTCTACCCAAAACTTGCTACCCAACTCACAGTTTTTTCCCCCAAAAGAATGACCTAGATAAGGGGTTTGTTACTGAGTTGTGGGGATCTAAACTAAACTTTCAATCCACTAAAATGAAATATTAGGGTTATGCCTCTTACCTACAACAGACAGATCTCGATTCCAACAACCGGTTTGTCTACTACGATTGCCGCAAGATTTACAGCCTTCTCTCCTCTCTACATTCATCACAACTCCACTTGAAAATGAGTGAATTTGGAGGGAAAATGCCTTATTAAAACAGAAACTCCCAATTTTTCTTTCGCCTGCAGCGCCCAAACCATAGTTTAGTTTGACAAACCGTATGTACCGTTGGAAAGCTCTCACCGAGCCCTCAAATGGGTATCTATTAGTCTTTTGTGATTTGATACTTCACCAGGACACATTTTTCCCATGAAGGGTCACTTCACTGCTCCTCAAAATCTAATTTCTTCACTTGTAACACTTGTACTTGGGGCACCACTTTGCTTCCATACTTGTCCATGTTTGTGTCGATTTTCATCATGAGTAAGCATTTTGTACTCATGTATTTAAGGTCCCCGCCAAATCTTCCCTGTGTGGCAGCATCATCGAGTTGCCCTTGTTTAGAGCATCCAAGTCGAGTCATCATCGCATCCATGGAGTCTATCTCGAGTCCCTTTGTATCCCTCTATAGTCCTCCATCCTTCATTGCTTGGTTCCTCTCTCGTGTCGCCCATTATGGCCTTCAGTCCTACTGTCCCCTATCCCTTATGATATTGCGTCATTCGTTGCCAGGTCATCCATGCCCTTTATGCTTTAACAAGGGAAGTCGTCTGTCCGCTACTTAGTACCCCCCATTTCATCATCATCCTTGGTGTCAGTCTGTCATTCGCTCTACTATTTTCTCTGGTGCCTTAGTTGAAGATCCCTTATTGCCTCACTTATGGCAGACCTTCTTCTGTCGACATCAAATCATTCATTCCAGAAGACATGTCTAGAGGGCGATGTACCTTGGTTCTAGCTTCCACTCTTGTTCAGTGCCTTGGATCAGGAAAAGGGACTCCTTATTACCCTTTGACTTGATTTCTTCTCAGTGCCAACTCCTTACAGCATGATCGAGATCCATATACTTGATGGTTTAGTGATGCAACGAATGATACCGGTGATTCCCGGGTATGTGTGAGATGTTTTCAGACCTCATGAGGGGGTGGCCCTTTAGGTAGCCCCCCACATGCTTAGGTGACCTCTTCATCACATCCTTTGATGAAGCTCCATAGATTTGATGATGTTAGCCTCAGTCGCTTGATGCGCATTTTTGTTTGCATGTATCAATCAGATTTTCAGAGCCCTTTCCTGTCTAGAGGGACACATTCGTTGTATTTATATCTCATGTACTCAGATATTATTGTATAAGTCCTGGTTGTTATCCTTGGCACAGTATGTATGTGGGATTCATTATCATGTTTTTACCTGGCTCATGTTTATGCCAGCATGTACTATATTATTCAGTCCCTTGTTTACTAGATGCATTATTCTTTGTACCTTGTCTCGATAGGCATAGGTATGCCTCCCCCACCACCTATAGCACAGGTACTCACTCATAAAAGAGACTTGTCTCACTTCTAAGTCTCACCTCCTCAGGGTCTAGTCCTCTAGCGCTTTGGTCTACCTTATATTTCTCTCTCTCTAACTTCCCTTTCGGTGTCTAGTGATTGAGTTCTTACAATGTACTTCGGTCATACGATTAGCTACTAACGCTCGCATGCTGGGGGGAAATCTGTTACACCATTTTTTGGTCATCTAACCTGTTCCTATTAGATGGACCAAAGTACACCATGTAAGATCAATTTTACCCTAAGTAAAATTGACTTCACTATGAAAAATAACTTATTAAACCACATTTATTAAGTTTTTTATGGTCGAAACAAGAAACCCCATGAGGAAATATTAAATAAATCCACATTTGTTTGATTTTTCTCAAGGAATAATTAGTTAAACATCAGTTTAATTAATATTCCTAGTCATATTTAACCCAAAATAGGAAAATTAATTATATAAATGATTATTTATCTTATTATTTTCTAGGAATAATTATTTAAACCTTATTTGAATAATATTCCTTATTAAATGTGACTAAAACACTTATAAATAATTAAATAAATCATTATTTATTTGATTATTACTCAACCACATCCTTAAAATAATAAATAAATTATTTATTTATTTATTATTTACAAATAAAGGGGTTTTACCCAAGTCAAATTCTTTTTCCCTCCAACAAACATACTAAAATATTCCATAAAAGTTGGATCCAGAATTGGTTAATAATATTTTAATTATGCACCAATATCTAGACTAACTCAATATTTTGTTATAAATAGAAGGGTTTTTCCATTCGCTCACTACCTTTTGTTGCCTAAAGATCACTCTGGATCTATACTTTTGCTCCGACTTTGATCGACCATCATTGTCATATTTTTCTACCATTTTTCTTATGAGCTCCCTTTGAGTTCCCTTTTTGTCTGGGTTTCCTACACCATCAAGAGAGAGGGATTTTAGATTTGAAGTGTTGAGGACTTACAAGAACCCATCCCATTGAGGAGGATGGGTAACATCTTTCTATGATGTCCTCCCAAGTGTCATAAATACAAAAAATTCTTTAAAACATTCTTGCCTTGTCTATTAGATGCATGGAGCAACTCTTGCTTTTATTTACAGCTTAATGTCTTTTAATGCATAGATCTAGATTTTGCAGCATTTATCTTGGTGAACTAATTTCAGATCTAAATATATTGGCAACCATCTGTGCTATTAGGTTTGTTTGTTATACGCAGTTAAAGTGAGCCTTTTTTCATACTCTTGCAATTAATATTCATACTAACATACACTGACAGTAGATATATACTCCTCTTCAATTTAAATTAATTTTAAGAGTAAAATAGTGCAACATCTGTTAAACAACTTCAAATGTGAAAAGATAACGGACTATGTTCCATTAATTTATCAAAGCATTCACAAACTTACAATAGTGCATTCTTTGAGAATGTTTTTGAAAAATTTCTTGAACCTTCTCTAAATGCATGAGAGGGGTTTAAATACCAAACTAACTATGTTTTAAAAATAGATAATTACATAAAAATAGAGGAAGTTTCAAACAACCATCCTCGTAAGACAAACTTTAACTACAATCTAGGAAAATAAAGTAACAAGATGACTATGAATTCTGATCTTTCATTTGGATTTGTTCCTGATGTTGAAAAATATATGACATGGGCTTGAGCTGAGCTAGCTTTGAAATCCTCGATCTGACCTATCTCTTGAATACCACATTTGAGAGTGTTGGTTGCGATCTTCTTGTCAAATCTATTAAAGATTGCAGGGTCTGGTACTGATGATAAGGTTTGATCAGAAAATTCCAATAATTTTCTTGATCAAACTTATTTACTTGTTTAATCGTTTCATCCTACATTTATGCCTTTTGTTTCCATTGTGTTTCCAACTGTTTGACTTCTGAGAGCACTTCAAACATGCACTCTTTGATAAGTTCTGATTTCAAAATTTGTTCACATACAGATTTAGTAATCTCCTTTGTCAACCTTGATGCTTTTGTTGCTGCTTTCTTTGCTTGCTTTATCTATGATTTCCAATCCTTGAATAAGATCTCCTTGTGGAATTTATCTACCTAAGGTAGATCAGCTTCCTTTATCGAGTTTGATGCTTTCCATTAAATGTGTTCCTTTATTTTCTTCTTGGTTTTCTCACATTCAAGTTTCTGGATAACTACTTGCTGGATCAATATTTCACTTGAGTCACAATAAGAGATAGTAATAGAAGCTTGTTGGCAAAATACTTCTTGTTCTTGCTTTAATTTAGCATTCACATCAAATGCTTCTTTTATGAATTGCTCTAACTATGGCTTTCTTTGTAATATGTTCATTTCTACTTCTAGTTGTCTTTGCTTATCAGTGAGTTGTACTTGATGTTGCAAATTAAGACTTTTGAAATCTTTTTGAAATTGGGCTATTTTCAATTCCATTTTCTCGTTGGAGTTAGACTTTTCTTGCTCTAACAATTTCTATAATTCTTGTATTCTATATTATCTCTGCTTCAGTACCATTTTAACCTCAGTGGATTTATCAATAGTGGAAGTAGCATATGCACCTGCAAAATTTGATATTTTTGTTAAATGTTCAGTAGGATAAGCTAAAATATCCTCCCATAAAACATCAACAGATTCATTTGTAAAGTTTGAGACTGTATCATCAATTCTTATCCCTTTTCTTCTATTAACCATGACCTTATGAATAGGACTATAGAAGACATCCATCAAAGGGAGTTCCTTAACTTATAACACTATCTAATCTGTAGGATAAGCCGAAATCATCTCTGATCATGAGTTTCAAGAACTTGTTGTAGTGGACTAACAGTTTCCACTAACTTCTAAGAATGTTCTAGCATTTGAAAATTGATAGCTTGATTAGTATTGGGATTTTTTTATGATTTTTTATTGCTTTAGAAAAATCATCCCATTCACTCTTCAAATCCTTTGGTTGATAATTTTCTAACTGATCAGTGTATCTTGACTGTGTTGAACTTCTTGGGAATATAACTCTTTTCCATTACTTCCTCCTTTCTCCTGCATCTCAATTGCTTGGATTACTTGATCAATTATCTTTTATGGGTTCTCCTTTCTATTTTCGGATTCATTTTTAGAATGATCTAAATTATGAGATTGATGTTCTGATTTCCCTGACTCATCTTCAAACATGTATTTCACTTCATTATCCAAGCTAATATCTGGAGTAGGTTTGTTGACATCTTCAATAGTCAATAAATCAAGAGGAATCCATTCTAGTCTCTTGCTTATGTATGCTTGGAAGGATTCCAAGTCATCTTGATTGATTTGACTGGATGAAAACTTAAGTGCATCTAAAAAATTTTCAATACCTTGAAAGAAATCATCAAACCTATCTATCTCTTTCACAAAAGGTTTTACTTTGAGCTCTCTGATGTAATTTTTAATCACATCATTGGGGTCATATGGCCACTTTGGAATTACTGAAAAATTCAATAGATTAACATTCAAAACTTATTTGTAGACATGACCAATATCAAAAAGTGAAAAAGTACTGCACTGTAAAGGAAAATTAGGCCAAATGACCTTCCTATCATCTTTAATCTATTTAGAAATACCATTTGCAACAAGCTGGTAGGAAATTTATCTTGCAAGTACCTTATCAAGAACATAATATGGTAGAACATGAGGAGAAGAATAACTACCAAAAACTCTGATATAAGTGAAACTTTCCTCTACGAAAAATCTAGAAACTGGAAAAATATTTGTACTAGCCTCTTTGGAAACGTTGGGGGCTTTATCACTGAATATAATCTGGTGCATAGGAAACATGACTCTATGGAAAATTTTGTAAAAATGCAAATGGAAGTCTGATTCCTAGAGGGCTGTGTGGTAAATGTGGATTGGAGTAGGGTCTTGGGCTGTCCATTTCCATCCCATGGTAGGAAAACTAGAAGAAAAGAAAATTGCATCCATGACATAGACACTCATGTAAAAGGGGGGTATTTCTTTAGATGAAACACTTCTTTTAATCCTATACTCCATGATGTTTCTGGTTGAATAATCATATAAGATATTTTCCCAATTAAAAATTAAGGAATTGACGATTGCGTCAATTAATGGGACCCAATCTCTAGAAAACCTAGTGGTATTAGTCTTTTAAAATAATCCACACAACATACCGGCCACATAAAAGTAAGGGGAAGGAGTTTGTGCTATTGCGTATGTACCGAGTTTATCTCGTTTAAGATTTTCTTGGTATTCCTTCCATTCCTTTATGAATTTCATCAGGTCTGGATGTTTTGCTCTAAATATTTGAATAAAGCTTTGTCATAGTTTTGCTGCGAGATGGGTAAGTGGTACATTGTCTTCAAATCTTCTACCCTGAATGAGCCGATATTCTATCCCTTTGACTACTTGAATGTTCTATCTTCTACACTCAAGTGGTCAATTAACCACTTAACCATATCTTTATAGGGGAGAATCTTTGGCCTTGCTGCTACCTTATGGATGAATGAACATACAACATCGAAATAGGTCGATTCTGAAGGAACTAATGTGCCTGTTGTAGCAACTCTGACTATTACCCTTGGATTTTCATCTTTGAAAAGCTTGTACATTTCCTTGCAAGAAGAAGTTCTGCAGTCCTTGTTGCAAGTGATGTATGAGAATAGGGGAGACATATCTGAGTCTTTGGTAGATGATGCTTGGGAAATTTATTTTCCTTTCTTGCTCATCTCTATTTTCGTTGCTTCGTTAATTGGTTTCCTGATTCCAAACGAACAGAGAAAACATTAAAAATATAGACAAAATAGACACAGAAAAAATTAAAATAAATCTGGCATTTAATGACTTCGAAACATGCTCGAAGTAGATATGAATCTATCAAAATATTACTTCTATTAAATTTTGTTAATCACCAATAATCTTTTTAAATCACATCTCTTACACCTTCACGTGAAATGTCTATCGATCAGTTTAAGATTTTGGATCTAATATTCAATTTGATTTGACATGATTCATTTCGCATGCTTGAGAAATTAACTACCATTCATCGCTTATCGCAACTAATAATTATTTCCATTCGTAATGTTACCCATAAATCCCGCGAAATGCGATCTGCGCAAATTTCACATCGCAAATTTTATCTGGTAAATGATTTTTCTTTTAGTCATGTCCTACGAAATGCACATTAAAAAATCAAGCCACTGTGATTTATCGGACCTTGGAGTTTATGTTTATTTCTTTATTGTCTTGTTGGGTCCGTTTAATCGAAAATTTCACTGAATTTCTATTAAGTTTATCGTTTTAATGAGGCATGATGTGATTTTGGTTTATAACGGTGATTAAAGTGTTTGCAATAATATTTTAATATGACTTTGGAAAGAGATTAGCACATATCGTAGCCCACATGACTTAGTGTATTTTAAGTCGTTTAAACTTGTAAGCTATGCAAATTGTGATGCGCACTAAGGAATGAAAGCAAAAAAGAAAAAGAAACTTTATTTCCTAATTTTTTTTTACTCAACCTAAAAAATAAATTAAATAAATTTCCTAATATATTTTTAAAGGGTCCCCATTTAGTAAAAATAAATGGGGGTTGTTGTATAGCACAACAATTTGCAATTCACTTGGGAGAACTAGCTATCTCTGACTAACTTTTTGAAATTTCTAAGAAATTTTTGAAATAGAAATAGTTGCAGGAATAAATTTCAAATAAATAATATCACACTAAGCAACAAAATCTCTCTTAATTATAATTCATAAGAATTCCTCTTTTAAAAATACAAGTATGAGAATATATATTAATCTTTACTCAGTTCAAAAAGATAAAGTAGGTGGCTCTTTTTAGATTAGCTTTATAAATATTTACTCTTTTATCATAGGTAGAGCCTCCAATCCAATAAGAAATTTAAGCTCTTGGTAGGGTTACCTTTTACCCAGCAATGGTTCATTGTCCCATCGAGTCTTTCTACAATTTCAAAAAATATATTCCAACCTTATATACTTGATATTTTTTGAAAATTTCTTTTCTTTTCTGTAGATTTTTATTGTATTTTTATTTACTTAAAAGCCATTGTCTTGGCTTGATGACCAAATATTGATAATTCCATTCACTATTTGTAATTAAACTGATCAAGATGACTCTTGATGAGACCCCTTTTCCTCTTGATATAATCTCAAGTCATTACCCTATTTTGGTAGGCAGTATTGGTAATTTAAGTTCAACTATTTCCCTATGCACATGGTAAACAAGCTCGTCGTGAGACTTATTATCTTTTAAGTATTTATAGTATAATATTTTTTTAATTTTTTCTAAAAATTGATAAGTTTTCCCAGATGGGGTGAATCATTGGTCCTTTTGAGGATTTTGGATGATAATTTTGACTTTTAGATTACTTTTATATAAATGATTCTTTTACTATGTTAAAGATTATTTTCTTGATTGATAACAGAATAACCATGCTTTATAAAGATGAGAGTTCATCAGAGAATAAATAACTTCAGTGAAATTGCATCTTTCAGTGAAAATAGAATCTATTTTTCTTTCAAATATTTTGATTGTTTCCTTAACATTTCTTATTTCTATAAGAGATAAATCAAAAATATCATTTGAGATGTTTATTTGAAAAGCCAAAAATTTATACTATTCAACTTTTATTTTCCTAAGAGAAAAGAAAAAGACACTAGTATACATGAATAGAAGGGGTTACCTCCTATGTGAAGTATTTCTTCAAAATATTCCCATTAATAGGAAAATAATCTCTCTTGCCTGATAGATCTTGCAATAAGAATGTCGATGGGGTGATTTATTCAATTATTTGAAATGGACCTAGTCAAAGTTTTTGAAACTTAGTGTCTTTACCTTTTTCCTCATGCACTTTGTCCCATTTTCATACCAAATCACCAATTTGAATGTTTTTTGGAGGAACAGAAGTTGAATCAAATGAATCCTTTACTATATGTTGATGATGTGCATGAGTATGCTTAGATTTTTCTCTTTCTTCTTCTAGATTATGAATTTGAAACTGTCTTAGTGGTAATGAAGAAGAAGGAGATTCATCAACAAATTGAACTAAGGAAAGGGAGGGAATAACTACATTGGTAGGAAGAAAAAATTCTTTTCCATAAACAAGATTGAATGGAGAAGTGCCAGTAGAAGCTTCTTGAGTTATTCTGTCTGCCCAAAGAGAAAATATTAATGACTTATGCCAATTTCGTAGGTTTTGATAAACAGTTCATTTTATTATTATAATAATATACTTGTTCGTGGATTCTTCTAAACCATTTCCTTGTGGATAATAATTTGCAGAATACTTAATTTCAAAACCTCTTTTGATTGTAAATTCTATCATAGAAGTTCTTGAGAAGTAAGATGCCTTATCAAATATTAACGCAGTAGGTGAACCAAACCTAGTTATGATATATTAGTCAATGAAATCAATGATATTCTCAGAGTTGGATACCTTCAATGGAATTTCTTCCACCCATTTAGTGAAATAATATACAACTGTGAGAATATATATATGCTATTTGGAAGAGTTAGGAATTATCTCACTGATTATATTTAATCCCCATTGTTCAAATGGTTGTTCGATATTAACTGGTTGTAATGGGAAGACTGGCTTCTTTTGTCTTCTAGATGTACTTTGATAGACTTTTCATATTCTTGCAATTTGTGAGCATCTTTGAAAAGTGTAGGCCAATAGTAACCTACATCCATGATTTTGTGTGTTGTCGTATTTCCTCCAAAATGTCCTCCAGCTGGTCCATCATGGAGTTCCTGCAAGACTTTCTCTACTTCAAATTTTTCTAAGCATCTTAATAGTACATAATCAAAATTTCTCCTTAAAAATACATCATTGATTAAATCATATTGCTTGGCGTTTAATCTTAAAGCATGTTTCATTTTATAACTCAGTTGGGTTGGGGGATATCCATTTTTCAAATAAAATATGAGATGGGTGTATTGAGATTGTACATCGTTGAGGCTTACCTCTGATATTGTCACATTGTTACATGAATCTTCTTTAGATGATAAATGAGATGCTCATGTTATCATTCTGAAAAAACCTTGACCTCTAACAATTTTAGAGGGTCTAATTTCTACATCATATTCTTGTAAAGCGGTAACCAAGTTAGCCTTTTTCTCTCCTAATTCTCTTTTCATTAATAGTTGTCTCAATACAGAGAATGGAACTATGATTTTGGTGTGATTTTTTAGGAGAAATGGCCTGAAATGATTTACAGCTTTAAAGACAGCAAATGCTTGCTTCTCGACAGATGAATAATTTAGTTCTGCACCTTGTAAATTGGAATTGAAGAATGATATTGGTGCGTCAATTTGTTGGTCATTAAGCTATGTTAAAACAACGACATATGATATATCCGATGAAAAAGTATATAAAGTAAAAGGATTAAAAAATTGGGGGTAGTCAGGAATGGAGCATTGACAATGGATTATTTGATCAAATCAAATGATTCTCTTTCATTATGTCCCCATTTAAAGAATGAATTTTTCTTAATCATGTTTTGTAATGGTAAACATATTTGTGAAAAGTCAGGGACAAACCTTTTTACGAAATTAATTTTCCCAATAAACGACTGCATAGCTTTCTTGTTATGAGGAAAATGAATTCTTGTAATCTCTTCAATTCTTTCAAGATCAATATAGATACCTTTCTTTGACATAATGAATCCTAAAATTTTTCCTTCATATAAAGAAAAAAAAAATTTATTTGGGTTTAATGAGATGCCATACCTTTTACATAGCTCAAAGACTTGATGTAGGTCATTCACATGATTGGTTACTTATTTAGAAAAGACTGTAATGTCATCTAAATAAATAGACACCAATTTATTGATGAGCCCCCTAAAAGCTTTGTCCATATCTCTCCGAAAAGTTGCACCTACATTAATCAATCCAAATGGCATCTTTTGATAGGCATAAGTTCCCCACTTAGTCCTGAATGTAGTCTTCAATCTGTCATCTGGATGTACATGAATTTAGCTATATCCAGAGAATCCATCTAGAAAGGACATAAGTTTAGAACTAGCTACTGTTTGCAATACTTGTTCCATGGTTGGTAACGGAAAGTTTTCCTTTTGACATGCTTTGTTTAAATTCCTAAAATCAATACAAATTATAATATCGTCATTTTTCTTCCTAACGGGAACCAAATTTGAAACTCGTTTAGAATGTCCAACTTCAAATATGATCTTTGTTTTCAGGAGCTTGTTTAGTTCTGTTTTGTTTTGATTCTCAAGATTCGGGTGAATCTTCCTCAATTTTCGCTGTATAGGTTTTTTCATCTGAAAACATAGGAATTGTGTGTTGAATCATATAAGTATCATATGTTTTAATATCAGTGTAATCCAAAGAAAAATAATTTTGTACATTCTAAACAATCTGATAAATGATAATCTTTGTTCAGAAGATAGACCAAGACCTAGATTGACATTTTGAGGATTATCGTCAGTTCCTAGATTTACTAACTCAAATCTTAAGGTAGAACTTTGAGTTTTTGAGTTAGTAACTCTTTTCAACCTGTCTTTCAGGTCATAGAGGTATTATAACTTGACAACTGACTCAGGAATTGGATTTTCATCTTCTTCTTCCTTAATCTAAATGTCATGTTCATTTTCATCCAAAATTTGACTATCATAAGATCCTTTAGATGTTAATAAATATGTGATATCTGAACCATTATTAAATATTATCCAATTGGTAATATTGTCAGGAATAGATGGCCTAAAAATTAATTCAATAGAAAATATATTGGGACTAAAATCTTGATATGGAATTAACTTTGATGCTACATTAGCGAGTAGATATTCACTAGAATTCTGCATTCTAGGCACAGAAGAAATATTGAAGGCTAAGAAATGAATGGTCAATTATTGGACTAATGATTGGTAATGCTTTAAATGTACAGAATTATAATGAATGATATTTCTTACCTATCTAACAATGATTTCTGAATCTCCTAGGACTTTCATATATTTGATGTTAAGATCAATGGCTTTGTACAAACCTTGGACTAATGGTTCATATTTGGCTATATTGTTTGTGCAATTGAATTCAAGTCTGCGGGCTAACATGGTTTTTCTCCTTCTAGGCTTATTAAAATACAACCAACATCTGCACCATCTTCAGACTTAGAACTGTCAAAATAAAGAATTAACTACCAGTTTATCTACAAAAAATTTACATTTCGAAATGCTTGTCTGGGAAAAATTCTTGACCTATGAAATAACTGCATTATCGAAAAAGGGTGATGGTTGAGTGTTAAAATTTCACAAAAATGATTCTTACAAGTAATTTC
Organism: Pinus albicaulis; assembly: GCA_034641835.2. Classification (NCBI taxonomy): domain Eukaryota; kingdom Viridiplantae; phylum Streptophyta; class Pinopsida; order Pinales; family Pinaceae; genus Pinus; species Pinus albicaulis. The sequence continues at coordinate 223,888,812 of CM076579.1, forward strand.
CAATTATTTTATTATTGAATGCTACTGGCTCATTTATTCCTTGAATTTCAGTGACTGTATGTTTCATGAACTTTTCATAGTCTACCCAGATTTGATTTGGATTTCCATTCTATGGTAGCCACATATGTGACCAATCTGTTGCAAAATATCCATGAATCTTTTCAGACCAATCTCTGCTTAATACTAAACCGTAAAACTCAAGAATATCGGCCACCAATATATTGATCATTTGGGCAACCTTAGAATTTGATGACAATCTGATAGAAACAAAATCTATTTCTCCCACAACCTCTACTCTAGTTCTATCAAGTTGTACTATGTTAACAGGAGAACTCTGAGGAGTTATGTTCAACTTAGCACACACTGATTTTGGCATTATATTAGAGGAATCCCCTAAGTCTATTAAGAAATTGTGAACATTTTTATTATAGATCTCATAGGTTAAGAGAAATGGAAGAGTATGAGATATGGATCGATCACCTATCATAATCAAATCTGTAGCATATATTTTAATTGAAGGAGAAGGTGGCTTACCCATTTAATTAGCACCTTGCACTACTGTTGGAGTAGGTAACATTGAAGCAGGAACCCATTCAAGTCTCTAAGTAAGATCTTATGTTGCTGCCTTAATTTAGTAAGGTCGTGAATTGAAATGTTGGCCCTAGTTTTATTCATATCTTCAATTACATTATACTCAATAGTGTCTGAGACTACCATTGTCTTTGTTGTAGGTGGAGTATCTGAAGTAACAGGACTTGTTTGTGTAGCCTTTGAAGTAGATATTTTAATTAATGTTTTATCCTTAGCAGGCGTTGAATTCTTCTGTTGTTGATTTCGTTGTGTTGCTTCAATAGTCCTTTTGCTTCTTGTACACACAGGTAAAGATTATTATTGTTCTTCATTTGGTGGGATGAAATCCCACATTCCATTCAGTTCAACATCTTCTTCTTCTTCAGTTTCTTCTTCCTATGTTTTCCCTTCCTCTGTATCTTGATCAAACTCAGCGTTAGATATGATATTCGGTGGTTGAGTAATATAGGACTTATTTTTCTTGAAGGATCTAAAAGTCATTTTTGAGCTAGAAATTTTAGTGACTTGTCTCTTGATATTTTCCATCTCATTTTTCATAGTCTTTAAAACTTTTTTAAGACCTTCTACATCAAAAGGGTCTTTTAATGGCTTCTTTTTAGAATCATGTTTGAAGGATACCTTCTTTGATTTTCTATCTTCTTGAGAATTCTACTTCTCAAGAGATGTTAGGAATTTCTCTATAGATAGAGATTCCTTCACGTTTTCTACAAGTCTCATAAATCTTGCTCTATCAATAAAAATGGATAAATTGGATGGAAGAGATGAAATATACCACTCAATTTGAGCTTCTGCGCAAGGAACAGATGTAGTAGGAATTTTATTGAGCAATTTATTAAATCTTGAATTAAAATATTTTATTTACTCCCCCGACTTAGCTTTTAGATTTGATAAATCATTGATGAGCGTAGAAGTGGTCTTGTCATCCCCAAACTTAGCTAGAAATTGTTCTTCAAACATATTCTAGCTAGATATAGAGCTGGGAGGCAATGAAAAATATCGGGATCTTGCAGATCCTATGAGAGTGTATGGAAATAATATTACAACGCAATCCTCTTCAACTACTCCATTTAAATTGATGGCTAGCATATGATTATGAATGTGTTCTTCTATCAGAAGACCATCATCATGATTAAACTTAGATAACCATCTTTTATGTGATTTTGGTAGAGCATGAAGAGGAGCGGGCATATTTATGGCCCCTGGATTGTTCCATGGGTGGCCTTCCATTGGACCTTGGGTGGATGTGATGGACTGAGTTTGAGCTGAAGAAGAGGTAGACTGAGTGCTAGAACTAGTTGAAGGGATATTAGTCTAAGTACTGGAACTAGTTAAAGTAACACTAATTGTTGGAGTGGAAGTGGTGGAAATGAGTGGAGGTAATGGAGGTGAATAAGATAGGATCTTGTTGGCAATTGAATCTAATTGAGTCCTCTTTATTCTCTTACGGGTACTATCGATGGGAAATTCAAAAGGAATAATTCATGTCTTTTGAATTTCTAATTGAGTTATTATCCTTCGAGGTTGTAAAGAAGATGAAATACTGATCTCAGATGTTTTAGAAGTTTCAGGATTTTCAGCAGAAATGGATACTCTCTCTAACTTTTCTATCAAATACTAAAACTTAGAGGATTTTTGATGAAACTCGGGAGATAGTATGGGTTGAGTATCACGAGGAGACTTAGGAGAAGGATGATCAGCTTCAGATTTAAAATATGAAGATCTAGATAATGTTCTGGAAGTTGATGGGGATCTAGAGGGAGAGAGACTTTTAGATTGATCAGAACTTCTTGCCATTCACAAGGCCCTCCTTCTAGCGAGAAAATTTTAAGGCCTCGAAATTCGCTACCACAACATGGGGGAAAACCACCCCAACCAGACCTTAAAGCAGGTCCTTTTCCATTAGGTGTGGTGGCTCCGACTGGGGATAGTGGCACCAGTTTCCCAATAAGGATGATTTTGGGTTGTGTTTTGATTATATAAAATGCAATGGAAAATGATTCTAATCTATCACATGCATCTACCTAACATTATCTATTCTACTATATTCCCTGGGTGTTTCTTCCTTTATGCATTCTAAAGAGATATCCTTCAACTATTAGTAATGTAAATTATTTAACAATTGAAAGAGATGAAAATTATGTAAGATGATTCTTCTAACAAAATAGTTTGATTAGAATAATTGTAAAAAATGTATCGCATTCATATATGTGATTATATATCCAATAATAAATCACATACAAATATTAGTACAGAAGTGCATTTAACATTCATCTATAATGACATTTCAAAAATATAATGTAAGAAAAATATGACTGTCAATCTAGAAAGCAATACTTAAAAAAAGTGAATAGAAGTACCATATGTATGAATTTCTAATCATGTAAATGATAGTAGATATCTGTTCCTCTTCACTTTAAAATAATTTAAAGAGTAAAATAGTGCAACATCAGTTAAACAACTTAAAATATTAGAAGATAACAGAATGTGTTCCATTAATTCATCAAAGCATTCACAAAATTATAATAGTGCATTGTTTGAGAATGTTTTTGACAAATTTTTGGACCCTTCTCTAAATGCATGAGAGGGGTTTAAATACTAAACTAAATATGTTTTAAAAATAGACTATTACATAAAAATAGAGGAGGTTTCAAACAACCATCCTCATAAGACAAACTTTAACTACAATCTAGGAAAATAAAGTAACCATATGACTATGAATTCTGATCTTTCATTTGGATTTTTCTTGAAGTCAACAAATATTTACCATGGGCTTGAGTTGAGATGGTCACGAAATCCTTGATCTAACCTGTCCCTTGAATACTACATTTGAGAGGGTTGGTTGTGATCTTCTTGTCGAATCTGTTAAAGATTGGAGGGTCTGGTACTAATGATAAGGTTTGATCAAAAAATTCCAATAATTTTCTTGATCAAACTATTTACTTGTTTAATCATTTCATCCTGCATTTTACCTTTTGTATCCACTTTGTTTCTAGCTGTTTGACTTTTGAGATAACTTTAGACATGCACTCTTTGATAAGTTCTAATTTAAAAAGTTGTTCACATACAGATTCAATAATCTCCTTTGTCAACCTTGATGCTTTCACTACTTCTTTCTCTCCTTGCTTTATTTGTGCTTTCCAATCCTTGAATAATATCTCCTTGTGGAATTTATCTACCTGAGGTAGATCAAACTCCTTGCCTGAGTCTGATGCTTGCCATTTAATGTGTTCATTGATTTTCTTCTCGATTTTTTCACATTCAAGTTTCTGGATAGCTACTTACTGGATCAATATTTCACTTGAGTCACAACAAGAGCTAGTGATAGAAGCTTGTTGGAAAATAATTCTTGTTGTTGCTTTAATTTAGCATTCACATCCAATACTTCTTTTATGAATTACTCTAACTGTGGTTGGATTTGTAATATATTCATTGTTGCTTCTATTTTTTTTTGCATATCAGTGAGTTGTACTTGATGCTACAAATAAATACTTTCAAAATCATTTTGAAATTAGGATATCTTCAATTCCATTTGCTCGCTAGAGTTAGACTTTTCTTGCTCTAACAATTTCTCTAATTCTTGTATTTTATCTTCTCTCTGCTTAAGTAACATTTTAACCTGAGTGGCTTTATCAACAGTGGCAGCAGCATATGCACCTGCAGACTGTGATAGGTTGGTTAAATTTTCAATAGGATCAACTAAAGGATCCTTCCATAAAACATCAATAGATTCATTTGTAAGGTTTGACACTCTATAATCAATTCTTCTTCTTTTTCTTCTCTTAACTACAACCTTAGGACTAGGACTATAGAAGACATCCAACGAAGGGATTTCCTCAACTTGTAACACTATCCACTCTGTAGGATAATTTGTAATGATCTCTCGATCATGAGTTTCAGGAACTTGTTGAAGTGGAGTAACAATGTCCACTAACTTCTGATAATGTTCCCGCGTCTGAAAATTGATAGATTGATCGGTATTGTGATTTGTTTTAGGATTTTTTATTGTTTTAGAAAACTCACCCCATTCACTCTTCAAATCCTTTGGTTGAGACTTTTCTAACTGATCAGGTGTATCTTAACTGTGCTGAAATTCTTGGGAAGATGACTCTCTTCCATTACTTCCTCCTTTCTCCTACATCTAAATCTCTTGGATTAGTTGATCAATTATATTTTCTGGGTTCTCCATTCTATTTTTGGATTCATTTTCAGAATGATATGAATTCTGAGATTGATATTCTGATTTCCCTGACTCATCTTCAGACATGTATTTCACTTCATTATCCAAGCTAATACTTGGAGTAGGTCTGTTGAAATCTTCAGTAGTCAATAAATCAAGAGGAATCCTTTCCAGTCTCTCACTTCTATATGCTTGGAAGGCTTCCAAGTCATCTTGATTGAGTTGACTAGATGCAAACCTAAGTACATCTAAAAAATTTTCAATATCTTGAAATAAATCATCAAATCTATCTATCTCTTTCACAAAAGCTTTTACTTTGAGCTCTATGATGTAAATTTTAATAACATCATTGGGGTGAAATGGCCGCTTTGGCATTACTTCCAAAGTCAATATATTAGCATTCAAAACTTCTTTTTAGGCATGACCAATATCAAAAAGTGCAAAAGTACCACACTATATAGGAAAATTAGGCCAAATGATCGTTTTAGCATTTTTTCGCTGTTTAGAAATACAATTTACAACAAGCTGGTAGGCAATTTATCTTGCAAGTAACTTATCAGGAACATAATATGGTAGAATATTAGGAGAAGCATACCTACCAAAAACACTGATATATGTGAAACTTTCCTCTGCGAACCATCTAGAAACTAGAAAAATATCTGTACTAGCCTCTTTGGAAACCCTAGGGGCTTTCTCATTGAATATAATTTGGTGCATAGGAGACATGAATCTATGGAAAATTTTGTAAAAATGTAGATGGAAGTCTGACTCCCAAAGGGCTCTGTGGTAAATGTGAATTGGAGTAGGGCCTTGGGCTGTCCATTTCCATCCCATGGTAGGAAAACTAGAAGAAAAAAAATTGCGTCCATGACATAGGCACTCATGTAAAAGGGGGGTATTTCTCTAGATGAAACACTTCTTTTACTCCTATACTCCATGATGTTTCTAGCTAAATTATCAAGTAGGATATTTTCCCAATTCAGAATTAAGGAATTGACGATTGCATCAACTAATGGGACCCAGTCTACAGAAAACCTAGTGGTATCAGGTTTTGAAAATAATTTACACAAAATACTGGCAACATAATAATAAGGGGAAAGAATTTTCTCTATTGGGTATGTACCAAGCTTATCTCGTTAAGATTTCCTTGGCCCTACTTCCATTCCTTTATGAATTTCACCAGGTCTGGATGTTTTGCTCTAAATATTTGAAGAAAATATTTGTCATAGTTCTGTTGCGGGATGGGTAAGTGGTACATTGTCTTCAAATATTCTTCGCTGAATGAACCAATATTCTCGCCCTTTGAATCCTTGAATTTTCTATCTTCTACGTTCAAGTGGTAAATTACCCACCTAACCATATCTGTATAGGGGAGAATCTTTGGCCTTACTGCTACCTTATGGATGAATGAACATGCAACATCGAAATAGGTTGGGTCTGAAGGAACTGATGTGCCTACTATAGCAACTCTGACTATTACCCTTGGATTTTCATCTTCGAAAAACTTTTACATTGCCTCCCAGGAAGAAATTCCACAGTCCTTGTTGTAAGTGGTGTCTAAGAATAGGTGAGACATATCCGAGTCTTCGGTAGATGATGCTTGGGAAATTTCTTTTCCTTTCTTTCTCATCTCTATTTTCCTTGCTCTATTAATTGGTTTACTGATTTCAAGCAACAGAGAAAACATTAAAAATATAGATAATAGAGAGGAAGACATAATTAGAATAAATCTGGTGTTTAATCACTTAAAAACATGCTCGAAGTAGATATGAATCTATCAAAACCTTACTTCTATTAAATGTTGTTAATCACCAATATAAATTTTAAATCACATCTCTTACACCTTCACGTGAAATGTTTATCGATCAATTTAAGACGTTGGATCTCATATTTAGTTTGATTTCACATGAGTCATTTCACATGCTTGAGGAATTAACTACCATTCATCACATATCACAAATAATAACTATTTCCATTCATAATGTTACCCATAAATCCCCCGAAATGTGACCTGCACAAATTGCACATCACAACTTTTATGTGGTAAATGAGTTTTCTTTTAGTTATATCCTACGAAATGTGAAATGCGCATTAAAAAATCAAGCCACTGTGCTTTATCAGACCTTGGAGTTTATGTTTATTTCTTTATTGGCTTATCAGGTCCGTTTAATCGTAACTTTCACCAAATTTCTTATAAGTTGATCATTTTAATGAGGCGCGATGCGATTTTGGTTTATAACGATGATTAAAGTGTTTGCAATAATATTTTAATATGACTTTCGAAAGATATTGGTGCCTATCGCAACCCACATGACTTAGTGGATTTTAAGTTGTTTAAACTCGCAAGCTATGCAAATTGGGATTCACATTATGGAATGAAAGAGGAAAAGAAAAAGAAACTTTATTTCCTAAAGTTTTTTTTGACTTAAGCTAAAAATTAAATAAAATCAATTTCCTAATAATATTTTAAAAGGGTCCCCATTTAGTAAAAATAAATGGGGGTTGGTTTGGCCCTAGCCAAGCATCTCATTTCCCTATTAAGGAACAAGATTAATCTATAAAGACAAGTTAATAATCACAGGAATAGATAGACATAATACATGAGTCTGGCATCATCTCTCCTTTATTAAAAACAAGAGTCTTTTCTCAATACATAATATATATTGGCTAATCCAGCCTTAGAGATTTCATGGCGATACAAGTTTTCTGAAGATAAAAACACGAAAATTAATTGTTCATAATATCACTAGCTTCCATCCTAATCTATCTCAAAATTTATGCAGATTACATCGGCCCTTGCTCACATCAAACATATAACAAATATGGAGTTGTTGGCAACTTATTCAAACTTTAGAAACCCTCCAATGCTCCAAGCTATTGCAAGAAAATAGGAACATGTCCTCAAGAGTGAGTGTAGGCCTTCTTCCTTCACAACTACAACTGACTCTGAGTCAAGCTCTTGAACCAACGATCCTCCATATTAAGTACATAAATTGAGATGATGTAGGATCTACAGGATCTTCCTATACCATCCTTTGATATTGAATTATTAACATATATTGTAATATTCATAAGTTAATACAAGTGGCAAGTTGCACAGAAAACATTGACCTTTTTTACTTTTAATTAAAAATAAGCATACATATCCATTTATCGAAAGAATGATTAAAGAAACTAAAAACACTTGCATAAATATGTTGTTTAAACTGCAAAGAAGATGCTAAAGTAGGGAAATTTAAGTGAAAAATAAGACAACCATGGAAACCAAAATTTCCCCAACCTCATCATGTTGTGTTTCCTCACAAAATCACTAACCTCTACAAAAAAAATAAAATTGAAAAAATTATCCTCCTCATTTCTGAATTTGAATGTTGATTCCTAAACCTACTGCTTCAGATTTCATTTTTCAATTCTACATCATTCGCTTCCCCAATTTCCTAACATGAATTCACATTTCAGTGCATGAAACCTCCATTTTCTCACTGTTTTCTTCAACAAAGCCATCGTTGTTAACAATTCCCCATTCCTATTTTTAAATGCTCCATTTTGAGTCTCAATACATCTATTTAAGACCTCAAGCTTGTAAATTTGTTGTTTCAATTTTTTTGTTTGACTTAATCTCTTCCCAGGAGCTAATTCGTTCAATTTCTCTTTTCCTCCTACCTTTGTTTCTTCTACCATAAATGTAGGAGGAACATCATCCTCATTCTTTTCCTATCTTTTTTTTTCCTGAACTTCTCCTTGTTCCACCTCTTGATAAAGAGTTACCTTCTATCTTTTTTCCTTTTTCTTTAAGAATGTGTTGTGCTATACAACACCCCCCTCCCCCCCCCCCCCCACCATTTATCTTACTAAATGGGAATTGTTTAGAAATAAATAGGAAATTTATTTTTATCTTTAAAACAAAAAATTTAGGAAATAAAGTTTTCTTTGCGATTTTCCGCTTTATTCCTTAGTGAGCATCGCAAACCACATAGCTTACAATGAAAAAGACTTGAAATCCATTAAATCATGTGGGCTGTGAAATGAGCGAAGCATTTCCAAATTTATATTAAAATAGTTGCAAACGCTTCAATCACTGTTATAATTTGTTTATCGCATCACACCTCATTTAAAAATGATCAAACTTATAAAGAAATTTGGTATAAGTTGCGATTACGCAGACCCAAAAAGACACAGACCCGACAAGACAACAAAGAAATAAACATAAAACTCTAAAGTCCAATAAAGCACAACCGCTTGACTTCTTGAATGCACATTTTGAATTTTTCACAACTTAACCAAAAGAAAATTCATTTACTACGTAAAATTTGTGATGTGTGATTTGTGCAGATCGAATTTCGTAGAATATATGGGTAACATCGTAAGCGGTAAAAGTTATAAGTTGTGATATGTGAATGAATGTCATATAATTACTCAAGCATGCAAAATGGCTTATGTCATATCAAACCGAAATTTGAGATCCAACGTCTTAAATTGATAGATATTTATTTCGTATAAAGGTGTAAGAGATTTGATTTGAAATTATTATCACTGATTAATATCATTTAATAGAAATAAAGGTTTTAATATATTCATATCTATTCATGCATGTTTGATATAATTTAACGACGGATTTATCTCTCTGTTCCATGTACTTTTAATGTTTACTCTGTTTACTTGAAATCAAGAAACCAACTATCAGAACAAAGAAAATAAAGACAAACAAGAAAGGAAAATATATTTCTCAAACACTGTTTACTAAAGACTCAGACATGTCTCCCCCATTTTTAGACACCTACTGCAATAAGAAATGCGACAGCTTGTCATGGGAAGCGATGTATCAGTTTTTCAAAAATTAAAAGCCAATAGTAATAGACAAATTTTCTTCAACAAACTTATCTGTTTCTTTAGATGCAACTAATTTTGACGTTGCATGTTCATTCATCCACAGGATAGCCACAAGGCCAAAAATTCTCCCTTACACGGACATGGCTAGGTGGGAAATTAACCACTTAAACATAGAAGATAGAAATTTTAAGGATTCGAAGGGAGAAAATATTGGTTCTTTCAGGGCAAACAATTTAAAAGTGATGTACCACTTACCAGGCCCACAAGAAAAATATGAAAAAAAATTTGTCCAAAGTTTTAGAGCAGAAAATCTAGATCTAACAAAAGTAAGAATGGAAGGAAGACCAGGGGAAACTTAAGCGAGATAAACTTGGTACGTAACCAATTTTCCAAATTCCTTCCCCTTACTGTTATGCTGCCAGTATTTTGTTTAGATTGTTTTCGAAACCTGATACCACTAGGTTTTCAGTAGATTGGGTCTCATTAATTGACACAATCATCAATTCTTTAATTATGAATTGGGAAAATATCCTATCTGATGATTTGGCTAAAAACATGATTGAGTATAGGAATAAAAGGTGTGTTTCATCTAGAGAAATATCTCCCTTTTATATGAGTGTCTATGTCATGGACACAATCTACTTTTCTTCTAGTTTTCCTACCATGGGATGGAAATGGACTACCCAATACCATACTCCAATCCATATTTATCACAGAGCCATTTCGGATTCAGACTTCCATCTGCATTTTTACAAACTTTCCATGCAGTCATGTTACCTATGCACCAGATGATATTCAATGAGAAATCCCTTAGGGTTTCTGAAGAGGCTAGTACATATATTATTTTTGTTGCTAGATGGTTTGCAGAGGAGAATTTTACATATGTCAGACTATTTGGGAGTTACGCTTCTCCCCACATCCTACCATATTGTGTTCCTGATAAGTTACTTGCAAGAGAGATAGCCTACCAGCTTGTTAATGGTATTTCAAAACATCTGGAAAATGCTACGAAGGTTGTTTGGCCTAATTTTCCTTTATAGTGTGGTACTTTTTCAATTTTTGATATTGGCCATGCATACAAAGAGGTTTCAAATATTAATCTGTTAAATTTAGCAGCAATGCCAAAGAGTCTATATGATCCAAATGATGTAATTAAAAAATACATCGCAGAGCTCAAAACGAAGCCTTCTGTAAAGGAAATAGACAGATTTGGTGATGTTTTCCAAGGCATGGAAAATTTTTCAGATATAATTAAGTTTGCATCTAGTCAACAGACCTATTAACTATTGAAGATGTCAACATAACTACTCCAAGTATAAGCTTGGATAATGAAGCAAAAGACATGTTTGAGGATGATTCGGGTCAATCAAAGCATCAATATCACAATTCAGATCATTCTTAAAATGAATCTAAATCAAGAAATGATAGCCCAGAAAAGATAATTCATCAAGTAATCGAAGAGATAGAGATGCGGGAGAAAAGAGATAGTAATGGAACATAGTCAACTTCTCTAGAAGTTCAATGCAACCAAGATACTCTTGATCAGTCAAGAAAGTCCCAACCAAAGTAGTGAATGGGATGAGTTTTCTGAAGCAATAAAAAATCCTAAAACCAATCCTAATACTAATCAAGCTACTAGTTTTTGGACACCTAAACATTCCCAGAAGTTAGCAGAAAGTGTTCTTCCACTACAAAAAGTTCCAGAAACTCATGATCAAGAGATCATACCAGACTACCCTATAGAACAAATAGTTTTACAATTTGAGGAAATTTCATCGTTGGATATCTTATACAGTCCTAGTCATAAGGCTATAGTCAAGAGAAATGAAAGGAGAATAATTGATGAAAAAGTCTCCAAACTCACAAATGAATCTTTTGATTTTTTGTGGAAGGATCCCTTATTTGGTCTTACTGAACATTTAACCAAACTATCACAGTTTGCAGGTGCATATGCTACTGCCACTATTGATAAAGCTACTGAGGTTAAAATGTTGCTAAAGCAGAAGGAAGACCGAATACAAGAACTAGAAAAACTGTTAGATGAAGAAAAATCTAACTCCAGTGAGAAAATGAAATCAAAGATGGTCCAATTTCAAAAGGATTTGGAAAAGCTTAATTTACAACATTAGTTACAAATCACTGAGAAGCAAGCACAACTGGAAGCAACAATGACCAGGTTACAAAGCCAGCCACAATTAGAGAAATTCATAAAAGACGCATTGGATGGAAATGTTAATTTAAACCAAAAACAAGAAGTATTTTTCCAACAAGCATCTATTATTGACTCTTATTGTGAATCAAATGAAATATTGATCCAACAAGTAGCTATCTAGAAACTTGAATGTGATAAGCTCAAGAAGAAAATCAATGAACACATTCAAGGGAAAGCATCAGACTCAGGCAAGGAAGCTAATCTACCCCAAGTATATAAGTTCCACAAGGAGATCTTGTTCAAAGATTGGGAAGAACAAATAAAGCAGGCAGAGAAAGAAGCAGCAAAAAAATCAATATTATCAATGGAAATTATTGAATTTGTATGTGAACAGGTGGTGAAAGAATAACTTATTAAAGAGTACATGTCTGAAGTGTTCTTAGAAGACAAATAGCTAGAAACATAATGGAAACAAAATTCAGAGACGTAGGATGAAACAATTAAAAAAGTAAATAAGTTTGATCAAGAAAATTATTGGAATTTTCTGATCAAACCTTATCATCAATACCAGATCCTACAGTCTTTAACAAATTGAGAAAGAATATCACAACCAGTACTCTCAAATGAAATATTCAAGGGACAACTCAGATAGAGGATTTCACAGCTAGTTCAGCTCAAAAACATACCAGATATTTGTCAACTCCATGACCAAATCCAAAAGAAAGGGCAGAATTCATAAATCATATTGTTACTTTATTTTCCTAGATTGTAGTTTAAGTTAGTCTTACTAGGATGGTTGTTTGAAACCTCCTCTATATTTTTTTAATAATATATTTTAGAACATAGTTAGTTTAGTATTTAAACCCCTCTCATGCATTTAGAGAAGGGTCCAGAAATTTGTCAAAAACATTTGCAAAGAATGCACTATTGTAAGTTTGTGAATGCTTTGATGAATGGATGGAACACAATCTGTTATCTTTTGACAATTGAAGTTGTTTAACTGATGTTGCACTATTTTACTCTTTAAATTGCTTGAACGTGAAGAGGAGTAGATCAATTACTATCATTTTACATGAGTAAAACTTCGTAAATATGGTACTTCTATTCACTTGTACTAAGTATTGCTTTATAGATTGACAATCATCCTTTTATTGCATTATATATTTTAAATGTTATTGTAGATGAATGTTACATGGACTTATGTTCTAATATTTGTCTGTGATTTCTTATTGAATATATAATCATACATATGAATGTGATATATTTTTCGCAATTATTCTAATCAAACTAATTTGTTAGAATAATCATCTTACATAATTTTCATCTCTTTCAATTGTTAAATGATCTATATTACTAATAGTTTAAGGATATCTCTTTAGATCGCATAAATGAAGAAACACCCAAAGTATATAGTAGAATAAATAGTTTAGATAGATGCATATGATAGATTAAAATCATTCCCAATTTCCATGTTGTATAATCAAAACACCCTCAAAATCATCCTTATTGGGAAACTGGTCCCATTATCCCTAGTCAGAGCCACTACACCAAATGGAAAAGGAGCTTCTTTAAGGTCTAGACTGGGTGGTTTTCCCCAATGTTTTGGCATCGTAATTCCGAGGCCTCAAAATTCTGGCACTAGAAGGAAGGCCTTGTGAATGGAAAAAATATCTGATCAATCTAAAGGTCAATATAAGAGTCTCTCTCCCTCTAGATCCCCATTAACTTCCAGAAAATTATCTAGATCCTCATATTTAAAATCTAAAGTTGATCACCCTTCTCCTGAGTCTCTTAGTGATACTCAACCCATACTATCTCTAGATTTCGATAAAGCTTCCCCAAAACTTCAGTCTTTGATATAAAAGTTAGAGAGAGTATTCATTTCTACTTAAATGCCTAGATCTTCTCAAATGTTAGATATTAGTATTTCGTCTTATTTACAACCTCAAAGAATATTAACTTGATCAGAAAGTCAAAAGACAAGAATTATTCCTTTTGAATTTCCCATTGATAGGACTCGAAAAATACTAAAGAGGACTCAATCAGAGTCAATCGCCAGTGATATATTATCCCATTCATCATCATTACCTCTGATCACTTCCACAACTTCCATTCCAACAATCGTTGTTACTTTAACTAGTTCCAGTACTCAAACTACTATCCATTCAACTAGTCCTAGCACTTAGCCTACCTCTTCTTCAACTCAAACTCATTCCATCACATCCACCCAAGCTCCAATGGCAGGTCATCCATCGAACAATCCAGGGGCTTTAAATATGCCAACTCCTCTTCATGCTCTTCCAAAATATCCTGAAAGGTGGTTACCTAAATTTAATCCTGATGATGGTCTTCTGGCAGAAGAACACATTCATAAATTTATGTTAACCACAAATTTAAAGGAAGTAGTTGAAGAGGATTGTGTTTTAAGATTATTTCCGTATACTCTAATAGGATTAGTAGGATCCTGGTATTTTTCAGTGCGTGTCCACTCTATAACTAGCTAGAATATTTTCGAAGAATAATTTTTGGCTAAGTTTGTGGATGACAGGACCACTGCTACATTCATAAATGATTTGTCAAATCTAAAAGCTAAAACAGGTGAGAAGATAAAATATTTTAATTCAAGATTTAATAAAGTGCTCAATAAAATTCCTGCTACATTAGTTCCTGGTGCAGAAGTTCAAAATGAGTGGTATATTTCATCTCTTCCATCCAATATAGATATTTTTGTTGATAGAGCAAAGCTATCGACACTTGCAGAAAACATGAAGGAATCTCTATATGTAGAGAAATGCATAACCGCTCTTGAGAAGAAGAATTCTCAAGAAGATAGAAAATCAAAGAAGGTATCTTTCAAAGATGATTCTAAAAAGAAGCTGCCAAAAGACCCTTTTGATGTAGAAGGTCTTTAAAAGGTTTTGAAGGCTATGACAAATGACATGGCAGATATCAAGAAACAAGTCACTAAAAATTCTAGCTCAAAAAAGACTTTCAGAAACTTCAAAAAAGGTCAGTCCTCTAATACTCAACCTCTAAATATCATATCTATTGTTGAATCTGATCAAGATACAGAGGAAGAGAAAACAAAGGAAGAAGAATATTATGAATAAGAAGAATTTGAACTAAATGGAATGTGGGATTTCATGCTACCAAAAGAAGAACAACATGAAGCTTTACCTGTGAGTACAAGGAGAAAAAAGACTACTGAAGCAACACAACCAAATCAACAGAAAAATATTTCAACTCCTACTAAGGATAAATCAATAAGCACAAAGTCTACCTCAAAGGCTACACAAACAAGTCCCGTTACTTTAGATAATCCACCTACATCTAACACAATGGTAGTCTCAGACACTATTGAGTATAATGCAGTTGAAGATACCAATAAAACCATGGCCAACATTTCAATTCACGAGCTCACTAAATTAAACCAGCAACAAAAAATCTTACTTACAGACTTAAATGTGGTTCCTTCTTCAACCTTACCTTCTCTAGTAATAGTACAAGCTGCTAATGAAATGGGTAATCCACCTTCCCCTTCAACTAAAATATACGCTACAAAATTTTATTATGATAGGTGATCAATCCATCTCTCATACTCCTAAATTTCTTTTAACCTATGAGATCTATAATAAAAACGTTCATAATTGTTTAATAGACTCAGGGGATTCCTCTAATATAATTCCAAAATCATTCTATGCTAAATTAAACATAACTTCTCACAGTTCTCCTGTTCATATAGTACAACTTGATAGAACCAAAGTAGAGGTGGTAGGAGAAATAAATTATGTTTCCATTAGACTGTCATCAAATTCCAAGGTTACTCAAATAATTGATATAATGGTGGCTGATATTCCTGATTTTTACAGCTTAGTTTTAAGCCGAGACTAGTCTGAAAAAATTCATGGATATTTTGCAACAGACTGGTCGCATATGTGGCTACCATATAATGGAAAGCCAAATCAAATTCGGGTAGATCACGAAAAGTTCATGAAGCATACAGTCACCGATCTTGAAGGAGAAAATGAGCTAGTAGCATTCAATAATAACATTATTGTAAACTAATCAGCACAATCATTTTTGGGACATTTCAATGCTCAACCATCACCTTTCTTTGATAACGCAGTTGTTTCTCAGATTGAGAATTTTTCCCACACGGATAGTTCCAAGTGTATAAATTTTGTAGATAAAGCAATAGTTAATTCTTTATTTTGACGGTTCTAAATATGAAGATGGTGCGGGCACAGGCTGTATTCTAATAAAACCTGAAGGATAAAAAACCATGTTAGTCTGCAGACTAGAATTCAATTGTACAAATAATATAGCTGAATACAAAGCATTAGTCTAAGATTTGTATAAAGCCATTAATCTTAATATAAAATATCTGAAAGTCCTAAGAGATTCAGAAATCATTGTTAGACAGGTAAGAGATACCATTCATTTTAATTGTGGAGATTTAAAGCATTATCAATCATTAGTTCAATAATTAACAATTCATTTCTTATTATTTAATATTTCTTCTGTGCCTAGGATGCAAAATGCTAGTGCAGATCTACTGGCTAATGTAGCATCAAAGTTAATTCCATCTCAAGAGTTTAGTCTTGATATATTTTCCATTGAATTAATTTTTAGACCATATGTTCCTGATAATATTACCAATTATAGAGTATTCTATGATGATTCATATATCATATATTTCTTAACATCTGAAGGATCATATGATAGTCAAATTTTGGATGAAAATTAACATAACATTCAGATTAAGAAAGAACAAGATGAAAATCATATTCTTAAGTTTGTTTTCAAGTTAGAAAACCTATATGATCTGAAATATAGGTTTAAAAGAGTTACTAACTCAAAAACACAAAGCTCTACCTTAAGATTTGAGTTAGTAAGTCTAGAAACTGACGAAAAACCTCAAAATGTCAATCTAGGTCTTGGTGTATCTTCCAAAGAAATTTTATCATTCATCAGGTTATTTAGAATGTACAAAAATGTATTTTCTTGGGATTACACTGATCTTAAAACATATGATACTTATGTGATTCAACACATGATTCCTATGATCTCAAATGAAAAACCTATACAGTAGAAATTAAGGATATCCAAATCTAGAAAATCAAATCAAAACATAACTGAACAAACTCCTCAAAGAAAAAATCATCTTTCTAGTTAGTCATTTTAAATGGGTATCAGATTTGGTACCTAACAAGAAGAATAATGGCGATATTAGAATTTGCATTGATTTTAGAAATTTAAACAATGCATGTCAAAAGGACAACTTTTCATTACCAACCATGGAACAAGTACAACAGACAGACAATAGCTGGTTCTAAACTTATGTCCTTTCTAGATGGATTCTCGAGATATAACCAAATTCTCGTACATCCAGATGACATATTAAAGACTACATTTAGGACTAAGTGGGGAACTTATGCCTATCAAAAGATGCCATTTGGATTAATTAATGCAGGTGCAACTTTTCAGAGAGATATGGACACAACTTTTAGGGGGGTCATAAATAAATAAATGGTTATTTATTTAGATGACATTACACTCTTTTCTAATCAAGTAGCCAATCATGTGAATGACCTAAAGAAAGCCTTTGAGCAATGTAAAAGGTATGGCATCTCACTAAACCCAAAGAAATAATTTTTTGCATTAGATGGAGGAAAACTTTTAGGATTCATTGTGTCAAAAAAAAGGTATCTATATTGATCCTGAAATAATTGAAGAGATTAAAAGAATTTCTTTCCCTCATAACAAGAAATCTATGCAATCACCCCTTGGGAAAATTAATTTTGCTAAAAGGTTTGTCCCTAAATTTTCGCAAATAGTTTTACCATTACAGAACATGATTAATAAAAATTCAGTCTTTAAATGGGGACATAATGAAAGAGAAGCATTTGATTTGATTAAACAATCCATTGTAAATTCTCCATTCCTGACTACCCCAAATTTTCTTAATCCTTTTACTTCATAGAATTTTTCATTAGATATATCATACACTGTTGTCTTAACACAACTTAATGACCAACAAACTGAAGCACCAATATCATTTTTCAGTTCTAGTTTGAAAGGTGTAGAACTAAATTATTCATTTGTTGAAAAGCAATAATTTTTTGTCTTTAAGGCTATAAATAATTTCAGGCCATTTCTCCTAAATACTCACACCAAAATCATAGTTTCATTCTCTTCAGTGAGACAACTATTAATGCAAAGATAATTAAGAGAGAAAAGGGCTAACTGGGTTACCTCTTTACAAGAATATGATGTAGAAATTAGACCCTCTAAAATTGTTAGAGGTCGAGGTTTTTGCAGAATTCTTACAGGAGAATCCCATCCATCATCAGAAGAAGATTCAGGTAATAACGTGCAAATATCAGAGGTAAGCCTCAATGATGCACAATCTGAATAAGTTGATCTCATATTTTATTTGAAGAATGGATATGCTCTGACCCAAATCAGTTACAAAACAAAATAGGCTTTGATATTAAAGGCCAAGAAATATGAATTAATAAATGATGTATTGTTTAGGAAAAATTTTGATTTTGTACTACTAATTTTCTTAGAAAAATCTGAAGCAGAGAAATTCTTGCAGGAACTCCATGAAGGACCAGCTGCAGGAAATTTTGGAGGAAATATGACAACACACAAAATCCCACATGCAGGTTACTATTGGCATACACTTTTCAAAGATTCTCATGAATATGCAAGAAAATGAAAAGTGTGTCAAATTTCATCTGGAAGACAAAGGAAGCTAGCATTCCCATTACATCCAGTTAATATCGAACAACCATTTGAATAATGGGGATTAGATATAATAAATGAGATTTTTCCTAACTCTTCCAAACAACATAGACATATTCTAACAATTACAAATTACTTTACTAAATGGGTGGAAGAAATTCCATTAAAGGTATCCAACTCTGAGAATATCATTGATTTCATCGACCAATATATCATAACTAGGTTTGGCTTACCTACTGCTTTAATGTTTGATATGTTAGAAAATTATATATTATGGAGCAATGCAACACATAAAATATGAAGAAAAATACAAGCACACGAAACACATAAAACCAGAGAGACATAGATATTCATGGTTCACCCAGTTTGGGCTACGTCCACCCCGAACAGCCAATCCTTCCTTTCTATTTCCAACAAAAATAAAGAGACAAAAACTACAGCAGATCCACTGTAATATCCTCTGTTCTCTCTCACAGTCTCCCTCTCTGTTTCTCACTCTGAGAATACACGCATAATCCACAGCCGCAATACAATACCCTCATATATACAAGGGGGTTGCCTTCTAGGGAAAAAAACCCTAATCTAAACATAACTTCTACCGTCAGATCATTTGCCTAATGAACGGCCCAGACTGACTAGAAATTACTATACTTTTACAAGGAAATTTTACATATGTTTTTAGCTTAAGGGGCGCTGCCCCCGAAAGCCCCCGCCAGGGGGGAGCTCCGAAAAGCGCTGCCACCCCCCCTAGACCCCCCATGGCAGCGATTAATTTTGGGCGGCGTTGCCTCCCCTTTTAAGGTACAGGGGTCCAATGCTGTGATACAAAGTAAACAAGATAATCAGGCTCCACACCCAACATGATAATGCATCTTACTTCTCAGGAACTGCTATGATGGAATTTGCAATCAAAAGGGGTTTTAAACTTAAGTATTTTGTGAATTATTACCCACAAGGAAATGGTTTAGCAAAATCCACGAACAAAAACTTGATTAGAATAATCAAAATAACTTTTCATCAAAACCAACGAAATTGGCATAAGTCATTAATCTTTGCTCTTTGGGCATACAAAATAACTCAAAAAGCTTCTATTGGTACTTCTCCATTCTATCTTGTTTCTGGAAAAAAAATTGTACTTCCTACCAACGTATTTATTCCCTCTCTTTCCTTAGTACAATTTATTGATGAATCTCCTTCTTCTTCTTTACAACTTAGACAATGTCAAATTATTAAATTAGAAGAATAAAGAGAAAAATATAAACATACTCATGCACATCATCAACAGATAATAAAAGTCTCATTTGATTCAACTTTTGTTCCTCCAAAAAATCTTCAAACTAGTGATCTGGTATTGAAATGGGACAAAGCGCATGAGGAAAAAGGTAAACACATGAAGTTTCAAAAACTCTAGTTAGGTCTATTTCAAATAATTCAAGAAAGATGCCCATTGACATTCTTATTGCAAGATCTATCAGGCAAAAAATATTCTTTTCATGTTAATGAGTAGATTTTGAAAAAATACTTTTCATAGGAGATAACCCCTTCTATTCCCTGTATACTAGTGTATTTTTCTTTTTCCTAGAAAAATAGAAGTTGTTTAGTATAAATTTTTGGCTTTTCAAATAAAAATATTAGATGATCCTTTTTTATTTATCACTTATAGAAATAAGAAGTGTTAAGGAAACAATCGAAATATTTGAAAGACAAATAGATTTTCTTCTCACTGAAAGATGCAATTTCACCGAAGTTATTTATTCTCTGATGAACTCTCATCCTTATATAGCATGATTATTTTGTCATCAGTCAAGAAAATAATCCTTAACATAGAAAAGACTCTTTTACAGAGAATAAATATAAACCTCAACATTATCATCCAGAATCCTCAAAAGGACCAATGATTTACCCCATCCAAGAAAACTTATTAATTTTTGAAAGAAATTTAAAAAATATTATAACTAGAAAATATTAAAAGATAATAAGTCTCATCACGACCTTGTTTACCATGTTCATAGGGAAACAGTTGAGCTGAAATTACCAATACTGCCTACCAAAACAGGGTAATGACTTGAGATTATATCAAGAGGAAAAGGGGCCTCATCAAGAGCCAACTTGATCAGTTTAATTACAACTAGTGAATGACATTTTCATCATTTGGTTACCAAGCCAAGACAATGGCTTTTAAGTAAATAAAAAATATGATACAAAAAGAAAAGTTTCAAAAAAGATAAATTGTATAAAGTTAGAATATATTTTTGGAAATTATAAGAAACACTAAATGGGACAATGAATCATTTTTGGGTAAAAGGTAACCCTGCCAAAAGCTTAAATTGCTTATTGGAACAAAGGCTCTACCTATGATAAAAGAGTAAATATTTATAAAGTTGATCTGTAAGAGCCACCTTATTTATCCTTTTGCACTAAGTGAAGACCGATATAGATTCTCATACTTATATCTTTAAAAGAGGGATTCTTATGAATTGTAATCAAGAGAAATTTTATTGCTTAGTAAGATATTATTTGTTTGAAATTCATTCCTGCAACTATTTTTATTTCAAAAAGAGCTTTTAGAAATTTTGAAAAGTTAGTTAGAGATAGTTGGTTCTCCCAAGTGAATCACCAATTGTTGTGATACACAACACCACCCCCACCCCCCATTTATCTTAATAAATGGGGACCCTTTAGAAATAAATAGGAAATTTATTTTTATCTTTAAAACAAAAACTTTATGAAATAAAGTTTTCTTTGTGCTTTTCCACTTTATTCCTTAGTGTGCATCGCGAACCGCATAACTTACAACTAAAAATACTTGAAATCCATTAAGTCACACAGGTTACGAAATGCGCTAAGCCCTTTCCAAAGTTATATTAAAACACTTGCAAGAGCTTCAATCACCGTTATAATTTTTTTATCGCATCGCACCTCATTTAAAAATGATCAAACTTATAAAGAAATTTGGTATAAGTTACGATTACATGGACCCGATGATCCAATAAATCAATAAACATAAAACTCTAAAGTCCCATAAAGTGCACCCGCTTGACTTCTTGAATGCGCTCTTCGTATTTCACACAAGTTAACCAAAATAAAATTCATTTACCTCATCAAAGTTGCAATGTGAAAATTGAGCAGAACACATTTCGTAGAATTTAAGGGTAACATCATAAGCAGTAAAAGTTATAAGTTGCAATATTTGAATGAATGGCATATAATTTACTCAAGCATGTAAAATGAATTATTTCATATCAAACCGAAATCTGAGATCCAATGTTTAAAATTGATATATGACTATTTCATGTAAAGGTGTAAGAGATTTGATTTGAAATGATTCTCGGTGATTAATACAATTTAATAGAATTATAGGTTTTAATAGATTCATAACTATTCATGCATGTTTCAAATAATTTAACGACGGATTTGTCTTTCTGTTCTATGTATTTTTAATGTTGACTCTGTTTACTTCAAATGAGGAAACTAATTAATAGAAAAAAGAAAATAGACACGAACAAGAACAGCAAAGAGATTCCTCAAACGCCATCTATTGAAGACTTAGACGTGTCTCCCCTATTTTCAGACACCGCCTGCAATAAGGAATGTGGAATTTTTTCATGGAAAATGATGTATCATTTTTTCAAAAATGAAAAGACAATAGTAATAGACAAAGTTGCTTCAGTAGAATTATCTTTTTCTTCAGACCCAACTGATTTTGACGTCACATGTTCATTCATCCACATGATAGCCGCAAGGCCAAAAATTCTCCCTTACATAGACATGGTTAAGTGGGAAATTAACCACTTAAACATAGAAGATATAACTTTTAAGGATTCGAAGGGAGAAAATATTGGTTCTTTCAGGGTGTTGGGGTCCTTGATTTGGCAGATTGGCATACCAAATGACAAGGCAACATCAGAACCACTTTGGAATCCTAGGATATAACCCTCCTAGATTCAGAGAGGGATCTCTCTATATGTGTTTAGAATGATATGTTTTTAAAGCTTATGATGTTATATTAGGCTAGTTATGAAGCACAAGGGATTTGTTTGTTTGTTTTTGGTTGAGAGTCATTAAATGAGAAGGTCATGTGAAGTGAAAGAGGAAATAAGTGGAAGGATGTTTCAACATGGGAATATAGGTCAAAAACATTGCTAAACCATTGGGCTACGGAGTCATACAAGGGTTTACTTGCACAACAACTATACAAAGGTTTTCATAGGGAAATTCATCTATATCAAAAGATCTTTCCAAGTTGAGTTTGTGATATGGAACATTAAGAAGTGTGGTGAAAGAAGCAAACATATAAGAAAACAAAGGGCAGCCTAAGATCAGGTCAGGACTTTTAACTTATCCTGCTTTGGCATACACTCAAGGGAAAACATTTAAGATAGACATAAAAAGCAACCTAAGATCAAGTAAGGACTTTTAAGCTAGCCTGCTTTTGGCATAATCTTAAGGGAAATCTTCAAAACAGTTGTTTAAGAAAAACAAGGGACAGGGCTAACCATAAATTTCCTTCATTAGGACTCTACTTAGCATGCAGTGAAAATATCATTCAAGAACAACATCATCAGGTTCTACTCAGCAAGACCTGGGCTCACCAACACTCCTTGACTAGTTATACTCTATTGAAATCATTCCCAAACACACATTTAGAAGAAAACATAAAGATAAAGCTTATCAGTGAGATATAGGGTACTTTGCAGTAAATCCTACTCTATATTTTCCATTCTTTATCAGAGAATATGAACACAATGGAAACATAAGGAGAATAACAATTACCATAAGAATAACATTGCTAATGATTTAGATCAGGATCCAGTGAATCTGCTTGTCTATTTGATGTCCAAAACTAGTTACATACTTTGAGTCCAATAGCTTTTATAGTCTGATACTTCTCTTCCCAACCTACTATATTACAACTACTCAACAACTCTTACTCAATAACAGTTCAAAAATTAACAAATTTCCAACCCTTTACAATGAGTTTTCTATGAATACATATAGGTGCAAAAAGGAAGAGTGATGCAGAAATGGTAATAAACATCAATCAAGACAGAAGGGGAGAAGGTATTCGAATGCCCATTCCCCTTAATAATCATAGAAATAACTATTGTACCACTTTAGTTGCATTTAGTTGAAATTGAAACCAACTAGCAGGCTCGTAATAACTCTAAGGCATGTGCTTTGAAGCTATCTTGGTCTGAAGTACCCTGTTTGACCTCTATGACAAGTAAACTGTCATTTTTTGGGTTTTGAGGCCTCCCATGACTGTGCAATAACATTTCTAATAGTTTTGAAGAGGTTTTATCATCAAGATGGCTGTCAAGGTGTCTTTGATAAAGCATACTATAGGTGTCCTTTGGTACTTTGGTGGAGTAATAGCTTCTGTAGATGTGGCATTCGAGACCTTTCTTCTGCTGATCTATCTTGCTTTAGCACTTTAAGCACTGATATTTAGCTTTTAATTATTTTTTTGTCTTTATCCTTAATTTGTCGGTTAATACTTTGATCTTCGGATTTATGCTTCAACCTCTAATTTTCACTAATCTTCTTTGTTTTCCTTTTTGTAGAGGTGGCTCCTTTACCACGCTGGAGAATTTTGCTATATAACCAATGCTTCATGAAAAAGTTGGTTAAAACGTGGAATTAACCCTTGATATCCCCCTTTTGCATTGAATTTTTCTTCAAGGATCATCATCCTCGGATTCTTACCACTGGTCTAGTTGTGGGAGGGCCCTTTAACACCCCGGATGCCATTAAAACCTGCAAATAAAACATCAAATGTTATGAAAACCCTGTGTTTTGGTTTAACTGCATTCAGAAGCTTGGGAATGGCTTGGGAATGTTTACAGAGGAGGATAATTATGCAGAGGAAGGGATTCCATGGTCGAAACCAGGAAAAACAAAAAAACAAATTGAATTTGAGCGCGAACAAGGGTAAGCAGTTTTGCAGGAAAAACTTGTGGTTTTCACACAGTCGATGAGCGGTAAGCGGTAAAAACCAATATGAATGTGATTCCATACATTGATCACCACATGGCTTCTACAAAACCAGCCGTTTCGTGCTCAAGATGCACGGCGGGGGAAAGGGGGCATTAGAGTGCATCAGCCGTCCAATTTGCGGCAGTGCAGATCAACAGTGGTAAGCGAGCGCAATGGGAGGAAGATGCTCGGAGGGAGGAAAAGGTGGAGGACAGGTGGCAGGAATAGATTGGATGGCGGGAGGAAAGTGGAAGGTGGGCTAGCGAGTGATGTCAGCATATTTTTCGGGAGGTGAAATGGTGGGGATGAATGATGGCTGTTGGATCTTTGAAGAGAAACGGTTGTGAATATGTTGCAGGGGGACTACAAAGGTATGGACCAAATTTTGGTCGGGTGCCTCCACAGTGGATCAACACCGTCCGATCTGGGAGAGATTAATGGTTTTGATCTACCGAGAGGAAGCAATGGAGTGTTGAATTGGGTTGGGAGAATGGGTGATGATAAGAAATGAGGGCTGTTAGATCTTGAGGATCAATGATGGGGGTTGATCTGGAGAAAATGAAGGATGCGGAAGAAATATGAAGTGGGAGGGATTTAGGTGGATGCGCGAAGAAAAAGTCCTATGGAGAAAGAAAGGACCAGGGGCTATAGTAACAGGGTTGGGGGCTTAGCACCTGGTTACGAACATTGAGTCACACGGTGAAAGGGGCTGAGGACTTGAGCCCACAGGGGCTTAAGGCCTAAAATGAAAAATGGGTGGAAATAGGCTTAAAAAGAAGGTTTTTTTTCCTTTTCAATTATTCTGATAGATTAAAAAAGGGGTTTTAAACCATAATAAAGAGGTTTAATGGTTTAAGGAGGGTTTTTAGAGGGAAATGAGGGATAAACAAGGATTAATGACCCTTTTTAAGGAGTGAATGAAAAATGAGATGAAGGGGTGAACATGGAGAATGCTTATGAAGGGGAAATGATGAAGAATGATGGTGGGATAACAGGCTTTCAAAACAGTTTTCTTGGGACTAGCAAGGCTTCTTGGAATTCTCTTTTTGAAGGAAACAACAGTGAAGATTACTCTTAAGTCAGAGGACACCAAAAGACTTCAAGAACGAGCATTTTTATATGAAAATATTCTCTTGAAAGCTCACACAACAAATGTAGCCATCATCTGTTGCAGCAAATTTTACTGATGGCTAACAGTGCATTCACTTGGGAATGGCAGCTCCTTAGAGGTTTCAAGAACCTCATAAATTTATCTCTGGAATGTAGATCAATGTCTTGCACTTTGACAATCCTCTTTATTCTTCGATTATGCTGCTTAAAAAAGATGATCAGAATTACATCAACAAACAAATCTCTTTCCCCAAACAACTACCTACACAACCTAATTTCCTAACATTTTTTCTTCATAAGGTGCACTTGGACTTGCAAACCCTTTCAACATCATTTTATTCCTTGAAAACAGAAAAATCTAATCTAAATCTACCCTTATAACTTCCATGAGTCCAGATTAAACAATTGAACTCATAAATTCTCTACTTAACTACTATCTGTTAGGATTAAGCTGTCTGACAGCTTTCATTCTCTACATTCTAAAACAAAAATTTAAACACAGACAAACTAGGATTAAACTGTCTTCTTTGCTATAATACTATGGCATAAAAGCAGTTGCACATAGGCCTTTATTTTGCAGAAACTTAAAACAAAACTTTGAAGGCTTAAGATCTGAAAATTACAAGCATCCTTCATTCTTTCATTTAGCTCTGGTTTTGATCTTTTTGAGTTGTCTTCCTCTTCTTTACCTGGTTCAAGTTTTCAACATGTTAGAACTAGTCTTCTTTGTATCTTTGGCTCAAGTTTTTATCTGATTAGAGCCATTCTTTTCTTTTGATTCTTTGGTTCATATTTTGAGCATATTAGAACCAATTCTTTTCCTTCTCTTTGGCTCAGGTTTTGATCTGATTTGAGCCATTCTTCATCAAACCTACAGGTTCAGGATTTAATCTTGTTTGAACCTCTATTTTTCTATCCTAATCTAATATACTGATAAGCCAATATTAAACAGTTTCGAAAATCTTCTTCACTAACCTATCAGTAGTAAATTGAAATCTATCTAGTCATGATTAAACTATATGACTAAATAGCAGTGCTCTTTCAAGTAGTGGCATTTAAGCTTGCACACTTTCAGACTCTCTTTCTTTTTTGGTATGGGGCTGTACCTTTATTCTTTTAATATGCCCTCTTTTTCTCTTTTCTATTTTTTTGTATTTTTCTCTTTTCAAAACAAAACAAAGCAATGATATTTACAATGAAGAATGAAAGCTTTAAACAGAGGTTTCAACAGAAATAATGTTTGGGCATCCTTCCATTGACAGGACCCCCAAATAGGTCTGTACCATCCATATCTTGTAGAAAAAATGCATTATGACCAATGGCAGATTGAATGATGTAAGGGCCTTGCCATAAATTGTCAAACTTGCCATGCTTTCCCTTCTTCTCTACTGGAATCCCATTTGAGTACTTTGTGACCAATTTTCAAATCACTTGCCTTTGTCCTCTTATCAAACAGCTTTTGGATATTCTCTTGTACTTTTTGTGCTCTGTTATAAACTTATTCCCTGGTTTGTTGAAGATGTATGGTTTGATTTATCCTTCTCATCGTGCTATCTTCTTCTGATTGTATTTCTTGTACCAACTTCATCACTGGCACTCCTAAACTGGTAGGAAAAACTGCATCTGCTCCATAAACTAGCTGATAGGGAGACATTCCAATTGATTTCTTTGTTGTCAATCTATCTACCCATAAAGTATGCACCAGCTTTTTGTGCCATGACCTCTGATTTTCTTCCAGCAGCTTCTTTATTATGTTTATCAGGATCTTATTGGAAGATTCTACCAGCCCATTACCTTGAGGGTAATAAGATGTGGAATGACCAAGCAAAATCTAATATCTATGACGGAAATCAACCATATTTTTAGAACCAAATGCAGTAGCATTTTCAGTGATAATTTTCCTAGGACATCCAAATCTAGACAGGATGTGATCTTCAAGGAATTTTATGATAACTCAGTCTCTCGCATTCCTAGAAGGGATGGCTTCTATCCATTTGGTGAAATAATCAATGGCTGTGAGTATCCATCTATGTTGGGCAGATGAGGCAGGATGGATTTCCCCAATGAAGTCTAGGCCCCACTATTGAAAAGGAGCTTCAACAATGATTGGTTGCAAGGGTAAGGGAAGCAATTTTCTCTTGCCTTCAAAGATTTGGCATTTGTGGAAGGAAACTATCATTTTGTGGACATCTTAAAAGAGGGTGGGCCAGTAATAACTAGCTCTAAGGATTTTATTGGAAGTGGTTTTCGAATAGAGGTGGCCTCCACATTCTCCTTCATGAAACTCATGCTTGATCCTATCTGCATCATTCTCAGGCAAACATTTAAGCAATAATCCACTAGAATTTTTCCAATATAAACATTTATTTAAAATGCAATAGTTAACAACTTTCAACTTTAAAAATCTTTCCTTTGTTTTAGACATACCAGGAGGGGCATTGAGATTAGTAAGCACATACAAAATATCAGCATACCAAGATGAATTGAGGAAATGATCTTCAATAAGAGGAGTTTCCAACTCTTCTTGTTCATCTGATGCATCTAGCATGTTTATATCAAGTGCTTGCAAATTAGATTCAGCCATTAATTGTGCTAGGCCTTGACCCTTGATGAGTTTAGTGGGTTTAATTTCCAAATCATATTCCAATATCACAGCAATCCACTTTCCTCTTTTGCCATCAGGGTCTTGTGACAAAATGCCTTTTACCACTATATGAGGCACAAATGGAATAATGTGAGAGTGTAGGATATAAACTCTGAAATCCTTCAAGGCTTTGACCAAAGCATAGGCCTATTTTTCCATGATATTATATTTTATAGGTGCATATCTTAATGCCTTGCTGAAAAATGCAATTGGCTGCTCTTTTCCTTATAGATTTTTTTGTAATAGGATAGTGGCCACAGTATGTTCTGATGGAAATGAAAATATGAGGAAGTCCTTAGTGAAATCAGGACTGATAAGGACCGGTGCCTGGGTAAGTGCATGTTTTACCAATTCAAAGGATTTATTCGCTTCTGAGGTCCATTTAACTCCTATCTCTTTCTTTAGCATGTTTTTCACATTCTTAAGGAGCTCTACCAAGTTGGGTATGAACCTTCTTAAGAAATTAATCTTCCCAATGAAAGACTGAAGTTCTTTGATGTTTCTGGGGTGACTGATCTACAATATACTTTCAACCCTTTTTGGGTCTATTTTAATCCCTTTTTCAGATATGATATGACTAAGAATTTTACCTTCTTGGAGACCAAACAATGTCTTCTTGGGATTTAAAGATAGCCCATACTTTCTGCATTTCTCAAAGACCTTTCTTAGGTGTACTAGGTGTTATTCATGTATTTTGGAATAGACTGTAATGTCATCTAAATAAATCACAATGAAGTAGCCTATTTCTTCCGAGAAATTAATGTCCATGGCTCTTTGAAAGGTGGCACAGGCATTCATTAATCCAAAAGGAATTTCCACATACATGAAAGTGCCCCAAGGAGTAGTGAAGGTGGTTTTTATTTGGTCAGTAGGGAGTACCAATATCTGATTATATCCTGAAAATCCATCTAGCAAAGAAATCCTCTTGGAACCAACTACCCTGTGCAAGATGTGCTCCATTTTAGGCAAGGGATAGTTGTTCTTTAATGAGGCTCTGTTCAAGTTCATAAAGTCAATACAGAGCCTTATTTCTCCTATTTTCTTTCTTACATCTACAAGATTAGATACCCACTCTGAGTATCTCACAGGGACAATAATCCCAA
Organism: Pinus albicaulis; assembly: GCA_034641835.2. NCBI lineage: Eukaryota > Viridiplantae > Streptophyta > Pinopsida > Pinales > Pinaceae > Pinus > Pinus albicaulis. Next base: position 223,918,145 of record CM076579.1, read on the forward strand.
CATCATACATTTTCCTAATTTCTTTTTCAACCAGAGGTAATTGCACATGGTTTATTCTGCTTAATTTTTTTCTAAACAGTTTCTGGTTTTCTTTAAGTGCTATATTGTGCTGAATAGTCTCTGTGTCATATGCCCTTAAATCTTCATAGCTCCAAGAAAATACGTCAGAAAACTCTTTAAACAACTCAATATATTTCAGTTTCATGTGAGCTGGCAATGTTTTAGATAACTTGACCAATTTAGATTTGTCTTTACTGCCTATATTGCATTCTTCAATATCAAATTTAGTGGGTTCTATTGTTGGTTTCTTGACAACATCATTAAAATAAAACAAGTATTCTAGAGGTGCTAGTCCTTCGGGTAAGCCTTTGTCTTTAGACTGTAGTACCTCTATGTCTTCTCTTTCTGAGTTTATGTACTCTTCTGTTTGATTTTAAAACTCTTTGGTTAGCAAATTAATTTCTGCAATGGGAGAAGGTTATTTTTCAACAGGTTTTTCCTCATTAAGACAGTCTTTATCATACTTTGAGTCTGAATTTGGCAATTCAAACTCATTTATGAATTGCAGAAATTCTTCTATCTATTTACCTCCCTCAAAGACCTGCCAGTACCTTTCATTGTCTAGGAAAGCTGGCCTATGTTTCACTTGGACTATGAACTATTTGTTGTCATAGGGTCTTTGACATGAATTGCCAGCACAAGCTAAACCATTGGCAAGAATGTTTTGGATTCTAGGGACAAAAACAAGTTCGTATTCATTAAAATATTTCAAAAGGTCCATGGCACCATTTCTATAGGATCTTATTCTTGGATGTTTGGCAGTGTACTCTCCATTTATTTTCCTAATGATCAGTTCAGAATCTCCATGAATAGTTATCCTCCTGGCTCCTAATTTCTTCAGTAACTGTAATCCTAAGAGGTGTGTTTCATACTATGCTATGTTATTTGTGCAATGGAATTTTAGCTTATATGAATGGATTTCAACGTAATTATTCTTTGTGTTGTGAACCCACACACCTGCTCCTGCACCAGTTCTATTACAAGACCCATCAAAAATCATACTCCAAAGAGGGCTAGTTTCGGGCTTGTTGTTGTTTTCATTCCTGTCCCCTTTTTCCTGTGTTCTGACTATCATCATGTAGTTTTATGGGTTCTGCAGCATGTTTATGTTGGTCTTGTTCCTTAAATTTTTCATGGAGTTGAGGCCTTTCTTCTTGACTTTTGTGATTTGCACTAAGATGATGGACAGTGGGTGGTTCATACTGTTTGTTTTGTTTGTTGTAATTTTCAGTTTCGGCAAACTGTTTGAGAGCCTCTCCCTCCCTATTCCCTCCTTCCATATTTTCTGTTATGTTGGGTGATTTCTCACCTTCCAACTCTAGTTCACCAAATATTTCATCATTGCAAAGAATGAACGATTCTAGGTCTATATGGATTGAATAAAGAGGGGAATTTTCTGATTTTTCTTGACTGCTCACCTTAAATTTCATGTGTGATTCCCTATAAAGTCTTCTAAGTTGACTGAAGATACGGGTGGTGGCATATGTCATGTCCATTTTCATGGTACCTTGAAGCTTAGCACCCCATGATCTTGAAATAAGCATGCCATATTTGGGGGTCACATCAGCCACTACCACATCCATCACTATGCATTTGGCCGGGATTTGGGTCAAGTTTACACAAATATCTTTGATCATGCCTAAGCATTTTACTCTACTGGAGTTAAAAGAATACAAATATTTATATGTTCTCGTTATCTCAATGCCTAATCTCTCCATGATTAATTTTGGCATGAGGTTATGTGAAGCCCCTGAATCATGCATAGCATTGTGTAAAATCTTATCATGGATATTCAAACGGACATAGAAAGGAGGCACCACTGCTTCTTGGAACTTTCCTTCAATTTTAGGCCCAATTAAAAGGGCTGGATAATCATCATTTAAGTCGATAGAGTCATTATTTTCTTCTGTGTTCAAAGCTTTTAACACCTAACATTTATATACATCTTGAGTGACTAACTCAGTGAGAGGGACAGAGATCTTGATTTTAGCAATTTCACTTTCCAAATTGAATGGGAGTAGGTTCTTTGAAAGGCTCAAATCTGTCTTATTAGTCACTACCTTATCAGCAAAATCAGTTTGCTGGTTTTTACTATGTACATCAATTAAAACTATTTTTACAGGGGTACTAGCTGAAGTGCTAGTGCTGTTAGGGTCCACACTCTGTTTATCAGTGGTTTGAGTGCTTTTCCCCTTGCTTTTACGAGAACTTTCAGCTGTTGTTTTGTTGTTTTCAGTAGCCTTTCTAACCACCTTTTTAGATCTGTTTTTAGCAGTAGTTTTAGAGGTCTTTGTTTCGGGAGTTTCTTGGTTCTTTTTGCTCTTGAGGTCATATTGCTTGTGTACCTCCATGATATCATTCTCAAAGCCTTGCCTATAGTCCTCAAATTCTAAGCCTTCATTATCATAATATGTATATGTGGCCTGGTCATCCTCTGTGAAAAAGGTCGGGTCTTCATTACTTACTCCCAACATGTTTATAACAGTTCCCTGTGGCTCTTCTATCATTCCCTCATCTTCATCAACATAATTTTCTTGCAATGGAGGTCTTATTTGTTGATCGGTATCTCTTTGTCTAATCTAAGGGGGGTTTATCCTAGAGTTCTAGTTCTGATTTTGAGGTTGGATCCTATTCTAAGAATTTGTTTGGATAGCCAACCTCTCCATCATTCTTTCCAACCTATCCATGTTCTTGGCTAGATGGTCTAATTTTGAGTCAGATGTGGAAGGTGCAGTGTCTTCCTTATATGTTACTTTCTTTTCAGTCCTCATCCTAGCTCTCTTCTCAATCATATTTGCTTCCACACTAAGAGATCCCTTATGAATGTCTTCTAAAGTTAAGGGATCTCTTTCTCTTAGCTAATAGGCCATTTCGGGATCAAATCCTTCAGGGAATTTGGGCAAAGATGAGCCTTGTGGAGGTTTCAAATCTGGGGGTAGTGCATTATAAACAATATTGAATCTGGTGCAATAATTTTAAACACTTTCTCCATGGTTTCTCTTAAGGTTGTTGTAATCTGAAACTATTTGGAGAGGGGTCTTCCTAATTTCCCAGCTGTTTATGAATGTTTGATGTAAAGAAGGGAGATCATTTATACTATTAGGAGTTAAACCCTTAAACCATTGCTTCGCTTCTCCTCCTAAAATTTGGGCAAAAATCCTCATTTTCATGGTCTTATCTTCTATTTCCATATAATCAAAGGCATCATTCATTTTATCTATGTGTTGTTGGGCAGTAGTAGGTTCATTTCCAGTGAAATGAGGAATTTTCGACTGATATTCATTGGGTAAAGGAACCAGAGGTTGTGGTAACACTAGTGGAGCATACCATGCTGCCATGACAGGATTTTGTGGGAGGAATGGAGTGGTTTGAACAATGGGTATATGGATGACAGAACTGCTTGGACCACCAAGAGACTGTTGAGAAGATTTGGGGTGAGAGAGACCAAATTTATGAATGAAATGAAGATCAAGAGGTGTGGATCGAGGGGTTTCTCTGCTGCTAATATGTTGGCCACTAGGTTGTGGTGAACTTGGAGGCTCAAAGTCTGTCTAATATATACCACTAAGTGACTTGGTTCTTGGTAGTCTTCTTGAAAAGGGTAAGTTGACTTGGGTATCTGGTAGAGCTGTAAGGTCTTCAGGCACGGAGTTAGCTCTATGAATGGGCCTAACAATAGTTGGATCCCTAGATATAGGAGACTTCCTAATAATTCTTTCTGGATTATCAACTATTTCAGGAGGATTTGGGTCAGGATAAGCTCTGGTATGAATTCTTCTTGAAGCCAGTATGTTAAGATTCAGACCCAAAGAGAAGAAATTTAGCCATATATGACAATCTTTAGAGGCAAACTAGTCTTTAACAACGAAAACTTAATCCTCAAAGTTCCCTAATCATGGGTGAGCATGATGTTTTAATGGTAGTGTGGGCTGCCCCAGTGGAGTCTTTGTGAAAACTAGGGGTAATCAGCTGGCCTACTAGTCACCAGTGGAGTCTTTTGGTCTTTTAGGGGTTTTGGAGTCGCCAGGTGGATGATTTCAAATGTTTTAAGATGAGTTGTTGTCCACCAATAGTAATTAACTACCAATCTAAGGCTGTCGTGGGTCTTCTGAGCTCTTAAGGATGTCTAAGATGCAATTTACTCAAAAGTCCCTAGTGGAATTGCCATTATGTTGGGGTCCTGTGATTTGGCAGATTGGCATACCAAATGACAAGGCAACATCAGAACCACTTTGGAATCCTAGGATCTAACCCTCCTAGATTCAGAGAGGGATCTCTCTATATGTGTTTAGAATGATATGTTCTTAAATTTTATGATGTGATATTAGGCTAGTTATGAAGCACAAGGTATTTCTTTATTTGTTTTTGGTTGGGAATCATTAAATGAGAAGGTCATGTGAAGTGAAAGAGGAAATAAGTGGAAGGATGTTTCAGCATGGGAAGATAGGTCAAAAACAGTGCTAAACCATTGGGCTATGGAGTCATAAAAGGGTTTACTTACACAACAACTATACAAGGGTTTTCATAGGGAAAGTCATCTATATCAGAAGATATTTTTAAGTTGAGTTTGTGATATGGAACATTAAGAAGTGTGGTGAAAGAAGCAAACATATAAGAAAACAAGGGGCGGCCCAAGATTAGGTAAGGAATTTTAACCTATCCTGCTTTGGCATACACTCAAGGGAAAACATTTAAGATAAACATAAAAATCAACCTAAGATCAGGTAAGGACTTTTAACCTAGCCTGCTTTTGGCATACTCTTAAGGGAAATCTTCAAAATAGTTGTTTAAGACTAAACAAGGGATAGGGCTAACCATAAACTTCGTTGATTACGACTCTAGTTAGCATGCAGTGAAAATATCATTCAAGAACAACATCATCAAGTTCTACTCAGCAAGACCTAGGCTCACCAACACTCCTTGAATGGTTATACTCTATTGAAATCATTCCCAAACACACATTTAGAAGAAAACATAAAGATAAAGCTTATCAGTGAGAAATAGGGTACTTTGCAGTAAATCCTACTCTATATTTGTTTTTCTTTATCAGAGAATATGAACACAATGGAAACATAAGGAGAATAAAAATTACCGTAATAATAACATCACCAATGATTTAGATCAGGATCCAGTGAATCTGCTTGTCTATTTGATGTCCAAAACTAGTTACATACTTTGAGTCAAATAGCTTTTACAGTCTGATACTTCTCTTCCCAGCCTACTATATTACAACTACTCAACAAATTTTACTCAATAACAATTCAACAATTAACAAATTTCCAACCCTTTACAATGAGTTTTATGTGAATACATATAGGTGAAAAAACGAAGAGTGCTACAAAAATGGTAATAAAATATCAATCAAGACAGAAAGGGAGAAGGTATTCGAATGCCCATTCTGATTAATAATCATAGAAATAACTATTGTACCACTTTAGTTGCCTTTAGTTGAAAGTGAAACCAACTAGCAGGCTAGTAATGACTCTGAGGCCTATCCTTTGAAGCTATCTTTGTATGAAGTACCTTGTTTCACCTCTATGACAAGTGAACTGTCATTTTTTGGGTTTTGAGGCCTCCCATGACTGTGCAATAACTGTTCTGACAGTTTTGAAGAGGTTCTGTCATTGGGATGCTTGTCAAGGTGTCTTTGAAAGGTAAATTAGACTACAGTGTCCTTTGGTCCCTTGGTGGAGTAATAGCTTCTGTAGATGTGGCATTCGATACCTTTCTTCTGCTGATCTATCTTGATTTAGCACTTTAAACACTGATATTTCACTTTTAATTGTGTTTTTTTCTTTATCCTTAATTTTTTCGGTTAAGCCTTTGATCTTTGGATTTATGCTTCAACCTCTAACTTTCACTGATCTTCTTTTTTTCCTTTGTGTACAGGTGGCTCCTTTACCACACTGGAGGGTTTTGCTGTATAACCAATGCTTCATGAAATAATTGGTTAAAATGCAGAATTAACCCTTGATATCCCCTTTTTGCATTGAATTTGTCTTCGAGGATCATCATCCTTGGTTTCTTACCACTGGTCTGGCTGTGGGAGGGCCTTTTAACACCCTAGCCACCATTAAAACTTGCAAATAAAACATCAAACGTTATGAACACCTAGTGTTTTGGTTTAACTGCATTCAGAAGATTGGGAATGGCTCAGGAGTGTTTGCAGAGGATGAGAATTATGCGGAGGAAGGGATTCCATGGTTGGAACCACGAATAACAACAAAAAAAATTGAATTTGAGCGCAAACAGGGGTAAGCGTATGCAGGAAAAACTGGTGGTTTTCACATAGTCGATGAGCGGTAAGCGGTAAAAACCAATCTGAACGCGATTCCATACATTGATCGCCATGTGGCTTCTACAAAACTGGCTATTTTGTGCTCAAGATGCACAGTGGGGGAAAGGGGGCATTAGAGCACGTCAGCCGTTCGATCTGCAGGGGTGCAGATCAATGGTAGTAAACGATCGCAATGGGAGGAAGATGCTCAGAGGGAGGAAAAGGTGGAGGACAGGTGGCAGGAATGGATTGGATGGTGGGAGGAAAGTGGAAGGTGGGCCTGTGAGTGATGTCATCATATTTTTCGGGAGGTGGAATGGTGGGGATGAATGATGGTCGTTGGATATTTAAATATCAATGGCTGTGAATCTATTGTGGGGGGAATATAGAGGTATGAACCAAATTTTGGTCGGGTGCCTCCGCAGTGGATCAGCGTTGTTCGATCTGGGAGAGATCAATGGTTTTGATCTGCCGAGAGGAAGAAATGGAGTAATGAATGGGGTTGGGAGAATGGGTGATGATAATAAACAAGGGTTGTTAGATCTTCAGGGTCAACGATGCTGGTTGATCCAGAGAAAATTAAGGACGCGGAAGAAATATGAAGTGGGAGGGATTTAGGTGGATGTGCGAAGACAACGTCCTGTGGAGAAAGAAAGGACTAGGGGCTATAGTAACAGGGTTGGGGGCTTACCGCCTGGTTACGAACATTGAGTCACATGGTGAAAGGGGCTAAGGACTTAAGCCCGCAGGGGCTTTAGGCCTAAAATGAAAAATGGGCGGAAATAGGCTTAAAAAGTAGGTTTTTAGACCTTTTCAAGTATTCCGATAGATTAAAAAAGGGGTTTTAAACCATAATAAAGAGGTTTAATGGTTTAAGGAGGGTTTTTAGTGGAAAATGAGGGATAAAATGAGGATTAATGACCCTTTTTAAGGAGTGAATGAAAAATGAGATGAAGGGGTGAATATGGAGAATGCTTATGAAGGGGAAATTATGAAGAATGTTGGTGGGATAACAGGCTTTCAAAATAGTTTTCTTGGGACTAGCAAGGCTTCTTGGAATGCTCTTTTGAAGGAAATAGTAGTGAAGATTACTCTTAAGTCAGAGGACACCAAAAGGCTTCAAGAATGAGCAGTTTTCTATGAAAATAATATCTTGAAGGCTCACACAACAAATTTAGCCATCATCTGCTGTAGAAAATTTTACTGATGGCTAACAAAGGGCAGAAGATTTAAAATCACTGTACCACTTACTAGACCCACAAAAAAACTATGACAAACCTTTTGCTCAAAGTTTTATAGCAGAAAATCTAGATCTAACAAAAGTCAAAAAGGAATGGAAGGAAGACCAAGGAAAACTTAAGCAATATAAACTCGCTATGTACCTAATTGCCCAAATTCCTTCCCCTTACTGTTATGATGCCGGTATGTTGTGTAGATTTTTTTCGAAACCTAATACCACTAGGTTTTCAGTAGATTGGTTCCCATTAATTGACGCAATAATCAATTATTTAATTATGAATTGGGAAAATATCCTATCTGATAATTTAGCTAAACACATCATGGAGTATAGGAATAAAAGGAGTGTTTCATCTAGAGAAATACCTCCCTTTTATATGATTCCCTATGTCATGGACACAATCTGCTTTTCTTCTAGTTTTCCTACCATGGGATGGAAATGGACTACCGAAGACCCTACTCCAATCCATATATATCATAGAGCCCTATGGGATTTAGACTTCCATCTGCATTTTAACAAAATTTCCCATGAAGTCATGTTGCCTATGCACCAAATGATATTCAATGAGAAAGCCCGTAGGGTCTCCAAAGAGGCTAGTACATATATTCTTTATGTTGATAGATGGTTTTCAAACGAGAATTTTACATATGTCAAATTATTTACGAGTTATGCTTCTCCCCAAGTCCTACCATATTATGTTCCTGATAATTTACTTGCAAGAGATATATCCTACCAGCTTGTTAATGATATTTGAAAACAACTGAAAGATGCTAAGAGGGCAATTTGGCCTAATTTTCCTTTACAGTGCGGTATTTTTTCACTTTTTGATATTGGCCATGCCTACAAAAAAGTTTCAAATATTAATCTGTTAAATTTAGCAGCAATGCCAAAGTGGCTATATGATCCAAATGATGTAATTTTTAACTACATCACAGAGCTAAAAATGGAGCCTTTTGTAAAGGAAATAGATGGATTTGATGATCTCTTCCAAGGCATGGAAAAGTTTTCAGATATAGTTAATTTTTCATCCAGTCAACTCAATTAAGATGATTTGGAAGCCTTCTAAACATACAGAAATAAGAGACTGGGGAGAAATCCTCTTAACTTATTAACTATTGAAGATGTCAACATACCTACTCCAAGTATTAGCTTGGATAATGAAGCAAAAAACATGTATGAGGATCATTTGGGTCAATCAGAGCATCAATCTCACAATTTTTATCATTCTAAAAATGAATCCAAATCCAAAAAGGGTAGCCCATAAAAGATGATTCATCAAGTAATCTAAGAGATAAATATGCAGGATAAAAGAGAAATTAATGGAATAGATTCAACTTCTCAAGAAGTTCAACACAGCCAAGATACAGTTGATTAGTCAGAAAATTCTCAACAAAAGAATTTGAGTAGTAAATAGGATGAGGTTTCTAAAGCAAAAAAAACTCCTAAAACCAATCCCAATATTGATCAAGCTACTAGTTTTCAGACACTTGAACATTCCCATAAGTTAGCATAAAATTTTCTTCCACTACAACAAGTTCTAGAAACTCATGATCGAGAGATCATACCGGCCTACTCTACAAAAAAATTAGTTTTACAACTTGAGAAAATTTCGTCGCTAGATATCTTCTACAGTCCCGGCCATAAGGCTGCAGTGAAGAGAAATAAAAGGAGAAGAATTGATGAAACAGTCTCAAACCTCACAAATGAATTTGTTGATTCTTTTTGGAAGGATCCCTTAGCTGATCCTATTGAACATTTAACCAAACTATCATAGTTTGTAGGTGCATATGCTACTTCCACTGTTGATAAAGCTACTAAGGTTAAAATGTTGTTGAATCGAAAGGAATACAGAATACAAGAACTAGAGAGACTGTTAGATGAAGAAAATTATAACTCCAACGAGTAAATGAAATCAAATATGTCCCAATTTCAAAAGGATTTTGAAAAGATTAATTTACAACATTAGGTACAAATCACTAAGAAGCAAACACAAATAGAAGCAATAATGACCAGGTTACAAAGCCAGCCAAAATTAGAGAAATTCATAAAAGAAGCATTGGTTGTAAATTCTAAGTTAAAGCAAAAACAAGAAGTATTTTTCCAACAAGATTCTATTATTGACTCTTATTGTGACTCAAATGAAATATTGATCCAGCAAGTAGATATCCAAAAAATTGAATGTGATAAGCTCAAGAAGAAAATCAACAAACACATTCAATGGCAAGCATCAGACTCAGGCAAGGAAGCTAATATACCCCAGGTAGATAAGTTCCACAAGGAGATCTTATTCAAATATTGGGAAGCACAAATAAAGCAGGCATAGAAAGCAATAGTGAAAACATCAAGATTATCAAAGAAAATTACTGAACCTGTATGTGAATAGCTGGTGAAAGAAAAACTTATTAAACAGTACACATCTGAAGTATTCTCAGAAGTCAAATAGCTAGAAACACAATGGAAACAAAAGGCAGAAACGCAGGATTAAACAATTAAAAAATTAAATACGGTTGAACAAGAAAATTATTGGAATTTTCTGATCAAATCTTATCATCAATACCAGATCCTGCAGTATTTATTAGATTCAAAAGGAATATCGGAACCAGTACTCTCAAAAATAGTATTCAAGGGACATGTCAGATCGAGGATTTGGTAGCCAACTCAGCTAAAGCCCATGTGAGATATTTGTCCACTTCGTGACCAAATCCAAAAGAAAGGGATAAATTCATAAATCATATTGATGCTTTATTTTCCTATATTGTAGTTTAAGTTAGTCTTACGAGGACGGTTGTTTGAAACATCCTCTATATTTTTGTAATAATATATTTTAGAACATAGTTAGTTTAGTATTTAAACCCCCCTCATGCATTTAGAGAAGTGTCCAGAAATTTATCAAAAACATTTGCAAAGAATGCAATATTGTAATTTTGTGAATTCTTTGATGAATGGATGGAACACAATCTATTATCTTTTGACAATTAAGGTTGTTTAACTGATATTTCACTGCTGTACTCTTTAAATTTTTTGAAAGTGAAGAAGAGCATATCAATTACTATTAGTTTACATGAGTATAACTTCGTACATATGGCACCTCTATTCACTTGTATTAATTCTTGCTTTATAGATTGATGGTCATATTTTTATTGCGTTATGTAATTGAAACGTTATTATAGATGAATGTTACATGCACTTATGTTCTAATATTTTGTAATATCCAAAAAGGGAGAATGCAGTAATACTTAAACACAATATAAGAGCTGCAACTAAGTAAACAATAAATCTCAAGACAACATCAAAATTTACAGAGAAGATGAGCCATTTTATTATGTGTGGATGAATCAGTTACAAAATGTATAGAAAATGAGTAGATCTTGTTAGTCATCAATAATTTTTTCTCTTTGTAGATGACTAAATTCTTATCCTAGATTTCTTAAAAAAAAAAAAAAAAATCATGAATATTGTGAGTTTTAGAAATCTCATTGCCTTCACTATCCGTAGGATAATTTTTTCACTATTTTACTACTCTATCATGTCATGGTTAGCCTACCACTCCCAGAAGACCCATCATGGGCTCATGCCAGTCACCTTCATTATTTTTTGTGACCTATGACCATAGCACTCTATTTTGCCTTAGCCTCACCCCTCCACTTGCCACCTAAGATCATCATCTAGCCTACTCTTCCCCCTATTCAGAAAATGCCTCAAGCATTGATGGTCTCAAAAATATCTCTGTAGGCTCTTTAGAAAAATCAAGTACATTGGATTTTGGATCTTCAATACATCAAAATATCAAAAAACTCATTTTTTCATACTTGAGGACCCCGAGCCAAACTTTCAATCAAAACACAAGTCCAAAGAGCCTCCCACTAGGTCGTTTAGGGTTTCATAAGTTGTAGGATTATTTTGGTGTTCTAAAACATTGTTTTTATTGTGCCAAGAATATGAAACCAAATGTGAAAGAAGTTCAAGCAACTGTTTGTCCAAAATTAGATCAAGAAGGCCTTCAAGAAGGATTACTTTTCCAAAGATAACATTCAGCAAGAGGATAACTATGCTTCTTAAAAATTTTTCCAGGAATGATCGAGATAGCTATCATACAAAGAAATAGGTAAGGTAAGAGGCTAGCTCCTCACCAAAGGACATCCATGACAAAGAAGAAGAAGCATGCCTAAGTTCAAAGAGAATCATGGTTTTAGAACTAATTGGCTAAACAATGTTGTCAACCAAGAAGCCAATGCAAAATACCACAAGGACAGAGGTACATTAACACAATCAAGCATTATTTGAAGATTTTTAGAAGTTATAAATGAAGAAGGGAAACAAGTGAGGTGAACTGAATAGAAATGAATGAACCTGGGGCTATAGAGAACTTAGAAGACAACACTAACGATTTTTCTCTAACAACCCTAAAACCTAAAGTTTTGAGAAGATAGGCAAGTGAGGGTGAAATGAAGATTATGAGCCTCCATGATGACAATAGGCAGAAGGTTTGAAAAAGATGTTAGAAGATGACCTCCATGGTTTTCCAAGGTAACAATGCTTCACTGCCTCAGAGGGAAAGAATGCAAAGAGTATCAGAGTGAGAGAGATCAAGTTTCAAAGTGTGGTCAACTGCTATCAAATGATCAAAAGAATCAAAGCATAGGGTTTAGGTTCAAAATAGGATACCAAAATGGTCTTAAGGTCACTGTTATGAAAGTGTCAAGCATCAAAAAATCAGACAGAGCTAAAAATCAGTATGTCATAGGCACCTGCAAATAAAATCGGAAGTATCCCAAAGGAGGTGGCATGCCTGAGTATGAATGCCATTTGGTTTATCAAAACTGGTTGCATCATGCCTAAAGGAAATAACAAATATGAAAAAAGGTTTCTCAGCCACCCATCAAGAAAAGGGAAGTTTGATCTCCAAGGCAACGACAGAGAGGTTTCTTAAAGGGTGCTACCACCATGCAGATGCCTAAAAGTTGTGAAAATAATTCAAGGACAGAAACAAGCCAAAACATAGTGAAAAATGGTGACTCAGATAGCCATCTGCAAAACAAGTTTTGAAAGAATCATTGGGTCCATGTAAACCAAAATTCACCATGATAGCCGCCCAAAGAGCAACAAAGAAAATGATTAGAAGGGAAAGAGCACCATTTTCATTTTTTAAATCGCCCCCTGCAAAATATTTCTGAGTTTCTGTCAATTTTTGGGCCAAGTTACTGGAGCTACACTCATAAGAAGGAGCTGCACTCAGAGGACCCGACGATAAGCATAGGCAAGTTTCTTCAATGTAAAAATACATTGTGCTACGCTCACAAGAGGAGGCGCTACGCGCAGACCCAGTTTGCTCGATAAAGACCCGACTCACCTAGAACCAGTTTAGCGCTATGCTCAGAAGGAACCCAATCGGACCAGTCTGCCCAGCGCTATGCCCATAGACACCTGACAGGCACCGAAAGACCGACAGGTGTGCAGCGCTACATGTAGAGGACTCGACAGGTCTTTTCCTTCCTGGCGCTGCGCATAGAGGCTGGCGGGACTGCTTGAGGCATGAAATGCTACATGTAGAGAACTCGATAGGCAAAAACTGCCTGATGCTGTGCACAAAGGGCCCGACTGGCCCAGGTTTCTTCTCAGTGCTAATCTTAAGCAAAAATCATTCAAAATTTCCCAAAAGCTCAAGGAAAGCACCCTCGGTGATGATGATGAACAAAGTAGTGAGATTAGGAGTGATAAAATCAGTAAGGATGGAGAGAACAATGAAGAGGAAGAGGCATATGATGATGGAGAGACAGAAATAGATTATGAAGAAAAGAGAAGTGGGCTTGACAATGTTGAAAATCAAGGAAAAGGACACCATGGATACAAATGAAGCAAGTGAAAAAAATGCAGAAGATAATGAAGCAAGCATAAGTGAAGTAGAAAACATTCATGACAATCATAACAGTCATAAAAATAGTAAAGGCAGTGACCCCCGTAGTGACAATGATGATAAGAAAAATGAAGGCAACACAAAGGACAGTCCAGAAGTTAGTGGGGAAGTAAACAGTAAGGCTGATGATGAAAGTGAGGAGGATTTTGACAGTGCAGAAAATGAAGAAAGTGCTGAAAACAATCATTACAGTCATAGTGACAGTGAAGAAAGTGAGAAGGATGATAACGAAAATAAGGATCACAACCATGATAAAAACAACAACAAGACCATGATCACACCTTTTTCATTTGCATATCAAAGAGGGCACAGGCTTGTGTTTTCCGCCTCAAAAGGCAAGGGACCAAGTCATCCACCTCAACTCAGCCACTAGAAAAATGAAAACAAAGGGTGAAAAGAAGTAATAAAGGTGAGAAGGAGATTGAACAAAGACTTGGCATCATTGACTCAGAGAGTGAATGTGAAGACAAGGAGACGACCAATAGCATACTACTTCAAAGCAAAAATGCAGAGATTAAAGACCTACCAAGGAGCCTTGGCATGGCACAATACATTATTGATTCTTACAAGAATGAGCACAAGCATATGAAGAAGATAAAAAGAGACCTTGACATACACTATGCCTTGAAAAACAAGCTCACTAGTACCAAGCTCAAAGAGCCCCTCATTAAAGTTCAAAAACACTAAAAAGAGGAAAATACCAAGTAAACCTTGAAATATTGCCTCAATATTTTCTACAGGCTTCTTAAATCCCATGAGGAAGACATCCACCGATTTTGAAGGAATTTTGACAAATTTTGGTTTTTTGAGAATCTGGAGGCCTATAAGTGTAACGCCATGGACACTACGCTTTTCCTTCAAGCATCCTCAGATGGAGAAATTTGAATTTTTTGATTTCTCATGCCTATTACACTATTATCACCAAATTTTAGAGCATTTGGAGCATTTTTGACCCCTCAAAAGGTCACAAAACACCTCATTTTTCACCTTTCTGCCTCATTTTCAGGCCTAGCGTTGCGCTCAGAGCAGTGTTGGGAATTTGACTTTTTGGACAGGTTGTGGAGGCTCAATAAAAAAAAAGTTGTATTTGGAAATTAGACTCAACAATATTTCCAACGGGCCATCACGGTGCAAACTCCAACATCAGGAAGGTCCCCAAAACTTGGCTGCAACAGGACCTATTTTCTACCTAGGATGGCGCTGCGCTTATAGACAACACTGTGTGTTTTTGGCCAAAAGTCAACAAAACATGCTCATTTATTGCAAAAACACATTTCAGTGTTTTTTAAGGCAAATAACTCTAGAATTAGGTGCTAGAAGCTATTTTGGCATTTATTCCATGGGATATTTTGTGCCTTGGCCCTTGCATGGTCTCTTGGGCATTTATGACATTTATGAGTGACTTTGACATTTTCCAATGTTATTTAGTGTTTTTTCCCTCCTTTTCTAGATAAATAAATCATGAGGGATTCATTTTAAATGTTGGCATTTGACGAGTTTTGAGATAAATACATGGTTTTATTGACTTTGAAGAAGAAATTGGTCTTGTGGAGTTTGTGAATGGGCTTCTTTGATTGATGATGAAGTAGGATAGCTTTCAAGATCCCTAAGCATGATTAATGGTGATGTGTCTATATTTAGTTCTTGTTTCCTTATGTATAATTTTTTTACATCCTTATATGTGGCAGTAGAGCATAAGAGTATAGGCTAAGAAATGTTATTTAAGGCACCTTATTCCTTCCCGTTTTCTATTGCCTTTATGTTTTTCTTTGCTAGGTTTGTTTAAGAAATTCTTATTTGCTTCTTATACCTACTTATGCATGTTTATTCCATGAATGGTTCAATATAGTAGTTTTCAAATATGTTTTATGGTCATCCCTACTTATTTGATGTTATTTAAACTCTGTTTTGGAATCTCTCTTTGAAGTACTACTTGTTAGGTTTTAGCCAAAGAGGCCATGTCCTAATCATGCCCTTTTTCCATGCTTGAGAAGTTTCCTTAAATTTCTTTGTACCTTGATCATAGATGCTGAGGAGTTCCCTCTTCTTTGATTAAAGCTATATGTTATCTTGAATGTTTTCTAACCTTGAAGGTGAAATCACTAGAAGTTAAATGAGTTTCTCGCCTTCTATATTTCATTGGAATGTTTGTCTTGAATGCTTATTTTCTTAAGTTGAATCAAAGAGTTACTAGTTTTCCCTGTCTATTGATTGCTTCTTCATGCTTGTGTTTTTAAGTCCCTTCTTGTTTTTAAGTACTTGTTTAAGGATTCTTCACTACCCTTACTAACCTACTATGCTTACAAACTTTATGTTCATTTCATTTCACACATGCCTAAAAGATCCATTTGAGCATGCTAGATTTTCCCTGTTATGCATCTTCTTTCATTATTGATATATCCATGACTTTCATGGACTCCATAACCCAACAATTTGAAGACCTTTCACTCCACATATTCTTCTTGATCATCTTACTCAACCAAAACAAAAAACAAACCCTACACTTAACAACTAGCCTAAAATAAAAACCCTAAAAGATAACAAGTTCACATCCTTTTCATACAATAGAGAGATCCCTCTTTGAGTCCAGGAAGGCTAGGTCTTAGGACTCCAACGACTGGTCTGATGTTACCCTGTGGATTTGGTCTACCAATCTACCAAATCACGGGAACCTTACATAATGTCGATCATGGTGGGACCTTTTGAGTAAGTCACAAGCTGAAACATTTTGTATCCATTGATTCATTGCCACCTCATCAACATCACTAACATAATGGTGATCATGATGGGACCTCTGAGTTAGTGACAATCTAAGTACCCCTCAAGACTTCAAAAACCCTTATAGACAACATCTATTGATTTATCACCAACCCATAGCCTAACATAATTGGAAAACCAAGGTGAGAAGCTTCCTGAAGTTAGTGACAATCTAAGCACTCCTTAGAACTTCAGAAACCTTTATCAAATCATAGAGAACTAAAACTGTTAGCCAAATAGTAGAATCTAGTTTTTTCACAATCCTAGGAAAATGATGACTCGGTTATAGTATACTCATACAAACCTTAGGGATACATAAAGGAACTCATAAAACCCCCAAAACATCCCTAGATTGGTTTTTATTAGTTATTGGTGGTGGACCCTAACCTACATATCCTAAAAACAACTAAAAACATCCACCTGGAGACTCCACTAGCCTCTAGTAGGCCTACTAACCCCACTAGTTCTCACAGAGTTCTCTAGAAATGAATAAATAAATCCTCATATTGCTGATGGTGGAAAGAAAAGTTGAAATCCTCCACTTGGCAACTCCACAACTGTCAATAAACCTAATGACTCCACTGGTAGAAGACTCTAGATTGGTTGAAAAGATGCAGTGACCCTTTTTTATTAAAAAAATATGGATCCAAGTATAAACATAAATGAAAACCTAGAGATGTTGATAGATACAATCAGCAAAATGATACATATACTTGGCAAGAAAGAGGAAAAGTACAAGGTTGAGGTTGGTGCTGCTTATTCAAAACAGCCTATACTTATTCCTTGGGAAGAACAAACTCAGTCACTACAAGAACAAACTCAGTCACTACAAGACAAGAACAAAAAACAAAATATGCATGATGTGCAATATTGCAAAGAAGAGAATGAAGAAGGTTGTCAAGTAGGTACTAGTTACTTTCCTACATCTTGTGCTTCACTATTAAGAGAGCATTACAAGCAAGTTCCAAATAGAAATAGAAAGGAGTGCTCTAAAGAATCTTTTGTCTTTCCTAGAGACAACCTTGAGTTGTGAAAGACGAGTGCCTAGGAAATCTTATATATAGCAAGGAGCATAGGGTATAACAGGGAAAGTTATCACTACAAAGCTCTCATGCTATCTCCTAAAAACAAGAAATATTAATTTGAATGGGACCAAGACCTTCAGAAACTGACACAGGGAAAAGAATACTGCAGAGGCAATGTACAAAACTCTAATATAAAAGCATCAGACAATTCAAAGGCAGCTTACTGTAAAGAGGGCCGATTCAAAAGATATATCACATAAATAAATTATCATAAGGAATTTGTTGTGAATGAAAGATTAAGAAAATAATAGTTTTCATTGAGCTGATATCCAGATACACAATACCACCATGTAATGGGCTTATCAATTTAAGAATCCATACATGACAATAGAGTTTTAAAAATAACCTCCCAAAGAAACTAATATAGGAGAAATATGGTTGAGATGAATAGTGGAACAATATATCATGCCTGAGCCATATTTAAAGCGCTTCACTAATTCGAGCATGGGTATCAACTAGGATAAATCCATACCAAAAATTAGTGAGCCACTCGTATTCCAGAAACATGATACAAGAAAGCGGATGAAACGAAATGAGCAATTGAATTAGCACATATAAGAGAAAGTTACACACTGTGAGACACCAAAGACCATAATCCTCTTTAAAGATGGAACTCCTCCTCACTGAAACCCTATAGGCACAGTACATTCATATGAGAGTTTTTACAAGAATGCATACAAAATTCTCTTACTGCATAATTTTCTGATAAAATCTGGAACCCCTCAAAATATGTTCTTCGAGGGTTTTATAGAAGAAGAAGAAAACTTGTAAAGAAATTCCATGATGAACATTTAATTTTTCCTCATTAAGACAGGATGGAAAAAATGTGCATGTCCATACCACTTGATGGCTCGGTAATGTTGTATGTACTCTATGGTCCGTTTTCTGAACTAAATTCACTGGGTGGAAGTCTCTTCAGGAACACGGTATAGAAATAAAAACCACATGGGCACTTCGTCCTTTCCTGGAAAGAAAATTCTGCTGAAGAGAAACCATGACGGTTTTGTTTTTTGTGCATGGTACCCTCTGTGTGATCCATGATATCTTCGATCTGATGCCTTTGAATTCTAAACCCTGGATTAAGGTTTAAAATCCTCAATGTTGAATATTGAATTCCTCGATCATTCACTGATATTTCTCTGCCACTCCATTAATGCATTTATTCTGCGAAATCTGTGCTTTGAATGACTCTGGAGGGTTTGACAGAGTTTAACCCTGCTTCATTAATGGCGCTCTTTTCGTAACAGCTTCCCAGACCTTTTCTCCATAATTCTAGCCTCTGAAAAATGGTCCTTTCTAGTGTTCTCCGCTACTGTAATCAAGACTGTGAATCATGGCGGTTTATCGCCGCTTGTACCCTGCAAAATACACAAAATCGTAAAGAAAACAAATGCACAAGAAGGTGGATGCAACAGGGATAGTGAGGATGATAGTGTAGTATGGTGAAATGGTGGAATGGTGATGGCGGAAAAACACAGCGGAATGACGGAGAAATGCTCTGGTTACAGGTTGGCGGAATGCAGAAAATTACACGTAAAACCTTAGAAATCAGCTTTAGAATGGAATATGTATATGGGATGGGCATGTGATGAACACACATGGAATAATGACGTGGCGGATGACACGTGTCGATGGTGGCTAGACAAGCAATATGGACCATTCGATCTCAGGAGGAGATTGACGGCTGAAAAAGTATCGGAGGGCGATGGACGACGGGCCTCGGGTACAGATATCTTGGGTTAACTTCCGCGCATCTTCGTAGTGCGATGACCATTGGATGAAGAGCCTCAGATCATATGGTTGACATGAATATCGCACCGGGTCAAATGCCGAACAATAACACGCGATGAGGGGGCGGTTTTGAAATAGTGACGGAGCCACGTGTCATACGCTGAGTGGAATCGCTCCGAAATGGAAAATACCACCTGCCCTCCAAAGGCGGTGCGATGAATACCACCAGTTTTGAACAGTGTTTTTGGGCACGGGGACCACAAAGGTGATTGTGCTGCGGACCGTTGATTAATGGTTTGATCGGATGGTGAACAGGTGATCGGAGCGGTAAACGGGTGGACTATGGGCGCAGCGCTGATCCACGAAGACCGTCCGATCTGCACAGATCGATGATTAATACTGCACCCGATCATTTGGTTGATAAGCGCTCTCCGGTCTAGTGCTTGGTTCCAACACCGCAGTCACGTGAAAAAGATAAAAGGGCTAGGGCCGAAAGAGCTAGGCCTGATATATTTTCAAATGTGGGTTTTCAGCCTTTCATAATGTAGTTTGGGGGTAAGAAATGACAATGATAGGCAAAAAAAGGATTTTTTAGGACAAAAAGAGGGGGTTTGAAAGGTTTAAGTGAGATTTCTTGTCAAAATTTTAATAGAATGCTAATATGATCAACATTGGCTCCACCTGGGGACGGCACGTTCATCCATGGGCATGTCGAGAACTTCGCAGACCACATGATAATATTCTGTGCAAACTCTGCTCTTCATCACTTCTACTTTCTTTTCATAATTGATCATGACACCCACATTATTCAAACAAGGGTGAAAATAGGAAACTAATATATAGTATAATACACCAGGCTATCTATGCCTGAATCAGAATTGGAAGTAGGGTTTAAGGAACTGACCATTTACAAGGGCATCAAGCAAGTCACCCTATAAATTTTCCAACTTGAAAGTGTTGTTACCTCCTTGTTCCACGATTTTGAAAGGACCAAACCATAGTGGGTTGAATTTACCATGTTTTCCTTTTTGAGCCCTCCGGATATCCCACCTGAGCACTAAATCACCAATCTGCAAATTCCTGTCCTTGGCATGCTGATCAAAAATGTACTTCATCTTCTCTTGATATTCAGTCAGCCTTTGACTTACCTGGTTCCATGTTTCTTCCAATTCCACCAGCTGATTTATTCTCCTGGTCATATCATCAGGCTCTTCTTGAATTTCTTGCATGAATCGGGCTACTGGTAGGGCTAACTATATAGGGAATATTGTTGCCCTCCCATATAATAATTATTATGGGGATTTCCCAGTTGCTCTCTTGCTGGTAATTCTATTGGCCCACAGAGAAAACTTCAGCTGGGAATCCCAATTTTTCGGATTTTCATTTATAGCCTTCTTCAGTGCCCTTACTAGGGTTTTATTGGAAGACTCTGCCAAGCCATTTCCTTGTGGATAATAGGCTGTAGAGTGGCTTAGTGTAATGTTATACTACTGACAGAAGCTCACAAAATTTGTAGACATGAAGGCCTGGGCATTATTAGTTACTATTCTGGCAGGGCAGCCAAACTTGGATATGATGTTTTCTGCCATGAACTTTATTATCACAGTATCTGTTGCGTTCCTCGAAGGTATGGCTTCCACCTATTTTTTGAAATAATCAGTGGCAGTTAAAATCCACTTATGCTGACCACTCGATGGAGGATGTATTTCACCTATAAAATAAATTCCCCATTGTCGGAATGGTTCGTCCACGTGCACGGGAATCATGGGCAAAGGTCCCAACTTCTGCCTTTCAGCAAATTTCTGACATTTCTCACAAGCTCTAACCTGGGCAAAAACATCTCCAAAAATCTTGGGCCAATAGAAACCAGCCTTCAGGATTTTGTGAGCAGTCGCCCTCCAGCTGTAATGACCCCCACAGATTCTTTCATGAAATTCAGCCATTATAATCTCTACCTCATCCTCTGTGAGACACAAGAGTAGGATGCCTAAGGGATCACACCAATATAGCCGGCCATTAGCGACTATGTACTTCTATGATTTAAATCTTAGAGTTCTGTATTTAGCTTTATCACAACTTGGAGGGAAGTTGAGTGTGAGGAGATATTCTACTATCTCCTTGTAACACTGACTGGTGAGGTACTTTATATGTGTTTCCGGAGTAGCTATCCCAATTCCCTGTCGTTCTTCTTTCTCCTCAGATTCCTCACCTGCTATTGTGGAAAAATTTATACCAAAAGCCTGATAGTTTGATTCAGATAAGATTTTGGCTAGCCCTTGTCCTTTGATCAGCTTGGTAGGGCGAATGTCTAGTTCATATTCCTATATTTTGGCAATCCACTTCCCCCTTTTTCCTTCACTATCCCTCTGGATAAGAATATCTTTTACAGCTTCTGTAGGCACAAATTCAGTGATGTGGGACTGTAGGAAATACATGTGGAATTCTTTAAGGGACTTCACTAGGGTGTATGCTTTCTTTTCTAATATATTATATTTTAATTCTGCATCGTGGAGCACCTGACTGGAGAAGGCGATGGGCTGCTCGTAACCCTCCTCATTTTTCTGCAATAAAACTCCTGCTATTGTGAGGTGATGCATAAGAAAAGATCATGAAAGGTTTATCATAATCTGGTCCAGCTAGCACAGGGGCTTCTGCAAAAGAATTTTTTATTCTGGTAAATTCCTCTCGTGATTCCTGGGATCACTTAACCTCATTATTTTTCTTCAGCATGTTGGTTATATGTCTAACTATTTCAGCATAGTTAGGAATAAACCTTCTCAGAAAATTAATGAGCCCTAGGAACACCTGTACCTCCTTCTTATTTCTGGGAAGAGAAATACCATTTATAACATCTACCCTCTTAGGATCTATCTTCACCCCATCTTTAGTCACAATGTGTCCCAAAAGTTTACCCTCTTCTAATGAAAATAAAGACTTCTGAGGGTTTAGAGAGAGACCATACCTTCTGCATTTCTCAAAGGTTCTACGCAGATGCTCAATGTGCTCAGTATCATTCTTTGAAAATACAGTTATATCATCGAGGTAGACTACCAAAAATTCATCTTGCTCCCCTACAAAAGTAATGTCCATGGCCCTCTGAAAAGTGGCCCCTACATTAATCAACCCAAAAGGCATCCTGGCATACATAAATGTACCCCATGGTGTGGTGAAAGCAGTCTTCTTTTTATCTTTTGGCAGTATAGCCACCTGATTATAATCGGAGAATCCATCCATCATTGACATCCTAGAAGTTCCAACCACTTTCTGCAGGACATGATCCATCTTAGGCAGTGGGTAATTATCTTTTAAGGATGCTCTATTTAAATTTCAGAAATCGACACATAGCCTTATTTCTCCATTCTTCTTTTGGATAGGGACTAGGTTTTCCACCCTTTCAGAGTACCTCAATGGCACAATTATTTTGGCCTTTAACAGCTTCTTAATTTCCTTCTCAATAGAGGGAAGCAGCAGGGGATTTATTTGTATGAGATTCTGCTTATGAGGTTTTGCATCTCCCTTTAGTGGAATTTTGTGCTGCAATATACCGATGTCAAAAGTTTTTAGGTCCTAATAAGACCATGCAAACACATCTTTGTAAGACTGAAATAATTTCTGGTATAGATTTTTATATTCTCCTGGGATCTTCTTGGATAATTTTACAATTGTGGGGTCAGCATTAGTACCAAGATTCAGGTCTTCTACCTGATTTTCATCTATCATTTTGCTTGGCTGCAATGGGACATCATTCTTGTCAAATAGTATTTCTAGAGGCACCATTCCTCTAGGTATGATGTTTCCCTTCAATTGCAACACTTTATTACCTGCCATTTTCTTCTCCCAATTTATTTCTGAAGTGTCTTCAGCCTCTTCTTCTTCACTAGTATCAATCTCCATATTGGAGAATTCCCTTACTATTTCTAGGAATCTCTTCATCTGTTCTTCATCCTCAAATACCTGCCAGTGCTTGATGTTATCTGGGATTGATGGTCCATAACATACCTCAATTTCATACCTTAAGAGAGGGTTTTGAGGTGGACGAAATGTACTAGCAGCCACAACAAGGGAATTGGCCATCCTATTATGTTCCTGGGGCATGAACTGGATGTTAAATGCCAAGAAAAAATTCTCTACCATATCCCAAACTTCATTCATATAAGCCCTCAGCCGAGGATGTTTGGTTTGACACTGATTCCTGACTTGTCTAACCACCAGTTTTGAATCTCCTAGAACTTTTAAACTTTGTATGTTCATGCTCCTGGCTATCTGCAATCCTAACAGAAGTGCTTCATATTCAGCCACATTATTTGTGGCTTCATATTCTAGTTTGAAAGATAATGGGACCCATTTTCCTGTAGGAGAAATCAATAATATTCCAGCTCCATTACCTTCTCTTGAATTTGCTCCATCAAAATGAAGTGTCCAAGTTCCTGTTTCATGGCTCCATGAGGGCTGCTCAGTCTTGATCTGGCAGAAGGATGGTTCATGAGAATAATCTTGATCTTCTTCTAGCATCAAGCATGAGAAATCTCCTTCTTTACTATAGACTGGTGAATTAACAGAGTTGTCAGCCTTAGTCACCATCTTGAAAAATCTAGTTTCCCTGTACAACCTCCTCTCCTGGCCACCAAAAACTGGGATAGTGGCATATGTTAAATCCAACTTAATTGACCCACCAATTTTTTTTCCCCAGGACCTTGACAGTAACATGCCAAAGCGAGCTGGGATGTCCGCCACCACAATGTCCATTACCACACTTTTTGCTGGGATTTGGGCCAAATTGACCACCAAATCCTTGATCATCCCCAATAATTTAACTCTTTTGGAATCAAATGAATAGAGGTCCTTGTATGGGCGGGTGATTTGTAATCCTAGTTGTTCCATGACTGAAAAAGGAAGTAGATTATGGGAACCTCTAGAATCTAACATATAGTTATGTAATAGCAGGTCATGAATCACTAGAGACACATAAGAGGGAGGAGTAGAAGCATCTAATTCCTCAACATGTTGCCCAAATACATCCATGGGTCTTTCTTCTTGAAGGTTAAGACTATTTGGGGTGAGTGCTGCTTCTGGAGGGATCATAAAAGAGGTGAATTGGGATTGATATGCAGGTTTCTTCAATAGTTCAGTCAAGGGAACTGGGATTTTGACTTTCTCAAGTTCCTTTTGTAGACTGAAAAAAGGAGAGGACTTCTCTATTACAACCTCTTTTGATTATTTATTTTCAGCTGAGGGTTTGACTTCTTTTGACACAGATTTGGTATTAGGGGGAATAACTACTTTTGAAGAGGAAGGAATTTGATCATTAGACTACAAAGGTTTGTTTAGAAGCCCCTTACCTTTGTCTGTGACTTTCTGCATTGTTGACTCCTTCTGAGCAGGTGCTTCCTTTTGGGGTAGCTCTTCTTCTTGATCTTGAGTACGAGTCCTCTTCCTAGAAAATCTGAAATCATATCTTCTATTGAACTGTGCTTGCATGAAATCAACAAATTGCTTACAATAGTGATCAATTTCTGAGTCTTCTATGTCTCTAGCCTTTTCTTCTTCTTGCAATGAGCACTCGGTGTCATTACTTCCTTGCAAGGGGCATTCTTCTCCATCACTATTCGAGAAAGAAAGATTTTCATCCTCCAGTCCATAAGCAGTGTCTTCAGTAGGATCATCTACTGGACCTTCCAAGTACAATGGGTGTGGTGCCTGATCTTGTTGTTCCTTTGGTTCCCTTGGAAATATTTGTAGGGGTGGTTTCCTATACTGAGGATTTTAACCTCTGTTTGGAGCATTGTGGAAATTATTGGAGGCTGAATTCTTGGCCTCCAATTCAAGCTTGACCAGCTTACCAGAAAGGTTCTTAATCATTTTTCTCATTTCTTCAATTCTGTCATTAGCTGAGTCTCTGTCTTGATTAGAGGTTGATACCTCTTCTTTGCCCCTTCTTCTAGTATCATGTTCAGATTTTCCCTTCGATTTACCAGTGGAGGTAAAATTTGCCTCCAACTCTAGTGCATCTATCTAAGAATCATCTAGAGTAGCGGGCTTTCTTTCTCTCAGAGAGAAACCAAATTCTGAATCAAAGGCTGCTACAAAAACAACTTTAGTAGCAGTTTGATGAGGTTTCATATCAGCAGGAAGACTCAAATACAATTTATTAAATCTCTTGATAAATTATGACACCCCTTCATTATGTCTTTTCTTGAGTGTATTAAACTCAGTGAGGCAGTGTCCGTGATCTTTCTTCTCTCCCCATTTCCTGAGAAAAGTATCTTCCATTATTTCCCAAGTGGTAACAGAACGGTCTGCCAATGTCTTAAACCATTTTCGAGCTTCACCATCAAGAGATTGGAAAATCAACCTTAATACCACATCTAAATGTTCCACATTAAAATTCTCTGCAAAAGAACAGAATACCTCAAGATTTTTTTGAGCATCAATTTCGTTTTCCCCATTGAATCGGGGTAAAATCTTTAGATAATCTTGTGGCATATCATTCAACACTTGAGGTAATGCCAAGGGGGCATATTTATTTAACAAGAAGCCTGGAACATTGGCCATTAGAGGAGGTGGAGGTAGTGCAATAGTTTGATGAGTAAAATGAGGAGGAGGTGGAAGTGGAGTATGAATAACAATAGGAATATACTGGACAACAACCTAAGGTGTTGAGGGAAATAACGGTCTATTAATAGCAGATACTTCGGTGACTTTTTTGACCTCTTTGACCTGAGGAGTAGGGTGAAAATTATATTTATTTCTGACACCTCCTCGGGGTGGACTATCTGAATAGTAATCGGTATCTCCCACAGTGGAGTCGGGAACTAGCACATGGGCTACTTGAGAAGAAGAGGATGGAAAGTTTTCTATAGACAATTCAGGGATTTCAGTGTGGAAAGATTTTCTTTCCCTCCAATTTCTTCTATGTTTGATCTTCTCTGGGTTAGACAATGAAGGTGTCTTTGGCTGTGACGTATCTGACCTCAGGTGTGGCTTATGAGGAGCCAGGACTGCAAGTGAATTTATCTAAATAAACGAATGTGGAGTCGCCAAGATGAGGGATCTACAACTCTCAACTCTCCATACTCACCTATTTGAAGAGTGAATTACGTTTTGTCGAGGCCCAGGGATTTATATTTTCTCAACTTCGTTCCTTGGAAATAGCGCCAAAAAGATGTTGTCGTTTCTAGAGATAGCCTTGAGTTGTGAAAGACCAGTGCCTAGGACATCTTATATATAGCAAGGAGCATAGGGTATAACAGGGGAAGTTATCAGTACAAAGCTCTCATGCTATCTCCTGAAAACAAGAAATATTAATTTGAATGGGACCAAGACCTTCAGAAACTGACACAGGGAAAAGAATACTGCAGAGGCAACGTGAAAAACTCTAATATAAAAGCATCAGACAATTTAGAGGCAGCTTACTGTAAAGAGGGCCGATTCAAAAGATATATCACAGAAATAAATTATCAGAAGGAATTTGCTGTGAATGAAAGATTAAGAGAATACTAGTTGTCATTGAGCTAATATCCAGATATACAATATCACCATGTAATGGGCTTATCAATTTAAGAATACATACATGGCAATATCGTTTTAAAAATAACCTCCCAAAGAAACTAATATAGCAGAAATATGGTTGAGATGAATAGTGGAATAGTATATCATGCCTGAGCCATATTTAAAGTGATTTACTAATTTGAGCATGGGTATCAACTAGGATAAATCCATACCAAAAATCAGTGAGCCACTCGCATTCCAGAAACATGATACAAGAAAGCGGATGAAACAAAATGAGCAATTGAATTAGCACATATAAGAGAAAGTTACACACTATGAGACACCAAAGACTAGAATCCTCTTTAAAGACGGAACTCCTCCTCACTGAAACCCTACGGGCACCGTACATTGATATGAGAGTTTTTACAAGAATGCATACAAAATTCTCTTACCGCATAATTTTCTGATAAAATCTAGAACCCCTCAAAATCTGTTCTTCGAGGGTTGTATATAAGAAGAAGAAAACTTGTAAAGAAAGTCCATGATGAACATTTAATTTTTCCTCATTAAGACAGGATGGAGAAAACGTGCATGTCCATACCGCTTGATGGCTCGGTAATGCTATATGTACTCTATGGTCCATTTTCTGAAATAAATGCACTGGGTGGAAGTCTCTTTAGGAACACGGTATAGAAATAAAAACCAGATGGGCACTCCGTCCTTTCCTAGAAAGAAAATTCTGCTAAAGAGAAACCTTGAGGGTTTTGTTTTTTGTGCATGGTACCGTTTGTGTGATCTAGGATATCTTAGATCTGATGCCTTGCCTTCTAAACCCTGGATTAAGGTTTAAAATCCTCAATGCTGAATATTGAATTCCTCGATCATTCACTGATATTTCTCTGCCGCTCCATTAATGCATTTATTCTACGAAATCTATGCTTTGAATGACTCTGGAGGGTTTGACAAAGTTTAACCTTGATTCATTAATGGCGGTCATGTCATAATAGCTTCTCAGACCCTTTCTCCATAATTCTAGCCTCTAAAAAATGGTCCTTTCCGGTGTTCTCCGCTACTGTAATCAAGATTGTGAATCATGGCGGTTTATCGCCGCTCGTACCCTGCAAAATACACAAAATCGTAAAGAAAACAAATGCACAGGAAGGTGGATGCAACATGGATAGTGAGGATGACAGTGTAGCATGGTGAAATGGTGGAATGGTGATGGCAAAAAAACAAAGCGGAATGACAGAGAAATTCTCTAGTTGCAGGTTGGCGGAATGCAGAAAATTACATGTAAAACATTAGAAATCGGCTTTAGAATGGAATATGTATTTGGGATGGGCGTGTGATGAACACACGTGGAATAATGACGTGGCAGAGGACACGTGTCGATGGTGAGTGGACAAGCAATATGAACCGTCCGATCTCAGGAGGAGATCGACGACTGAAAACATATCGGAGGGCAATGGACGGCGGGCCCGGGGTACGGATATCTTGGGTTAACTTCCGCGCATCTTTGGAGTACGATGACCGTTCAATGAAGAGCCCCATATCGGATGGTTGACATGAATATTGTGCCGGGTCAAATGCTGAACAATAACGCATGATGAGGGGGCAGTTTTGAAACAATGACGGAGCCACGTGTCATACGCTGAGTGGAATCGCTCCGAAATGGAAAATACCGCCTGCCCTCCAAAGGCAGTGCGATGAATACCACCAGTTTTGAACATTTTTTTTGGGTGTGGGGACCACAAAGGCAGTTGAGCTATGAACTATTGATTAATGGTTTGATCAGACGGTGAACATGTGATAAGAGCGGTAAATGGGTGGACTATGGGCGCAGTGCTGATCCACGAAGACCGTCCAATCTGGATAGATCGACGGTTAATACTACACCCAATAATTTGGTTGATAAGCGCTCTCTGGTCTAGCGCTTGGTTCCAACACCACGGTCACATGAAAAGGATAGAGGGGCCAAGGCCGAAAGAGCTAGGTCTGATATATTTTCAAATGCGGTTTTCGGCCTTTCATAATGTAGTTTGGGAGTAAGAAACGACAAAGATAGGCAGAAAAAGGATTTTTTAGGAAAAAAAGAGGGGGTTTGAAAGGTTTAAGCAATATTTCTTGTCAAAATTTTAATAGAATGCTGATATGATCAACAGAATCAATCAACCATCTTCAAATCTGAAATAAAAGAGTCAACACATTTAGATTCTCTATGCTTATGCTTTAATTCATTTCATATTATAAAAATAAATTGGCACCCTGAGAATCTATTAGAAGCAACTCATGAATCTCATGCTCAAAGTAACTATCACGAAAATAAAGAAGAGTTGGTTGAGGATGAAATAAATCAGGGAATGAAATAAAACCCACAAGATCTCTCTAAAGGCGCAAGTGATGATTCATCATCTCTTCTAGGTGAGGCTCAAGAAGACATTTAGCCTCTCAATCAGCTTTCACAAGAGAGCGAGAAATTTTGTAGTTATTTCCAAAGAAAGAGAAAAATTCCTCCTTTTCCAATTGAAGAAGAAATAAATCAGCTTCTAAACATGTAGACAGCCTCTAAGCCCTCATGTGAACAAAACATTTCTATTCATTCTCTTGCTAATCGTGTCTACCATAAGTCAGAAAGTGAACTTGTAGACAATTCAAAGAAGAAAAAACTGGGAATCCAATATGTTTGATTGGTGAAATTATTTATGTTGATGATTCTGCAAATTTTGATCAATCTGATGATGATGATGTTCTCCAAACAGAAGTCGGTCTTGCAGAGAAATCAACAGTTGATTTATGGGATGAAGTTCACTATCATCAGCTTGAAAGTAGTAATCAGCCCACATAGGTCACCTATGACACTGATGAGGAAATCCTTGAAAGTTTAAAATATGTCAGTTTTGATGTTGAGGTTGAAATAATTGTCGATCCTAATGTACCAAGCATGGGGTGCTTCTTCTAGTCCATATATAACTTGCTTGCGTCTACACACATGCGACTCTTTGTCGAAGTTCTCAAATCCTTACGATTACTCTATGTACACCTCATCCTTAATCACTTTGTTGAGGAAAGTTGTATTTACATCCATCTGATGTATTTTCAATCCCATATATGATAAAATTACTACGATAGATCTGGTTGAAGACTACCTTGATACTAGAGCAAAGGTATTGTTGAGTCCCAAATTTGCATCTTCTCCATACATTTTTCCATACCTTTTTCACTCACCTAAACCTTCCAAATTGTCAATATCATGTGCAAAAGAGCATCTAACATGGTTTTTAATTATATTTTTGTGTTTGATATTTGATCTAGATTTTGTTCATTCAGCTGCGGAATCTTGCCACTTTCCGCAGCTGCTGCAACTTTCCGCAGCTATTTTGTGAAACTCTATGCTACATGTGTCTACAAGGGAAACGAGCCACATGGGAAGGTCAGGAATGACATGGACATGGTTCGTGTCCTATTGGTTCAAGAAAACTCATCCAAAGAAGCCGCGGTCAAAGGCGTCCACATGGAAGTCAACCATGGAGTTTCATGTCGGCCGGACTCTGTTTCGTGTCACATAAAGATCCATACGGCCGTTTCTAAGCCTGCGGAGGGTAAATCAACATCTGTACAGGGTTCTAGAGTCGAATTCAAGCATCCACCTCTCGTAGATTCACTTTCCAACACGGCCATACTCCTATATCCGTGGAAGTAGTGGTCTACGTGCTCTCTACCAGCATGAACTTTAGGAAACAGTTATAGTTTGCTTTTCATAGCTTTTGTTTAACTTCAGTATTGCTCTGTACATTTCAGTTTTGTTTTCCTACTTCAGTAGTTAAAATTTAGATATACTAATCTGCTCATAGCATCTTCAGTTGCCTCCGAAAGCCACAGTTGGACTGATGGTGAGGGATTGCATTATGAAATGTGTAGTTTAGTATTAGTTTCTTTTCTGCAAATTTAGATATATTAAGCTGCTCATAGCATTCCCGCTATTTCCGAAAGTTTGGCCAAATGGACTGACAGGAGGGGGATTGCATTTGCATTATGAAATGTGTAGTTTAGTATTAGTTTCTTTTCTGCAAATTTAGATATATTAAATCATGTATGACATCTTCATTTGCCTCCGAAAGCCACAGCTGGACTGATGGCGAGGGATTGAATCATGAGTATATGGTTTAGTATTAGTTTACTTTCTGCAAATTAAATATCAGTTACACAAGTTGTTTATGATTACTTCCGAAAGTCATAGCTGGTCTAATGATGAAGGGTCAGAAAATGAATTGATGTAATCTGATTTAGATTTATTTTGTTGCAATTTTGAATTTCCTTAAGCATAGTTTCTTTTGTGTTTAGTTGGCAGAAAGAATAGTTTGGTTTTCATGCTCACTAGTTTACTGTTTTGATTTATTAGATTAGCAGCACCTTTTCATTTCAGCAGTACATTTTCATTTTCTTTCAATTCTTGTCATTGTAAATTTCAATTTGCTTTTTAAAGTTTCAAGTTGGTAAATCATTATAGGGGATATCACTTCCTTGAACAAACATAACCAAACTTGTTTTCATCTTAGAATTTCCATTTCACCTTAGAAAACCAAAAACGACAAAAAGTTAAGAAATAGGTTATCTTGCACATATAGTGCGCCGCACTTCATCACCTTACGATTCCCGGATTGACAAATTAAATGCAGCAATTTAGGACACACTAAATTGACCAAACATTTTGGCGCCGTTGCCGGGGAAGTGTAACTAGGTAGCCAATTTCTTAAAAAAAAAAAAAACATAAAATCATAAAAGGGAAAACTTGATAACTTCTTGAAGTATGCTCTCCTCTTGCACCTAGTGTGATCTGGAGGATCAGAAAAGAGAGTTATTGGTTTAGTAATTTCTTAAGTATGCTCTCTTCTTGCACCTAGTGTGACCTGGAAGATCAGAAAAAGAATTATTAGCCCAACTTTTTAAAAAATAAAAAAAATGACATGCATAGAGCAAGAGATTCTAGGGGAAGGTTTATAGCTAAAGCCAAGAGTTCGATTTCACAACTCCATCTTCTTCAAGGCATAGACCAGATTCACCACCATCTACCCCTAGCCTTAAGATTTTTGGAAGTCAAGGAACAACTGAATTAGAGGATTCTCCTATACCACCTACTAAAACCCACTTAGAAAACAAAGAGACTTTCTCTCATCCTTCCTTGGTAGAAGAACTAGAGGACTATAAGGACTCTAAAGAAACTATCATGGCAGAGGAAGTAATAAATAGAGGTGGAGGTGGAAGAGGAGGAAACAATGGAGATAACAATGGTGAAGGAAATAATGGTAGAAATAGGGATTTGTTGGGATTCCCTATAGTTGATGAGGAAACTCATGCAACAATGAAAAATATCTCACCATCTGTTCTCCCTAACTTTTATGGATTGCGAAGTGAGGATCCCGAAACATTTCTGTTTGAGTTTGAAGTTGTGTGCCGAACTTATGACTATATGGAAGATTCTCAAAAACTCAAACTGTTTCCTTCAACATTGAAGGGATCTGCTTTGAAATGGTTCATGGGATTAGCCACTCAATCTATTAGGACTTGGAATGATATGAAACAAACATTTTTGGATATATAATTGGATTATTGTATGCCCACCAATCACAAGGATGAGGTATTCAAAATGATGCAAAAAGAAGATGAAAATTTGGAAGATTTAATTGAAAGATTTCAATACAACTTGAAAAGAGCAAAGATGAGCAACTTAGATAATGAAACCTTGAAAGCCCTCCTATTAAAAGCCATTAGAGATGAATGGATAGACATTTTAAACATGATGGGGAAAGGAGACATTTCTCAACTCCCATTTCATGATATAACAGAACTATGTATCCAATTCTCAAGGGGAAGATCTAAAACTAGAAAAGGGCCTAGGGATTCTTCTCTTATTAGGGCTAACAAATCTGCAACTGGATCAGTAAGTAGGGCAGAGATTGGTAATATGCTTGATGAGTTTAAAATTGATATCTTAGGGGGTCTTAGTGAACAACTAGACACCCTTAAAATCCAAAACAAGCAGAAAGCAGAAACAGATGCTTTAGCCATCTTTTGTCCGAAATGTAGAAAGAAACATGCTTTAAGGGAATGTCCCTTGGATGTAAAAGTTGTAGAAACATGTATGATTTGCTCAGAAAATCATGAGATCAAGGATTGTCCTTCAATCCCTGGACTCAAAGCTGTTTTTCAAGAAGATCCAAATTCAATAGAATCTCTTTGTTTTGTCGCAAGGAGACCTTGGCAGGGACAACAATCTCAAGGGTTTAATAACCCCATGAATCTTCAAACCCCACCAAATTGGACTCCTTGGCAACAAACTTGGCCCCAACATCAAAATTCATATCAGCCATGGGTACAAGGGATGCAAAATCCTTATGGGAGATTTGCTCAATTTTATCAATATCCTCCATCTTTTCAAAATCAACAAGCTCCACAACTTCCAAACTCAAATCCACAACTTTCATTGCCATTTCCACAACAACAACCTTCTCAACAAAATCCAAATCCTCAACTCATGCTCCCATACCAACAAAAGACAAATCAACTTCCAGCTCAGCCATTGCCAAATCCTAACAATAAAAATCCTCAGAATACTTACATGGCAGAAGGACAACAATTTCCTACCTATATGATTGTTCCTCTCAATGATGTACAACTCAGATCTGGTAGAGTTTTAGAAAAACCTTCTATAGATATTCAAGAGCAAGATACCTCTGAGGAGGACTCTCTTCAAGTTAATAAGGGTTCTGAGGAAGAATCTCTTCAAAATCTAAGCATGCAAAAAGAAAAAGAAAAGCTAACATCCACAACTCCTATAGTTGAGCAACCAACATCTTCATCTACACCTCCTTTTCCTGAAAGACTACAAATTGATAAGGGGGTGGAAAAACAAATCTTGTTGCCTAACTATGACTTTCTAGATGAATTGAAGAATGTTTGTATCAAGATTCCATTGCTACAAGCCATTCGAGAAATTCCTATTCTAGCAAAAACTATAAAGGAGTTGAGTTTCAAAAGACCAGGAAGAAAGCTAAAGGACACAAGAAGAATCCACCTGGTAGGAAAGATTGCAGACATTATGAGGGGAAAAATTGCCATGCAGAAGTATGTAGATCCTGGAAGTCCAATTGTCAAGACACATATAAATGGGATAGAAATTCCAAACACATTGATTGACTTAGGGGCCGCTATCAACATTATGAGTAGACAGACTATGGAACAGTTAAAACTTCCTAACCTTCTTTTTACACCTACTTTATTGCAACTTGCAGATCGATCGGTTATTAAACCAGATGGTGTATTAGAAGATATTTCAGTCTCCTTAGATTCTTGGGAATATCCAGTAGACTTTATGATTTTGACTACCAAGAATCATCTAGTAGGACATCCAATTATCTTAGGAAGACCTTGGCTGGCCACAGCTGATGCTTTTATTAGTTGTAGATCTGGAGACATGTACATTTCTAATGGTAATTCGACAAAGAAATTCAATTTGTATCCTCCAGCAAGAGTAATCACAGAAATAGGAGACAATGAATGGGTCGATGATGAGAACACTATACAACCCGTCTTTACCATTTCTGAAATTAGTGAGGATAGTCAAATTCTGAACACATTAGAAAATTTTGAGATAACTTCAGAATATGACCCCACACAATTTCAGTTGGAATCTGACATATAATATTTATCATCAAGACAAATGTCTCTCTACTCTATGGAAGAGTTTGGTAATTCTGCTTTTGAGATTTTTCCAGAAAAGACATTGAATATCAACAAACATCTGGAGAAGTCACAACAAGAAGAACTAACCAGAATCTTGCAAAAACATTCTACCGCATTTGCATGGGAGTATACTGACATGAAGGGTATTGATCCTAAGACTTGCATCCATCATATCTATATTGAGGAAAACAGTAGACCAATCAGACAACCTCAAAGAAGGATGGATCCAAATCTTAGGGAGATAGTGAAAGAAGAGCTCCAAAAACTTCTCAATGTAAACTTCATTTATCCAATTTCAGATAGCCGATGGGTTTCTCCTTTGGTTATAGTGCCTAAAAAGAATGGTAAATGGAGGGTATGCATTGATTACATGGAATTGAACAAAGCAACTTTGAAGGATCACTTTCCTTTGCCTTTTATTGATCAGGTATTAGATACATTAGCAGGTAAAAAGTACTTTTCATTTTTGGATGGTTCTAGTGGCTATAATCAAATTCAGGTAGCACCTGAAGATCAAGATAAGACCACATTTACTTGTCCATGGGGAACTTTTGCCTACCGAGTGCTTCCTTTTGGGTTATGTAATGCACCAACAACATTCCAAAGAGCAGTACTAGGAATTTTTTCTGATCTAATCCATAATTGTGTAGAGGTTTATATGGATGATTTTACAGTTTATGGTAATTCATTTGAAGAGGCATTAGAAAATTTGGAAAAAGTTCTCATAAGATGTAAAGAAACAAACCTTTCATTAAGCCATGAAAAATGCTTTATGATGTTTACAGAAGGGATTGTTTTAGGACATCATATTTCAGGAGATGGGATTAAGGTTGATAGATCAAAAGTTGAAGTCATCTCCAAGTTGCCTATTCCAAATTGTCAAAGAGATGTTAGAATTTTTCTAGGATTTACTGGTTACTGTAGAAGATTTATAGAAAACTTCACTAAAATAGCATCTCCACTCTTCAAATTGCTTACAAAAGATTGTGAATTCAAATGGGATCCTGATTGTCAATCAGCTTTTGAAACTTTGAAAACAAGAATATCCGAAGCACCTATCTTGAGAGGACCAAATTGGAAACTCCCTTTCCATATTTCTACGGATGCTTCAGATACAGCTCTAGGAGCTGTGTTGGGTCAAAAAGATTTAGTTCCTTATGCCATTTATTATACCAGTAAAAATTTAACTCCCACAGAGTTGAATTATACTGTGACTGAAAAAGAGTTTTTAGCCGTTGTTCATGCAATTAATAAGTTTAGACATTACATAACAGGCTATGAAACTTTTATTCATACCGACCATTCTACAATTAGATATTTGATGAACAAACCTGTTACTAATGGCAGAGTGACAAGATGGCTTTTACTTTTGCAAGAATTCAATATTACTGTGTTGGATAGACCAGGAAAACAGAATAAAGTAGCTGATTTCTTGTCTAGGATTCAGAATACTAAAGAAGATTCTCCTGTAGAAGATAAATTTCCTGATGAATACTTGTTTGCAGTAACTATTAAGACCCCTTGGTATGCAGATATTGCTAACTATTTGGTTACAGGGAAACTATCTTCACATTTATTTCCAAGAGAAAAACGAAAGATTATTCAGGAGAGTTCAAAATATTCATGGATTTCTAACGAATTGTTTAAAACAGGGCCAGATCTTGTGATCAGAAGATGTGTCAGGGAAGATGAAATGCCTGATATTCTTAAGGCATGTCATGATGAACCATGCGGCGGACACTTTGTAGACAAAAGGATAGCTTATAAAATCCTTTCTTTGGGATATTATTGGCCTTCCCTCTTCAAAGATGCAAAACAATATGTCAAAAGGTGTGACAGCTGCCAAAGAGTAGGGAAACCTACCCTTTCAAATGAAATGACATTGCAAACACAGGTACTCATTGAACCCTTTGAAAAATGGGCTTTAGATTTCATTGGACCTATTAATCCACCATCTAAGCAAAAGAAATATATATTGGTTTGTACTGATTATGTTACTAAATGGGTAGAAGCTAAAGCATTAGTATCTACTACTGAAAATTCAGTTGTTCATTTTCTTTATGAGGATATTTTTACTCGCTTTGGTGTTCCAAGAGAAATTGTAACAGATCAGGGGAGCCAATTCACATCCAATTTGGTGGAAAAGTTGATGGAGGAATACAAAATCAAGCACAGAAGATCTACTCCTTACCATCCACAAGAAAATGGTCAAGTGGAGTCCACAAACAAAGTTCTTGAAAGTATCATCACCAAAAATGTTCATCTACATAGAAGAGATTGGGCAGAAAGGCTTCCAGAAGCCTTGTGGGCCTACAGAACTACATGGAGGAATACAACAGGACATTCTCCCTATGAACTTGTTTATGGGAAAGAAGTCTTGCTCCCCATTGAGTTCCAAATCAAGACCTTTAAGATAGCAGTTCAGTTGGGGATGGACTTATCAGAAGCCCAAAAGCATAGAATGGAGCAGTTGAATGAGCTAGATGAGATCAGACAAGAAGCAATTCTAAGAACTGATCTAGTTCAATATCAAAGAGCTAAATGGCATGACAAATATATCAAAGGGAAGAAGTTTCAAGAAGGAGATTGGGCATTGTTATTTGACTCCAAGTTTAAAGATTTTCAAGGGAAATTTCAGACTCATTGGCTTGGGCCATATGAGATTGACAAGATCTTTAGCAATGGAGTTGTAAGAATCAAGACCATTGATGAGTTTCAAACTCCTCTTATTGTGAATGGACATAGATTGAAAGTTTATCATAAGCCACTCTCAAAAGAGGATTTTGTCAAAATGTTTCAAGAAAGTTCTGCAATCAGGCTGGTACAGAAGAATTCTTCTTCTCCACCAACCTAGTTCTTTTGTTCTTTTCAGTTAAAAAAAAAATAAAAAATAAAAAATAAAAAATAAAAAAATAAAAAAAATAAAAAAAATAATGGTATAAGCCTGAAAACCAATCATTGATTGGCAGTCTTATGC
The DNA here is from genome assembly GCA_034641835.2 of Pinus albicaulis. Classification (NCBI taxonomy): domain Eukaryota; kingdom Viridiplantae; phylum Streptophyta; class Pinopsida; order Pinales; family Pinaceae; genus Pinus; species Pinus albicaulis. The sequence goes on from CM076579.1 coordinate 223,955,411, forward strand.
AGAAAATATAAGGTGAAAATCAGGAACACCTGACACTCTATATTTTCCAAAAAAAAAATCTCTCTTTCATTTCACAAGCTTTGTCACCACCCACTCCACTTCATTCCACTTCATTCCACTTCATTCCATTTCATTTCATCTCATTCCACTTCATTCACTTCATTTCATTCCATTCCATCAATAAAAATCTTTTCCATGACCATTTCCATCTGGTCATTTGTCATTTGTTCATTTCCATTCATCAAAGTAATAGCTGTGTCAGTTTCCGCAGCTGACATCTGTTTCCGCAGCTGACTCCAGTTTCCGCAGCCAGAAGCAGATTCCGCAGCTACTACTCTGTTTTCAAAGAGAATGTACAGTTAGATGTTATTTTCATAATTATGAAATAAAATGCAGGAGAGAGGATCAATGGAGCATTCAAGACACCAATGGAGATCAGTCAGTTGAAGACCAAGGGCAAAGGCAAAGATTCCAAAGGTATGAATAAAATTTATTTCAAATAGTATTAAAAAACACATTTTGATATAGTTTTGAACCATGAGCTCTATCCATTACGCGCAATGATTATATTGACAGTTCCGTAACCTTTCACGATCTCCATATTATCCTCTTGCATTTATTCACAAACGGTTTCATTATTAAACCCCGATTTTCACTCATGATCCAATATCCCACCGGTGATAATGAAGCGTATTTGATTTGACTAAGGACTCTTACAGCCGCATTAAGTCACAACCGTTGATTGAAACGTGTTCACATTTATTTCGTAGCCACCAAAATTCAAAATGCGGTCGAATGTGTTATATTCTATCAATCTACTCAGTCCTATCTTTGTTATGTTTTCGAAACCCCACTCTGTTCTGTTTCATTCCGTTTCGTTCCTTTTGCTCATTCTCACTTCCGGATATCTACCCACAGTCTCATTCATTCCCATTTTATGATACATCCCCACAGCCATTGTGCTCATTCCTGAGCATTCAACCATTCTACTTCCATTTGAAACCCTCACGAAGGCAAATTTGTGAAAAACAGAGAAGTGAAATGGGTAAATTGCTAAGGGCAGAGCCGGAAGGACCGAAGTTTATAGAGGGATATCCACAAGCAAAAGAGATATTGAAGAAAGCAAAATGGCTGCGTTTTATTCAGAAATTCAGAGGTTACCACAAAGAAGTTACGAAAGCATTTGCAAGGTCGTTTGATGGCTCAGAAGCAGAAATTGGAGACCTCAAGTTTGCAGTCAATGAAGCATCAATAGCAACAGCCACGGAACTTCTTCAGGAGGGAGAACGTTGGTTCAAAAATAAAAGCATCAGTGATGAGGCATGGAGAACAATCTTACGAAACCAAGGTATGGACATAACTGTTTTTAAGAGAGGAATTCCTGTGCATGCATTGAAAGAAGAATGGGCCACTTTACTGCTAATTGTTCAGAAATTCATTACATGTGAAGGCCGTTTTGGGTCCATGTACATGTACCATACTAGGCTATTGATGAATTTTCTAGAAAACCAAACTCTCAATCTCCCATATTTTCTATTCAATAGCTTGAAGAAAATGGTTGTGACTATTCAAAAACACTTAGGAGATGTAGAGCCTCATCTATATCACCACGGCCTTATAAAAATTCTAATTGAAAAGGAGTTAAAGGAAAGAAAAGACACATGGGAACAATTTCTGGTTAGAAATTTCTTTGAGGAACCTCAGGAAATTCCTGAAGGTAGTTCAATAAGAACAAGTAGAAGAAAAAGAATAAATGTTGAAACCCAAATTACTCCTACTCAGGAAATTCCCGCAGCTAGCACAGCAAGAAGAAGTAGGAGGAAAAGAACAATTGATGAAATCCAAAACACTACTACTACTACTATGGAAAGAACTGATAGGGAAGAGAGATTGGTAAAAAGGAAGAAGAAGGAAATCAAAGGTAAGAGGCCAATAATACCAAAAGGGAAAGAAACTATTGAGGCTGTACATAAAACTCCTTCTTCTGAAGAAGAAGATCATCAATTGCTATCAGAAAGATTAGTTTATCTTCATAAACAGTCATCCATGCCCAAGAAGACAGAAAAAGGAAAACAAAAACAAAAGGATAGTGTACCACAGCGTGTGAGGAGAAGCAGCAGACTTAAGGGAAAATTGAGAAAAACGCAAATTAAGGGTCCTCATTTCATTGATTTGGGTGAGGAGACATCTGAACAGTCCCCAACTGACCATAGTCCATCTCAGTCAGTTAGTAAACCTGGTTCATTTCATTCCCAATCAGACAATGAGCATACTCCATCTTATTCTCAGCAAAATATTGATGTAAGCCCTCCTCGGCCAGATTTTGAACATAACTCTCCTTCACAACATTTTGGGGACAGCCCAATAAAAATGACACCTGAAATAGACCCCAAGCAGCAGGAGGTATATGACTATATAGAATCTTTGGAAAAGGCAGCCACAGGTCCAAGTACTTCTTCCATTCAGCCTCATACATTGCAGGATGATTTAGTTCAATCATTAAAACAGGAAATTTTTGAGCTGGAGCTTTTAAATAGGCACATCAAAAATGAAAATGAGACATTGAAAGAACAAGGCAAACTGGACAAAATCATCCATGATAATACTATGTTACATTTGGGAATATGGAAAAAGAAGAATAAGAAATTGAAAAGGAAATGCCAGAAATTGAGCAGAGCACTTGTAAATATCAAATTTAGATGCTTAATGAAGAAACCCAGAATGATGGCAGTACCAAGGAAGAAGAGAAGAGGATTGGATGTGTTGGCTGAAGTATCAAGGCACATGAACTGAACAAAAAGTATCAAAATTTTGGTTGCATGAGGACATGCAACACCTTCACAGTGGGGGTATGTTGAGTCCCAAATTTGCATCTTTTCCATACACTTTTCCATACCTTTTTCACTCACTTAACCCTCCCAAATTGTCAATATCATGTGCAAAAGAGCATCTAACATGGTTTTTAATTATATTTTTGTGTTTGCTATTTGATCTAGATTTTGTTCATTCAGCTGCGAAATCTTGCCACTTTCCGCAGCTGCTGCAACTTTCCGCAGCTATTTTGTGAAACTCTATGCTACAGGTGTCTACAAGGAAAACGAGCCACATGGGCAGGTCAGGAATGACGTGGACATGGTTCGTGTCCTATTGGTTCAAGAAAACTCATCCAAAGAAGCCACGGTCAAAGGCGTCCACATGGAAGTCAACCATGGAGTTTCATGTCGGCCGGACTCTGTTTCGTGTCACATGAAGACCCATACGGCCGTTTCTAAGCCTGCAGAGGTTAAATCGACATCTGTACAGGGTTCTAGAGTCGAATTCAAGCATCCACCTCTCATAGATCTACTTTCCAACACGGCCATGCTCCTATATCCGTGGATGTAGTGGTCTACGTGCTCTCCACTAGCATGAACTTTAGGAAACAGTTATAGTTTGTTGTTATATATAATGCGTTTGCATACGCATATGAAGTTAGTCGTTATTAGTGAATGTAGTCTCTGTTATCTTTTGATTAGTCTGCTCTGTAGTGATTACGCTGCACTTGTGCCGTAACATTACCATTCTGTAATGACTACTTTTTAATATGAGAAGACTCTGTTTTTCAACTTAATTCGTATTTGAGGACCGTTGCCAAGGCTGGTGTAGAGGGCCCCTGCTCAGCTAAGGTTTTGTGCATTAGTGTATAATTTTAATTTCATTCCATTGTGTCATAATCCATTCATATGTTCATATATTGCATTTGTTTCATTTCTGTTTATACACTTCCATAATTTCCCTTTCATTTCTGTCTTTCATGTTTTATGTTGATAATCACTGATCAGTGTTCTTGTTTCAGGTTATAGATAGGCAGCCCGGGCATTTTCATAGCTTTTTGACTAATGACATGGAACTAACATTGTTCTGCTGCTAATTTGCTTTTCATAGCTTTTTTTTAATTTCAGTATTGCTTTGTTCATTTCAGTTTTTCCTGCTTCAGTAGTTAAAATTTAGATATACTAATCTGCTCATAGCATCTTCAGTTGCCTCCGAAAGCCACAGCTGGACTGATGGTGAGGGATTGCATTATGAAATGTGTAGTTTAGTATTAGTTTCTTTTCTACAAATTTAGATATATTAAGCTGCTCATAGCATCTTCAGTTGCCTCCGAAAGCCACAGCTGGACTGATGGTGAGGGATTGCATTATGAAATGTGTAGTTTAGTATTAGTTTCTTTTCTGCAAATTTAGATATATTAAATCCTGCATGACATCTTCGGTTGCCTCCGAAAGCCACAGCTGGACTGATGGTGAGGGATTGAATCATGAGTGTATGGTTTAGTATTAGTTTACTTTCTGCAAATTAAATATCAATTACTCAAGTTGTTTATGATTACTTCCGAAAATCATAGCTGGACTAATGATGAAGGGTCAGAAGATAAATTGATGTAATCTGATTTAGATTTATTTTGTTGCAATTTTGAATTTCCTTAAGAATAGTTTCTTTTGTGTTTAGTTGGCAGCAAGAATTGTTTGGTTTTCATGCTCACTAGTTTACTGTTTTGATTTATTAGATTAGTAGCACCTTTTCATTTCAGCAGTACATTTTCATTTTCTTTCGAGTCTTTCCATTGTAAATTTCAATTTGCTTTTTAAAGTTTCAACTTGGTAAATCATTATAGGGGATATCACTTCCTTGAACAAATATAACCAAACTTATTTTCATTTTAGAATTTCCATTTCACCTTAGAAACCAAAAACGACAAAAAGTTAAGAAATAGGTTATCTTGCACATATAGTGCGCCGCACTTCATCAGCTTACGATTCCCGGATTGACAAATTAAATGCAGCAATTTAGGACACACTAAATTGACCAAACAGGTATCCTCATAATCTATTCCATCCACCAGAGAGAACCCCTTGGCCAAATTTTTTTCCTTGTGTTTCTCAAAACTCCCATATGCTACCCGCTTCACCTTGTATATCCACCTGGATCATATAAATAACTTGTCCTCTGGTCTTGGGACAACTTCCCATGTATTATTTTTATAATGGAGTCATACTCCTCTACCATGGCATCATCCCATATTGGTTTCTACATTTCTTCCTCGAATGAGGATGCCTCAGTCTCTATGCTCTTGACCATAAGAGCCATGTAGCCAGTGTACTAATCTAGGGACCTTCGCTTCCTACGTTGTGATGTGAATGATCCCACATTATCTCTAACATCATGCATCAACCTGTCACACTATATGGTGCATGTTATTTCATCTCTTGATGTCTCTGCATGAGTGGGTGCTTCCATTCTCTAATACTTATCTTGTAGTTTATCCACTTCTTGAGGTTGTTATTTTGGAGGTAATATCTTCTCATATGCATGAAACTCAAGCTCCCTCTCAAGGGAAATGGATTTTCCTTCATCTAATTTCATATATCTACAAAACACTCTCATTTTTTGAGATGGTAGGTACACCTGATAGTTGTGAGGTGTATCATTGCACCCCAAAAATATTCGAAACTTAGTTGTTGGTTTTTGGTTTTCCTGTTCATCCTTGGTAACATGACAGTAAACTGATGAACCAAAAATTGTAAAGTGTGCTACATCTGCATTCTTACCGAAAAAGCCTTCCTTTGGTGTACTCATCCTGAGGATCTGATGAGGAATCTTGTTCTGCACATACACATTTTTGTTGCATGCTTCTTCCCACAAGTGCCATGGTAGGCCTTGATCATGTAACATTTCCTGTGTAACTCCTGTAGTGATTCTTTTATTCCTTTCTACAAAATCATTTTTTTGTGGGTTATGGTTTCCTATCAACTCTTGGCAAATGCCTTCTGATGCACAAAAGTTCTTGAATTCATTCGAAAAATTTTCTTCAGTGTTTTCACTCATGAGAGCCTCCACTTTCATGCATGTGTATTTTTCAACAAGTGCTTTGAACTCACCAAATTTTTAGAACATCTGGTCTTTCTTCTACATGAATAATATCTAACACTCATGAAAAAAAAAATATAAAAAAATCACATAATACATTAGAAGAATTGTGAAAAGTGTATCACATTCATATATGTGATTATATATCCAATAATAAATCACAGACAAATATTAGTACAGAAGTGAATTTAAAATTCATCTATAATGAAGTTTCAAACATATAATGTAATAAAAATATGTCTGTCAATCTAGAAATCAAGACTTAATACAAGTGAATAGAAGTACCATATGTACGAAGTTCTACTCATGTAAATTTTTACACCATCATTTGGTCATCTAACCTGTTATTACTAGATGGACCAAAGTACACCATGTAAGACGAATTTTACCATAAGTAAAATTTCGTTCACTATGAAAAATAACTTAGTAAACCACATTTATTAAGTTGTTTATGGTCTAAACAGGAAACCCCATGATCCAGATTTATGCTGGAACACAACAAAATATAGAAATAACCATAAACATAGAAATACAACGTAAATAAGGCTTCATTTCATTAATATGAAATCACAGAAATATGCTTATAAACATAATGGAAATAAAATAGCTAGGGTGCTGTTAGCGAATCTCTGAGAAGAGATGTGGTGGCTACAGATCTCTGAACTATGTTGAAATGAGGCTAAGGGCCTATTTATTATGGAGAAACAATGGATAACTCTAAACGTCCAAAAAACTAACCATAGGAGATGAAGCGCCAAAACTATGGGCCCCGTTTGGGTAAATTGGTGTTTCAACTTCCCGGGGACATAACTTCGGCATACTATCTCCATTTGGGGCTTCAAAATGGCTTCAGAAGTTTACGACCTGAAAAACTGCTAAAAATAGTAAGTTGGGAGAAAACTGAAAGAGACAATGGTGGGGACCCAAATGGAATAGGTGGGTGGACACCAATATCCACCTGGGTCATTCCTCCCCCCTTAGGAAGCAATGGTCCCCATTGCATTGAGTTCCTCCATGAGATGAGGAAACTTCTCTTGAACTTGGTCCCTAGTGAACCACTTGCCTTGGTGCAGGAGTTGGCCAGCTTTGACAACCTGATACAGTTGGATCTTCTATCGGTGAGTGTTCTTGATTTGCATTTCCATGATACAGTCTATGGTGGCCTATTCCATGCAATCTGGGTTTAACTCTTTTGGTGTGAGTTCTTCTGCAATGTCAGAGGTGTCCAATAGAGGTGGGAAGTAGGGATGAAGGTGGTCTACATTGAATATTGGGTGCAGACCAAGGAATGGTGGAATACTAAGCTCGAAGGCATTGTTCCCTACAGCCTTTGTGATGGTGTACGACCCATATCGAAGCAGGCGAATCTTGCGGTGGGGTCCAGTGAGGCACTCCTTATGCAAATGTAGCCACACGTTTTTTCCCACCTGGAAGTTGTGCGGCACCTGATGTTGATCATGTCGTTTCTTGTACTTAGCATTGGCTCTGTCCAATATGTCATGAACCTGTTGGTGGATGTGCTGAATGCACTCGATGAATTTTTTTTCTTTGTCAGCTTCAGACTGGACATGAGCCGAATCAGCCTGAGTAGCTGCAAATGGCATGGCTACGTCAATGGGACATAGTGGCTGGAATCCAAAGCCCACCTAAAAGGGGCTGTGGCCGGTTGAGCTGTGGAGAGCTTGGTTATAACTGTGTTATACATAGGGAAGGCTCTCATCCCATGTGTGTGGATTCTTTGAATTGTAAATGCGCAAAATGTGTACAATCATCCTGTTGACGACCTCTGTCTGGCCATCAGTTTGGGGATGTAAAGCTGTGGACTTGGTGAGCATGGTGTCCAACATTGACCAGAGGCTGGACCAAAATGTGCTGAGGAACTTGCTATCACGATCTGATATGATAGACTGTGGGATCGCAAAGTGCACCCACACTCATTCAAAGAATAGTTTAGCAGTGTCTTATATTGTGATATTCTTCTTACAAGCCGCCATAATGGCCATCTTTGAGAATCTGTCGAGGTCCATGAAAACACAGTCGTTTCCATGCTTAGTAGAAGGAAGGCCTGACATGTAATCCATGGAGATGGATTCCCAAGGTCGACTAGGGGTAGGTAGCGGAGTATAGAGCCCTTGCTTCTTGATGTTCAATTTGGCAATGGCGCAAGCAATGCAAGATCTGATGTACTTCTCGACATCCTATCAAAGGTTCGGCCAATAGAAATACTTCTGCAGTACTGCCACTGTTTTCACGACCCCAAAATGCCCATCAAATTGACTGTAGTGCGCTTCCCATATCATTTTTGCACGTTCACTTGAAGGAACACGAAGGTGTCCCAAGTGACATAATAGTGCATCTTGGAGGTGAAAATTTGGAACTTGCATACCCCCAAGGGTGCCTTGTATGTGTAGCTTAATTCTGGATTGCTCTTGTAGAGAAGCGGCCAATCAAAAGTCTCATGCCCACAAGAGTTGAGAACGGGTGTTATGGCCATGATCGGTGGTCGGCTGAGGCAGTCTGCAACATTATTGGTGCTACCCTTCTTGTACTTGATGTTCAAATGTTATTGTTGCAGATATGTGGACCACTTTTGATGGAAATCATTTTGTAACTTCCATTGTGTTTGTATGAACTGCAGGGCTCGATGGTGTGTGTCGATGATTGTCTCCTTCCCCAAAATGTAATGCTTCCATTGTCGACAAGCCTGCACAATGGAATAGATTTCTTTTCCATAAGTGGGATACTTTCGAACTGTGTCGGAAAATGTCTCACTATGATATGCCATTGGATGCCCTTGTTGAGTAAGAACTACCCCAATAGCATAGTCAGAGGCATTTTTCTCGATCTCAAATGGTTGTTACAAGTCTGGTAATGTGAGCACTAGGGCAGAACAGAGGCGATGTTTCAATTGTACGAATTCCTTCTATTGAGATTCCGACCAACAGAATTTTTCTTTCGCTCTTCCCTTGGTGACTTGACTCAAGGGCCAAGTGATATGAGAGAATCCCAACATGAACCTGCAGTAGAAATTAGCAAGACCCAGAAAGCTGCGAAGCTCTGTTAGGGTGGTTGGGGCTGGCCAATCCCGAATGACTTGGATCTTAGCTAGATCCACATGCACCCCCCTTTCATCAATAATGTATCCTAGATATTTAACCTGGGTCATGCCAAAAGTGCACTTCTCCAAATTGGCACACAACTTGTGTTGCTACAGTGTTTGGAGGACTTCTCGGATGTGGTGGTGGCGCTCTTCCCAAGTTTGGATGAAGATCAGAATGTCATCTAAGTATACAAGTACAAATGAGTTGGTGAATGGACGCAAGATTTCATCCATAAACCTCATGAAGGTTGCGGGAGAATTTGTCAATCCGGAAGGCATGATGAGCCATTCGAAAAGGCCCTCCTTAGCTTTGAAGGTGGTCTTCCACACATCAAAGGGTTCGATTGGTACCTGGTGATACCCAGACTTCAAGTCGATATTGCTGAAATATTTTTCCCCTTCGAGTTGGTCCAGAAGGTCATCAATCCATGGGATTGGGTACCTATTCCAGACAGTGATCTTGTTCAGCACTTGATAATCAATACAGAGTCTCCAAGTCCCATCCTTCTTCTGTACCAACACGATCGAGCTCCCACGGGGCGATGAACTTGGTCGGATGTGACCTTTCTATAGCAGCTCCTGAATTTGCCTCTTGATTTCATCATTCTCCATAACAGAGCGCCTATAGATCGGTCCATTGGGTAGCGATGAACCTGGGGTCAGCTAAATGGGGTGCTTGACTTGACAGTGTAGAGGCACCCCTGTGGGTGAGGTGAAGATGTCCCCGTACTCCTCCACAACCTTGTCCATTTATTGTTGTCATGCAAAGGATCCATGTCTGGAGGTCGTGGCCATAGTCTTCTTCTTTTCTTGGGGGTGGATCATCAGGAAAAAAAATTTCCTGGTTTGGGAAATGAGCTTACTGCATTGTTTTGCAGTAACCAAAGAGATAGTGGGAGGCGGTGGTACCTCTGGTATCCTATACAATCTATTTCCCAAAGTAACAATAACAGCGCAAGGCCAGGACTCATACATAGCATGTCACTTCCAAAAGTATGGTTGGCCTAATAATACATAAGAAACATCAATAGGATCAATGTCACACAATACCTCATCCATTAAGGGCTTGATACTATAGGGAAGGCAGCACTGCTAGCTGACGCGGAGATCCTGTCCTTGGTGAAGCCACCCGATGGTGTTTGGTTGTGGGTGCATTGTGGTTGGCAAGCCCAACCCCTTCACGACATCTGCTGAAATGATGTTCTTTTGGCTCCCATTTTCGATAATGAACCATAGCGGGGAACCCTTTACCCACATTTGGGAGTGGAATAGACGCTCTGCCTCCTCTGGATCTTCTAGTTCCTCCTTCTAGATCTTCGTAGTGGCAACAGTGGCATTGGGCTCCGCATCAATAATCTTCTTCCCTTTGTCATTCACCTTGTTAGGTTCTGATTCAGAGTCGGAGCATGCATCTAATTCAGAAGCCCTCATCTCGGTCACCAGTAACTGCTTGGCCTGACACTTGCTTGTGTTGTGAGTGGAGCTCTTATGGAACTCACACCACTTTCCCGTGTCCTTCTTTGGCTTTGCAGTGTTGTTCTTTTCTTGTGTCTTGGGCTACCATGCCTTGGCTTTGTCCTTTGTTCTACGGTTTGGGAGCACCTTTCCCTTGCTTTTGATTTGCAATCCAAAGTCTTGCTTCTTTTGTTTGAATTTCTACTCAATCTTGGCAGCGTACCGGTATGTCGTACCAAGTGAGGAGATGTCGAGGAACTCCATTTCCTCCTGAATTTATATGTGCAGACAACCGTGATACTTTAGCACCAAATGTTTCTCTGAATATTTGATACCCAAATTTTTGCGCAGGGTATGGAACAGATTTGTTAGCTCATGCACATCTTGATCCCTTTGTTTCCGCAGTGTGGTCCATTGTATCTACCTATCCTCATATCTCCCCATGAGATAGTATTGTTCCTTGATGGCATCTCAGAAATAATTCCAAGTGGGTACGACTGAGAACGAAGAGGGTTATGTCTCGTCCTTTTTCTCACAGTAGGTTTCCCACCAGTCCTTGACATGGGGGGTAGCTTTGAGGAGTGCAAAAATAATCTTCTCCTGGTCAGAAAAATCATGAACCAAGAAATATCCTTCTAACAGATTCAACCATCTATCTACGGCATTTGCATCTATCTGACCCTCAAATATGGGAATTTCAAATTTTACTTGTACCTTAAAGGGAGTCGTGCCTCCAAAGTGGCTGCTGGATGCAGATGCATCATCGGTGGGCAGTCGTTGAAGGATCTGGGCAAAGTTATCCATCATTGCACTCCTTTGTTTTTCGAGGGCCTCCTCGAGCAATATTTTGATAGGATCTCCTACTCCCTCATCTTTCTTTTCATCCCCCATGGGCGTCTGTCAGGGTTTGCGGGGCTGATCTTGCAAAGGTTCCACTAGATCGAGCCCTAACTCCTTATAGCCTGACCTCATTGGGGACATGAAAAGAAGGATCAAGAAAAAGCAGACTGCTCTAATACCATTGATCCAGATTTATGTAGGAACAAAAAAAAATACATAGGAATACAACGGAAATAAGGCTTCATTTCATTAATATCAAATCACAGAAATGTGCTTACAAACATGATGGAAATAAAATAGCTAGGGTGCTGGTATCGAATCTCTGAGAAGAGATGTAGCAGTTACAGACCTCTAAACTGTGTTACAATGAGGCTCAAGGGCCTATTTATTATGGAGAAACAATGCAGAACTCTAAACGTCCAAAAACCTAACCCTAGGATATGAATCGCCAAAACTATGGGCCCCATTTGAGTAAATTGGTGTTTCAACTTCCCGGGGACGTAACTTTGGCATACTATCTCCATTTGGGGCTTCAAAATGGCTCCAGAAGTTCAGGACCTAAAAAACTGCTAAAAATAGTAAGTTGTGAAAAAACAGAAAGAGACAATGGTGGGGCCCCAAGTGGAATAGGCGAGTGGACACCAATATCCACCTGTATCACCCCATGAGAAAATATTAAATAAATCCACATTTGTTTGATTTTCCTCAAGGAATAATTAGTTAAACAATAGTTTAATTAACATTCCTAGTCATATTTAACCCAAAACAGGAAAATTAATTAGATAAATGATTATTTATCTTATTTTTTTCTAGGAATAATTATTTAAACCTTATTTAAATAATATTCCTTATTAAATGTGACTAAATCAATTATAAATAATTAAATAACCCATTATTTATTTGATTATTACTCAACCACGTCCTTAAAATAATAAATAAATTGTTTATTTATTTATTATTTACAAATAAAGGGGTTTGACCCAAGTCAAATTCTTTTTCCCTCCAACAAATATAATAAAAGATTCCATAAAAGTTGGATCTAGAATTGGTTAATAATATTTTAATTATGCACTAATATCTAGACTAACTCAATATTTTGTTATAAATAGAAGGGTTTTTCCATTCACTCACTACCTTTTGTGGCCTAAAGATCACTCTGGATCAGTACTTTTGGCCTGACTTTGATCCACCATCATTGTCATATTTTGTTACCATTTTTCTTATGAGCTCCCTTTGAGTTCCATTTTTGTCTAGATTTTCTACACCATCAAGAAAGAGGGATTTTAGATCTCAAGTGCTGAGGACTTACAAGAACCCATCCCATTGAAGAGGACTGGTAACATCTTTCTATGTTCTCCTCCCAGGTGTCATAAATACAAAGAATTCTTTAAAACATTCTTGTTTTTTCTATTAGATGCATGGAGTAACTCTTGCTTTTATTTAATTCTTAATGTCTTTTAATGCATAGATCTAGATTTTGAAGCATTTATCTTGGTCAACTAATTGAACATCTAAATATATTGGCAACCATCTTTGCCATTAGGGCTATTTGTTATGCGTGGCTAAAGTGAGCCTTTTTCGTACGCTTGCAATTAAGGTTCATACTAACAATTGGTGACTCCACAAGGGTTTACGATTATGGCCTCTGTCATTTTTAAGATCCACGCATATCCAGTTGCTTCAAACCCTAGGATTTCTATTCAGCTTCTTGTTTTTCTTTTATTGATGTTGTTTTTAACCTATAAAACCCTAAAACGTTGAAAATTGTAACTTCCGTGTGCTTTCAGACCTATTGCGTAGGTGATAGGCACTAGCCATAGCTGAGACGAAAAAATTTTCTGAAACCTGCTCCCGAGAGTGTTGGAAGTGCAGGTCACACCTTTTGGGCCAAAACCTGTGACCTCTGTAGAAAATAGGTCAAAAACTGCGACCTGGACTTTTTGTAGGAATTTTTCTGAGATTTTTCTGGGTTTGTCTAGGCCTCTATTCGAGGTTGGATAACCTCCGTCTCTTCCCATTTTAGACCTATAATTGTTCTGTTTTACTCAAAAAAGTGGGAACCTAGCCCCCTTGGGCTTTAATACCCTCCACCTTTTGTGGAAGAGTTTTAGTTGTTGCAGGTCGTCTGAAATTTCAGAGTTTTCAGCCATTTTTCAGATCTAATACCTTACCTTAAGATCCACTTTAGATTGGCTATTTATCTATCCAAAACACCTCCTTTTAGTTTTGTTTGGGTTTTCCACTATGGTCCCCTCCGCTTCCCTCCAAGTTATATCCTTTCGCCACCTCATTTACAACAATTTTTCCTCTATTTTTTTGTTGTTTTTGTGCACCTATTTCTAGCAGATCTGACCTTTAGATCATTGTCCCTCCTGAATTTAGATCTATTAGCTATTTTGTGTGTTTCGACTAGATTTTTACCTGCCTACAGACTATTTGTTGAAAGGCCCACCTCCTTGGGTTTAAATTAATGCATAATTAGCTGTTTATTTTTTGTTATTTCAGTTTCATATATTGTTATATGCAGGTTTATTTACAGTTATACAACACACTTTTTTGTTTTTTTCTCTACAAACTTCTGGGTTTAAAAATTAAAATTTACACACTTAACACACACACCCTAAGTGAAGAAGAGTGTGGTTAACACTGCCAAGCAAAGACTTTAAAAATTGAAATCAATTGATCCTACACCTCTTTTCCCTTCTTTCAACATTGTAATCAGTTGATTCTGCACCTCTTTGCCCTTGTTGGTCTCTCTTCCCTTTGAGCCGTGTTTGTGCCTTCACCATTGTGCCACCAAGGAATTTATCCCAGAGACTTCTTGCCCTTTATCCTAAGTTTCCAGTAGGAATACTTACTCCCACGCATAGGATTTGAGTTATTCCTCCACAAAGTCCGCACTCTGACTCCTCTCCTAGTTCATTAGGTTCCCCTTCTAGTTCCATCCCTGGTTCTCCCCCTGTCACCATCCCCATGTCTAATTCAAGACCTAATGCTGGTGGTAGTCCCGGCCCTAATGCTGGGAATACGACTAGTGGGACCACAACAAGAACTACCCTGGCTGCGCCCTTGCTCCCCTGTATGGAAGGCCTCAGTCTTCCCAATTTTAACTAGTTGATAAATAACCCTATATACCATGACGCTCATTGGCTTGCTATGCTAACCAAGCTCCCTTCTGGCATCCCCAAGTTTGAAGGTCTTGCTGGAGAAGGTCCTACAAATCATGTTCTATCTTTCCACGTGTGGTGTTCATCTAAGTCCATTACTGATGACTCTATTCAACTTCAGTTGTTCCAATGTACGCTTACTAGCAAAGCTTCTATGTGGTATGTTGATCAAGCCTCATCCTCTCATACCACCATTGCGACTCTTGCCCAGTATTTTTTTTCTTATTTCCAGCTTCCCCTTCGTTATGAAACTAGTACCAAACTTTTGACTTCTTTTCGTCAATCGTCTATGACCTGCCTATCCGATCATGTCCAGGAATGGTAGAGAAGAAAGAGCCTATGTCGAGCCCCTACCTTCAAAGAATGTGTCTACATGGACTGGTTCATTAGATCTCTTGTCCCTGCTATAGGCAAAGATGTCGCATCACATTTCCCTCAAACCAAAGAAGCCACTCTCCAAATTGCGTTAAAATATGACCTGATCTACGCTCAATCAGGTTATGTTTATACCATTCTACCTGATCTTCCTAGACCCGGCGGTGCCAACGCACCAGGGGAATCTCATGCCACTGACAGTATCATTGTAGCTCTCTCTCATCCATACACTCAGCTTCCCATGGGCTATGGTTTCCCTCAGGGAGGGGCCAACACCTCCTCCACTTTTCCCCCTCCCGGTCGCATGTATCTAGGATATGACATGCCTCCTCCTTTTTCCCAACCTCTTGTTTACCACAATGTTACCCAACCTCCTTATTATCCATATCTACAGCTTGGTGCTCTAGCTCCTCAAGCATTAGCACCTCCTCCTCCCTTACCTTCTCAACCCCCGAAACAGCAGCCACCACTCCCTCAGGAGTAGGTGTATGCATAGCAGGGTGCGACTAATCCTCCTCCTTCCAAAAAGAAGAGGAAAGGCACTCAAAATCAATCTACCCCTAGTAATCCTGGAAAAAATCCTCAAAGTAATGCACCTAACACTGCTAACCAGCAACAGGGCACTCATCCCAAGTAGGAGAGGCCTGTTCGCATGAATAAGCCTTGTTCTTGTTGTGGTGTTTATGGTCATTACACACAATATTGTCCTCTTTTACCATAGATGTGGAAAATGTGGGAGACTCAAGCAACATTACAAGGACATCAAGCCTCCCCTTCCATCCCTCCCAATGCTACACCTAGTCATCTGGCTTTGTTTACTAATCCTTTCCGTGAGCAAGGATTCGTGGCTACCCAAACACCTGAAGGTCAGGTAGCCACTAAACCTCGTTCATCTGGTACCTCCAATTACCAGATTCTCATGATGAATTCTAACCAACCTATAACCGTAGACCTCAAACTTCAGACTTGCTTCCGTCAGTACAACAAGGCTCCCGCTACGTCTGTCCCCGAGCCCCCTTCTTCAAGTTCTACAGAGCATCTTTTGACACCTAATGGTCCTTTGCAGATCCCTCAGCCTAAGGTGGAGGTTCATACCAAGATCCCTAAGGGACCATTACATCGAAACATTTCTTTTGGCAAAGCTACCCATTCGTATAGCATATTAGATGATGTGGCACAATCTCCTGCCAACATCTCAACGTTGAAACTCTTCCAGTCATGCCCTTCACAACGAAAATCTTGACTATCTGCCATGGGCATTATAGATCCTTCATATGATCGATTGATCGTCTTCGATGTTTACTGGTTAGAACATCCTCCTCTTCCTGCTTTCGTCACCTTCAAAATCCTAGTCAAGATCTAGAATGCCAACGTTTCTCGTTGTATCATTGATGAGGGGCATCCACCTTTGTGATGTCTTCTTTGGTTTGGAAGAAACTTAGATTGCCTAAGTTGTCCCCTTCCACTATCACTCTCCAAGTGTGGGATGGCCATGCCTCCCAGCTCATTGGCCTATTCCACAATTGTCTTATTACTCTTGCGGGCAAGACTGTTTGCGTTGATGTAGAATTCATTGACACCCCCTTAGATTACAACATTCTATTGGGTCATAGGTACACCTATGCGATGTATTTTGTAACATCTGTGGTCCACCGCAATATTTCCTTTCCCCATAATGGAAATATAGTCACCATCAATCAGTTGACATATTACGAACCAAAGTCTCAGACCTCCCCTGAGTCCATCATATCTTTGGTGGCTAATAAGAAAACTGTCGACCCCTTGACCAGTGTCTCACCTACTATCTACAAAGACTCCTCTTTGCTTGGTGAATTCCCTGGTCTTCCTCCTCTTGTCTCTGATCCCAGATCATCAAATGTTTGCATGATGCAATCTTCTCGGGCTTCCCTCAAGCGGCCTGCTTCAGCTAGTCAGCAGCCTCCCCTCCGTAGCCTACTGCTAGCCCTTCGATTCAGCCTTCTAGACCCCCTCCTCCTATCCCTTCACCTACAACTGGTATCCATGAGCCTCTCTACCCTCCTGGAACTATTCCTCTAGGCCTTAACCATCACGGAGCCATCCTGCCTATCCATTACCCCTCTGATTAGATATCATTCCTAGCTCCCCCTCCTGGAGTGTTCTCAGTACCTGTCATGGCTACCCTATCTCTTCCTAACCTGACCTTGGAGATTCCCATATGTTACCTCGATTCCCTAGCCACTAACCCACCTCGTCAACCCAAACCTTATCTTTCTTTGACCCCAGTTCAGCTGGTCCCCATGACTTCTCCCGCTACTACAGTGCCTCAGCCACCTCAACATGAACCTTCTCCTGTTGCAACAGCTTCAGGTAAAAAGGGAAAATATCGTAAGAGGGCATCAAAGGACAAGGTTACCTCAACTGAACCTGCTCCTCCTCCACCCCCAAAGCCTTGTGATTTGTGTTAGGTCATTGGTCATGCCACCCATACCTGTCCTGAGTTTCCCCGTATCAAGCCCATGGTAAATGTTTCATTCCATGAGTCTATGGTCCCTGAAGCCTTTGTTTCTTCCTCAACTGCAGCCAAGAACCCTAAGAATATTCACACCAACCAACCTTGTGCTTTGTGTGATCTCCATGGCCATTATTCTCACCGTTGTTCTTGCCTTATGCATTACTGTGCCTCTTTAGAGGTAGTTCAGGAGTACGAGATTGAACAGAACCAATCCGCCCCTCCCGTCCTTGTGCAGTATGTGGCAGGCCAGCTTAAGGATTTACCTAATCACATTGACAGTACCCCTCCTGATGTCAAGACGATGAAGCCCATGGCCACCATCCTCTACCTTTCATCATCCATGAGACCCTCAGTGGAAACTCCCTTTGAAACTTACCCTTCCATTTCACTTGACCTCCCTTCAGCGATCACCCTGGGCTCAACATCGGTGGATCCCTTATTTTCTTGTTCTTCCATCATCCCTCGTGATGATGCGCATGTGAACATTTCTTCTCATGATGATAAGTCAGGTAGCTTCGTCGCGTCATGTGGTCTCCCTTCCTCTAGTCACTCCATCTTCTCTAGTGATGATGACATCATGGAAGCCATGTCCACCCTTGACTTCACCTTTCCCGCCCATAAGTGGGATGGCACCATTCATTTCTATGGTGAATTCTGTGGCCTGAGCACAAGATACACCTCCGGTAGCTCCCACACACCACCTAACTGTCGGCATGTGAGTAGTAGACATCCTACCGAGATCACTCCCTCTCATAGTATTTTCTTGATTTCTACTTTTCGCTCAGGTTGCCAGCATTGTTCATTATCCTCCCATTTATTATCTTGTGGCACCTTTCAGATGGACCTCCTATCCACACCTTATATCGGTTATGCCGATGGTGCAAGTCGCTACTCCCGGAATCTAGCCTCAGCAGGTTGGGCCATTTTTACCCCCTTACATTCGATTGTTCTCTCGAACGGTGTATGCATTGGTATTGCCACTAATAATCAAGCCAAATATTATGCAGTGCGAGGTTTATTATCCGATGCCCTTTCCCATCGCACCCTCCAATTCATGTTCGTTTAGATTCCCTGCTTCTTGTCATGCAATTGAATGGTGTATATCGTGTGCATAATTCTTTTCAGAAGATATCTACGAGTGAAGCTTTTGATGCGTGAATTTGATATCATTCAGTCATGTACCTAGAGCACAAAATCACTATGTAGATATCATTGCAAACAATATTCGATATTGGCATTTAGCACATGCATTTAACAGAAGACAATAACATAGAAAACCATCAAAAAAATGCATATCCATAATATTTTCCGTATAACATGTTTAAGAGTCCATCAACTCTAATACATATGACATGCCCCTAGCATGTTACAAAAAATCAAAACTGGGGGCACCACCTACCCCTACAAACTAATCACTATCTGGAGGATCCCTAGCCAATGGCTCTGCTCCTGTAGCTTGTATATCATGCATCCCCTGTCTGGCCATCGCCATGCATCACATGACCCCTCGCCACTCTGAGGGTAGACCAATACATGGCTCTATGTACTGGTCATCCAAGTCTTGCTAGTCACACTCTGAAACACCAGTCAAAAGCCTTTCACATCTACGATGGATGTCTTCCAAGAAGGCTGTTGCATCCTCATTTTGTGGCGCTCTCGATCCAATAGGTCCTGCAGCTCCTGATGCTGTAGGCCATCCCATATACTCGGCTGGCTTTATTGGTGCTTTATCTATATACCAAAAGTGAAAAAATCAGTAGCATATACAATATTCTAAAAATTCACATAAAATATTAGCAATTTTTCACTTACCATCAGGCCCCCATACTCGACCAGGTGACAGTGTCAAATCCAGGTCCCCATGATAACTCATCCCACTATAGGGATAGTCATCTATGTACAATGGAATCTGATCCAAATGAGCAAAAAACATAGGTCGGAACACCCGTCCGACCGCCCCACATCCTCCTCTACACAATATTTCCCCCCACTGGCACATCCTGGGCTCCCTCGGGGCCCCATCCTAGAGCTGTATACGAGGTCAAAGTGTCGGGATCTTCTGGAAGAAGAGCGAGCACAAAAATATACCATATGCACAGTCATGGTTCACTTATCGCTTGCATACCGAAAACTATCGTTTCAATGACGACAGCATCATCTGGGCCCACCCATAGTAGGTACCACTCAACACACTCTCCACAAGAATCATCTGCCCTCTAGTGATGTGGTGGAGTGCCTGGTTTCCTAGGATCCACAGCACCGCTGCGGCCACAACGCAGGTCTCTAACCTCTCTAGATCCCCGATGGGTATCTGTGTCCCCCTTGACATGAAAACATGGTCGACAATGGTGCTCTAAAAACTCCATGATGTTTCACCCTCACGGTAACACTGGCTGAGTATTATTGACCATCCCAAGTGGTGGGAGACCAGTTAGAAAATATATATCATAGACCGTCAACTCAATCCGATGCCCCTACACTATAAAGAACTCATGGTCTGGATCCCAATAACTGAAAATATGTGCCAACAAGTGATTTCAAGCTTTCATAAGAGGGTTTTCGACAAAATTCAGAACCCCAAACCTAGCCAATGTAGTACAGACACCCTCATCCTCTCAGATCTTTGACCGTAATGTGCCCAGATCTCTCTCTCTCTATTTGATCCATAATTTTTCCATATCTACACAAAAAAATCATATTTATCAGTGTACAGATAGGAAAAACTGTATCCAAACATAAAACCCAGTTCTCAGCCAAAAAATAGCATAGAAAAACCCCTCTCTGACAGGTCATACTTTTTAGGCCCAATCTCGGGATAGGTCGCAGTTTTCTACCCAAAACCTACTACCCATGTCGTAGTTTTTTCCCCAAAAAGTGCGACCCACCCGTGAAGAGGATCAAGGGTCTATTACTGAGCTCTGGGGACCTAAACTGAACTTTCAATCCCATGAAATGAAAGAGTAGGGTTAGGCCTCTTACCTGCAACTGACGGATCTCGATTCCAACAATCGATTTGTCCGCTACGATCGCCGCAATATTTACAACCTCCTCTCCTCTCTACATTCACCACAACTCCACCTGCAAATGAGTGAATTTGGAAGGGAAATGCCTTATTAAAACAGAAACCCTTGATTTTTCTTTCGCCTATAGCGCCTAAACTATAGTTTAGTTTGAAAAACCGTTTGTACCATTGGAAAGCTCTCACCGAGCCCTCAAATGGGTATCTGTTAATTTTTTGTGATTTGATACATCACCACGACACATTTCACCCACGAAGGGTCACTTCACCACTCCTCAAAATTGAATTTCTTCACTTGCAACACTTGTACTTGGGGCACCACTTTGCATCCATACTTGTTCATGCCCATGTCGATTTTCATCCTGAGTAACCTTCTTGTACTCATGTATTTATGGTCCCCACTAGACCTTCCATGTGTGGCAGCATCATCGAGTGGCCCTTTTTTAGAGCATCTCAGTCGAGTCATAATCGCATCCATGGATTCTATCTCAAGTCCCTTTCTATCCCTCAATAGTCCTCCATCCTTCATTGCTTGGTTCCTCTCTCATGTCTCCCATTATGACCTTCAGTCCTACTATCCCCTATCCCATATGATATTGTGTCATTCACTACCACGTCATCCGTGCCCTTTATGCTTTAACAATGGAAGTCGTCCGCCTGCTACTCAGTAACCCCCATTTCATCATCATCCTTGGTGTCAATCCATGAATCACTCTACTATTTTCTCTCGTGCCTTAGTTGAGGATCCTTTATTGACTCACCTATGGAAGACCTCCTTCTGTCGACATCAGATCATTCATTCTAGAAGATAGGTCTAAAGGGTAGTGTACCTTGGTTCCAGCTTCCACTTGTGTTCAGTGCCTTAGATCAGGAAAAGGGACTCCTTATTTCCCTTTGACTTGATTGTTTCTCAGCGCCAGCTCCCTACAACATGATCGAGATTTGTATACTTTAATGGTTCAGTGATGCAAAAAATGATATCAGTGATTCCTGGGTATGTGTGAGATGTTTTCAGACCTCATGAGGGGGTGGCCCTTCAGGTAGACCCCCACATGCCCAAATGACCTCTTCATCATAGCCTTTGATGCAGCTCCATAGATTTGACGATGTTGGCCTCAGCCGCTTGCAACACATTTTAGTTTGCATGTATCAGTTAGATTTTCAGATCCCTTCACTGTTTAGAGGGGCACATTTGTTGTATTTATATCTTATGTACTTAGATATTATTGTATAAGTTCTGGTTGTTATCCCAGGCATAGTATGTATGTGGGATTCATTATCATGTTTTTACCTGGTTCATGTTTATGCCAGCATGTACTATATTGTTCATTCCCTTGTTTACTGGATGCATTATTCTTTGTACTTTGTCTCAACAGGCATAGGTATGCCTCCCCCGCCACCTATAGCACAGGTAATCACTCATAAAAGAGACTTGTTGCACCTGTAAGTCTCGCCTCCTCAGGGTATAGTCCTCTAGCACTTTGGTCTACCTTATATTTCTCTCTCTCTAACTTCCCCTTCGGTATCTAGTGAAAGAGTTCTTACAATGTACTTCGATCATATGATTAGCTCCTAATGCTCGCACACTGGGGGAAAATATGTTACATCATTTTTTGTTCATCTATCCTATTACTATTAGATGGACCAAAGTACACCATGTAAGACCAATTTTACCCTAAGTAAAATTGATTTCACTATGAAAAATAACTTAGTAAACCACATTTATTAAGTTTTTTATGGTCTAAACAGGAAACCCCATGAGGAAAGATTAAATAAATCCACATTTGTTTGATTTTCCTCAAGGAATAATTAGTGAAACATCATTTTAATTAATATTCCTGGTCATATTTAACCCAAAATAGGAAAATTAATTAGATAAATAATTATTAATCTTATTATTTTCTAGGAATACTTATTTAAACCTTCTTTAAATAATATTCCTTGTTAAATGTGACTTAATCACTTATAAATAATTAAATAAATCATTATTTATTTGATTATTTCTCAACCACATCCTTAAAATAATAAATAAATCATTTATTTATTTATTATTTACAAGTAAAGGGGTTTGACCCAAGTCAAATTCTTTTTCCCTCCAACAAATATACTAAAATATTCCATAAAAGTTGGATCTAGAATTGGTTAATAATATTTTAATTATGTACCAATATCTAGAATAACTCAATATTTTGTTATAAATAGAAGGTTTTTTTCCATTCAATCACTACCTTTTGTTTCCTAAATATCACTCTAGATCTATACTTTTGGTCTGACTTTGATCCACCATCATTGTCATATTTTGCTACCATTTTTCTTATGAGCTCCCTTTGAGTTCAATTTTTGTCTGGGTTTTCTACACCATCAAGAGAGAGGGATTTTAGATCTGAAGTGCTGAGGACTTACAAGAACTCATCCCATTGAGGAGGACCGGTAACGTCTTTCTATGTTCTCCTCCCAGGTGTCATAAATGCAAAAAATTATTTAAAACATTCTTGCCTTGTCTATTGGATGCATGGAGCAACTCTTGCTTTTATTTACTTCTTAATGTCTTTTAATGCATAGATATGGATTTTGCAGCATTTATCTTGGTCAACTAATTGCAAATCTAAATATATTGGCAGCCATATTTACTATTAGGGCTATTTGTTATACGCAGTTAAAGTGAGATTTTTTCGTACGCTTGCGATTAATATTTATACTAACATAAACTGACAGTAGATATCTACTCCTCTTCACTTTAAAGAAATTTTATGAGTAAAATAGTGCAACATCAATTAAACAGCTTCAAATGTGAAAAGATAACGGACTGTGTTCCATTAATTTATCAAAGCATTCACAAACTTACAATAGTGCATTCTTTGAGAATGTTTTTGAAAAATTTCTTGACCCTTCTCTAAATGAATGAGAGGGGTTTAAATACTAAACTAACTATGTTTTAAAAATAGATAATTACCAAAAAATAGAGGAGGTTTCAAACAACCATCCTCGTAAGAAAAAATTTAACTACAATCTAGGAAAATAAAGTAACAATATGACTATGAATTCTGATCTTTCATTTGGATTTGTTCCCGAAGTCGACAAATATATAGCATGGGATTGAGCTGAGCTGGATGTGAAATCCTCAATCTGACCTATCCCTTGAATACTGCATTTGAGAGTGTTGGCTGCAATATTCTTGTCGAATCTGTTAAATAGTGCAGGGTCTAGTACTGATGATAAGGTTTGATCAAAAAATTCCAATAATATTCTTGATCAAATTTATTTGCTTGTTTAATCGTTTCATCCTGCATTTCTACCTTTTGTTTCCATTGTGTTTCCAGCTGTTTGACTTCTGAGAGCAATTCAGAAGTGTACTCTTTGATAAGTTCTTAATTCAAAATTTGTTCACATACAGATTCAATAATCTCCTTTTTCAACCTTGATGCTTTTTTTGCTGCTTTCTCTTCTTGGTTTATCTATGCTTTCCAATCCTTGAATAAGATCTCCTTGTGGAATTTATCTACCTGAGGTAGATCAGCTTCCTTTCCTGAGTCTGATGCTTTCCATTAAATGTGTTCATTGATTTTCTTCTCGGTTTTCTGACATTGAAGTTTCTGGATAACTACTTGCTGGATCAATATTTCACTTGAGTCACAATAAGAGATAGTGATAGAATCTTGTTGGAAAAATAATTCTTGTCGCTGCTTTAATTTAGCATTCACATCCAATGCTTCGTTTATGAATTTCTCTAACTATGGTTGGCTTTTTAATATGTTCATTTCTACTTGTAGTTGTCTTTTCTTTTCCGCGAGTTGTACTTGATGCTGTAAATTAAGAATTTTGGAATCATTTTGAAATTGGACTATTTTCAATTCCATTTGCTCGTTGGAGTTAGAATTTTCTTTCTCTAACAATTTCTCTAATTTTTTTATTCTATATTCTCTCTTCTTTAGTAACATTTTAGCCTCAGTGGCTTCATCAATAGTGGGAGAAGCATATGCACCTGCAAAATTTGATAGTTTTGTTAAATTTTCAGTAGGATAAGCTAAAGGATCCTCCCATAAAACATCAACAGATTCATTTGTAAAGTTTGAGACTGTATCATCAATTATTCTCCCTTTTCTTCTCTTAATTATAACTTTATGACTAGGACTGTAGAAGGAATCCATCAAAGGGATTTCCTCAACTTGTAACACTATCTACTCTGTAGGATAATTCGGAATGATCTCTTGATCATGAGTTTCAAGAACTTGTTTTATTGGAGTAACAGTTTCCACTAACTTCTAAGAATGTTCTAGCGTTTAAAAATTTATAGCTTGATCAGTATTGGGATTTGTTTTATAATTTTTTATTTCTTTAGAAAACTCATCCCATTCACTCTTCAAATCCTTTGGTTGATAATTTTCTAACTAATCAGTGTATTTTGACTGTGTTGAACTTCTTGGGAAGATGACTCTTTTCCATTACTTCCTCCTTTCTCCTGCATCTCAATCGCTTGGATTACTTGATCAATTATCTTTTATGGGTTCTCCTTTCTATTTTCAAATTCATTTTCAGAATGATCTGAATTATGAGATTGATGTTTTGATTTCCCTGACTCATCTTCAGACATGTATTTCACTTCATTATCCAAGCTAATACTTGGAGTAGGTTTGTTGACACCTTCAATAGTTAATAAATCAGTAGGAATCCATTCTAGTCTCTTTCTTATGTATGCTTGGAAGGATTCCAAGTCATCTTGATTGAGTTGACTGGATGCAAACTTAAGTACATCTGAAAAAATTTCAATACCTTGAAAGAAATCATCAAATATATCTATATTTTTCACAAAAGGTTTTACTTTGAGCTCTGTGATGTCATTTTTAATCACATCATTGGGGTCATATGGCCTTTTTCGCATTACTGCCAAATTCAATAGATTAACATTCGAAACCTATTTCTAGACGTGACCAATATCAAAAAGTGAAAAAGTACTACACTGTAAAGGAAAATTAGGCCAAACGACCTTCTTAGCATCTTGTTGAAGCCCCGAAAATCGGGTCTACAACAAGGGGGATACCCACCCGGTCCGGACCTTGGTTAGCAGCTCCTTTTCCGTTTGGTGTAGTGGGTCCGACTGGGTATGATGGGACCAGTTTTCCAATATGTGTGTGTGTGTGTTGAGAATTGATATTTCCTTTCTAAAAGTTCCTAAATGAAATGCTTTTATTCTATTTCTAATCTAATAACATGCAGATTGTAATCTAATTAAACAGAAATATATAATTCTAAACTAACCCAGGATATAATATTTCTATTATGTGATCTAAAGTGATTTCAAATAACAATTGGTAATAAAGATCATTCAACTATTATAAGAAAAGAATTCAATAAAGATATACCACTTCATATAAAAAGTTAGATAAAACAGTTGTGAAAAACATATCACATAATAAGCTATTCATACATTAAGCATAAATAAATAGCTATCATCGTACAAAAGTGCCAAATGATAACTTAAGCATTCAAGCATCAATATATAAATAACTGAACATAAATATCACTTTAACACAGAAGTAGAAATATTTAAGAGATAAAAGTACCATTTATAACTAGTTCTACTCATAAGCTTCAAGCAATAATGAATTATCTCTTCTTAATCCAACATCCACTAAGAGTACAAAAGTGCAACATCAGTAGCAGATATTAAACACAGATATCAATAAATCTCATTCCATTCATTCATCAAAACCTCCTCTGAGGGTGCAGAAGTGCATGTTCCGAGGACAAGTTTTTGACAAATTTCGGGACCCTTCTCTAAATGCATGAGAAGGGTTTAAATACTACTAACTAAATCTAAAAATAACTTATTACAAAAATTTAGGATACGGTTTAAATGACCGTCTTTTTTCTAGGCAAAAATAAAGTAAAACTAATTCTAAGTCTAGAATTAAAATTAACAACTAACTAATTATGAATCTGATATTTGAAACTGCAAGCATCCAGCATTGATTTGAGAAGAATAGGCTGGCCGACTTCAGATTTTAATTGTCCTGTGAAAATGGAATCTGCAAGTGCTGGCGCCATCTTCTCAGCAGAATTAATGATACAATTGAGAGACATGCATTGGCTGTATGGTTTTACCAGACATGCCTAGTAATAATCCCAATTTAACTTTGTTAATCCTTTAATCGATTCTACCTTTTCTTCAGCTTTCTGTTTCCACTCTGTTTGCAGTTGCTGTGCTTGTGGTAGGTATCCTAGAGTAGTTTCTGAAATTAAATTTTCCTAGTGCAAATTTTCATTTACACAATCAATAATATTGCTTGCTGTTGTAGCTGCTTCATCCGCCGCTTGTTCTGCATTCTTGATCTGTGCATCCCAATTATTGAAGAGTATTTCTTTATGAATGTCATTGATGATTGGTGCTCCTGCTCTTTTTCCCTCCTCTATCTTTTTCCATGCCAAATAATCAATAACTCTATCATTAGTTAAATCATAATCATGTCGTAATTCTACGACATGATTAGTGATTTTATCACTTTCTTCACAAAAACAGTTCCATTGTAAAGAAATTTGGCATAATATATCATGTTGCTGCAGTAGTTGATTATTCAAGGAAATAGACTCTGAGATAAACTCTATAAGCTTGGGGTCATCTTTGTGCATCTCTTGCATAATCTATATTTGTTTCTCTTTTTCGGCCAAACTTTTCTGATATCCGATCTGCATTTGTTGAAACTCTTGCTATAATTTTTCAAGTTGTATATGTGCTTCACTGTTAGCATTGGCTTTTTGCAGTTGTTGTTGCAGAAATTGTATTTGATCTTCTTTTTCATTCAATAATTTCCTTACCTCAGAGGCTTTGTCAATGGTTGTGGAGGCATAAGCTCCTGTAATCTGAGATAATTTAGTAAGATTTTCAGTTGGATCAGTAGTAGAATCTTTCCTTTATACTTTGTGTTGTGGACTATAGAATATATCTAGAGGATGAATTTCCTCTATTTTAAGTACAAGCTCAGAGGATGGAGTAATGGGAATATGTTCTATTTCTGTGACATTGCCATTTATCCCTGTGATTAAACCTTTTGTTGTCTGTACAGGAGCTTGTATGTTCTATCCTTAAATATTAATAATTCATTGAATGTTTCCCATTCCTTGTCTAACTCAGTTCTAACTGATGGTTGCTGTACATTGAGAGGGGGAATTTTTAATTGTGGAGTGGTTGAAATCTGTTGCTGTGAGAGTTCTTTAGACTGGGTAGTATCTTTTACTGACCCTTCACTTTTATCCTGGTCATTATCAGACTTTTTAGAGTGTTCAGAGGTTTCTTTCCTGGATTTTGACTTAGATTTATCTGTATCTGAACTTCCACTAATACTAACACTAGGAGTTGGTTCCCTGACGGGTTCCAAGCACAATTTATCCAAAGGAATAGTGGTCAACCTCCTTTCTCTGTATATCTTAAACTCTTGGAACTCTTCTGGAGAAAACTATGTTTGAGCTGAATGTAGAATTTCTTTAAATGTGCATTTTCCTTGGAACATATCATCAAATAAATCATCTTCTTTAGAAAATATTCTCACTTTGACTGCAGTGGTGAAATTCTTAACAACATCATACGGGTCAAATGGTCTTCTTGGAAACTTGAACAATTGTAAACATGTAATATTGTTTACTTCCTTAAATGCATGACCAATATCAAATAATGAAAATGCTCCGTAGGCCACAGGAAATTGAGGCTAGATAGCCTTCTTTTTATCCTTTAAATCTTTGGTCAAACCTCCTTCTCTGCAGGTTTGATACGAAATTTCTCAGGCCAGGAGTTTATCCGGAACATAAAAAGGTAAAACATGAGGAGAAGCAAAGCTTCCCAAAACCCTAACATAGGTAAACAATTCTTCTCCAAACCATCTTGTGACAGGGAGAATGTCTACTTCTGCTTCAGGAGAAAATCTTGGAGGATCCTTATTATACAATATTCTGTACAGAGGCAACATAATGCCATGACAAATCTTGTAAAAATAGGGAATGAACTCTGATTCCCATAATTATTTGTGATAAACATGAATGGGCAGAGGATCATGAATTGTCCATTTCCAACCCATTAAAGGAAACTTAGAAACATAGCAGATTGAATCCATAACATAAGCAAATAGATAAAAAGGAGGATAAATCCTCTAAGAGACAGTCTGTTTAGACCGATAGTTAAAAATAGTCATGGCTAAGTTATCAGAAAATATCTTAGCCCAGTCCATAATGGTAGCATTAACAGCAACATTCAATAACGGTAACCATTCAGGTGAAAACTTATTAATGTCAGGCTTTCCAAAAAGCTGACAGAGCATAGCAGCAGCAAAGCAATACGGAGAAATGAGAGAACCAGTACTGTACATACCGTGTTTATCTTTCTTCAGTGATTTGTCTCTTCTGGACCATTCCTTGGTGCATTCTAATAGGTTTGCATTTTTCTTAACAAACTTCTCCATAAAATGTTTGTTGTAAGTTGCCTGTGGCTCCGGCAAATGATACATAAGCCTTAAATCTTCTGGAGTAAATGAGCCAATGAAATCTTGCCCCTAAGTCTTGAACTGTCTGTCCGTATATCAGTGCTATCCAGTACCCATTTCACCATGTCTGTATATGGAAGAATTTTAGATCTTGCTGCTATCCAGTGCAAAAATGAACAAGCTAACTCTGTAAGAGATGCTTCAGAAGAACTAGCTGATCCTGTAGTAGCCGAAACATCCATTACTTTGGGGTTTTCTTCCTTAAGCAGATTATGCATGCCCTCCCAAGTAGTGATACTAGTGTCTTTGTTGCAGGTGGTGTCTGTCTCTTTATCTTCAGAACTCAGAGTTTTGTCTTTCTTTCCCATAATAGTTCGAATACTGCTTTGTAAAGTTCTCAGTTCTTTGCTACTGCAGTTTACGAATTAAGTGAGAGTAATGATATGAAAGAAAGGTGACGTGAAAGTTTTAAATGTTGAAGACGTATGAAATATATTACCTTACGTGAAATAACCTTTCAATCAAAACAAAATCATTTTTCATTAATGAATGACAATCAATTTATTAACTTCACATTAAGGCGCATAACTGGACTCGATTTATGGAAATATTTTATCGTACAATGAGCCCTAAGGATCTGCGATAATGTGATCTGCGATTTAATTTGCAGTATCGCAGTCATCGCAGTTTTGTGAAATGGCAATAGCACAATATTGTAACATCGCAGAATCACTATATCGCAACATCGCAAAATCGCAAGACATAAGATATGACAAACATCCGTTAATATACTTTCTGCGATATGAGATTTGCGATAACTGTTATCGCACATCAGTGATTTGAAGCGTAAGATATGAAGTATGCAATGTGATAAATATTTTAATGCATAGTTTTGGATCGCGCTATCGCAATTTAGAAAATTCTGCTCGTAAAAAGATATCATTTACCTTTTTGCGATGGATGCAATATTTCTTCAAGGAAATATTTTATTCTATTCTATCATAAAACTTAGGATTTTTAGTTTTTTCAAGGAATTTTCCTAAGTTTATGATAGTAAGTTTTATTGAAAAAGGAAAAACAAGCACTAATTAATTTTTTTTTTTTAATTTTTTAACTAAGGGTCCCCACTTATTTAGTATTATCACTAATACTAAATAAGAAGGGGGGTTGTTGTTGGCCACAACAATTAGTGATTCACTTGGAAGAACCAGTTATCTCTGCTTTTATTTTGAATTTTCTAAACTTTTCAAAACAGAAAATTTTCCAAAAAATCAAACTTTATTATAAAAAGACACAGTACATTATGCTTTGTATATATTAATGATATTTCATTTCTTCTATATTCAATTTTGATTATTTACTTCCTCAAGCTAGTCTTTGTATCTACATCAGTCATTACTTGGTTTATAAAGATAAAAACAAAAGACTTCTCTATAAATTAGTTTTTAAATATGCTCATTTGTCGTAGGTAGAGCCACTGCTGCTAGCAGGCATTTATAGCCTCGATAGGGTTACCTGTTATCCAGCAATGATCCTGTATCCTACTTAGAGAAATATACAATTTTCAAAGAGAAATCCATATTCACACTTATTGCTTTCATTTTCTTTTTACTCTTAAAGAACAATGTCTTGGTTTGGTAGCCAATTTATGACAGTGTCATTCACTTGATTTATAACTTTGCTGAACAAGTTGGCTCGTGATGAGACCCCTTGCCTTTTGATTGCAACAATCTTGAGTCATTGCCCTGTTGTGGTATGCAGTATTGGCAAAGTCAGCAAGCTATAATATCTATGATCATGATAAGTCGGCTCGTGATGAGACCTCTTACTCTTTAAGATAAAGTGTATCATTGGATTATTCCCTGAACATTGTAATTTTCTAGGTGGGGAGGAAGTCATTGTTTCCTTAAGATAGCTCTGGACGACAATAATAGAGTTTTTGGAAAGAACTTTTCTACAGAGAATCTTCGTTTTGTTATTGATACCTTTCATTGCACTGATATAAAACAATCTCTCACTAAAAGTTGCTTTTCATCAAAATTTTCAAAGTTGAAACTAATATCATTTCTAGATTTAAAGCTTTTAACTATATCTTTGAATAATAATGATCAATATTCTAAAAATAATTTTATTTATATAAGTGAAGAAACAAAATCTAAAAAAGAGAATTTGTATCTTTTTCGTGAATTCCAAATATAACCATTAGCAACTAGTTTTATTATGACAATAAAGAAAACTAATCTACAAAATAGAAGAATGGTCTCCTATGGAAAATATTTTTTGAGAATCTGTCCGTTAATAGGCAAAGATTCTCTTTTTCCTGTTAAATCCTGTAACATAAAAGTAGATGGACCTATGATTTCTACAATTTGGAAAGGACCAAGCCACATTCGTTGAAATTTTGTATGTTTCCCTTTTTCCTCATGAGCCTTGTCCCATTTTAAAATAAGATCTCCGACCTGAAAGTCCTTTCTGGATACCATGTTTGAATCAAAAGAAGCTTTAACTAATGCTTGATGATGAGCATGAGTTATTTTGTTCTTTTCTCATTGTTCTTCTAACTTAATTATTTCCATCTGCTTTAGTTGTAGGGAAGAAGTTGGTACTTCATTAACATATTGAACTAAGGCTAAAGAAGGAATTTCTAGATGAGTTGGAAGAACCACTTCTCTCTCATAAACTAAATTAAAGGGAGAAGTGCCAATGGAGGCCTTCTGCATTATTCGATCTGTCCATAAAGCATATATTAAAGACTTATGCCAATTTTTATGATTTTGATCAATGGTTCGCTTAATGATTCTGATTAAGTTTTTATTTGTGGATTTAGCTAACCCATTTCCTTGTGGATAATAATTGGCAGAGTATTTAAGTTTGAAACCTCTATTGAGTGAAAATTTAGTCATAGCATTACTAGAAAAATATGATGCATTATCAAACATTAAAGCAGAAGGTAAACCAAACCTGGTGATTATGAACTGATCTATGAACTTGATGATATCCTCGGCATTAGTAGTATTGAGAGGGACTGCTTCTACCCATTTCGTAAAATAATCAGTTGTTGTAATGATATACCTATGTTTTTTAGAGGAGTGAGGAATGATCTCACCTATTATATCCAATCCCCATTGATCAAAAGGATGGTCAATGTTGACTGGTTGTAATGGCAATGATGGTTTCTTTTGTCTTCCAACTGCAGTTTGACAAAGTTGACATTTCCTTACATAGCTATGTGAGTCTTTGAATAGTGTGGGCTAGTAATAGCCTGTGCGGAGGATTTTATGTGCAGTAGCATCTCCAACATAATGTCCACCTGCTGGCCCATCATGAAGTTTCTGCAAGAATTTTTCAGCTTCAGATTTATCAAGACATCTAAGGAGAACAAAATCATAATTCATTATAAAAAGAACATCATTCACAAGCTGATATTGTTTAGCCTTCAACCTTAGAGCTCTTTTCTTGGTGTAATCAAGATTTGGAGGAGCATATCCATTCTTCAGATAAAATATGATATCAGCATATAATGACTCAACATCGTTTAGGCTTACCTCATACATTTGTATCTCTGTAGATGGTTTTTCAGAAATAAGTGATGCTCCAGCTAGTATTTTGCAAAAGCCTTGACCTCTTACAATACTTGCCGGTTTGATTTCTACATCATATTCTTGTAAGGCAGTAAACCAATTGGCTCTTTTCTCACCCACATCTTTTTGAACTAAAATATTTCTTATCGTTGGAAACGGTACTATGATTTTTGTATGGGTTTTAAGTAAAAAGGGTCTAAAATATTTAATTGCTTTGAAAATAGCATAAGCCTGTTTCTCCACATCTGAATAATTCAACTTAGCCCCCTGTAAATTTGAACTGAAAAAAGCAATTGGGGCTTCTGCCTTTTCTTGATTTGCTTGAGTGAGTATCACACCATATGATTTATCAGAGGAAAATGTATACAAAATAAAAGGATCAGAAAAATTTGGAGTTGCTAAAGATGGAGCATTAACAATTGCTTGTTTGATTAGATTGAATGCCTCATATTCGTTTTGGCCCCATTTGAAGTTTGAATTATTTTTAATCATTGCTTGTAAAGGAGATACAATTCTTGAAAAATATGGTACAAATCTCTTTACAAAATTAATCTGGCCAAGAAAAGATTGCATAGCATTTTTGTTGTGAGGTAAGGGTATTTCGGAAATTTCCTTGATTCTGTCGGGATCAATATGAATTCCAGATTTTGACACTATGAATCCAAGAATTTTTCCTTCACTTAATGCAAAAAAGGATTTTTTCGGGTTAGGTGAAATTCCATACCTTTGACAACGTTGAAAGATCTGTTTCAAATCTTTAAGATGATTGCTTCGTTTTTTGGAATACACAGTTATATCATCCAAGTAGATTACCACTGATTTTTTAGCTAGTCCTTTGAAAGCGATGTCCATGGCTCTCTGAAATGTGGCACCAGTGTTGATCAGACCAAAAGGCATCTTTTGATATTCATAAGTGCCCCATTTGGTTCTGAATGTAGTTTTCAATTGATCATCAAGATGAACTAACATTTGATTGTAGCCAGAGAAACCATCTAAGAAAGACATTAATTTTGATCCTGCAACTGCCTGTAATATTTGCTTCATAGGAGGCAAAGGAAAATTATCTTTTTGGCAGGCTTTATTAAGATTTCGAAAGTCAATGCAAATTATAATGTCTCCGTTCTTCTTTCTAATAGGAACCATATTGGAAACCCATTTAGAATGTCGGACGAGAAAAATAATCTTGGCTTTCAATAATTTTATTTATTTATTTATTTATTTATTTTATTTTATTTTATTTTTATTTTTATTTTTATTTTTTTATTTTTTTTTTCTGAATAAGACTAATTATATTAAGGAAAGATATATAGTACAATCAAAGCTTGCATAGAAGCGAAGAAAAAGAGCAAGGGAGCCATAAATGATAGACTATAAACCTCGGTCCCAATGAACATCCACAGCATGAGAATAAAGATAACAAGAAGAACATAAAATAGAGAGCTGGACTAGGGAGTCGACCCAGAATGGGTAGAATCTCCCAAACAAAATTTTTTCCCTTTCTTTTTACTGACTGTGACCCAGCCATTGTGAGCTGGCTGGACAAGAACCACTTGCAAACTATTCTGCACAGAGGGAGGAGTCTCCTTGTCTGAATCTGAGGAAGAAGACTCATGAGTGCGCTTCTGTGAGATCAGAGGAGTAGCAAGATTCACTGGGCATGTTGGGGGCGTGTCCTTCGGGGTGTCCATATTATCCCCTTCCACCTCTATATCCTCCTCATCAGAGCTTGAGGAGTCTAAGCCACCCATTGGAGGTCTATCACATGGTATCCAGTTCTTAGATTTGGATTTGCACGGGATATTCTTCTTTTTGTCGAGGAATGTCGCACAAGTATTCTAAAGATGCCCCAGTTGATGCCAATGACAACATCTGAAAGATGTGTTCT
Source organism: Pinus albicaulis (assembly GCA_034641835.2). Classification (NCBI taxonomy): domain Eukaryota; kingdom Viridiplantae; phylum Streptophyta; class Pinopsida; order Pinales; family Pinaceae; genus Pinus; species Pinus albicaulis. The sequence goes on from CM076579.1 coordinate 223,989,705, forward strand.
CATAGTCTAAGGTTTGCGTCCAATAAAAGTCCCCATCTTTGAGGTTGATCTAATCAGGCAGCCATTTACTGATGTCTATTTCTGTGCATATTCTGCCAAAAGTATATATTCCTTTCTCCCCTCGAGAGGTGTCTGTATCTAGATAGTGGCCTAAAGTATCCCCAATCCCCTCAAACACAGCAAAATTCCATAGATGAGCAGGGATATGTGGAAGATGGACCCAAATGGGAAGCTTGGTGATGATAGCCGAAGAGAGGTCGAAATCAGGGAACCAGGGGGTGAGTAAAAGTCCCGCTGATCCCCAGAACCAAGGGCCTCCCATTAAGGCTTTCTTGTAATCTTCGTTGAAGGAAAAGGTGAAAATAAAGAATCCTTTTGAGCATAAGAATACCTTGCTTTTGTTGGTCCAGTTGGAGTGGATCCACAAGTATAGATCGGCAGTCAGAGTAGGAATTTTATTTAACAGTTTATTGAAACGTGAATTAAAATCCTTGATAGGTTCTTTTGACTCAGCTCTAAGATTAGAAAAATCATTAATCAGTGTTGCTATAGACCTGTCATCACCAAACTTAGTCAAAAATTGATCTTGAAAGATATCCCAACTAGTGATAGATCCAGACGGTAATGAGAAATACCATGACCTGGCTGCTCCTTGAAGAGTATAGGGAAAAAGTCGGACAACAACATCTTCATTAGTAACTCCATTGAGATTTATGGACAGCATAAAATTGTTTATATGTTCTTCTGCTAACATGTCTGCTTCAGGATTAAACTAAGGCAGCCATTTTTCAGGATGGGCTAGTAATTGACTCAAGGGTGCAGGCATTAGGACTGCCCCTGGATTATTCCATGGAATTTGGGCCATCGCTGAACTACTAACAGAGGAAAGTGCAGAAGATGATCCCTGTGATTGGGAAGATGATTGAGAAGGTGATGTGGAAGTTCCAGTGGAGTGAGGGACAATAGTCTGAAGCGGAGGCGTGGACGGTTGACTTCGCGGTGAAGATGTTGATATGGATGACGATGATGAAAGAGTCCCACTATCAGACCCTTTAGGTGATTTCCTTGCTCTCTTCCTTGTAGGTAGAGGTAACTCAGTTGGCTGAATGCCAAGCTTTTCGCTCTGTAATCTCGTAAGAGGATGAGCAGGATTATATTGTGAAGTCACACTGCTTTGAGATTTATCAGATCTTTGAGGTGATATTGAAAATCGCTGAAGTTTATGAATCAAAGATTCAACTTCAGGAATTTCAATAGAAGATTCTTCTGAAAATTTAGGGTTTGTAGCAGTGTCTGTTCTTCTTTCGACTTCTGACTCTAGATTTAAAACTTTTGAGTGCGATAGAGAAGTCAGGGGAGATGGTGAGGGTGATTTACTCTCAGAATGGTATTTAGATTTAGATTTACTTGCCATTCATAGTTCATGGCCCTCCTTCTAGTGCCAAATATGTTGAAGCCCCGAAAATCGGGTCTACAACAAGGGGGATACCCACTCGGTTCCGACCTTGGTTAGCAGCTCATTTTCCGTTTGGTGTAGTGGGTCCGACTGGGTATAATGGGACTAATTTCCCAATATGTGTGTGTGTGTGTGTTGAGAATTGATATTTCCTTTCTAAAAGTTTCTAAATGAAATGCTTTTATTCTATTTATAATGTAATAACATGCAGATTGTAATCTAATTAGACAAAAATATCTAATTCTAAACTAACCCGGGATATAATCTTTCTATTATGTGATCTAAAATGATTTCAAATAACAATTGGTAATAAAGATCATTCAACTGTTATAATAAAAGAATTCAATAAAGATATACCACTTCGTATAAAAAGTTAGACGAAACAGTTATGAAAAACATATCACATAATAAGATATTCATACATTAAGCATAAATAAATAACTATCACTGTACAAAAGTTCCAAATGATAACTTAAGCATTCAAGCATCAATATATAAATAACTGAGCATAAATATCACTTTAACACAGAAGTAGAAATAGTTAAGAGATAAAAGTACCATTTATAACTAGTTCTACTCATAAGCTTCAAGAAATAATAACTTATCTCTTCTTAATCCAACATCCACTAAGAGTACAAAAGTGCAACATCGGTAGCAGATATTAAACACAGATATCAATAAATATCATTCCATTCATTCATCAAAACCTCCTCTGAGGGTGCAGAAGTGCATGTTCTGAGGACAAGTTTTTGACAAATTTCAGGACCCTTCTCTAAATGCATGAGAAGGGTTTAAATACTACTAACTAAATCTAAAAATTACTTATTACAAAAATTAGGATATGGTTTAAATGACCGTCCTTTTTTTAGGCAAAAATAAAGTAAAACTAATTCTAAGTCTAGAATTAAAATTAACAACTAACTACTTATGAATCTGATCTTTGAAACTGCAAGCATCCAACATTGATTTGAGAAGAATAGGCTGGCTGACTTCAGATTTTAATTGTCTTGTGAAAACGGAATTTGCAAGTGCTGGCGCTATCTTCTCAGCAGAATTAATGATACAATTGAGAGACATGCATTGGTTGTATGTTTTTACCAGACATGCCTAGTAAGAATCCCAATTTAACTTTGTTAATCCTTTAATCGATTTTGCCTTTTCTTCAGCTTTTTGTTTCCACTCTATTTGCAATCGCTATGCTTGTGGTAGGTATCCTGGAGTAGTTTTTGAAATTAAATTTGCCTTGTGCAAATTTTCATTTACAAAATCAATAATATTACATGCTGCTGTAGCTGCTTCATCCGCCGCTTGTTCTGCATTCTTGATCTGTGCATCCCAATTATTGAAGAGTATTTCTTTATGACTGTCATTGATGATTGGTGCTCCTGCTCTTTTTCCCTCCGCTGTATTTTTCCATGCCAAATAATCAATAACTCTTTCATTAGTTAAATCATAATCATGTCGTAATTCTATGACATGATTAGTGATTTTATTACTTTCTTCACAAAAAGAGTTTCAATGTAAAAAAAATTCGCATAATATATCCTGTTGTTGCAGTAGTTGATTATTCAAGGAAATAGACTCTAAGATAAAATCTGTAAGCTTGGGGTCATCTTTGTGCATCTCTTGCATAATATGTATTTGTTTCTCTTTTTCGGCCAAACTTTTCTGATATCCGATCTGCATTTATTGAAACTCTTGCTGTAATTTTTCAAGTTGTATCTGTGCTTCACTATTAGCATTGGCTTGTTGTAGTTGTTGTTGTAGAACTTGTATCTGATATTCTTTTTCATTCAATAATTTCCGTACCTCAGATGCTTTTTCAATGGTTGCGGAGGCATAGGCTCTTGTAATCTGAGATAATTTAGTAAGATTTTCAGTTGGATCAGTAGTAGGATCTTTCCATAAAACATCCAATTGTTCTGCATCATGAGAGAGTGCACTTTTCAATTTTCTTTTCTTCCTTTGCTTTCTTACTACTGCTTTGTGTTGTGGACTATAGAATATATCTACAGGAGGAATTTCCTCTATTTTAAGTACAAGCTCAGAGGATGGAGTAATGGGAATATGTTCTGTTTCTGTGACATTGCCACTTATTCCTGTGATTAAACCTTTTTTTGTCTGTACAGGATTTTGTATGTTATGTCCTTCAATATTAATCAATTCATTGAATGTTTCCCATTCCTTGTCTAACTTAGTTGTAACTGATGGTTGTTGTACATTGAGAGGGGGAATTTTTAATTGTGGAGTGGTTGAAATCTGTTGTTGTGAGAGTTTTTTAGACTGGGAAGTATCTTTTACTGACCCTTCACTTTTATCCTGGTCATTATCAGACTTTTTAGAGTGTTCAGAGGTTTCTTTCCTGGATTTTGACTTAGATTTATCTGTATCTGAACTTCCACTAATATTGACACTAGGAGTTGGTTCCCTCACGGGTTCCAAGCATAATTTATCCAAAGGAATAGTGGTCAACCTCCTTTATCTTTATATCTTAAACTATTGTAACTCTTCTGAAGAAAACTGTGTTTGAGCTGAATGTAGAATTTCTTTAAATGTGCATTTTCCTTGGAACATATCATCAAATAAATCATCTTCTTTAGAAAATATTCTCACTTTGACTGCAGTGGTGAAATTATTAACAACATCATACGGGTCAAATGGTCTTCTTGGAAACTTGAACAATTGTAAACATGTAATATTTTTTACTTCCTTAAATGCATGACCAATATCAAATAATGAAAATGCTCCGTAGGCCACAAGAAATTGAGGCCAGATAGTCTTCATTTTATCCTTTAAATCTTTGGTCAAACCTCCTTCTCCACAGGTTTTATACGCAATTTCTTGGGCCAGGAGTTTATCCGGAACATACAAAGGTAAAACATGAGGAGAAGAAAAGCTTCAAAAAACCCTAACATAGGTAAAAAATTCTTCTCCAAACCATCTTGTGACAGGGAGAATGTCTACTTCTACTTCAGGAGAAAATCTTGGAGCATCCTTATTATACAATATTCTATACAGAGACAACATAATGCCATGAAAAATCTTGTAAAAAAAGGGAATGAACTTTGATTCCCACAATTCTTTGTGATAAACATGAATGGGCAGAGGATCATGAATTTTCCATTTCCAACCCATTAAAGGAAACTTAGAAACATAGCAGATTGAATCCATAACATAAGCAGATAGATAAAAAGGAGGATAAATCCTCTGAGAGACAGTCTGTTTAAACCGATAGTTAAAAATAGCAGTGGCTAAGTTATCAAACAATATCTTAGCCCAGTCCATAATGGTAGCATTAACAGTAGCATTCAATAATGGTAACCATTCAGGCGAAAACTTATTAATGTCAGGCTTTCCAAAAAGCCGACAGAGCATAGCAGTAGAAAAGCAATACGGAGAAGTGAGAGAACCAGTACTGTGCATACCGTTTTTATCTTTCTTCAGTGGTTTGTCTCTTCTGGACCATTCCTTGGTGCATTCTGATAGGTTTGAATTTTCCTTAACAAACTTCTCCATAAACTGTTTGTTGTAAGTTTCTTGTGGCTCCGACAAATGATACATAAGCCTTAAATATTCTGGAGTAAATGAGCCAATGAACTCTTGCCCCTGAGTCTTGAACTTTCTGTCCGTAATATCAGTGCTATCCAACACCCATTTCACCATGTCTGTATATGGAAGAATTTTAGGTCTTGCTGCTATCCGGTGCAAAAATGAACAAGCTAACTCTGTAAGAGATGCTTCAGAAGAACTAGCTGATCCTGTAGTAGCCGAAACATCCATTACTCTGGGGTTTTCTTCCTCAAGCAGATTATGCATGCCCTCCCAAGTAGTGATACCAACGTCTTTGTTGCAGGCGGTGTTTGTGTACAAGGACGCCATCTCTTTATCTTCAGAACTTAGAGTTTTGTCTTTCTTTCCCATAATATTCCAAATACTGCTTTGTAAAGTTCTCAGCTTTTTGCTCCTGCAGTTTATGAATTAAGTGAGAGTAATGATATGAATGAAAGGTGACAGGAAAGTTTTAAATGTTGAAGACGTATGAAATATATTACCTTACGTGAAATAACCTTTCAATCAGAACAAAATCATTTTTCATTAATGAATGACAATCAATTTATTAACTTCACATTAAGGCGCATAACTGGACTCGATTTATGGAAAGATTTTATCGTACAATGAGCCCTAAGGATCTGCGATAATGCGATCTGTGATTTGCTTTGCAGTATCACATTCATTGTAGTTTTTTGAAATGGAAATAGCGCAATATTGTAACATTGCAGAATCACTATATCGCAACATCGCAAAATCGCAAGACATAAGATATGACAAACATCTGTTAACATACTTTCTGGGATATGCGACTTGCGATAACTATTATCACACATCAGTGATTTGAAGCGTAAGATATGAATTATGTGATGCGATAAATATTTTAATGCATAGTTTTGGATCGCACTATCGCAATTTAGAAAATTCTGCTTGTAAAAAGATATCATTTACCTTTTTGCGATGGATGCGATATTTCTTCAAGGAAATATTTTATTCTATTCTATCATAAAACTTAGGCTTTTTAGATTTTTCAAGGAATTTTCCTAAGTTTATGATAGTAAGTTTTATTGAAAAAGGAAAAACAAGAACTAATTATTTTTTTTTTTAATTTTTTAACTAAGGGTCCCCACTTATTTAGTATTATCACTAATACTAAATAAGAAGGGGGGTTGTTGCTGGCCACAACACATCTTTAATCTATTTAGAAATACCATTTACAACAAGCTGGTAGGAAATTTATCTTGCAAGTAACTTATCAGGAACATAATATGGTAGAACATGAGGAGAATCATAACTACCAAAAACTCTGATATAAGTGAAACTTTCCTCTGCGAACAATCTAGCAACTAGAAAAATATTTGTACTAGCCTCTTTGGAAACGCTAGGGGCTTTATCATTTAATATAATCTGGTGCATAGGAAACATGACTCTATGGAAAATTTTGTAAAAATGGAGATGGAAGTCTGATTCCTAGAGGGCTCTGTGGTAAATGTGGATTGGAGTAGGGTCTTGGGTTGTCCATTTCCATCCCATGCTAGCAAAACTAGAAGAAAAGAAAATTGTGTCCATGACATAGACACTCATGTAAAAGGGGAGTATTTCTTTAGATGAAACACTTCTTTTAATCCTATACTCCATGATGTTTCTGGCTAAATTATCAAATAGGATATTTTCCCAATTTAGAATTAAGGAATTGACGATTGCATCAATTAATGGGACCCTATCTACAAAAAACATAGTGGTATCAGGTTTTGGAAATAACCCACACAACATACCGGCCACATAACAGTAAGGGGAAGGAATTTGTGCTATTGGGTACATACCGAGTTTATCTCGTTTAAGCTTGCCTTGGTCTTCCTTCCATTCCTTTATGACTTTCATTAGGTCTGGGTGTTTTTCTCTAAAGGTTTGAATAAAAGCTTTGTCATAGTTCTGTTGTGGGATGGGTAAGTGGTACATTGTCTTCAAATCTTCTACCCTTAATGAACCGATATTCTATCCCTTTGAATGATTGAATGTTCTATCTTCTACACTCAAGTGGTCAATTACTCACTTAACCATATCTTTATAGGGGAGAATCTTTGGCCTTGCTGCTACCTTATGGATGAATGCACATGCAATGTTGAAATAGGTTGGGTCTGAAGGAACTAATGCACCTGTTGTAGCAACTCTGACTATTACCCTTGGATTTCCATCTTCAAAAAACTTGTACATTTCCTCCGAGGTAGAAGTTCTGCATTCCTTGTTGCAGGTGGTGTATGAGAATAGGGGAGACATATCTGAGTCTTTGGTAGATGATACTTGGGAAATTTCTTTTCCTTTCTTGCTCATATCTATTTTCCTTGCTCCGTTAATTGGTTTCCTTATTTCAAGCAAACAGAGCAAACATTAAAAATATAGAGAACATAGAGGCAGACAAAATAAAAATAAATTCGGCATTTAATGACTTCAAAACATGCTCGAAGTAGATATGAATCTATCAAAACCTTACTTCTATTAAACGTTGTTAATCACCAATAATCTCTTTAAATCACATCTCTTACATCTTCACATGAAATGTCTATCGATCAATTTAAGACGTTGGATCTAATATTCAGTTTGATTTGACATGATTCATTTCACATGCTTGAGAAATTAACTACCATTTGATGCAGGGGCATTAGGCTCAAAAGTTTATTTTGTACATAAGTAGACATAGGGGGTTCCATGTCCTTTGAATTTCTTGTAAATATTAATATTATGAATATTTTGGTAAGGAATTGTAATTGTTCTCAAGCTATTTTGAGAACACGAGAAGTTGGTGGAGATAGGAATACGAAGAGTCAGTTTAGGATCAATTCAGTTATTGAGTCTAGATTCAGGAATTGGAATGCTAAGAGTTGTTGAACTGTTTAGAGACCTGAATCGATTAAGGTCATCCTTGTGGTATAAATGTAACCATGAAGAGCCTAAATAGGAGAGAATCGAAGGAGAGGAGATAGTTAGAGGAAACTTCTTCAACAACAGAGTAGGAGGATAATGGTCACTGAATTGAATATCTGGCCAACCATGAGTTTGTAAGAATTTTATTTTGAGATTGATCGCCTGTATGTATATATATCTATTTTGGAGAACTGTTTATAAGTTCCATGTGCGATTTTATGTCTTCTTGGTTGAATCGTAGGAGGAGATTACCTCAATGTAATTGTGCATTTGTTGCTTAACTCTGTGAGGAGATTACCTTCGTAGTTGTGCAATTATTGGTGAGATTCCTGCATGAATTTGCCTTAAATTCTTCTAGGATATGGACTCTATAAATCGAGCTAAGAGTTTGTCTGTGTATTGAGAAACGAGGATGCGAGAGTGTGTAATTATTTAATCTGCAATTTGAGATTAATTGTTCCTGTGTGTAGTTAGAAAAATCGGTGTTAATACTATCGACATCGTATCTCGAACTGGTTGACAGAGGAGTGATTGTGTGGCAATTATGTAGTAAAGAACCCTGTGGGATCAGTTCTGTGCGAGTTCTTGTTCCCCTCAGAATACAGTGAACCATACTCTCGGTGAATGAGCGATTGTGTGCGCTCTGCATAAGAATAGCGGAACTCTGCGTTGGATTTAGATGGGACCAGATCATGAAAGCGAGGTAATGGGTGTTGAAACTATATGATGGAACCTGGAGTAACATAGTCGTGAGAAATTACCAAGAACAGAGCGAAAGACGAGAACGAAACCTTGCGTGAGGGAGTGGAACCCTGACCGGGTGAACAGTGAATGTGGATTTACAAAGGCGGATTGCCCATATCACACCGCTTTTGGTGAATGAGCGGTATTTTCCTCTTGAGGAGCGATTCCACAAATCTGTCGACACGTGGCGAGGTAGACCCACGAAAAACCACCGTTGCTACGCACCATCGCGTGTTAAAGTTCATATCAGGATGCCGAGCGATATTGATACATACCGTTGATCTGGAGGCTCGATATCTAACGGTGATCGCTCGCAGGATTTGCACGACGTTTAATTAAAGGTACGGTGTGTGCATTCTGCGATTGTATTGTGGGCCTAGGGTGGAGATATATGTAATGAATTGGAGTTATTAATGTCAGTCAACGTATTGTAATCTTAGTATAAGGTTCGATGGAATATATCAAAAGAGTTTAATTAAGGTTGAATTGTGTATGATGGCGCCTCGTGGTAAGGCCATAAGCCTGTGGTTACACGGATGTTTCGGGCCAGTTGATACCTTGGGTTTAATAACCAGTGGAAGGGTGACTTAACACACATACACCTAGTGTTAGTTGCATGGAGCCATGTGAAGATGGAATATTGATTTATGGCTATAGAATAAATGTTGAATTGATATCTCAATTCTCTTAATTAAGATATTAAAAATGACCAGACTTGTTCATTTAAATTTTCCAGCATAGAAGAAAGGGACGTTGTGAGATTGCCTGGATTGGGAATATGATTGGACATGGAAATTTTGAATATAAGTGTACGCACAGCTTTAGGGAAAATATGAGCTAAACGGGACTGTGGATGTGTCACCATTATCAAGTGGTATCAAAGCTAGAATTTAGTTAGCTCGCTGAAAAGTTTGTTTTGGAAATGCACATGTATTGAATAGGAAAGAAAAGTTGAAGTCTGTTTAACAGAAGACTGCAGATTTGGAAGTCTGACATGCAACATACATATTTGAAGTAAACAGGATTGTGGAGTGAGTGGAAGACAAGATCATGATCTTGCAGGTAATTAATTTGATGGTTGCTAAAAATTGAAGTAGTGGAGGCAGTGAGCCTAGCATTCAGCTAGAGGCTGGATAAGGAGGACATTTGTGGCGTTCTCAAGAGAAGATGAGCAGTATTTAACTATGGTTGAAGGATTGTTTATAGAAGTCAGAGTGCAGAAAATTGAAGACATCTAAGCAGAAGTAGATCACAACTTTGAGAGCAGTGATAGAAGAATCAAGTAAGGGATTCTGAGTGCAGAAAGAGTGTGGCAGAACCTGGAAGATTCCCAACTGAGGTTGGATGAGGACAGAAATAGGTGTTCTTGAGAAAGTTTCAGAGTGAAGCCCAGAAGGTTCCAAGGAGAGGGGACCAGTACTTGCCAAAAGCCGGAGCTCAGAGAGAAGCTTGGTGAGGTAAGTTGCAACAAGAGAGCTTGTTGTTGCAAAGGCTTAGTGTAGCTTGCGAGTGAAGAAATCCTAGAGAAGAAAATGGCTACTGAGAGCCATAACAGAGACTGCAGAGATTGCAGAGGTTCTGGGAGAGGCCACAATAGAAGAATGAGTGAAGATGCCAAATAAAATGGCATGAAGAAGAAATCCATAGATGAGGAATGGCAGAAAGAATTAGCTGAGATCAGGGAAGATTTCAATAGATTTAAACTGAGGATAAAAGAAAGCCAAAGAGTTGGTTGGCTCATGAGGAAGAGTGTGAAATGGAAACCATTACAGAAGAGGTTGAGGCAAAAGAAGATTGCCCTATTGAGGGAAGAACTCAGAGCAGCTGAGTTGAAAGAAGAAATTTCTACTTGTGAAGCAGAACAGAGCACAGATGAAGAGTGGAGACCTACAAGAGATATTGTGAGACATGATGAATACTTGAGGCAGTAAGAAGCTTGTCTTGCTGAGGAGGAAATCATTGAGGAATTCCTGAGTTATTGGACAAGTCCAGATGATGTGAGGGCTTGTGTTCTTGAGTCTGACAAATGTGAGGTAATGACAGACTCCACAGAGGAAGAATAACCCAGAGTTCTTGAGGCAAGGATGGAAATTGAAGATTCCATATGCAAACCTGTTCCAGAAGAAGTGCTTGAGGGAGCAGCCAAGACTGAAGAGTCTTGTGATTTGAAAACTAAAAAATTGTGTGTGTTTGCAGGTACACCCCTGGAAGATGAACAAGCTTCAGAATTTGTTGGTGAGAAGAATACATTGAATCTGAAATCTGTTTAGATCAATGCTGAGATAGTGAGATCGCAGGGAGAGATGAAGACAGAAGATTCAAATGAAGATGTTCAGCAGAATTTTGAAGCTGAGAGAGAAGGGCCAACAGAGGATTGGTCAAGAATAAGCAGAGGCATAAAAGGTTGTGTAAGGTTCCCGAAATCTACTCCTATGGAAGTTGTTGATTTATATAGGAAGTTGGATTCTCAGAGAAGAAAATTGGAGGAGCAGAGGACCTATGCACTGGATAAGTTGTTGGGAAAGCAAGGCAGGAAGATATTCATGGATGGAGTTCATCGAGCATATGATGGAAGAAAAATGAGACCAGTTGACAGTCTCATGAAGGATGAAGACCAGCATATTGAGGTGCTGACAGAAGATTTGAAAGGGAGTTCTGTACAACATGATGATGTGTTGTCAGAGGAAAATAAGACATTGAAGCATTGGAACTTTACTGTTGATGATTCATGTGCAGAGAAAGTGGAAGAACAACAGTTGGAAGTTGTCAGAGAGATGAATGAGAAGGAAACTGTGGTGGCTGGAAGCATAGTGAGAAATCATCATTTGGACATGGTGATTGGAACAGTGGAGATGACTCTGACAGCTGAAGAAAAATATGATGAAGAATTTTTGAGCCTTGAACCAGACTTAGAAATGATGGGAGAAAAATTGGTGACCAGGTCATCAATTGATACCATTGGGTCTCATGGTTTTAACACTGACAATTTGTTTATGTGTACAGGTGATGCAGAAGACAATTCATCCTTTGAATTTGTATTGAGAGAAGAAAAAATGTTGCTGAAGTAGGATGAGGCAACCATGTCTCATATACAGGGAATTATCAATGTCATTGACAGAAAAGAGTTGGCTAGTTGGGTAGGCCAAAGCCAGCCTGAAGAACAAGTTTTGGAAGCTGCTGAAGTGAGGAAGAATCAGCATTCCATGTTGACAGAATATGAGAAAGAAAAGCTCTGAGAACTTGATTAGATTTCCAGAATCCATCAAGAGGATGTGATGTAGTTGTTGAAGATTGCCCAAGAGGAAGGAAAAGATGTTGAAGCTAACTTCCAGCATGTTGAAGATATAAAAAAAACACAGGAGAATTGGCTGAGTTGTTTGCTGAGAGAATTTGAAGAAGAGAAAGGGATTGCATACCCTGGAGAAAGGATGCCTGAAGCTGTGAAGAAGAGAGGAGTAGATACTAGCTTGCAGAATAAAATTCTAATTACTAGTATACTAGAGGAGTATGTCACTGCTGGTAGGAAATCAAATAGTGAATTGTTTCCTAAGAATGAATTTGCAGATGATGAACAAAAGAAGGGTGTTGTAGAGGGAAATATCCTAAGGGATATTCAGGTTGGTTGCGTAGAGGCAACATTGGCAGCAGCAACACCCATGGTGGCAGCAGATGCAACATGGAGGATGGCACCTGAAGAAGAAATAAACATGTTAATAGCATGTGAGACAGCAAGAGCAACAATATGGGCAGCGATAGAGATTGAAGGCAGCAGAAGAAGGCAAGATAATTTCCAGCTAGAATATAAGCTGGACATGGAGATTGAGTACATCAGAAGACTAATGATGAGAGTGACTCAGGAGTAGCAGATAGCAGCAGGAAAGCAGGGGAGTTTCAGCAGGAGAAAGACAATGGAAGATTGTGGAAGTATAGCTGGAGGTGACTTACAGAACAAAGTCTGGAAGCCTGGAGAAGGTCAATTGAGGAATGATGCAGCTGATGGAAAACAACAAAACCAAGTATGGGATCCTGGAGGCAGAGACGAAGAGCACATGATCAGGAGACCATGAACACTTTGAAGCTTGGGAGTCTGATGCAAGGGCATTATGCTCAAAAGTTTCTTTTGTACATAAGTAGACATAGGGGGTTCCATGTCCTTTGAATTTCTTGTAAATATTAATATTTTGAATATTTTCGTAACGAATTGTAATTGTTCTCAAGTTATTTTGAGAACATGAGAAGTTGGTGGAGATAGGAATATGAAGAGTTAGTTTAGGATTAATTCAATTATTGAGTCTAGATTCAGGATTTGGAATGCTAAGAGTTGCTAACCTATTTGGAGACTTGAATCGATTCAGGTCATCCTTGTGGTATAAATGTAACCCTGAAGAGCCTAAATAGGAGAGAATCGGAGGAGAGGAGAGAGTTAGAGGAAACTTCTTCAACAACAGAGTAGGAGGATAATGGCCACTGAACTGAATATCTGGCCAACCATGAGTTTGTAAGAATTTTCTTTTGAGATTGATCACTTGTATGTATATATATCTATTAAGGAGAACTGTTTATAAGTTCCATGTGCGATTTTATGTCTTCTTGGTCGAATCGTAGGAGGAGATTACCTCAGTGTAATTGTGCATTTTTTGCTTAACTCTGTGAGGAGAGTACCTTTGTATTTGTGCAATTATTGGTGAGATTCTTGCATGAATTTGCCTTAAATTCTTGTAGGATCTGGACTCTATAAATCGAGCTAAGAGTCTGTCTGTGTATTCAAAAACGAGGATGCAAGAATGTGTAATTATTTAATCTGAAATTTGAGATTAATTGTGCCTGTGTGTAGTTAGAAAAACCGGTGTTAATACTATCGACATCGTATCTCGAACTGGTTGACAGAGGAGTGATTGTGTGGAAATTATGCAGTGAAGAACCCTGCGGGGTCGGTTCTGTGAGAGTTCCTGTTCCCCTCGGAATACATTGAACCATACTCTCGGTGAATGAGTGACTGTGTGCGCTCTGCATAAGAATAGTGGAACTCTGCATTGGAGTTAGACGAGACCAGATCATGAAAGCGAGGTAATGGGTGTTAAAACTATATGACGGAACCTGGAGTAACATAGTCGTGAGAAATTACCAAGAACAGAGCGAAAGACGAGAACAGAACCTTGCGTGAGGGAGTGGAACCCTGACCGGGTGAATAGTGAACATGGATTTACAAAGGCAGATTGCCCATATAGCACCGCTTTTGGTGAATGAGCGGTATTTTCCTGTTGAGGAGCGATTCCACAGATCTGTCGACACGTGGCGAGGTAGACCCATGGAAAACCACCGTTGCTACACGCCATCACGCATTAAAGCTCGTATGAGGACGCCGAGTGATATTGATACATACCATTGATCTGGAGGCTCGATATGTAATGGTGATCACTCGCAGGATTTTCACGAAGTTTAATTAAGGGTACGGTGTATGCATTCTGCGATTGTATTGTGGGCCCAGGGCAGAGATATGTGTAATGAATTCGGGTTATTAATGTCAGTCGACATATTGTAATCTTAGTATAAGGTCCGATGGAATATATTAAAAGATTTTAATTAATGTTGAATTGTGTATGATGGTGCCTCGTGGTAAGGCCATAAGCCTGTGGTTACACGGATGTTTCGGGCCAGTTGATACCTTGGGTTTAATAACCAGTGGAGGGGTGACTTAACACACATACACCTAGTGTTAGTTGCATGGAGCCATGTGAAGATGGACTATTGAGTTATGGTTATAGAAGAAATGTTGAATTAATATCTCAATTCTCTGAATTGAGATATTAAAAATGACCAGACATGTTTATTTAAATTTTCCAGCATAGAAGAAAGGGACATCGTGAGATTTCCCGGATTGGGAATATGATTGGACATGGAAATTTTGAATACAAGTGTACACACAGCTTTGGGGAAAATATGAGCTAAACGGGACTGTGGATGTGTAACTATTATCACCATTCATTGCATATCGCAACTAATAATTATTACCATTCATAATGTTACCCATAAATCCCGCGAAATGTGATCTGCGCAAATCGCACATCACAAATTTTATGTGTTAAATGATTTTTCTTTTAGTCATATCCTACGAAATGTGGATTAAAAAATCAAGCCACTTTTCTTTATCTGACCTGGGAGTTTATGTTTATTTATTTATTGTCTTGTTGGGTCTCTTTAATCACAAATTTCACCAAATTTCTTATAATTTGATCGTTTTAACGAGGCACGATGTGATTTTGGTTTATAACGGTGATTAAAGTGTTTGAAATAAGATTTTAATATTCCTTAGGAAAGAGCTTAGCACATATCGTAGCCCGCATGACTTAGTGTATTTTAAGTTGTTTAAACTTGTAAGCTATGCAAATTGCGATGCGCACTAAGGAATGAAAGTGAAAAATCAAAAGAAACTTTATTTCCTAATTTTTTTTTGACTTAACCTAAAACATAAATTAAATAAATTTCCTAATATATTTTTAAAGGGTCCCCAAATAGTAAAAATAAATGCGGGTTTTTGTATAGCACAACAATTGGCAATTCACTTGGGAGAACCAACTCTCTCTAACTAACTTTTGAAATTTCTAAGAAATTTTTTGAAATAAAAATAGCTGTAGGAATAAATTTCAAATAAATAATATCTCACTAAGAAACAAAATCTCTCTTAATTATAATTCATAAGAATTCCTCTTTTAAAAATACAAGTATGAGAATCTATATTAATCTTTACTCATTTCAAAAATATAAAGTAGGTGGCTCTTTTCATATTAACTTTATAAATATTTACTCTTTTATCACATGTAGAGTCTCCAATCCAATAAGAAATTTAAGCTCTTGGCAGGGTTACCTTTTACCCAGCTATGATTCATTGTCCCATCCGGTCTTTCTTAAAATTTCCAAAAATAAATTCCAACCTTATATAATTGATCTTTTTTGAAAATTGCTTTTCCTTTTTGTAGATTTTTGTTGTATTTTTATTTACTTAAAAGCCATTGTCTTGGCTTGATGACCAAATATTGACAATGCCATTCACTAGTTGTAATTAAACCGATCAAGCTAGCTCTTGATGAGAACCCTTGTCCTATTGATATAATCTCAAGTCATTACCCTATTTTGGTAGGCAATATTGGTAATTTAAGTTCAAATATTTCCCTATGCACATGGTAAACAAGCTCGTGATGAGACTTATTAACTTTTAAGTATTTATTGTATAATATTTTTTGAATTTTTTCTAAAAATTGATAAGTTTTCCCAGATGCGGTGAATCATTTGTCCTTTTGAGTATTCTAGATGATAATTTTGAGTTTTAGATTGCTTTTCTATAAACGAGTCTTTACTATGTTAAACATTATTTTCTTGACTGATAACAGAATAACCATGATTTATAAAGATGAGAGTTCATCATAGAATAAACAACTTTAGTGAAATTACATCTTTCAGTGAAAATAGAATCTGTTTGTCTTTCAAATATTTCGATTGTTTCCTTAAAATTTATTATTTCTATAAGAGATAAATAAAAAAGATCATTTGAGATGTTTATTTGAAAAGCCAAAAATTTATACTATTCAACTTTTATTTTCCTAAGAGAAAATAAAAAGACACTAGTATACATGAATAGAAGGGGTTACCTCCTATGTGACGTATTTCTTCAAAATATTCCCATTAACATGCAAAGAATCTCTCTTGCCTGATAGATCTTGCAATAAGAATGTCGATGGGGTGATTTCTTCAATTATTTGAAATGGACCTAGCCAAAGTTTTTGAAACTTAGTGTCTTTACCTTTCTCCTCATGCGCTTTGTCCCATTTGAATACCAAATCAGCAATTTGAATGTTTTTTGGAGAAATATAAGTTGAATCAAATGAATCCTTTACTATATGTTGATGATGTGCATGAGTATGCTTAGCTTTTTATCTTTCTTCTTCTAGATTATGAATTTGAAATTGTCTTAGTTGTAATGAAGAAGAAGGATATTCATCAATAACTTGAACTAAGGCAAGGGAAGGAATAAGTACATTGGTAGGAAGAACAACTTATTTTCCATAAACAAGATTGAATGGAGAAGTGCCAATAGAAGCTTCTTGAGTTATCCGATCTGCCCAAAGACCAAAGATTAATGACCTATGCCAATTTCGTTGGTTTTAATAAACATCTCATTTTATTATTATAATAAGAATTTTTTTGTGGATTCTTCTAAACCATTTACTTGTGGATAATAATTTTTAGAATACTTAAGTTTAAAACCTCTTTTGATTGCAAATTATATCATTGAATTTCTTGAGAAGTAAGATGCCTTATCAAATATTAAAGTAGTAGGTAAACCAAACCTAGTTATGATATATTGGTCAATGAAATCAATGATATTCTCAGAGTTGGCTAGCTTCAATGTAATTGCTTCCACCCATTTAGTGAAATAATCTGTAGCTGTGAGAGTATATCTATGCTATTTGGAAGAGTTAGGAATGATCTCACCGATTATATCTAATCCCCATTGTTCAAATGTTTGTTCGATATTAACTGGTTGTAATGGGAAGGCTGGCTTCTTTTGTCTTCTAGATGTACTTTGACACACTTTTCATATTCTTGCAATTCGTGAGCATCTTTGAAAAGTGTAAGCCAATAGTAACCTACATGCAAGATTTTGTGTGTTTTCGTATTTCCTCCAAAATGTCCTCCAGCTGGTCCATCATGGAGTTCCTACAAGACTTTCTTTGCTTCAAGTTTTTCTAAGAATCTTAATAGTACATAATCAAAATTTCTCCTTAAAAATACATCATTGATTAACTCATATTGCTTGGCCTTTAATCTTGAAGCAAGTTTCATTTTATAACTCAATTGCGTTGGGGCATATCCATTTTTCAAATAAATATGAGATCAGTGTATTGAGATTGTACATCATTGAGGATTACCTCTGATATTTTCACATTGTTACCTGAATCTTCTTTAGATGATAAATGAGATGCTCATGTTGTCATTCTGCAAAAGCCTTGACCTCTAACAATTTTAGAGGGTCAAATTTCTATATCATATTCTTGTAAAGCGGTAACCCAGCTAGCCTTTTTCTCTCCTAATTATCTTTGCATTAATAGTTGTCTCACTATAGAGAATGGAACTATGATTTTGGTGTGAGTTTTTAGGAGAAATGGCTTGAAATGCTTTATAGCTTTAAAGACAACAAACACTTGCTTCTCGACAGATGAATAATTTAGTTTTGCACCTTGTAAATTGGAACTGAAGAATGATATTGGTGCTTCAATTTTTTGGTCATTAATCTATGTTAAAACAACGACATATGATATATCTGATGAAAAAGTATATAAAGTAAAAGGATTAAGAAAATTTGGGGTAGTCAAGAATGGAGCATTGACAATGGATTATTTGATCAAATCATATGATTCTCTTTCATTATGTAGCCATTTAAAGACTGAATTTTTCTTAATCATGTTTTCTAATGGTAAAAATATTTGTGAGAATTCAGGGACAAACCTTTTTACGAAATAAATTTTCCCAAGAAATGACTGCATAGCTTTCTTGCTATGAGGAAAAGGAATTCTTGTAATATCTTCAATTCTTTCAGGATCAATATAGATACCTTTCTTTGACACAATGAATCCTAAAAGTTTTCTTCATATAAAGCAAAAAAATATTTATTTGGGTTTAATGAGATGCCATACCTTTTTACATCGCTCAAAGACTTTCTTTAGTTCATTCACATGATTGGTTAATTATTTAGAAAAGACTGTAATGTAATCTAAATAAATAACCACCAATTTATTGATGAGCCCCCTAAAATATTTGTCCATATCTCTCTGAAAAGTGGCACCTACATTAATCAATCCAAATGGCATCTTTTGATAGGTGTAAGTTCCCCACTTAGTCATGAATGCAGTCTTCATTCTGTCATCTAGATGTACGAGAATTTAGTTATATCCAGAGAATCCATCTAGAAAGGACATAAGTTCAGAACCAGCTACTGTTTGCAATACTTGTTCCATGGTTGGTAATGGAAAGTTGTCCTTTTGACATGCTTTGTTTAAATTCCTAAAATCAATACAAATTATAATATCATCATTTTTCTTCCTAACGGGAAGCAAATTTGAAACTTGTTTAGAATTTCTAACTGGAAAGATGATCTTTGTTTTCAGGAGCTTGTTCAGTTCTATTTTGTTTTAATTTTCAAGATTCGAGTGAATCTTCCTCAATTTTTGCTGTATAGGTTTTTTCATCTAAAAACATAGGAATTGTGTGTTGAATCACAGAAGTATCATACGTTTTAATATCAATGTAATCCCAAGAAAAAATACTTTTGTACATTATAAAAATTCTGATAAATGATAATCTTTATTTAGAAGATAGAACAAGACCTAGATTGACATTTTGGGGTTTATCGTCAGTTCCTAGATTTACTAACTCAAATCTTCAGGTAGAACTTTGAGTTTTTGAGTTAGTAACTCTTTTAAATCCATATTTCATATCATAGAGGTCTTATAACTTGACAACTAAATCAGGAATTGTATTTTCATATTATTCTTCCTTAATCTGAATGTCATGTTCATTTTCATCCAAAATTTGACTATCATAAGATCCTTTAGATGTTAATAAATCTATAATATCTGAACCATTATTGAATATTCTCAAATTGGTAATATTGTTAGGAACAGATGGCCTAAAAATTAATTCAATAGAAAATATATTGGGACTAAAATCTTGAGATGGAATTAACTTTGATGCTACATTAGCGAGTAGGTCTTCACTAGCATTCTGCATTCTAGGCACAAAAGAAATATTGAAGGCTAAGAAATGAATGGTAAATTCCTGGACTAATGATTGGGAATGCTTTAAATGTATAGAATTATAATGAATGCTATTTCTTACCTGTCTAACAATGATTTCTGAATCTCCTAGGACTTTCAGATATTTGATGTTAAGATCAATGGCTTTGTACAAGCCTTGTACTAATGGTTCGTATTCATCTATATTGTTCGTGCAATTGAATTCAAGTCTGCGGGATAACATGGTTTTTATCCTTTCGGGCTTATTAGAATACAGTCAGCGCCTACACCATCTTCAGATTTAGAACTGTCAAAATAAAGAGTCCAAAATAAAGAATTAACTATGAGTTTATCTACAAAAAATTTGCATTTCGAAATTCTTGTTTGGGAAAAAATCTCGACCTATGAAATAATTGCATTATCAAAAAAGCGTGATGTTTGAGCATTAAAATTTCCCAAAAATGATTCTTTCGAGTAATTTCCAATAATTTTATTATTGAATGCTACTAGCTCATTTATTCCTTTAATATCAGTGACTATATGTTTCATGAACTTTTCACGGTCTACCTGAATTTGATTTGGATTTCCATTTTATGGTAGCCACATATGTGGCCAGTCTGTTGCAAAATATCCATGAATCTTTTCAGACCAGTCTCTACTTAATACTAAATCGTAAAAATCAGGAATATCGACCACCAATATATTGATCATTTGGGAAACCTTGGAATTTTATGACAATCTGATAGAAACAAAATTTATTTCTCCCACAACCTCTACTCTAGTTCTATCAAGTTGTACTATGTGGATAGGAGAACTCTGAGGAGTTATGTTTAACTTACCACACACTGATTTTGGTATTATATTAAAGGAATCCCCTGAGTCTATTAAATAATTGTGAACATTTTTATAATAGATCTCGTAGCTTAAGAGAAATGGAGGAGTATGAGAGATTGATTGATCACCTATCATAATAAAATCTGTAGCATATATTTTAGTTGAAGGAGAAGATGGCTTACCCATTTCATTAGCACCTTGCGCTACTACTGGAGAAGGTAGCGCTGAAGCAGGAACCACATTCAAATCTCTAAGTAAGATCTTATGTTGCCGCTTTAATCTAGTAAGGTTGTGAATTGAAATGTTGGCCCTGGTTTTCTTCATATCTTCAATTACATTATACTCAATAGTATCTGAGACTACCATTGTCTTTGACGTGGGTGGAGTATCTGAAGTAACAGGACTTGTTTTTGTAGCCTTTGAATTAGACCTTTTACTTAATGCTTTATCCTTAGCAGGCGTTGAATTATTTTCTATTGATTTCACTACGTTGCTTCAATAGTCCTTTTGCTTCTTGTACTCACACGTAAAGATTCTTATTGTTCTTCATTTGGTAGGATGAAATCCCATATTCCATTTATTAGTCCCCTATGAATTTTTTGACAAGAAAATAGGGGTCTAAAATGTTTTTGAGCCTTCAAGGAATGCATTTCCCTCTGAAAACACATCATCCTTGAAGCCTCCTTATGCCTTATTCCTTTGATAAATCCTTACTGTTGTTCCAGTTATAAAAGCCTCTCTGTTTGTGAAGAAATGCCCAAAAGGCCTCCTTTTTCTCTTTATATCATCCCTCCTAAACCTCTGCTTCATCCAATTTTACTCCTCTCTATTTCCCCCATTAACCCTTTAAACCATATTAAGTCCCCTTTTAAACCCTTCAAATACTCTTTGTTTGGTTTAAAAGCCCCTTTTTCCCTCTATCGTTGCCTATTTTTGGCAGCGAATTGCATTGAAAAAAGATTAAAAAACCCACATTTGGCCATATATGGGTCTTAGCCCCCTTCGGCCAGCCCCTTAACCACTTCCCTGCCATATGCCCACGCCTAGGACCAAGCACTCAAGCCCCGGGCACTAATCGCAATCGCAGGTTGGGCGGGCGCATCTCTGTGTTATACGAAAAAACTCTGATGCGATTGGAGTGTTGTTCTATCGGCTCTTGCTGCAATGTGGGCCGTCGATTCACAGTTTGATCGAACGGTCCAGTGCTGAACACATCGCGCTCATCGCCCCTCCCCTTTCACCCCTCCGATCACATTTGAACCATCGATCTTCCCCAGATCTAACGGCCAGTGCTCAATCGCGCCATCGCAATCGCAAAGTTTAAAAGTGTGAACCCCTATGCCCCCAATTGCAATTCGCCGATTCGATCTTAGCCTTCCATTTCTTCAGATCCGACGGCTGGGATCTAATCATGCCCCCCCATCAGCTTTCTTCGTCGGAGTGCCTATTAACTTCAACTTTCAATCTCCGCCGTCGATCTCCTCCTGAGATCCGATGGTCCTAATTGAATCGTCCTCCACCCATGTCGGGTCCCACCATCGAAAGGCTCCGCTTCACTTGTTTTTCATCATTTCCCTTTGTATTTCGCACAAGCATTAATCTTTGGGATTTGCACTAATTACCACTTCTTCCACCCGTTTTAATCCTAACTCCCCCGTTCATTAATGCCGATCACTAAATGCCATCTCCGCGTACGATCGGACGGTATGAAACCCCTGTCGCAGCCAACCTTCACCACCACATTTTTCATCATTTTTCCCTACAGCCTCCATTTCCACTGGTCTGCCACCATTCCTCTTGGCCCCCATAACATCTCTTCCGCCACCTTCCCCGGTTTTTATAATTGATTTAATTCATTGTGCAGTGATCACAGAGAGGTCATTACAGTGGCAGAAAAGAGTAACAGCAGAAACAGGTTCAAGGTATTTAGGCTTATTAATCGAATATTTAAGTGCCTAATCCCGTACTCAAAGGATAAAGACACAGTTTGAGGACTTAAGCACACTGTCAAGTCCTATCAGTGCTTCCAGCATCAGCAGAATGTTTTTCTCCGAATGGACACCTTCGGATAGTGTTCTCCATGCCTCCTCGAGCCTTTAAATAGATGAAATACACTGGCAGAAGTTTCTATGACTGTCAGGCAGCAATTATGAAGCATGGGAAAACTTGTGGATTTTCCATCCAGGTCATTTATTCCAGAAGGCAGCGTAGAGTACCAAACACCAGAAGGACTCCAGCGAAACACTTGAGGTAAAAATCTACCTGACAGAGACTCCCAGACCATACCAAGAGTACTTACAGCGATGAAGGTGCCATTAAGCAGAGCGTGCATGAGACACTTCCCCCACTCTGTCCTAATGAACCAATTAAATGTACATATACCGCTACTGTTATTCTTTTTCCTATAAGAATTCCCGAGAACATATTGTAAAAGGTTGTTGTTGTTTGCTTGTTGCTGTTGTTGTTAGAGGGATTCAATTTGACTGTTAGAACAGTCTTGGGAGGGAGTAGAAGAATAGTTTGTAATGTAGTAGGTTGGGAGGAGAAGTTTGGATTGTATTCAGCCATTGAGATTAGTGTATATGACTGGTTTTGCATCAATTAATCAAGAAATTTTCACAGGATCCTGGTCTATTACTACGGGTGATGTTTCTCTTATCTTATTTTTTTATTACATTTTCATGTTGTTCATTGGTCTTCTGGCTCGCATCAGAAATTTGGCATAGGATTTACCCTTGTAAGGTACCCTATGTTTCTACTCTCCTTGCCTTTAATGTTTTCTATTGATAGTGAATCTAAGAGTAAATTCAACTAATTTAACCAATGTAGCAGTTCCATATGCTGCTAGCTGATGTATGAATTTGGGGTTTGCTGCTTGGATATTCTTGCTGGTGTCAAAGCATTGAAGGTTAAAAATCCTTCTCTGATCTATAGACCCTGGCTCTCTTAAACTTATCTCTGTTTTCCCTTGGAGAATGCTAAAGCTGATCTGGAGTTAAATGACCTCTGATCCGATCTATAAGCTGCCCCTTTATTCCCCCATTGAGTGTTGCCTATGAGTATGTCCAAGCAAGTCTGGAGTTAAATGACCTTTGACCTGATCTATAGACAGAAATTGGGTTTCTTTCCTTCTTTCACCTTCTTTACTTTTTGTTCCATCCCAACATCTATCTAAAAGATCCTTTAGTGTAGATGACTTTCCCTTTGAAAGCCTTGGCTAGTGGTTTGCAAGTAATTCCCTTTCATGACTCCATAGCCCAACGTATGGCACTCTTTTGACCTATCCTCTTTTACCAAAACGTCCTACGTCTTTTCTCCTTTCCTTCCATTACCTTCTCAGTTTATGATCTCGTGACTCAACTCAAGAACCAACCAACCAAATAATTTAAACCCCCCCCCCCCCTCTGTGCTTCATACCTAGCCTTATACCTTATTTTGAGCTTTCAAAGATATATCATTCTTTGCTCTATTTGGAGAGATCCCTCTCCGGAACCAAGAGGGCTAGATCCTAGGATCCCAAAGTGGTTCTGATGTTGTCTCATCTTTTGGTCTTGCCAATCTGGCCAAAACATGGGAACCCCAACATAATGGCGACTCCACTGGGGACTAAAGACCAATCCACCTGGCGACTCCACAGTTCCTGAATGATTAAAAGACTCCACTGGTGATCAGTAGGCCGCTGATTATCTGTGTTTTCACAAGAATCCACTCGGAGACCATGTCACGGTACAACATCAGCCATGCTCAAGACCAAGTCACTTCACTAATGGAAGACTCTGAGAAGTTTGCAGAAATGCACCCAAGTTTCATAGAAGAGTGTCGCAATACAATTTTGAGTGACTTGGAAGAGCTGAAGGTGGAGGACCTTCCAGGGGCCGTTCTTCTCAGCTCAAAGTTCAAACCCCTTCTCAGGAAAATTTTCTTAGAATTGGTGGTTGAAAGATATGAAGCTGAGATCGAATTTCTAAAATCGCAAGAGAAATCATATCAGTTTAGAGACCCAAGAGCCTTTTTGGAAAGTCTTCCTCCTAAAAAAGAAGAAATTCTACTACTTTTTGATGTGTAAGTAGAATATGATCGGGCTTTCAAGAGCCACACTGAAGATGTAGTGGAAGATGCAACAATCGAAGCTTCCTAGGATACAGATAGCCTACTAGTAATGGCAGGCCTGAAAGAAGAAAGTGTACATCATCTGTTCATTGATACTGTGGCAGAATGCATGGAGGCCCTGATTAGCTCAAATTCTCCAGCATTGATCCTTAGCACGGGCCAGTTTCATCAGGAGTGGTCACCACTGATGGTGACCACAGTTTTGAAGAACCACATGTAGAGCACCCTATGGCTATCTCTGACAGGTAGTCAGTGCTCATATCCTTTTTTGTTACTACTTGACTGGCTGCACTGGCACTATTGTATCACCTAAATGCCATAGTTTTCCAGTTAGAGTAGGGTAGGTAGGAAAAAATCAATAAGCTCAGTCTGTGAGAATTCAATCAGTTGTTTTAAATTTCTGCAAAGTTTTATTCCATGACCAATTTTTTCTTTATGCCATGGCCTACAGCAAGCCAGAAAATCTAATCCTGGCTTGACTGTTTTTCAATTTCTGTCTTAGAATATAGAGAAGAAGTCTGCTAGACAGTTCAATCCTAGCAGAATTTAGTTTAGGTAGAGAAACTATGAGACCAACAGTCTAATCTGGTCTCATAGAGTAATAAGGGTAGAAATAGAATAGGTTTATTTTTGGTTTATAAAAATAAATGATGTAAAGGGTCTGCTAGTCCAAATGCACCCGGAAGAGAAAATGTTAGGACTATGGTGTGGGTAGGTAGTTGTTTGGGAGAATTTTACTACTGATATGATGTCTTCATGATTTGTGGTAGCTGATCCAAGAAAGAAAATGGATGGGTCAAGTACCAGGCATCTAGCCTACACCAAAGATCATTTTCTGAATTCTTGACTCCTTCAAGAAGAAGCCATCCCCATGTGGAGCCACTGTTAGCCCCCTATGAATTTTTTGACAAGAAAATAGGGGGCTAAAATGCTTTTGAGCCTTCAAGGAATGCATTTCCCTCTGAAAACACATCATCCTTGAAGCCTCCTTATGCCTTATTCCTTTGATAAATCCTTACTGTTGTTTCGGTTATAAAAGCCTCTCTGTTTGTGAAGAAATGCCCAAAAGGCCTCCTTTTTCTCTTTATATCATCCCTCCTAAACCTCTGCTTCATCCCCTTTTACTCCTCTCTATTTCCCCCAATAACCTTTTAAACCATCTTAAGTCCCCTTTTAAACCCTTCAAATACTCTTTGTTTGGTTTAATAGCCCCTTTCTCCCTTTATCGTTACCCATTTCTGGCCTCGAATTGCATTGAAAAAAGATTTAAAAACCCACATTTGGGCATATATGGGTCTTAGCCCCCTTTGTCTAGCCCTTAACCACTTCCCCACCATATGCCCGTGCCCAGGACCAAGCGCTTAAGCCCCCGGCGCTAATCGAAATCACACCGTCGGGCGGGCGCATCTCTGTGTTATACGAAAAAACTCTGATGCGATTGGAGTGTTGTTCTATCGGTTCCCACTGCAATGTGGGCCTTCGATTCACAGTTTGATCCAACAATCCAGCGCTAATCGCATCGCGCTCGTCGTCCCTCCCCTTTCACCCCTTTGATCACATTTGAACCGTCGATCTTCCCCGGATCTAACAGCCAGCGCTCAATCGCGCCATTGCAATCGCAAAGTCTAAAAGTGTCAACCCCTGTGGCCCCGATTGTGATTCGTCGATTCGATCTTAGCCGTCCATTTCTTCAGATCTGACGACTAGGATCTAATCGCACCCCCCCATCATTTTTCTTCGTCGGAGCCCCTATTAACTTCAACTTTCAATCTCCGCTGTCGATCTCCTCCTAAGATCCAACAGTCCTAAATGAATCGCCCTCCACCCATGCCGGGTCCCACCATCCAAAGGCTCCACTTTGATTTTTTTTCATCATTTCCCTTTGTATTTCACCCAAGCATTAATCTTTGGGCTTTACACTAATTAGCACTTCTTCCACCCATTTTAATCCTAACTCCCTCGTTCATTAATCCCGACCGCTAAATTCCATCTCTGCGTACGATCGGGTGGTCTGCGACCCCTGTCACAGCCAACCTTCACCACCACATTTTTCATCAATTTTCCCTATAGCCTCCATTTCCACTGGTCTGCCACCATTCCTCTTGGCCCCCATAGCATCTCTTCCACCACCTTCCCTGGTTTTTATAATTTATTTAATTCATTGTGCAGGGATCACAGAGAGGTCATTACAGTGGCAGCAAAGAGTAACAACAGAAACAGGTTCAAGGGATTTAGGCCTGTTAATCGAATATTTAAGCGCCTAATCCCGTACTCAAAGGATAAAGACACAGTTTGAAGACTTAAGCACACTGTCAAGTCCTATCAGTGCTTCCAGCATTAGCAGAACGTTTTCCTCCAAATGGACACATTCGGACAGTGTTCTCCATCCCTCCTCGAGCCTTTAAACAGATGAAATACACTGGCAGAAGTTTCTACAACTGTCAGGAAGTAGTTATGAAGCATGGGAAAACTTGCAGATTTTCCATCCAGGTCATTTATTCCAGAAGGCAGTGCAGAGTACCAAACACCAGAAGGACTCCAGCGAAACACCTGAGGTCAAAATCTACCTGACAGAGACTCCCAGACCATACCAAGAGTACTTACAGTGATACAGGTGCCATTAAGCAGATCGTGCATGAAACACTTCCCCCACTCTGTCCTAATGAACCAATTAAATATACATCTACCGCTACTGTTATTCTTTTTCCTATAAGAATTCTCGAGAACATATTGTAAAGGGTTGTTGTTGTTCGGTTGTTGTTGTTACTGTTAGAGGGATTCAATTTGACTATTAGAACAGTCTTGGGAGGGAGTAGCAGAATAGTTTGTAATGTAGTAGGTTGGGAGGAGAAGTTTGGATTGTATTCAGCCATTGAGATTAGTGTATATGACTGGTTTTGCATCAATTAATCAAGAAATTTTCACAGGATCCTGGTCTATTACTATGGGTGATGTTTCTCTTATCTTATTGTTTTATTACATTTTCATGTTGTTCATTGGTCTTCTGGCTCGCATTAGAAATCTGCCATAGGATTTACCCTTGTTAGGTACCCTATGTTTATGTTCTCCTTGCCTTTAATTTTTTCTGCTGATAGTGAATCTAAGAGTAAATTCAGCTAATTTAACCAGTGTAGTGGTTCCATATGCCGCTAGCTGATGTATGAATTCAGGGTTTGTTGCTTGGATATTCTTTCTGGTGTCAAAGCATTGAAGGTTCAAATTCTTTCTCTAATCTATAGACCCTGGCTCTGTTAAAATTATCTCTGTTTTCCCTTGGAGCATGCTAAATCTGATCTGGAGTTAAATGACCTCTGATCCAATCTATAAGCTGCCCCTTTGTTCCCCCATTGAGAGTTTCCTAAGAGTATTTCCAAGCAGGTCTGGAGTTAAATGACCCATGACCTGATCTATAGACAGAAATTGGGTTTCTTTCCTTCTTTCACCTTCTTTCCTTTTTGTTCCATCCCACCATCTATCTAAAAGATCCTTTAGTGTATATGACTTGCCTTTGAAAGCCTTGGCTAGTGGTTTGCAAGTAATTGCCTTTCATGACTCCATAGCCCAATGGATGGCACTCTTTTGACCTATCCTCTTTTACCAAAACGTCCTACTGCTTTGCTCCTTTCCTTCCATTACCTTCTCAGTCTATGATCTCATGACTCAACTCAAAAACCAACCAACCAAATCATTTTAAACCCCCCACCCCCCTCTGTGCTTCATACCTAGCCTAATAACTTATTTTGATCTTTCAAAGATATATCATTCTTTGCTCTATTTGGAGAGATCCCTCTCCGGATCCAGGAGGGCTAGATCCTAGGATCCCAAAGTGGTTCTGATGTTGTCTCATCTTTTGGTCTTGCCAATCTGGCCAAAACATGGGAACCCCAACACCATTCAGTTTAGAATCTTCTTCTTCTTCAGTTTCTTCTTCCTATGTTTGCCCCTCCTCTATATATTGATCAGACTCAATGTTATATATGATATTCGTTGGTTGAGTAATAGAGGACTGATTTTTATTGAAGGATATAAAAGTCCTTTTTTGAGCTAGAACTTTCAATGACTTGTCTCTTGATATTTGCCATCTTATTTTTCATAGCCTTTAAAACTTTTTGAAGACTTCTACATCAAAAGGGTCTTTCGATGGCTTCTTTTTAGAATCATATTTGAAGGATACCTTCTTTGATTTTTTTTCTTCTTGAGAATTCTTCTTCTCAAGAGCGATTAGGCATTTCTCTATAGATAGAGATTCCTTCACTTTTTCTGCAAGTCTCAGCAATCTTGCTCTATCAACAAAAATGGCTAAATTGGATGGAAGAGATAAGATATACCACTCAATTTGAGCTTCTGCCCCAGGAATGGATGTAGCAGGAATTTTATTGAGAAATTTATTAAATCTTGAATTAAAATGTTTTATTTACTCCCCCAATTTAGTTTTTAGATTTCATAAATCATTGATGAGCATAGCAGTGGTCTTGTCATCCCCAAACTTAGCTAGAAATTATTCTTCGAACATATTCTAGCTAGATATAGAACTGGAAGACAGTGAAAAATACTAGGATCCTGCAGATCCTATGAGAGTGTATGGAAATAATCTTACAACGCAATCCTCTTCAACTACTCCATTCAAATTGATGGCTACCATATAACTATGAATGTGTTCTTATGTCGGAAGACCATCATCAGGATTAAACTTAGATAACCATATTTTAGGTGATTTTGGTAGAGCATGAAGAGGAGCGGGCATATTTGCGGCTCCTAGATTGTTCCATGGGTGGCCTGCCATTGGACCTTGGGTGGATGTGATGGGTTGAGTTTGAGTTGAAGAAGAGGTAGGCTTAGTGTTAGAACTATTTGAAGGGATAGTAGTCTGAGTACTGGAACTAGTTAAAGTAACACTGATTGTTGGAGTGGAAGTGGTGGAAATGAGTGGAGGTAATGGAGGTGAATGAGATAGGATCTTGCTGGAAATTTACTCTGATTGAGTCCTCTTTATTCTCTTGCGGGTACTATCGATGGGAAATTCAAAAGGAATAATTCATTTCTTTTGAATTTATAATCGAGTCAATATCCTTCGAGGTTGTAAAGAATACGAAATACTGATCTCAGATGCTTGAGAGGTTTCAGACTTTTCAGTAGAAATGGATACTCTCTCTAGCTTTTCTATAAAAGACTAAAATTTACAGGAATTTTGATGAATCTCGGGAGACAGTATGGGTTGAGTATCACAAGGAGACTTAGGAGAAGGATGATCAACTTCATATTTAAAAGAGGAAGATCTAGATAATGTTCTGGAAGTTGATGGGTATCTAGAGGGAGAGAGACTTTTAGATCGACATTTCGATTGATCAGACCTTCTTGCCATTCACAAGACCCTCCTTCTACCGCAAAAATTTTAAGGCCTTGGAATTCGTTGCCACAACATGGGGGAAAACCTCCCCGTCCAGACCCTAAAGCAACTCCTTTTCCATTTGGTGTGGTGCCTCCAACTGGGGATAATGGGACCAGTTTCCCAATAAAGATGATATTGGGTTGTGTTTTTATTATATAACATGCAATGGAAAATGATTCTAATCTATCACATGCATCTATCTAACACTATCTATTCTAATATATTCCCTAGGTGTTTCTTTCTTTATGCATTCTAAAGAGATATCCTTCAACTATTAGTAATGTAGATTATTTTACAGTTGAAAGAGATGAAAATTATGTAAGATGATTCTTCTAACAAAATAGTTTGATTAGAAGAATTGTGAAAAATGTATCGCATTCATATATGTGATTATATATCCAATAAGAAATCACATACAAATATTAGTACAAAAGTGCATTTAACATCCATCTATAATGAAGTTTCAAATATATAATGCAATAAAAATATGACTGTCAATCTAGAAAGAAAGACTTAAAAAAAGTGAATAGAAGTTCCATATGTACAAATTTCTACTCATGTAAAATGACAGTAGATATTTGCTCCTCTTCACTTTAAATCAATTTAAACAGTACAATAGTGCAACATCAGTTAAACAACTTAAAATGTCAAAAGATAACAGACTGTGTTCCATTAATTCATCAAAGCATTCACAAAATTGTAATAGTGCATTCTTTGAAAATGTTTTTGACAAATTTATGGACACTTCTCTAAATGCATGAGAGGGGTTTAAATACTAAACTAACTATGTTTTAAAAATAGACTATTACATAAAAATAGAGGAGGTTTCAAACAACCATCCTCATAAGACAAACTTTAACTACAATCTAGGAAAATAAAGTAACAATATGACTATGAATTTCAATCTTTCATTTGGATTTTTCCCAAAGTCCACAAATATCTAGCATGGGCTTGAGTTGAGATGGTCACAAAATCCTTGATCTGACCTGTCCCTTGACTACCGCATTTGAGAGGGTTGGTTATGATCTTCTTGTCGAATCTGTTAAAGATTGGAGGGTCTGGTACTAATGATAAGGTTTGATCAGAAAATTCCAATAATTTTCTTGATAAAATTTATTTACTTATTTAATAATTTCATCCTGCATTTTTGCCTTTTGTATCCACTGTGTTTCCAATTGTTTGACTTCTGAGAGAACTTCATACATGTACTCTTTGATAAGTTCTAATTTAAAAAGAAATTCACATACAGATTCAGTAATCTCCTTTGTCAACCTTGATGCTTTCGCTGCTTCTTTCTCTCCTTGATTTATTTGTGATTTCCAATCCTTGAATAAGATCTCCTTGTGGAATTTATCTACTTGAGGTAGATCAAATTCCTTGCCTAATTCTGATGCTTGCCATTTAATGTGTTCATTGATTTTCTTCTCGATTTTCTCACATTCAAGTTTCTGGATAGCTACTTATTGGATCAATATTTCACTTGAGTCACAATAAGAGTTAGTGATAGAAGCTTGTTGGAAAAATACTTCTTGTTGTTGCTTTAATTTAGAATTCACATCCAATGCTTCTTTTATGAATTACTCTAACTGTGGTTGGCTTTGTAGTATATTCATTTTTTCTTCTAGTTTTGTTTGCATATCAATAAGTTGTAGTTGATGCTGCAAATAAAGACTTTCAAAATACTTTTGAAATTGGGATATCTTCAATTCTATTTGCTCGTTGGAGTTAGACTTTTCTTGCTCTAACAATTTCTCTAATTCTTCTATTTTAGCTTCTCTCTGCTTAAGTAACATTTTAACCTAAGTGGCTTTACCAATAGTGGCAGTAGCATATGCACCTGCAGACTGTGATAATTTGGTTAAATTTTCAGTAGGATTAGCTAAGATTCCTTCCATAAAACATCAATTGATTCATTTGTAAGGTTTGACACTCTATCATCAATTCTTCTCATTTTTCTTCTCTTAACTACAGCCTTATGACTAGGACTATAGAAGACATCCAACGAAGGGATTTCCTCAACTTGTAACACTATCTACTCTGTAGGAAAAGTCAGAATGATCTCTCGATCATGAGTTTCAGGAACTTGTTGAAGTGGAGTAATAATTTACACTAACTTCTAATAATGTTCTCGCGTCTGAAAACTAATACATTGATCAGTATTGGGATTTGTTTTAGGATTTTTTATTTCTTTAGAAAACTCACCCCATTCACTCTTCAAATCATTTGGTTGAGACTTTTCTAACTGATCAGGTGTATCTTAATTGTTCTGAACTTCTTGGGAAGATGACTCTGTTCCATTACTTCTTCCTTTCTCCTGCATCTAAATCTCTTCGATTACTTGATCAATTATCTTTTTTGGGTTCCCCATTCTATTTTCAGATTCATTTTCAGAATGATCTGAATTCTGAGATTGATGTTCTGATTGCCCTGACTCAACTTCAGACATGTATTTCACTTCATTATCCAAGCTAATACTTGGAGTAGGTCTGTTGACATCTTCAATATTCAATAAAATCAAGAGGAATCCTTTCTATTCTCTTGCTTTTGTATCCTTGGAAGGCTTCCAAGTCATCTTGATTGAGTTGACTAGATGCAAACCTAAGTACATTTGAAAAAATTTCAATACCTTGAAAGAAATCATCAAATCTGTCTATCTCTTTCACAAAAGCTTTTAGTTTGAGCTTTGTGATGTAATTTTTAATCACATCATTGGGGTGATATGGCCGCTTTGGCATTACTTCCAAAGTCAATAGATTAACATTCAAAACTTCTTTGTAGGCATGACCAATATCAAAAAGTGCAAAACTACCGCACTGTAAAGGAAAATTAGGCCAAATTACCTTCTTAGCATTTTTTTAGTTGTTTAGAAATACCATTTACAACAAGCTAGTAGGTAATTTATCTTGCAAGTAACTTATTGGGAACATAATATGGTAGAATATGAGGAGAAGCATAACCACCAAAAACACTGATATAAGTGAAACTTTCCTCTACGAACCATATAGAAACTAGAAAAATATTTGTACTAGCCTCTTTGGAAACCCTAGGGGCTTTCTCATTGAATATAATTTGGTGCATAGGAAACATGAATCTACGGAAAATTTTGTAAAAATGCAGATGTAAGTCTTATTCCCAAAGGGCTCTGTGGTAAATGTGGATTGGAGTAGGGCCTTGGGCTTTCATTTCCATCCCATGGTAAGAAAACTAGAAGAAAAAAATTTTCATCCATGACATAGGCACTCATGTAAAAGGGGGGTATTTCTCTATATGAAACACTTCTTTTACTCCTATACTCCATGATGTTTCTGGCTAAATTATGAGATAGGATATTTTCCCAATTCAGAATTTAGGAATTGATGATTGCGTCAATTAATGGGACCTAATCTACAGAAAACCTAGTGGTATCAGGTTTTGCAAATAATTTACACAACATACTGGAAACATAACAGTAAGGGGAAGGAATTTTTTCTATTGGGTACGTACCGAGTTTATCTCGTTTAAGCTTTCCTTGGCCTTCCCTCCATTCCTTTATGAATTTCGTCAGTTCTGGATGTTTTTCTCTAAATATTTGAAGAAAATCTTTGTCATAGTTCTGTTACGGGATGGGTAAGTGGTATGTTGTCTTCAAATATTATTCCCTGAATGAACTGATATTCTCACCCTTTGAATCGTTGAATTTTCTATCTTCTACGTTCAAGTGGTCAATTACCCACTTAGCCATATATGTATAGGGGAGAATCTTTGGCCTTGCTGCTACCTTATGGATGAATGAACATGCAACATAAAAATAGGTCGGGTCTGAAGGAAGTGATGTGCCTACTGTAGAAACTCTGACTATTACCCTTGGATTTTCATCTTCAAAAAATTTCTACATTGCCTCCCAGGAATAACTTCCACAGTCCTTGTTGCAGGTGGTGTCTGAGAATAGGCGAGACATATCTGAGTCTTCGGTAGATGATGCTTGGTAAATTTCTTTGCCTTTCTTGTTCATCTTTATTTTCCTTGCTGCATTAATTGGTTTACTGATTTCAAGTGAACAAAGAAAACATTAAAAATATAGAGAATAGAGAGGTGGACAGAATTAAAATAAATCCGTCGTTTAATCACTTAAAAACATGCTCAAAGTAGATATGAATCTATCAAAACCTTACTTCTATTAAATGTTGTGAATCACCAATAATATTTTTAAATCACATCTCTTACACCTTCACGTGAAATTTCTATCGATCGATTTCAGATGTTGGATCTCATGTTCAGTTTGATTTCACATGAGTCATTTCACATGCTTGAGGAATTAACTACCATTCATCACATATCACAACTAATATCTATTTCCATTTGTAATGTTACCCATAAATCCCCCGAAATGTGACTTGCGCAAATTGCACATCACAACTTTTATTTGGTAAATGAGTTTTATTTTAGTTATGTCCTACGAAATGCGAAATGCGCTTTAAAAAATCAAGCCACTGTGCTTTATCAGACCTTGGATTTTATGTTTATTTCTTTATTTTCTTGTCAGGTCCGTTTAATCGTAACTTTCACCAAATTTCTTATAAGTTGATCATTTTAATGAGGTGCGATGCGATTTTGGTTTATATAGCGCATATCACAGCCCGCATGACTTAGTGAATTTTAAGTCGTTTAAAATTGCAAGCTATGCAAATTGTGATTCACACTATGGAATGCAAGCAGAAAATAAAAAGAAAATTTATTTCCTAAAGTTTTTTTTGACTTAAGCTAAAAATTAAATAAAATCAATTTCCTAATAATTTTTTAAAAGGGTCCCCATTTAGTAAAAATAAATGGGGGTTTTTGTATAGCACAACACACGGGAAATTCCAAATATTTTGGACCAGTTCTATAATCACTTTCTTTATCCCACAACTAAATCATTCATGTGCACAAAATGAATTTGTAAAGAAAACCTTGACATTACGTTTATGTATTGTTGATACAATGACACCACAACACTCAAGAGACTAGATTCTCACTCAGAAAAAAATTACCAGAGACCTCAAAGAAAAATAACTCAGGAACAAGTATAAGAAAGATTCATTTCAAACCATGGAAGCATGATCATTTCAACAAAGAGATATAAACCTAATCTTTCAAGCAGGTCCTATATTGGAAGAGACATAGTAGTTCCTGGAACTCGGTGCCTGTACTAAAGAAATTGTGCTTGAATTAAGGAAAAACTCCAGACTCATCACACCTTCAATGCATTAAAAAAAAATCATCAATCATCAAAGGAAACATTAAACTCTTGTGCATAAAAGAAAATAATCATCTCACAAATTCATATATCTCGTTTTGGTTTATCATTGAGCTCAAAATCAACTTCTATGCATGTCACTTTACAAATAAACTCAATTGATATCTCTCGTTTGTCTAAAGTTAACAATACCTCGTTCCTATGCTTAAAGTTCCTAGATAACCAAAGGGAGATTTACATTCAGCAGGATCATTTTAGTATAGTGAAATATTAAAATAAGAGGTTTTCATCTGAGCATAAACTTACTTGCACAACACATGTCAAATAACTACAAGTTCCTCTGCAAATAAAAAGAATTACTTGAAGAAGAAGAAAATCATTTCTCTTTTATAAAAAGAATGACTTGAAGAAGAAGCAAATCAACCAAGAAAAACTGAAATAGTTCCTCTGTAAATGTTAACTCAAATAGAGTTTTGCGCACCACAGAGTATTTATAAAATTAAAGAGATGACTTAGAAACAAAATAAACCTTCCAGATCCAAAATATAGTTCATAATAAACAAAATAAATCCTTCAATAATCACGAAATTTCTTCTTACAAATAAATCCAAACATAAACTCAGAGTTCAAAGTAGATCTGAACCTCTATCATTCGTTTGTAATGAGAACACACAAAGTTTTTTCCAATTGAGCACACCTTCTACAAGCACACTTCCATGCCTAAATATTAATCACACCATTTATCATGCAATATAATAAACAAAGGGAGAACGGGTTGGGTTGGTTTGGCCCTAGCCAAGCATCTCATTTCCCTATTTAAGGAATGAGATTAATCTATAAAGACAATTTAATAATCACAGGAATAGATAGACATAATACATGAATCTGGCATCATCTCTCCTTTATTAAAAACAAGAGTATTTTCTTAATACATAACATATATTGACCAATCCAACCTTAGAGATTTCATGGTGATACAAGTTTTCTAAAGATAAAAACACAAAAAATTAATTGTTCATAATATCACTAGCTTCCATCCTAATCTATCTCAAAATTTGTACAGATTACATCGAGCCTCACTCACATCAAAAATATAAAAAATGTGGATTTGTTGGCAACTTATCCAAACTTTAGAAACCCTCCAATTCTCAAAGCCATTGCCTGAAAATAGGAACATGTCCTCAAGAGTGAGTGTAGGCCTTCTTCCTTGACAACTAGAGTTGACTCTGAGTCAAGCTCTTGAACCAACAATCCTCCATATTAAGTACATAAATCGAGATGAGTGTAGGATCTGCAGGATCTTCCTATACCAACCTTTGATATTTAATTATTGACATATATTGTAATATTCATAAGGTAATACAAGTGGCAAGTTGCACAGAAAACATTGACCTTTTTTACTTTTAATTAAAAATAAGCATACATATCCATTTACCGAAAGAATGATTAAAGAAAATAAAAACACTTGCATAAATATATTGTTTAAACTGTAAAGCAGAGGCTAAGGTAGGGAAATTTAAGTGAACAATAAGACAACCATGGAAACCAAAATTTCCTCAACCTCATCATGTTGTGTTTCCTCACACAATCACTAACCTCTGCAGAAAACAAAATTTGAAACACTTATCCTCCTCATTTATGAATTTGAATGTTGATTCCTGAACCTACTGCTTTAGATTTCTTTTTTCAATTCTACATCATTCATTTCTCCAATTTCGTAACATGAATTCACAGTTCAATGCATGAAACCTTCATTTTCTCACTGTTTTCTTCAACACATCCATCGTTGTTAACAATTCCCCATTCCTATTTTTAAATGCTCCATTTTCAGTCTCCATACATCTATTTAAGACCTCAAGCTCGTAAATTTGTTGTTTCAATTTTTTAGTTTGACTTAACCTCTTCCCAGGAGCTAAGTCCTTCAATTTCTCTTTTCCTCCTACCTTTGTTTCTTCTACCATAAATTTAGGAGGAACATCATCCTCATTCTTTTCCTCTTTTTTTTGTTCCTGAACTTCTCCTTGTTCCACCTCTTGATAAAGAGTTACCTTGTATCTTTTTTATTTTTTCTTTAAGGATGTGTTGTGCTATACAACACCCCCCCCCCCCCATTTATATTACTAAATGTGAACCGTTTAGAAATAAATAGGAAATTAAGTTTTATTTGTGATTTTCCGCTTTATTCCTTAGTGAGCATCGCAAACCGCACAACTTACAATAAAAAAAACTTGAAATCAATTAAGTTATGCGGGCTGCGAAATGAGCGAAGCCTTTCCAAAGTTATATTAAAATAGTTGCAAATGCTTCAATCACTGTTATAATTTGTTTATCGCATCACACCTCATTTAAAAATGATCAAACTTCTAACGAAATTTGGTCTAAGTTGCGATTACGCGAACCCGACAAGACAACAAATTAATAAACATAAAACTCTAAAGTCCAATAAAGCATAGCTTCTTGACTTCTTGAATGCGCACTTCGCATTTCGCACAACTTAACCAAAAGAAAATTCATTTACTGCGTAAAATTTGCGATGTGTAATTTACGCAAATCGCATTTCATATAATTTATGGGTAATATCGTAAGCGTTAAAAGTTATAAGTTGTGATATGCGAATGAATGGCATCTAATTACTCAAGCATGCAAAATGACTTATGTCACATCAAACTGAAATCCGAGATCCAACGTCTTAAATTGATAGAAATTTATTTCGTATAAAGGTGTAAGAGATTTGATTTGAAATTATTATCACTGATTAATAGCATTTAATAGAAATAAAGGTTTTAATAGATTCATATCTATTCATGCATGTTTGATATAATTTAACGATGGATTTGTCTCTCTCTTCCATGTATTTTTAATGTTTACTCTATTTAATTGAAATCAAGAAACCAACTAACAGAACAAAGAAAATAGAGACAAGCCAGAAAGAAAAATAGATTGCTCAAACACTGTCTACTGAAGACTCAAACATGCCTCCCCTAATTTCAGAAATCGCTTGCAATAAGAAATGTGACAGTTTGTCATGGGAAGCGACGTATTGGTTTTTCAAAAATGAAAAGCCAATAGTAATAGACAAATTTGCTTCAGCAGACTTATCTTTTTCTTTAGACCCAACTGATTTTGACATCGCATGTTCATTCATCCACAGGATAGCCACTAGGCCAAACATTCTCCCTTACACAGACATGGCTAAGTGGGAAATTAACCACTTAAACATAGAAGATAGAAATTTTAAGGATTCGAAGGGAGAAAATATTGGTTCTTTCAGGGCAGATGATTTAAAAGCAATGTACCACTTACGAGGCCCACAAGAAAACTATGAAAACAATTTTGTTCAAAGTTTTAGAGTAGAAAATCCAGATCTAACAAAAGTCATAAAGGAATGGAAGGAAGACTAGGGAAAAATTAAGCAAGATAAACTTGGTACGTAACCAATTTCCCAAATTCCCTCCCCTTACTGTTATGCTGCCGGTATTTTGTGTAGATTTTTTTTGAAACCTGATACCACTAGGTTTTCAGTAGATTGGGTCCCATTAATTGATGCAATCGTCAATTCTTTAATTCTGAATTGGGAAAATATCCTATCTGATAATTTAGCTAAACACATGATGGAGTATAGGAATAAAATGTGTGTTTCATCTACATAAATACCTCCCTTTTATATGAGTTCCTATGTCATGGACACAATCTACTTTTCTTCTAGTTTTCCTACCATGGGATGGAAATGCACTACCCAATACCCTACTCCAATCCATATTTATCACAGAGACATTTTGGATTCATACTTCCATCTGCATTTTTACAAACTTTCCACGGAGTCATGTTACCTATGCACCAGATGATATTCAATGAGAAAGCCCGTAGGGTTTCCGAAGAGGCTAGTACAGATATATATATTTTTTTCTAGATGGTTTGCAAAGGAGAATTTTACGTATGTTAGAGTATTTTGGAGTTATGCTTCTCCCCATGTCCTACCATATTATGTTCCTGATAAGTTACTTGCAAGAGAGATAGCCTACCAACTTGTTAATGGTATTTCAAAACAGCTGAAAAATGCTACGAAGGTCGTTTGGCCTAATTTTCCTTTACAGTGCGGTGCTTTTGCACTTTTTGATATTGGCCATTCATACAATGAGGTTTCAAAGATTAATCTGTTAAATTTAGCATAAATTCCAAAGAGGTTATATGATCCAAATGATGTAATTAAAAAATACATCACAGAGCTCAAAATGAAGCCTTTTGTAAAGGAAATAGATAGATTTGATGATGTTTTCCATGCCATGGAAAAGTTTTCAGATATAATTAAGTTTGCATCTAGTCAACTCAGTCAAGATGAGTTGGAAGCCTTCCAAACATACATAAATAAGATACTGGAGATAATTCCACTTGAATTACTAACTATTGAATATGTCAATAGACCTACTCCAAGTATTAGCTTGGATAATGAAGCAAAAGACATGTCTGAGGATGAGTCGGTTCAATCAGAGCATCAATCTCATAATTCAGATCATTCTAAAAATGAATATAAATCTAGAAAGGATAGCCCAGAAAAGATAATTGATCAATTAATCAAAGAGATATAGATGTGGGAGAAAAGAGAAAGTAATGGAACATAGTCGACTTCTCAAGAATTTCAACATAACCAAGATACACTTGATCAGTCAGAAAATTCCCAACCAAAGTAGTGAATGGGATGAGTTTTTTGAAGCAATAAAAACTCCTAAAACCAATCCCAATACTGATCAAGCTACTATTTTTCATACACCTGAACATTCCCAGAAGTTAGAAGAAAGTGTTCTTCCACTACAACAAGTTCCAAAAACTCATGATCGAGAGATCATACTAGCCTACCCTACAGAACAAATAGTTTTACAAGTTGAGGAAATTCCATCGTTGGATATCTTCTACAGTCCTAGTCATAAAGTTGTAGTCAAGAGAAATAAAAGGAGAAGAATTGATGAAACATTCCCCAACCTCACAAATGACTCTTTTGATGTTTTGTGGAAGGATCCCTTATATGGTCTTACTGAACATTTAACCAAACTATCACAGTTCGTAGCTGCATATGCTACTGCCATTGTTGATAAAGCTACTGAGGTAAAAATGTTGATGAAGCAGAAGGAAGACAGAATACAAGAACTAGAGAGACTGTTAGATGAAGAAAAATCTAACTCCAGTGAGCAAATGAAATCAAAGATGGCCCAATTTCAAAAGGATTTGGAAAATCTAAATTTACAGCATTAGTTACAAATCACTAAGAAGCAAGCACAAATGGAAGCAACAATGACCAGGTTACAAAGGTAGCCACAATTAGAGAAATTCATAAAAGACACATTGGATGTAAATGCTAAGTTAAAGCAACAACAGGAATTATTTTTCCAACAAGCTTCTATTACTGGCTCTTATTGTGACTCAAATGAAATATTGATCCAACAAGTAGCTATCTAGAAACTTGAATGTGATAAGCTCGAGAAGAAAACCAATGAACACATTCAATGGCAAGCATCAGACTTAGGCAAGGAAGCTAATCTACCCCAAGTAGATAAGTTCCACAAGGAGACATTATTCAAAGACTGGGAAGAACAAATAAAGAAGGCAGAGAAAGAAGCAGCAAAAACATCAATATTATCAAAGGAAATTATTGAATTTGTATGTGAACAGATGGTGAAAGCAGAACTTATTAAAGAGTACACGTCTGAAGTGTTCTCAGAATTCAAATAGCTAGAAACACAATGGAAACAAAAGTTGGAGACGCAGGATGAAAGAATTAAAAAAGTAAATAAGTTTGATCAAGAAAATTATTGGAATTTTCTCATCAAACCTTATCATCAATACCTGATCCTACAGTCTTTAATAGATTCAACAAGAATATCGTATCCAGCCCTCTCAAATGCAGTATTCAAGGGACAGGTCAGATCGAGGATTTCGCAGCTAGCTCAGCTCAAGCCCATGCTAGATATTTGTCAACTTCGTGACCAAATCCAAAAGAAAGGGTGGAATTCATAAATCATATTGTTACTTTATTTTCCTATATTGTAGTTTAAGTTAGTCATACGAGAATGGTTGTTTGAAACCTCCTCTATATTTTTGTAATAATCTATTTTAGAACATAGTTAGTTTAGTATTTAAACCCCTCTCATGCATTTAGAGAAGGGTCCAGAAATTTGTCAAAAACATTTGCAAGTAATGCACTATTGTAAGTTTGTGAATGCTTTGATGAATGGATGGAACACAATCTGTTATCTTTTGACAATTAAAGTTGTTTAACTGATGTTGCACTAATGTACTCTTTAAATTGATTGAACGTGAAGAGGAGTAGATCAATCACTGTCAGTTTACATGAGTAGAACTTCGTATATATGGTACTTCTATTCACTTGTATTAAGTATTGCTTTATAGATTGACAATCTTCCTTTTATTGCATTATATATTTGAAATGTTATTATAGATGAATGTTACATGCACTTATGTTCTAATATTTGTCTTTGATTTCTTATTTAATATATAATCACACATATGAATGTGATATATTTTTCACAATTATTATAATCAAACTAGTTTGTTAGAATAATCATCTTAAAAAAATTTCATCTCTTTCAACTTTTAAATGATCTAAATTACTAATAGTCGAAGGATATCTCTTTAGATCGCATAAATGAAGAAACACCCCAAGTATATAGTAGAATAAATAGTTTAGATAGATGCATATGATAGATTAATATCATTCCCCATTTGCATGTTGTATAATCAAAACACCCTCAAAATCATCCTTATTGGGAAACTGGTCCCATTATCCCTAGTCGGAGCCACTACACCAAACGAAAAAGGAGCTTCTTTAAGGTCTGGACTGGGTGGTTTTCCCCCATGTTTTGGCAGCGGAATTCCAAGGCCTCAACATTCTGGCACTAGAAGGAGGGCTTGTGAATGGCAAAAATATTGATCAATCTAAAGGTCAATCTAAGAGTCTCTCTCCCTCTAGATCCCCATTAACTTCCATAAAATTATCTAGATCCTCATCTTTAAAATCTAAAGTTGATCATCCTTCTCCTAAGTCTCTTAGTGATACTCAACCCATACTATCTACTGATTCCCATCAAGCTTCCCCAAAACTTTAGTCTTTGATATAAAATTTAGAGAGAGTATCCATTTCTACTGAAAAGCCCGAATCTTCTCAAAAATCAGATATTAGTATTTCGTCCTATTTACAACCTCGAAGAATATTAACTCGATCAGAAAGTCAGAAGACAAGAATTATTCCTTTTGAATTTCCCATCCATAGTACTCGAAAAATACTAAAGAGGACTCAATCAGAGTCAATCAATCAGAGTCAATTGCTAGCGATATCTTATCCCATTCATCATCATTACCTCCACTCACTTCCACAACTTCCATTCCAACAATCATTGTTACTTTAACTAGTTCCAATACTCAAACTAATATCCATTCAACTAGTCCTAGCACTCAGCCTGCTTCTTCTTCAACTCAAACACATTCCATCACATCCACCCAAGCTCCAATGGCAGGCCATCCATGGAAAAATCTAGGGGTTGTAAATATGCCAGCTCCTCTTCATGTTGTTCCAAAATATCTCAAAAGGAGGTTACCTAAATTTAATCCCGATGATGGTCTTCCGACAGAAGAATACATTCATAATTTTATCTTAACCATAAATTTAAAGGAAGTAGTTGAAGAGGATTGCGTTGTAAGATTATTTCCATATACTCTCATAGGATTAGTAGGATCCTGGTATTTTTTACTGCCTGCCCGCTCTATAACTAGCTATAATATGTTCGAAAAATAATTTTTGGCTAATTTTGTGGATAACAGGACCACTGCTACACTCATCAATGATTTTCCAAATATAAAAGCTAAAATAGGTGAGAAGATAAAAGATTTTAATTCAACATTTAATAAATTACTCA
The DNA here is from genome assembly GCA_034641835.2 of Pinus albicaulis. Classification (NCBI taxonomy): domain Eukaryota; kingdom Viridiplantae; phylum Streptophyta; class Pinopsida; order Pinales; family Pinaceae; genus Pinus; species Pinus albicaulis. The sequence continues at coordinate 224,032,639 of CM076579.1, forward strand.
ATAAAATTCCTGCTACATCAGTTCCTGGTGCAGAAGTTCAAAATTAGTGGTATATTTCATCTCTTCCATCCAATATAGACATTTTTGTTGATAGAGCAAAGTTGCCGACACTTGCAGAAAACATGAGGGAATCTCTATCTGTAGAGAAACACATAACCACTCTTGAGAAGAAGAATTCTTAAGAAGATAGAAAATCAAAGAAGGTATCTTTCAAAGACGATTCTAAAAAGAAACTGCCAAAAGACCATTTTGATGTAGAAGGTCTTCAAATTTTTTTGAAGGCTATGACAAACGAAATGGCAGATATCAAGAAACAAGTCACTGAAAATTCTAGGTCAAAAAAGACTTTCAAAAACATCAAAAAAGGTCAGTCCGCTAATACTCAACCTCTAAATATCATATCTAACACCGAATCTGATCAAGATACAGAGGAAGAGAAAACAAAGGGAAAAGAATATGATGAATAAAAAGAAGTTGAACTAAATGGAATGTGGTATTTCATCCTACCAAATGAAGAAAAACATGAAGCTTTACCTATGAGTACAAGGAGAAAAAAGACTACTGAAGCAACACAAACAAATCAACAGCAAAATATTTCAACTCCTACTAAGGACAAATCAGTAAGCACAAAGTCTACTTCAAAGGCTACACAAACAAGTCTCGTTACTTCATATAATCCACCTACATCTAACACAATGGTAGTCTCAGACACTATTGAGTATAATGTAGTTGAAGATATGAAGAAAACTAGGGCCAACATTTCAATTCACGAGCTTACTAAATTAAAGAAGAAACAAAAAATCTTACTTAGAGACTTAAATGTGGTTCCTTCTTCAACCTTACATGCTTCAGCAATAGTACAAGTTGCTAATGAAACGGGTAATCCACCTTCCCCTTCAACTAAAATTGATGCTACAGAATTGATTATGATAGGTGATCGACCCATCTCTCATACTCCTACATTTCTTTTAAACTATGAGATCTATAGTAAAAACGTTCATAGTTGTTTAATAGACTCAGGGGCTTCCTCTAATATAATTCCAAAATCAGTCTGTGCTAAACTAAACATAACTCCTCACAGTTATCATGTTCATATAGTACAACTTAATAGAACCAAAGTAGAGGTGGTAGGAGAAATAAATTATGTTTCCCTCAGATTGTCATCAAATCCCAAGGTTACTCAAATAATTGATATAATGGTGGCTGATATTCCTAATTTTTATGGCTTAGTTTTAAGCCGAGACTAGTCTGAAAATTTTCATGGATATTTTGCAACAGATTGGTCGCATATGTGGCTACCATATAATGGAAAGACAAATCAAATTCAGGTAGATCGTGAGAAGTTCATGAATCATACAATCACTGATCTTGAAGGAGTAAATGAGCCAGTAGCATTCAATAATAACATTATTGGAAACTACTCAGCACAATCATTTTTGGGACATTTCAGTGCTCAACCATCACCTTTCTTTGATAATGCAGTTGTTTCTCAGATTGAGAATTTTTCCCACGCGGATAGTTCCAAGTGTATAAATTTTGCAGATAAAGCAGTAGTTAATTCTTTATTTTGGAATATTTATTTTGATGGTTCTAAATATGAAGATGGTGCAGGCACAGGCTGTATTCTAATAAACCCTGAAGGAGAAAAAACCATGTTAGCTTGCAGACTAGAATTCAATTGTACAAACAATATAGCTAAATACAAAGCATTAGTCCAAGATTTGTACAAATCCATTGATCTTAATATCAAATATCTGAAAGTCCTAGGAGATTCAAAAATAATTATTAGACAGGTAAGAGATACCATTCATTTTAATTATGGACATTTAAATTATTATCAATCATTAGTCCAAGAATTAACCATTCATTTCTTAGTCTTTAATATTTCTTCTATGCCTAGGATGCAAAATGCTAGTGTAGATCTACTGGCTAATGTAGTATCAAAGTTAATTCCATCTCAAGAGTTTAGTCTTGATAGATTTTCCATTGAATCAATTTTTAGACCATATGTTCCTGATAATATTACCAATTAAAGAGTATTCAATGATGATTCAGATATGATATATTTCTTAACATCTAAAGGATCTTATGATAGTCAAATTTTGGATGAAAATGAACATGACATTCAGATTAAGGAAGAACAAGATGAAAATCATATTCTTAAGTCTGTTTTCAAGTTAGAAAACCTATATGATCTGAAATATAGGTTTAAAAGAGTTAATAACTCAAAAACACAAAGCTCTACCTTAAGATTTGAGTTAGTAAATCTAGAAACTGACGAAAAACCTCAAAATGTCAATCTAGGTCTTGGTGTATCTTCCGAAGAAAGTTTATCATTCATAAGGTTATTTAGAATGTAAAAAAGTGTCTTTTCTTGGGATTACACTGATCTTAAAACATATGATACTTCTGTGATTCAACACATTATTCCTACAATCTTAGATCAAAAACCTATACAACAGAAATTGAGGAAGATTAATCCAAATCTATAAAATCAAATCAAAACATAACTAAACAAACTCCTCAAGGAAGAAATCATCTTTCTAGTTAGAGATTTTAAATGGGTATCAAATTTGGTACCTGACAGGAAGAATAATGGCGATATTAGAATTTGTATTGATTTTAGGAATTTAAACAAAGCATGTCAAAAGGACAATTTTCCATTACCAACCATGGAACAAGTATAACAGACAATAGCTGGTTCTAAACTTATGTCCTTTCTAGATGGATTCTCGGGGTATAACCAACTTCTCGTACATCCAGATGACATATTAAAGACTACATTTAGGACTAAGTGGGGAACTTATGCCTATGAAAAGATGTCATTTGGATTAATTAATGCAGGTGCATCTTTTTTGAGAGCTATGGACACAACTTTTAGGGGGATCATAAATAAATCAATGGTTATTTATCTAGATGACATTACACGCTTTTCTAAACAAGTAACCAATCATGTGAATGACCTGAAGCAAGCCTTTGAGTGATGTAAAAGGTATGGCATCTCATTAAACCCAAAGAAATCATTTTTTGCATTATATGGAGGAAAACTTTTAGGATTCATTGTGTCAAAAAAAAGGTATCTATATTGATCCTGAAATAATTGAAGAGATTAAAAGAATTTCTTTCCCTCATAACAAGAAATCTATGCAGTCATTTCTTAGGAAAATTAATTTTGTTAAAAGGTTTATCCCTGAATTTTCAGAAATAGTTTTACCATTACAGAACATGATTAAGAAAAATTCAGTCTTTAAATGGGGACATAATGAAAGAGAAGCATTTGATTTGATTAACAATCCGTTATCAATGCTCCATTCCTGACTACCCCAAATTTTCTTAATCCTTTTACTTTATACACTTTTTCATCAGATACATCATACATTGTTGTTTTAACACAACTTACTGACCAACAAATTGAAGCACCAATATCATTTTGCAGTTCCAATTTGCTAGGCTCAGAACTAAATTATTCATCTTTGAAAAGAAAGAATTTGTTGTCTTTTAGGCTATAAAGAATTTCAGGCCATTTCTCATAAAAACTCACACCAAAATCATAGTTTCATTCTCTCCAGTGAGACAAATATTAATGCAAATAGAATTAAGAGAGAAAAGGGCTAACTGAGTTACCTCTTTACAAGAATATGATGTAGAAATTAGACCCTCTAAAATTGTTAAAGGTCGAGGTTTTTGCATAATTCTTACTGGAGCATCCCATCTGTCATCAGAAGAAGATTCAGGTAATAACGTGCAAATATTAAAGGTAAGCCTCAACGGTGCACAATCTCAATAAGCTGATCTCATATTTTATTTGAAGAATGGATATGCTCTGACCCAACTCAGTTACAAAACAAAACAGGCTTTGAGATTAAATTCCAAGCAATATGAATTAATAAATGATGTATTGTTTAGGAGAAATTTTGATTTTGTACTACTAATATGCTTAGAAAAATCTGAATTAGAGAAAGTCTTGCAGGAACTCCATGAAGGACCAGCTGGAGGACATTTTGGAGGAAATATGACAGCACAAAAAATCCTACATGAAGGTTACTATTGGCATACACTTTTCAAATATGCTCATGAATATGAAAGAAAATGAAAAGTGTGTCAAATTTCATCTGGAAGACAAAGGAAGCCAACATTCCCATTACAGCCAGTTAATATCGAACAACCATTTGAACAATGGGGATTATATATAATCGATGATATTGTTCCTAACTCTTACAAACAACATAGAAATATTCTCACAATTACAAATTACTTTACTAAATGGGTGGAAGACATTCCATTAAAGGTATCCAATTCTAAGAATATCATTGATTTCATCGACCAATATATCATAACTAAGTTTGGCTTACCTGCTGCTTTAATTTTTGATAACGCATATTACTTCTCAGGAACTACTATGATGGAATTTGCAAACAAAATGGGTTTCAAACTTAAGTATTTTGTGAATTATTACCCACAAGGAAATGGTTTAGCAGAATCCACGAACAAAAACTTGATTAGAATAATCAAAATAACTTTTGATCAAAACCAACAAAATTGGTACAAGTGATTAATCTTTGCTCTTTGGGCATACCAAATAACTCATAAATATTCTATTGGTACTTCTCCATTCAATCTTGTTTATGGAAAAAAAAATGTACTTCCTACCAACGTGTTTATTCCCTCTCTTTCCTTGGTACAATTTATTGATGAATCTCCTTCTTCTTCTTTACAACTTACACAATGTCAAATTCTTAAGTTAGAAGAATAAAGAGAAAAATCTAAATATACTCATGCACATCATCAACAAATAATAAAAACCTCATTTGATTCAAATTCTGTTACTCCAAAAAATCTTCAAACTTGTGATCTGGTATTGAAATAGGACAATGTGCATGAGGAAAAAGGTAAACACATGAAGTTTCAAAAAATCTAGCTAGGTGATCTATTTCAAATAATTCAAGAAAGATGCCCATCGACATTCTTATTGAAAGATCTATGAGGGAAAATATATTTTTTGCTTGTTAATGGGTAGATTTTGAAAAAATACTTTTCATAGGAGATAACCCCTTCTATTCCCTGTATACTAGTGTATTTTTCTTTTTCTTAGAAAAATAGAAGTTGTTTAGTATAACTTTTTGGCTTTTAAAATAAAAAACTTAGATGATCCTTTTTGATTTATCGCTTATAGAAATAAGAAGTGTTAAGGAAACAATCAAAATATTTGAAAGATAAATAGATTTTATTTTCACTGAAAGATGCAATTTCACTGAAGTTATTTATTCTCTGATGAACTCTCATCCTTATATAGCATGATTATTTTGTCATCAGTCAAGAAAATAATCCTTAACATAGAAAAGACTCTTTTACAAAGAAGAAATCTAAACTGCAACATTATCATCCAGAATCCTCAAAAGGACCAATTATTTACCCCATCTGGGAAAACTTATTAATTTTTGAAAGAAATTAAAAAAATATTATAACCAGACAATATTAAAAGATAATAAGTCACATCACAAGCTTCTTTACCATGTTCATAGGGAAATATTTGAACTAACATTACCAATACTGCCTACCAAAATAGGGTAATGACTTGAGATTATATCAAGAGGACAAGGGATCTCATCAAGAGCTAGTTTGATCAGTTTAATTACAACTAGTGAATGGCTTTGTCATCATTTGGTTACCAAGCCAAGACAATGGCTTTTAAGTAAATAAAAAATATGATACAAAAAGAAAAGTTTCAAAAAAGATAAATTGTATAAAGTTAGAATATATTTTTGGAAATTATAAGAAACACTAGATGGGACAATGAGTCATTGTTGGGTAAAAGGTAACCCTGCCAAAACCTTAAATTGCTTATTGGAACAGAGGTTCTACCTGTGATAAAAGAGTAAATATTTATAAAGATAATCTATGAGAGCCACCTGCTTTATCTTTTTGAACTGAGTAAAGACCGATATAGATTCACATACTTATATCTTTAGAAGAGGGATTATTATGAATTGTAGTCAAGAGAATTTTATTTCTTAGTAAGATATTATTTGTTTGAAATTCATTCCTGCAACTATTTTTATTTCAAAATAGTTTTTAGAAATTTCGAAAAGTTAGTCAGAGATAGCTATTTCTCCCAAGTGAATCGCCAATTGTTGTGCTACACAACACCCCCCCCCCCCTCAATTTATCTTAATAAATGGGGACCCTTTAGAGATAAATAGGAAATTTAGTTTTATCTTTAAAACAAAAATGTTAGGAAATAAAGTTTTCTTTGTGCTTTTCAGCTTTATTCCTTAGTGTGCATTGAAAACCGCATAACTTACAACTAAAAAGACTTGAAATCCATTAAGTCACACGGGCTATGAAATGCTCTAAGCCCTTTTCGAAGTTATGTTAAAACACTTGCAAATGCTTCAAACACCGTTATAATTTGTTTATCGCATCACATCTCATTTAAAAATGATCAAACTTATAAAGAAATTTGGTATAAGTTACGATTACATGGACCTGACAAGAAAATAAATCAATAAACATAAAACTCTAAATTCCCATAAAGTGCAGCCGCTTGACTTCTTGAATGCACTCTTCGCATTTCACACAAGCTAACCAAGATAAAATTCATTTACCTCATAAAATTTGCGATGTGCGATTTGTGCAGAATGCATTTCGCAGAATTTATGGGTAACATTGTAAGCGGTAAAAGTCATAAGTTGCAATATGTGAATGAATGGCATCTAATTACTCAAGCATGTGAAATGAATTATGTCATATCAAACCGAAATCCGAGATCCAACGTTTAAAATTGATAGATAGTTATTTCGTGTAAAGGTGTAAGAGATTTGATTTGAAATTATTATCGGTGATTAATAGCATTTAATAGAAATACAAGTATTAATAGATTCATATATATTCATACATGTTTAAAATAATTTAACGACGAATTTCTCTCTCTGTTCCATGTATTTTTAATGTTTACTCTATTTACTTAAAATCAGGGAACCAACTAATAGAACAAATAAAATACAGATGAACAAGAAAGGCAAAGAGATTCCTCAAACACCATCTACTGAAGACTTAGACATGTCTCCCCTATTTTCAGACACCGCCTGTAATAAGGAATGCAGAATTTTTTCATGGAAAGCGATGTATCATTTTTTTGAAAATGAAAAGCCAATAGTAATAGACAAAGTTACTTCAGCAGACTTATCTTTTTCTTCAGACCCAACAGATTTTGAAGTCGCATGTTCATTCGTCCACATGATAGCCGCAAGGCCAGAAATTATCCCTTACACAGACATGGTTAAGTGGTAAAGTAACCACTTAAACATAGAAGATAGAAATTTTAAGGATTTGAAGGGAGAAAATATTGGTTCTTTCAGGGCAGAAGATTTAAAAGCAATGTACCACTTACCAGGCCCACAACAAAACTATGAAAAAAATTTTGTTCAAATTTTTAGAGCAGAAAATCCAGATCTAACAAAAGTAAAAAAGGAATGGAAGGAAGACCAAGGAAAACTTAAGCGATATAAACTCGGTATGTACCTAATTTCCCAAATTCCTTCCCCTTACTGTTATGATGCCGGCATGTTGTGTAGATTTTTTTTGAAACCTAATACCACTAGGTTTTCAGTAGATTGGTTCCCATTAATTGACGCAATCGTCAATTACTTTGTTATTCATCAGTATTTTTCACCTGTTGTTGATGACTAGTTTTTAAATCCAAGTTTTCTAGCAGCTGATCTCCAATTTTTCAAATTTGTTAGCTTGAAAACACCCATAAACATTTACCCTCCTACCTTTTCAATCAGCCTATGATGAGAAAAAACCTAATTGTCAAGCCCTATCTAGTCTCAGTCATACAAACTTGTCCATCAACTGTCATAAGCTAAAATCATCTGCTGTCATTCACCCTCATCGCCAGATCATTCATTAACCAAATGATTGATAAGAATGTCAGATGCCCTACCTCTGGTCGTCTCTCATCTTGAGATCTGATCATACTAAAGAGAATACTCCAAATCTGTCAAAAATCTCCCCTAAGTTAGGTAGTGGCGCTTTAGGCAATCCTCCCTTGGAAAACTATCCTAAGCCAAAATAACCTCTGTCTAACACCAACCATTCATATATGGCCTTCCTATTCTGCAAACAAAGTTTGATACACCCTCAGGTGACACCACTAACAAGTCTTGGTGTCTTAGTAGTGCATGTTTCAAAAGCCAAACTCATATTGTGTTGCTCTATAGTGTTTCAATGTCCTTTTCAAAGTAGAAAGGTACCAGTGTTCTAGAGGACATTATTAGACTAAACATGAGAATACAGTTTCTTCTCATGTTGTTTTGAGCCTAGGATGCAAGTACTAGTCAGAGAGGTAATTCAATGAACTCCTACAAACACATTCAAAAGGTTAGTGACTTATGACTAGCAAGTAATACTTTGCAGACACAGGTCAGGATTGTTTCTGGTTTCTAAAAGATGCATAAGAGTATTTTAAACAACAGAATACATATCTCAGAGAATGCCTCTGATAGCATATTGAAAATTTTTCACTTTTATTACTTACTCTGATATACCAAGCAGAGATAGGAATTACAAGGAAAAATGACACGGTTTGAGAAAGGGATGAAAAGTCACTTGTTGTTAACCACCTCCAAGCATGAGCAGATGGTTGGGTGACTTTGTAAAACCTCCTCCAAACATGAGCAGAGGGTTGGAAATATTATGCTGGCCTCCTTCATTTAACAAGTAGAGGGTCAGGAACAGAGGTGTAGCCTCATTCAAAGAGCACAAGGCTAACAATGCTGCAAATGGCCTTAAGAGCTTGTTTACACTTTTTCTCCAATGAATGAAACCACTAACACAACAGTGGTGTTTCAAGGATTGCTTATATAGTTTCACTGATTGAAAGACACAATTCAAATGCAGTGGTAAACAATTGAATGATCATTAGTAGAAAATGGTGTTAAAAACATGAAGAGCAGTGGTACTATAATAATCAAAGAGGTTTGGTTTTTATCCTATCAAAGATCTCCCTCAAAGGAAATCTGAAGCTCAAGTGAACAAAACTTGGACAAGCTCATCAAATGTGAGGAAAGGGTATGACAAAATGTCTCAAATTCAAAACAATATTCAAAGAATCAAGCCATATCACTATCACAGACAAAGACCTCTTTATGTACATATGAAAAAACCCTGCTGTTGTATGTATTTGCATTAAGAGTTTCCAAAGGTTTTTCTCCTTGATCAACAGATATGAATCAAGCCATGGGTGAATGCAAATAAGGTTCTTCATCCATAGTCAAAGGAAAATGTCCAAGGGCACCTAGCAGTTTTGATCATCTTCACAATGGGCATAATCATCATCAAACACCAATAGAGTTGAAATTGTCAAAATAAGTTTTAGAGTTTTGAATCATCTCCTTCCAAGATATGGCAAAGGATGCATCAAAAATCTTGGATATGACTCTTAAGCAGTGCTCCTTTAAAGGTCAGAAACAGACCAAAAGTGGTACTATGATGAGTACATGGTTATTTTCTTAATGAAGAAACAATGAAAGGATCTTGCTTTCTAAGGAGTTTTCTTTACTTCAAAAAAGTCATGACTATAATGTCCTCAAGGAGAAGTTGTCCATAGAACCTTGTTATTAACTTGATCAAATATGGGTCTTTGTAATGTTTTAAAAGTGATGAAATTACAAAAACAGTGATTTGTGTTTTGACAAAACTATAAGGGGCCTTCTTCAAACATATAAATTCTCCAAAGCATGATGTGAGCACATTTGAATCTTCTTTCAAATAAAATGAGGAGAGACTGTTTGGAAAATCCCATTTGCAAGTTCAAGCAACCAAGGCAAACACTCCTTTAAAGGTCAGAAATAGACCAGTAGTGGTACTATGATGAGTACAGGGTTATTTTCTTAATGAAGAAACAGTGAAAGGATCTTTCTTTCTAAGGAGTTTGCTTTACTTCAGAAAAGTCATGACTATGGTGTCCTCAAAGAGAAGTTGTCCACAACACCTTGTTATTAACTTGATCAAATATGGGTCTTTGTAATGTTTTAAAACTGATGAAATTACAAAAACAGTGATTTGTGTTTTGACAAAACTAAAAGGGGCCTTTTTCAAACATATAAACCCTCCAAAGCACAATGTGATCACATTCGAATCTTCTTTCAAATAAAAGGCAGAGAGACTGTTTGGAAAATCCCATTTGCAAGTTCAAGAAACCAATGCAAACACTCCCCTAGCTGTTTACTGAAGCAATAGAGGCAAGTTTGGGAATTTTTCAAAGTTTTTTAGTGCTCAAACCTGCGTGGCGCACCTATGAGCGAAAATACAAAGGAGTGTAACGGTTGTGCAGCGTGCCTGTATCGGCGTGCGTCGTGCTTGTAGTGCCCATTCACCCACTGCCCAAAGGCCAACCCAACAGCCCTCACTACGCGACGCTCTTTTTAGTAAACGTGCTACTCCTCTTTAAACGTCAAAAACGCTTTCAAAGACTCTTTGTAGCTGCTCAACCAATCAAACAAGGTCCATAAGCTTTTCTTCAAGGTATTTCTCCATTACCTCATGGTAAAATTCGAATTTTGAAGGGGTGTTTTGCTAGCTTTTTCCCTAAGAAGAAATAGTGGTTTTGAAAGCATTTCACCATTTAAAAACTCGGAGATAGACAGTGGTAAAAGATAGAGTTTTTTTCAAAACCAGAGAAGGCCTTCCTATGTTTAAAGGTCCCAAAATCAGTCTAGAAGGTGTTTTTCTTCCTGTGTTGAGTAGAGATCCCAAAATTTGCTGAAAGGTGTCCTAACAGTGGTAAAACAAAAACAAACCTTATCTGCAAAATAAAAGGGGAAAACACTGATTATAAGGTAAGGGCTTCGTCATATAAAGTGTCCTCTCTATATGGTGAAAACAGTGAACTTTGTGCTGCCTGCATAGTTCCAAAAACAGAGTGTGTTGAAAGGTTTTTCAAGTTAGCTGAGGGTGTCTTATTTACTTTGTAAAAGAATAGTGAATAGCAAAGAACATTGCTTGGGGGAAGGGTGTTTTTTTTTTGTCAAAACACAAAAGTTCTTTCTTCACCAAGAGACCACAAACACATCTTTTCAGAGTTATTTTCCCAAACACAGCGATCAATTGTTTTTGGTTGTCATTGACAAATACTTGTTTGATTGGCACCAAAGAGGTATAGTGACTTATAAGGAGGACAGGGTGTGTTGTTGAGAAACCATTTCAAGGACCATTTGAGACAGCTTGTTTTTTTTAGTTAGAAAAGAGTATCTAAAACAAAAATGCCTCCCAGGCAAGATAGCAGAAGTGGCCTTCACAGGAGGTTTGAACCTATTTCAATTGAAGAGGTAAATTCTCATCCATCAGTCTTTTTTAACTTTCATGAAGTTGGATGTCTAGAGTTTTTTCAAAGGGTGCAGGAGGTGAAAATCTATTCCCCCTTGACACATCTTTGTGCTTTGAGATTTCAAGGGAAACAATTTCAGCTGGCAGGCTTGGATTTCAAGTTTTCTCCTAGATCCATTTCCAAAGCCACCAAAATCCCTTATGTCGGAGAGAAATGGTTTAAACAGAGACACCTAGACTTAGAAAAATACAAACCCTTTTTGAAACTGGAGCATAGAGATACATGCCCATCCATCTTTCCTTTCTCATATCTGTTGACTAGCTATGCTCCCTGTTGGCCACCTATAAAATTTGTTCTATCAAAAGGTGGCCAAAACATTGTTTAGCCTTCAAGGAATAGTTTCATTACAGAAATATTATCTCTTGAAGCCTCTGCTAACATCATCTCCTCTATCCAAGTCTTCACTGTTGTTTCCCTTGAGAACTCAGAAATTCTGCTAAAATTCCATGAGAAAGACTGCTGCAAAATCCCCTTTTCTCCCCTTCCTTCACTCAGAATCTAACCTTCATTTTTACTCTCTTTTTCCCCATAAAAATCCCTCATTTTCATATCTTTCCTCATTTCCCCTTTATATAATCCATAGTTTGACACTCCTTTTTAGACTATATCGAAACCCCCAAAACCCTTTGAAAATCATTCAAAAACCATAAAAATCACATTTTTCATGGTATGGACTTAAGCCCCCTTAGGCTAAGTCTTAAACCCCTTCCTCCATAAACCCCGGTTGTATTATCCTCCATACACCCAAAGGTCCTGCAGTTGGGTGCCAAGCCACTTCGTAAATAATATTTTAAACCTTGGTTTATATTAAAAAATCATCGGTTTTATTATTTTCTAAAGTTCTCCGCCGGTTCAAACCCTAGTCAATCTCCACCATCGATCTGATCTGCAAATTGACGGCGTATAGTCTGTCACCCCGGTGGTCCCCGCCATCCACTAACCAATTCTCAAAACCGCGCGGTATTCATCGCACCGCCTTTAGGGCAAGGGTGGTTTTTTCCCGATCAGCAGCGATTGCATATGCTGGCCGACGCGTGTCCCGTGTACTATTTGAAAACCGCCCCCCCATCATGCATTAAAGTTCGGAAACAAACCCCGCGCAATATTGACGTGCACTGTCCGATCTAAGGCCGCTCATCGAATGGTGGTCGCTCGCTAGAGATGGACACGTGATAACTGTTGTGAAAAATACTGAGAGGGGGGGGTGAATTAGTATTTAGGGCTGAATTTTTTTTTTTTCTTTCTCTTAAAACCATATGTTACAATACTGCATCCAACATGTATGTCCAAACATCTTATTATGTCTTTACTTAGAGCATTGCATTAGATAAGCATTAGAATTAATAGAACAAACCGTCAAACATAAACAACACATATGAACACCAGGATTTAAGGTGGAAACCCAATTCGAGAGAAAACCACCTCTGTTATAATCTCAGTCTTCAATATTTATTATAGAGAAAACTTCTTACAATATTATGCTGGTGCAGACTCATATCAGCATGTAGGCACCCACCTTCAGAAGGCTACAACCTTCTCTCGTTTACTAGCCTTTCCTGGAAGGGAGCTACAACGCCCTGTTCTCGTTTACCAGCTACCACTGGAAGGGAGCTACAACCCCCTTACTGAAGGCTTCGATCCTCAGCATCACTGTAGACCATGCTTCATCCACTTCCACACAACATACCTTGCAGGCCACCAGATTTATTTAATTTCTTCAGAGGTGCATCCCTAATTCAACAATCTGTTACCCATTCCATACAGGTATACTTCAGAGTGAAGTATTCATTCACAACCCTTATACGTTCTTCATGATTTAGTCAGTCGATTAAACCAGGAATAAATCATCATCTGATTTAAATATCTTGATCAATCATCATATTCACAGGTGCACCATAGATTCAGATATATCAGAGGTTATTCATACAGATATCTCTAAAAGAGATTCATTTATCATCAACCCTTTTGTACGCACACTATTCTTCATAATTCTCATCACCTTATATAGTTTTCACCTTTATTAAAACCATGGGTCAAAACCATTCAATTACTAATGGTATTCCTGAACGGTATTTCCTTTAGCACCCTTACATACCTCTTTTATTTCTTTTTAATTTATTTATCAATTTGAAGAAATTGATAAATAAATATATTTACCATTTTGAACAGAACTTTAGGATTAAAGTTAACCCTTCGCATTTTAACGCTTTTCAAATAATATGGTAAACCTTTGACCCCAGGCCCACAAATATAGTCAATAGCCAATCAAATACGTGCATGGTACCATAGGTAATCTTCGCGCAAGTCCAGCGTCCGATCACCATTAGATTAGCAAGCTTCCAGATCAACGGCGTATATGCATATCGCTCGACCTTCGATGCTGAACGTTAACGTGCGATGGCCCGCCGTACTTGTGTTAATCTTTGCGCACCTTCAACAAATGATGACCGTCCAATGACCCCTTGCCAGATCAACGGTGCTCAACGATATCGCTGGGCATCCTGGGTCGAACTATAACGCACGATGGTGCACAGTGAAAAGTGGTTTTGCGAAGTCGTACAGGGACGCGTGTCGAGCACTCTATCGAATCGCTCCTCACCCAGGAAATATCGCTTACTTCACATAGGTGGTGTGATGAAAACTGTAAACCACTTTCGCTGTTCACTTGGTCATGGTTCCGCTCTTCCACGCAGGGTTCCGTCCAACTTCGTGTTCTGTCATCTGATCTGAGATCAACGGTTAGCGAGAGCACAAACAACCCAGCAGTTAACATGGAGGGGTGCCTCCGCAGTTGACCCGTTCATCGGGCATTGACCTGAGATCAATAGTCATGATTTATTGTGGGAGCACACCCCGATAGTTTTGAACCAGTGGAGGGGTGCCTCCGCAACCACCAGAAGAGAGTGTCGCTACTGAAGCGCCACCACTTCCGCCACCAAGGTTCTGCTACTCCATTAATCTGCACCATCTCCCATCAACTGCCTCATCAGATATAGAGTATCATTCAAACCTTCCAATTATACAGGACATCATTCGACTCCATTTTAGAGATTATTCACACAGAGGTTCAGGGGATTCCACACAAGAATTACATCAGTCAATACACATATGCCTAACTCTACAGCAATGATTTCATTCCTCTCCGGGCACCGTAGGTATCTCTGCCTATTATGAAATTGGCCACGCAGGTCATATATATTCCAGATTTACTCAACCATACTTCCATAGTTCTTCATTAACATATAAAAATCTTGGCCAGATATTCAATTTGTCCTTCAATCTATTACCTTGTCTCTTCCTAGCAGCTTCTCCCTTTTGTCATCTCCTTTTCAAACTGTATTAAACCCCTAATTCAACTCTACTGCTCTGTCTCTAATTCCTCTGTTTTATCTACTACCTGCTACTTCTCTGTCTCTTTTGCCTTATGGATAGTTTAGGTGTTGCTCCTGTCTTTTCCAATTCCTTTGCCATCAATGAAAACATTTCCAACAATCTCCCCCTTTGGCATTGATGGCAATACTCTTCCTCTGATGGCCTTATAGAAGCCCTTTGTTTCTTTTCCTCCCCCTTTGACATCAATGGCAAAGAGTTTGATCAAGATCCTTTGAACCGACAATGCCATGCTCCCCCTGAGATCATGTTGCATCTTCAAACATAATATGACCAACAATTCATCCTTTTCATATGATCAATGCTCCCCTTGAGCCTGTGCATTCAGAGATGCCTAACAGCACCTCACAACCAATTTAATCTTCTGTAATTAAGTAGACCTAATCCTCTACATGGAAGAGACTACTCCCAGTTTCTGTCTATCATATTCGAACGCTTCCCTGGGTAGAGGTTTGGTAAATATATCAGCAACTTTTTCTTTGGAGGAAACATACTCCAATTTCACCTTTTTTTCAAGCACTTGTTCACGTAAGAAGTGATATTTGATGGGAATGTTCTTGGTCTTGGAATGCATAACAGGATTCTTTGAGATACTGATGGCACTTGTATTATCACACATAATGGAGATAGGAGGTGAAAATTTGATTTGAAAGTCTTGTAGGGTTTGCATCATCCAGATAAGTTGAGTGCAACATGATGCTGTAGCCACATATTCTACTTCTGCTATAGATAAGGCAATGGAGCTTTGCTTCTTGCTGAACCAAGATACTAACCGGGGCCCCATATAGAATGCACCACCACTAGTGCTTTTCCGATCATCAACACTTCTAGCCCAATTTGCATCATTGTATGCATGAAGAGTAAGATCAGCATTCTTTGGATACCATAGTCCAAAATCTTGAGTTCCTTATAGATATTTGAATAGTCTTTTCATAGCCTGAAGGTGAGACTCTTTTGGATTGGCTTGAAATTTTCCAACAATCCCAACTGCATGCATAATGTCTGGTCTTGTCCCAGTGAGATAAAGTATACTTCCTATCATAGATCTGTATTCTGGTTGATTCACCATGGGGGAATCATCACTAGAACTAAGATTACATCCAGTTATCATTGGCGTACTTACAGGTTTGCAATCTTCCATGCCATACTTCCTCAGGATTTGCTTAAGGTATTTTCCTTGTGATAAGAAAATGCCATCTGTTGCTTGTTGTACTTGCAATCCAAGAAAGAATGTTAGTTCCCCAAGTAAAGACATTTCAATTTCTTGCTACATATCAGAAGAAAATTTCTGACTCATAGACTCTTCATTACTTCCAAAAATGATATCATCAACATATACAACCACAATTAATAGTTTGTCATTTTCAGTTTTTGTGTATAAGTTGCTATCAGCAGACCCCTTTGAAAATCCTTGTTGATGAAGATATTTGTCAAGACGATAGTACCATGCTCTTGGAGCTTGTTTGAGACCATATAGAGCCTTTTTAAGTCTACAAACAAGTTTTTCATCATTTCCCAAAATGAATCTTTCTGGTTGTTCTATATAAACTTCTTCTTCTAGATCACCATTGAGAAAAGCAGATTTAACATCCATTTGATAAACTTTGATTTGTTGGAAGCTTGAAAAAGCAAGAAACATTCTTATGGCTTCAAGTCTGGCTATAGGAGCAAAGGTTTCTTCAAAGTCTATACCTTCTTGTTGAGAATACCCCTTGCAAACAAGTCTAGCTTTATTTCTTATAACATCCCCATTCTCATTTAACTTGTTTTTGAATATCCATTTAGTTCCAATGACATTTTTGTCTTGAGGTCTTGGTACTAATTCCCAAGTGTGATTCTTTTCAATTTGATCAAGCTCTTCATTCATGGCTTGAATCCAACATTCATCTTTGCTAGCTTGACTGACACTATGAGGTTCAATAGTGGACAGAAATGCCAGATTGCTAGAAGATCCCACAAGAGTCCTTCTTGTTTGTACACCTGATCCCTTTTCTCCCAAAATTTGAGATTTTGGATGATTCTTTTGAACATATCTAGATGGAGCCTTTTCAGACAAATCATCTTCGGGTTCTTCACTGGGTTCACTTTTTGTATCATTACTATTTGATGTAGAAGGATATGTGTCATCATCATCTTCATCTGTTGTTTGTTGTTCTTCTTTTGGGGCTGCAGGAGACTCATCAATAACAACATAAATACATTCAACAATCTTCTAAAGTATTTTATTGTAAAATTTATATGCCCTACTCCTAGAGGAGTAACCAAAAAATATTCCTTTATCTGCTCTGGGTTCAAACTTGCCAAGTTTTTCATCATTATTCTTGATAAAGCATTTGCTCCCAAAAATTCTAAAATGCTTTATAGTGGGAGGATTACCATACCAGAGTTCATATGGAGTTTTATCACTATTTACAAGAACATGTGCTTTGTTGAGAATGTTTACTGTTGTATGTGTTGCTTCTCCCCAAAATGTGTTAGGTGTTCTTGAATCATCAAGCATAGCTCTAGCCATTTGTTGAACTATTCTTTTCATTCTTTCTGCAACGCCATTCTGTTGTGGAGTTCCAGCTACAGAAAACTGTCTTTTTATGCCATGTTGTTCACAAAATTCAAGGAATTCATTGGATGTATATTCTCCTCCTCGATCAGATCTGAGACATTTAATTTTTAGATCTAATTCATTCTCAACTAGTGCTTTGAAGATCTGATTTCAAATGCTTCATCTTTGTGTTTAAGCAGCCCAATCCAACACATTCTAGAGAAATCATCAATGAACAAGATATAGTATTCTTCACCACGTCGTGAATTTTTCTTCATAGGTCCACATATGTCAGTATGAATGAGTTCAAGAGGCCTACTTGATGATTCTTCCTTGGCATTAAATTGTACTCTGGTTTGCTTGCCGAATTGGCAAGATTTGCATATGATATTTTTAGGTAGAGTAATATTGGGAAGATCACGAATAGCTTTAAGTCTGCTTGATTTGTTGATTTGAGAGAAGCTCAGATGCCCCAACCTTCTATTCCATAGCCAATTTTCTGAAGATTTACTCAAATAACATTGTTCTTTGCAGTTCTTCAATATATACAGGTTTTTTGGAGTTCTTTTTCCTTTTATAAATGCTTTACCTGTATCAAGATCACGTACCACACATTCTTTTGAACTAAAGAAAACTTCAGTTCCTTGATCACACATTTGACTTACGCTTAATAAGTTATGCTTTAATCCATCCACATACATGACTTCATTAGCTTTCACCTTTTCTTTCATAAAAACAGACCCTTTTCCCTTAATGACCACAGGAGTATCATTTCCAAATGTAACATTCTTTTCCTTTTCTAGAGAATTATATGCAAGAAGTTTGTATTTATCACCTGTCATGTGTCTTGAGCATCCACTATCGATGTACCATTGGTTTTCTTCATCTTCTGCAAATAACGCTATGCCACAATTTTCAACCTGTAATTCCTTCTTTTTCCATACTTTGGAGCTTGAAGGAACATGTTCTTTTGGTTGAACTTTGCTCCTGCATTCAGATTCTTCATGGCCAAAGTTATTGCAATAAGCACATTCAACTTCATTTTGAAGAGGATAAAATTTGTTATAAGTATTCTTCTTTGTTTCAATATCAATCCTTTTCTTTCTTGCTTCTCTTGTCATGATGGCTTTATATGCAACACATTGAACAACTTTATGACCAAAATTGTGACATGAGAAACATTGTCCATTGAAGAAGAAATTTCTGCGATCATAAAATCTTCTATATGAATTTACTTGTTGATTGGTGTTTCTTTGAAAGACATTCCTGTTAGTGTTCTTTAAATTGAGATGATCATGCTTTACCTGTAAGGATTCTTTATTCCCTTGCTGAGTCGCAACATGTTGTAAACTAGCTGTAATTGCTTTTAGATAATTTGGTGTTGAAGCCTGAGAAGATTCTCCGAGATATCCAAGACCTGTCTTTATAAGAGGAGAACATTGTACCTTGATAATCTCATCTAAAGTTTCAGATCCTTTAGCAAATCTAAGATTCGGAGTCTTTACTTTCTCAAGTTCTTTTCTTAAACTTACTACTTCACATTCTAATTTCTCATTATGTTTCTCTTTTTCTTAAAGATGATTTTTTAGAGTTTCTATGATTATTTTACTCTCTTCTAAGAAAATTTTGAGTTTATTATTTTCATCAAGAAAATCACTGTCTTCTAGAGCATCCACAAAAGTATCCTTTTCTTCTCTCGATTCTTTTTCAAATTCCATGAGAAGTCTAAGGTCTTGTTCACATTCTTCCTCACTATCAGATAACCCATCACTATCTTCATGAGTATAGTAACTCTTTCTAGTGCTAAAACGATTCTTATTCCTTCTTGCTACTTCCTTCCCCTTTTTATGTGTTTCTTTATAAGGACACTTAGTAGCATAATGACCAACTCTTCCACAATCAAAACATTTGAAAGGAAGCTTACCTCTAAACCGTCCTATGCCAAGTTGACGTTTCTTTACAAAGTTTATCTCATCTTCTTCTGAGATATATCCTGATCCTTCTTCTTTTTTTACTTCCTTCCCTTTTGTAGAAGTTCTAAACACTGCTTCCTTGACTTCAGATGGTCCTCCTCTTCTCATTTCATATGCATTTAGTATGCCATGAAGTTGCACCACGGTAAGATTTTGAAGATCCTTCTTTTCTTCAAGAGCAAAAACTTTTGACTCAAATTTTGTCATTAGTGATCTTAAGACTTTCTCAACCAAAGTAGATTCGGTTATTGTTTCTCCTAGATTTCTCATACAATTTACAATATCATCAAGACGTAAAAAGAAATTGGCAATTCTCTCCTCATTATCCATTTTTAGATTCTCATATTGAATTCTGAGAGTTTGGAGTTTAGCACTTTTTACCTTTGCATCACCTTCATAACTTAGAATGATTTTGTCCCATATTGCCTTTGTTGTATTCAGCTGCATGACTTTGACAAATTCTGATTTAGTTAGACTTCCCAATAGAACATTGACGGCCTTTGCATTTGTTTCATAATTCTTTCTTTACATCGGATCTGTTGGTACTGCAGCTGGATATTGATATCCTCCTTCAACAATTTCCCATACCTCTGCTCCCAGAGACTGAAGATAGGATCTCATCCTTGTTTTCCAGAAGATTAAATTGTTTCCATTAAAGAGCGGAGGCCTAATAGATGTTGTTCCATCTTGATTTCTCATCTTGCTTGATCTTCCTTCTAGCGGCTAAGCTATTTCAGAAGGACCCGCTCTGATACCAATTGTTGTGAAAAATACTAAGAGGGGGGGGGGGGGGTGAATCAGTATTTAGGGCTGAACAATTTTTTTTTCTTTCTCTTAAAACCATATGTTACAGTACTGCATCCAACATGTATGTCCAGATATCTTATTATTTTTTTACTTAGAGCATTGCATCAGATAAGCATTAGAAATAACAGAACAAACCATCAAACATAAACAACACATATGAACACTAGGATTTAAGGTGGAAACCCAATTTGGGAGAAAACCACTGTTGTTGTAATCTCAGTCTTCAATATTTATTATAGAGAAAAATTCTTACAATATTATGTTGGTGCAGACTCATATCAGCACGCAGGCACCCACCTGCAGAAGGCTACAACCTTCTTTCGTTTACCAGCCTTTCCTGGAAGGGAGCTACAACCCCCTGTTCTCGTTTACTAGCTACCACTGGAAGGGAGTTACAACCCCCTTACTGAAGGCTTCGATCCTCAGCATCATTGTAGACCACGCTTCATCCACTTCCACACAACATACCTTGCAGGCCACCAGATTTATTTAATTTCTTCAGAGGTGCATCCTTAATTCAGCAATCTGTTACCCATTCCATACAAGTATACCTCAGAGTGAAGTATTCATTCACAACCCTTATAGTTATTCATGATTTCGTCAGTCAATTAAACCAGGAATAAATCATCATCTGATTTAAAGATCTTGATCAATCATCATATTCACAGGTGCGCCATAGATTCAGATATATCAGAGATTATTCATACAGATATCTCTAAAAGAGATTCGTTTATCATCAACCCTTTTGCACGCACACTATTCTTCATAATTCTCATCACCTTATATAGTTTTCGCCTTTATTAAGACCATGGGTCAAAACCATTCAATTACTAATGGTATTCCTGAACGTTATTTCCTTTAGCACCCTTACGTACCTCTTTGATTTCTTTTTAATTTATTTATCAATTTGAAGAAATTGATAAATAAATATATTTACAATTTTGAACAGAACTTTAGGATTAAAGTTAACCCTTCGCATTTTAACGATTTTCAAATAATATGGTAAACCTTTGACCCCGGTCCCACAAATATAGTCAATAGCCAATCAAATACGCACATGGTACCATAGGTAAACTTCGCGCAAGTCCAACGTCTGATCACCGTTAGATTAGCAAGCTTCCAGATCAATGGCATATATGTGTATCTCTCGACCTCCGATGCTGAACGTTAATGTGCGATGGCCCGCCATACCTGTGTCAATCTTTGCGCACCTTCAACAAATGATGATTGTCCAATGACCCCTTACCAGATCAACGACGCTCAACGATATCGCTGGGCATCCTGGGTCAAACTATAACGCGCGATGGCGCACAGTGAAAAGTGATTTTGTGAAGTTGTATAGGGATGCATGTCGAGCACTTTGTGGAATCGCTCCTCACCCAGGAAATACCGCTTACTTCACATAGGTGGTGCGATGAAAATTGTAAACCACCTTCACTGTTCACTTGGTGATGGTTCCGCTCTTCCACGCAAGGTTCCGTCCAACTTCGTGTTCCATCGTCCGATCTGAGATCAATGGTTAGCGAGAGCACAAACAGCCCGGCTGTTAACATGTAGGGGTGCCTCCATGGTTGACCCGCTCATCGGGCATTGACCAGAGATCAACGGTCACGATTTGTTGTGGGAGCACACCCCGATAGTTTTGAACCAGCGGAGGGGTGCCTCCACAACCACCAGAAGAGAGTGTAGCTACCGAAGCGCCGCCACTGCCACCACCAAGGTTCCACTACTCCATTAATCTGCGCCATCTCCCATCAACTGCCTCATCAGATACAGAGGATCATTCAAGCCTTCCAATTATATAGGACATCATTCGACTCCATTTCAGAGATTATTCACACAGAGGTTCAGGGGATTCCACACAAGAATCACATCAGTCAATACACATATCCCTAACTCTACAGCAATGATTTCATTCCTCTCCGGGCACCGTAGGTATCTCTTCCTATTATTAAATTGGCCACAAAGGTCATATATATTCCAGATTTACTCAACCATACTTCCACAGTTCTTCATTAACATATACAAATCTTGGCCAGATATTCAATTTGTCCTTCAATCTATTACCTTGTCTCTTCCTAGCAGCTTCTCCCTTTTTTCATCTCCTTTGCAAACTATATTAAACCCCTAATTCAACTCTACTGCTCTGTCTCTAATTCCTCTATTTCATATGCTGCCTGCTACTTCTCTGTTTCTCTTTCCTTATGGATAGTTTATGTGCTGCTCCTGTCTTTTCCAATTCCTTTGCCATCAATGACAACATTTCCAACAATAACTCAGGGTACGACACAGTGGTAACATCATCTCCACCGTCGATCTGATCTGTAGATCAACAGCCCAAATTCCATTGCCCAATCTCTCCATTTTGACTTTCCACCTGCGCTCCCAATCGTCGATCTCTGCGCGATCGACGGCTCTGATTTGATTTTCTTTTCCGCCTTGCCATTCACTCCTCACGATCAATCTCGAATGTTGGATGATGCCATCCAACGGCTATGCTCCCTCCACATGCCTTCTGAAGCAGTCAGCCTATATATGCAGGATTTTTTAATAGTTTTTCGTATTTTTTCAGGGTTTAAATGTTTTTTTCCACCATGCTGAATAAAAATTCACAGGTTGAGGGTGACGATCCTCCCGCCTGCGATTCACCACAAAATCACTTGCAGGGTTTTAAATTCGCATTTTATCAATGAATTCATGAGGCATTGATGCCATTCGACCCCTGTATAGCCCTGCACACCAGAAAACACAGTTAATCGAGCACCGATCAAAGAGTATCAGTGTCGAAGACAGAACACACCAGAAATAGGAGATTGAAGTCCTAAAACGCAGTTCTCAAGTAAATTAAAGGTGTTTAAGGAAAGACAAAGACATATTTCAAGCCAAGAAATTTTCCACCACCATCAGCCGAGGCCAATTGAACCCTCTCCAACTCCTTCAGATAGTTGCAGCCTCACAGAAATCAAAGGAAGCTTAGTCATTACCTAAACAAGAGGTGTTTACCTGAAGACATCTAAACAATTAATACAAATCAAAGAATCTTATCTCTAATTGTCGGCAAAACCATTTTAGAAGATTAAGAACAGTTCATAAGCACATCTTTCGATCATTATGCCTCGAAAGGTAGGAACATATGTTATGGAGCAGAGTTAGAAATGATTACATAATTAATGATATTTGATCCTTGGGAAATCCTCCCACTTCCTCATTTCTCTATAAATACCTCTATAGAAAATAAGTAAAGGTTGGTATTTGGACATCTGAATGCATGTAATGGTTTTCTGAAGCTATTGATGCACTGTGTGCAATTTTAAGATAAATAAGCTGATATGAGAAGTTTGAAGTTGTAGAGACTCTCTGGGCTTGCTGATTGTAACTGCTTTGAACATCAAATACAAGCTGTTGATTTATGGGATCCTGATTTGTGTCAATGGTGATGTGTTCCTCAATATCAATTGTTATTTTCTTTAAGGTTTCACTCTGTTCATTTTCTCTGATAAGGAACAACAAACATAGAGCTAGGACTTACTCTCAGTAGTACCCTACTCTTACTGAAAGCTTTATTTTCTATGTTTTTCTCTTGTTAATACTGAGTATATTAAAGCAGGTTGGTTTCAAAGCACTTTCCTGATCTAGATTGCTCATTATGATGATCATCAGTGTTTTCCTTTAGAATATGCTGAAAGCAGGTTGGTTTCAAAGTACTCACCTGATCTTAAGTTGTTCTAACTATTTTTGAATGTTTTTTGACTGAAAGTACTTCAAAGCAGGCTAGTTTAAAAACACTTACTTGATCTCAGAATGCTTTTATATTTTGTTTCTCTAAAATCAAAGTACTTCAATGCAGGCTAGTTTAAAAGTACTTACCTGATCACAAAATTCTTTTATGTTTTGTCTCTCTAAGCACATGTTGAAAGTAAGATAGTTTAAAAGCACTTACTTGATCTTAGACTGTGCACTGTTCTTCATTTTTTTTTGTTCTCCACTTCCTATCTGTTTCACTCCATAAATCACCTTAAGAGATCCTTTGACATAAGTGACTTGCCCCATGGATCCTTCTTGAACCTTGCTGTCCAATTAAAATCCTCCTATGACTCCATAGCCCAATGGGTTAAAACTATCTTTGCCTTTTTCTATCAGCCAAATCATTCCTTCACTTGCAAACATCTTCACCCTTCATTTTGAACGGCCTTCACCTTCATCATGTCTTTGCCCAACCAAAATAAATAAAACAAAACTCATGCTCTTCATAACTAGCCTAATACCACATTTCAGGCTTTAAAGATCACATCTTTAAACTCATTTATAGAGAGATCCCTCTCTGGATTCAGGAGGGCTAGATCCTTGAATCCCAAAGCGGTTTGATGTTACCCCTGTAGTTGGACTTTTTCCAATCTTGCTAAATTACAGGGACCTAACATAATGGCGACTCCACTAGGGAAGCTTTTGAGTTCATAGTTTCTTGGCCAGCTTTTATAAAACTCTTTAGTTTTCCATACAACCACAGAAACTCAGAGAACCCAAAATGTTTTAGATTGGTTGCAAATAAACATGGTAGTGGACCATTAAACCTTTTACCTCCAAAAGAGATAAAAATTTCCACTTGGCGACTCCAAAATCCTTAACAGACCTTAAGACTCCACTGGGAAGAACCCTATCATTGTAATATAATTGAAACTCAGTTAGAGGACTGTAGGATTAAAATTTGTATAAACAGATTAGTTGACCTTTTAAAGATTGTCATATCTGGTTAAACTGTTTTTGTTTAAATTGGGTCTAAAAAACACAGCATACTAGCTCCTAGAAAGATTCACACTAGAGCCTATCCTGACCCTGGTCCACCTGAGATAATTGATAACCCAGAAAGTATCCTTAGGAGGTCTCCTAGGATTAAACTCTCAACTATTCTCAGATCACCCTTGAGAGATAATTCAATCCCTGAAAATCTTTCAGCTCTACCACAATCACAAGCTGACTTAGTAAATCCATTTAGAACTAGGTCTCTTAGTGACTTAGGTCAGTCAGATTTTGAGTCTTCACTTTCATCTCCTGAATCAAGTGAACATCCTGGTAGCAGAGAAACAACACCTCTTGATTCACATTTTCTTCACAACTCAGGTGTCTCTCATCCAAGATCAGCTCAGCAATATATTCCTGGTCCATCCATTTCTATTCATCCTACATCCAATGTTAAAACCACCCCTCTTCAGCCCACTTTCCTTCCTGTGAATCCACCCCCACCACATATCATGGCAGCATGGTATGCTCCCTTAGTTCTTCATGTACCATTAGTTAATCTTCCACAAGACTATCAGTCTAAAATTCCATTGTATGATGCTAGCAATGCTACAACTACATCACAACATGTGGATAAGATGAATCACTACTTTGACAGAAATGAAATTGATAATGATTCTTTCAAGCTTATATTATTTTCTCAGAGCTTAGGGGGAGAAGCAAGAAAATGGTTTAAAGGTTTAACCCCCTATAGTATTAATGATCTCCAAGTCCTTTCTGACTACAAGAACCTCCATAGAGACGCTGGGGAAAGTGTGCAAGCTTATTGCACTAGATTCAATAGTGTGTGTAATGCACTTTCCCCAGAACTAAAACCTCCACAGGGCTCATCTTTAAATAAGTTTCCTGAAGGGTTTGACCCCGAGATGGCCTATCAGCTGAGAGAGAGAGATTTTGAAACTCTTGAAGATATGCAAAAGGGTGCTCTTTCTGTGGAAGTCAACTTGATGGAGAAGAGAGCAAGAATGAAAATTGAAAAGAGAGTGTCCTTTAGAGAGGAAAATGCACCTTCTACTTCCAACTCAAAAATGGAAGAAATGATGGAGGAGATGATGAAGAAAATGAGCATCCTTGAGAGAGCACAAGCAAGTCAAAATCAAACTGCTCCTCAAAACAAAAACCAGAACCAAAATCAGAATTTTAGAAGGAACCAACCTCCAAACAGACCTAGGGAAGATGATCAACTGATCACTCCTCCTTTTCATCAAAACTATATAAGTGAGGTTGAGGAAACAAATGAGATAACAGAGGAAGATGATATCAACATGCTGGGAGTAGATAATGATGACTTTGAGATTCATTATGATAGAAAACAAGGTCTTTATACCCCTTATGATTACAACAGAGATGATGATGAAAGTTATTTTCAGGACATGGAAAATGTCATCATAGAGTCCCAAAAAGAATATGACCTTAGAAGCAAAACCAGTCAACAAACTCTCAACACCAAAACCTCTGACAAATATTCACAAAAAAACACTACAACCAAGCCTAAAATTGTCAAACAAAAGGATAAAATAGTGACTTTAAATTTTGATAAAAGTAGAGAGAAGGGCACTCAAAACAATGAAAAACAGAGTGCAGACATTAGTAGTACTACCACTTCAGTTAGTACTCCTGTTAAGACCATTTTTTCAAATACTAATAGAACAAATCAGCAAGCTGATGTTGCTGATAGACTGGCAGCTAGTAAGGATGAGACAAGTCCTTCGAAGAGCCAAATTCCTTTCAGCCTTGAGCAGGAAATTTCAAAGATCATAATCTTTGTTCCCCTAATTGAGTTAGCTGCCAGAGTGTATATAAGACCCAAATTTTGAAGGCTTTAAATATTGAGGACAATAATGATACAATCAATCTTAATGATGACTAGCCAAAGCTCATTTTTGGTCCTAAGATTGAAGGTATATATCAAGAGGGACCTGTTCCCCCCTTTTATGTGAGTTTAAATGTTCATGACAAGATCCTGCATAATGCTATGCATGACTCTGGAGCCTCTCACAACCTTATGCCAAAGGTGATAATGGAAAGGCTAGGACTAGAAATAACCAAAACTTACAAGGGTTTATATTCTTTTGATTCCAACAGAGTGAAGTGTATGGGTCTAATCAAAGACCTTTGTGTGAGTTTGACCCAAATCCCAGCCAAGTGCATGGTGATGGATGTTGTGGTGGCTGATGTGCCTCCTAAGTATAACATGTTGCTGTAAAGATCATGGGGTGCCAAGCTGCAAGGTACCATACAGATGGATGGAACATATGCCACTATTCTTGTCTTTAGCCAACTTAGAAGACTATACAGAGAGTCACACATGAAATTCATGGTCAGTAGCTCAGAAAAGCCTGAAAATTCTCCCATTTACTCTGCCCATACTGACCTGGATTCGTTTATCTTTTACAATAATGAATCCAAAAAGCAGTCAGAGCTAGAACATAGTGACTCAGATGACCAGTCAGAGGCCCCTAATCTAGAAATGATGGCAGTTCTAGATATGGAATAAAACGAGAGAGAAACCTGTGAACAGTGTGTTCAAACAACGAACCAGAGTGAAAAAATTCAAGATGGCAAATGACAGACTACCCCTTATACTCAACTCCATGAAAATCCTGAAGAACAAGACCCAGCACAACATGTTGCAGATCCCAAAAAGAACATAATGATGAACAATGCAATAAGGATGAAAACGATGTTAACCCTACAAACAATCCCTTATGGGTCATGAACTTTGATGGGTCTTGCACTAAAAAGAGTGCAGGAGCTGGGGTATGGTTGGTCGACACTGAGAAAAATTACTCTGAATGCCATGCTTTCAAACTAGATTTCAAATGCACCAATAACATCGCAGAGTATGAGGCTCTCATCCTAGGATTGCGTCTATTGAAAGAACTAGGAGCCAAGAAGATAATTGTTCAGGGATACTCAGAATTAGTCATCAAAAAAATAAATGGAGAGTATGCCGTTAAGCATCCTAGAATAAGGGTATACCGAAATAATTCCATAGATTTCCTAAACACGTTTACAAGATATGAGCTCGTGTTTGTCCCAAGAAGTCAAAACATAATTGCAAACGGGCTGGCCTGCACTACTAGTTCATGTCAAAAATCACATGGTGATAAACAAATCATCATTCAAACAAAATATAGACCTGTAGTGCCAGATAATGAAAAATATTGGCAGGCCTTCGAGGGCGACAAGAAGATAGAGGATTTCCTACTTGGCAGGAACAATTTTGAGTTATCTGATTCACTTTCTAAATCTGACGAAAATTTCCTCAACAAAGAGTCCCCTGAAGGAGATAAAATATCCGGTTCTGTAAAAATTGACATGTTAACTAAAAAACTTGGAACTCATACTGAAGAGTACGAGGACACAAAAAATGAAGAAATTGAGATATTGTCGTCAAAGGACAAGAATGTACCTTGGGGGTTAGCACCATTAGAAGACCTATTTGATTTTAACGACGTAGCAAAGAAACCCATTGTAGAATACACCGAGTTTGATGTCGAGGAATGCAACATAGGCACCAAAGATCAGCCTAAAATGATTAAATTAGCTGGCTCCTTGCCAACAGACATAAATAAGAAATTCATTGACTTATTTAAAGAGTTTGTTGATGTGTTTTCCTGGAGATATGAAGACTTAAAAGCCTATGATACACAAATCATCTAGCACAAGATCCCATTGAAAGAAAACCAAAAACCCTTTAGGCAAAAACTGCGTCGAATTAATCCAATACAACTGCCTCTAGTAGAAAAGGAAATCAAGAAAATGTATGAGGTAGGAATCATAGTGCCTGTGAGGTTTTCAGATTGGGTTTCTAACCTTGTAGCTATGAGGAAAAAGACAAGACAAATCATATTGTGCATTGATTTCAGAAACCTTAACAGAGCCTCCCTAAAGGACAATTACCCTTTACCCAAAATGGAACACATTCTACAAAGGGTAGTTGGTTCAAAGAGGATTTTTCTGTTAGATGGTTTTTCAGGGTACAACCAAGTTTTACTACTCCTAGAAGACCAACTCAAGACAGCTTTCACCACTCCTTGGGGCACTTTCATGTATGTGAAAATGCCTTTTGGGTTAATGAACGCTGTGGCCACTTTCCAAAGGGCCATGGACATTGCATTTTCAGAGGAGATAGGGAAATTCATTGTAATTTACCTTGATGACATAACGGTTTATTCCAAATCTGATGAAGAGCACCTGAAACATCTAAGAAAGGTCCTTGAAAAGTGCAGAAGGTTTGGATTATCTTTAAATCCCAAAAAGACAGTGTTTGGCCTACAAGAAGGTAAACTCCTTGGCCATATCATATCAGAAGAAGGGATTAAAATAGATCCAAAGAGAGTTGAGGAAATACTAAATATTAGCCAACCAAGGAACATAAAAGAATTACAGTCCTTTATTGGAAAAATTAACTTCCTGAGGACGTTTATTCCCAACTTAGCAGAGCTCCTTAGAAACATGACTAATATGCTCAAGAAAGAAGTAGGAGTGAAATGGACTGTAGAAGCCAAAAGATCCTTTGAATTGGTAAAACATGCACTCACCTGGGCACCTGTCCTGATTAGCCCTGACTTTTCAAAGGATTTTCTTATTTTTTCCTTTGCCTTAGAGCATACTGTAGCTGTTGTCCTATTGCAGAAAAACCCAGAGGGACAGGAACAACCTATTTCTTTTTTCAGTAAGGCTTTAAGGGATGCACCCTTGAAATATAACATAATGGAAAAACAGGCCTATGCTTTGGTAAAGGCCTTAAAGGACTTTAGGGTGTATATTCTACATTCTCACATCATTTCTTATGTGCCTAACATAGTGGTAAAAGACATCTTGTCACACGATCCAGTTGGAAAGAGGGGCAAATGGATTGCAGCAATACTAGAGTATGATTCAGAAATCAAACCCACCAAACTCATTAAAGGTTAGGGCTTAGCTCAATTAATGGTTGAATCTAATCTACAAGCCCTTGACATCAACATGGTAGATGCCTTGGATGAACAGGAAGAATTACCTGCTCCCACTATGGAAGAGCAGTTTCAAAGCTCACCTTGGTACACTGATATCTTGTATGTACTTACAAATCTTAATGCTCCTCCTGATTTATCAAAAACAAAGGCAAGGTTTTTAAGGTTGAAAGCTAGGAATTATTGCATTTTGAATGAATGTTTATATTGGAAAAATACTAATGGTTTATTGCTTAAATTTTTGCCTGAAGTTGATGCAGAGAGGATCAAGCATGAATTCCATGAAGGAGAATGTGGAGGTCATCTCTACTGGAAAACCATAGCCAATAAAATCCTTAGAGCTGGCTATTACTGGCCCACCCTCTTTCAAGATGTCCATAAAAT
Organism: Pinus albicaulis; assembly: GCA_034641835.2. NCBI lineage: Eukaryota > Viridiplantae > Streptophyta > Pinopsida > Pinales > Pinaceae > Pinus > Pinus albicaulis. The sequence goes on from CM076579.1 coordinate 224,062,879, forward strand.
GATAGTTTCTTGTCACAAATGCCAAATTTTTGAAGGCAAAAGAAAACTCCTCCCTTTACCATTACAACCTATCACTGTTGCAGCTCCTTTTCAACAATGGGGCCTAGATTTCATAGGAGAAATCCATCCTGCTTCATCTGCCCAACACAAATGGATTCTCACAACCACTGCCTACTTCACCAAATGGATAGAGGCCATGCATTCTAGGAATGCCACAGATTTTGTCATTATAAAATTTCTTGAAGATCATATCCTGTCTAGATTTGGTTGTCCTAGGAAGATTATTACTGATAATGCTGCTGCTTTTGGTTCTAGAAATATGATTGATTTTTGTCATAGGTATCAGATTATACTTGGTAATTCTACTTCTTATTACCCTCAAGGTAATGGGCTAGCAGAATCATCAAATAAAATTTTGGTGACCATCATCAAGAAGCTGCTTGAGGAAAATAAAAAATCATGGCATAACAAGTTGGTGCATGCTTTGTGGGCGGACAGGTTGACCACAAAGAAGTCCATTGGAATTTCCCCTTACTAGCTTGTTTATGGAGCAGATGCAGAGTTTCCTACCAGCCTAGGTGTACTAGTGATAAAGTTAGTCCAAGAAATACAGTCAGAAGAGGATAGCATGATAAGGAGGATCAATCAGAAAATACATCTCTAGCAGATAAGGGAAGAGGTTTACAATAGAGCTCAGAAGGTTCAAGAGAACATAAAGAAATTGTTTGACAAAAGAACAAAATCTTGTGACTTCAACATTGGAGACAAGGTACTCAAGTGGGACTCCAGAAGAGAGGATAAGGGTAAACATGGAAAATTGGACTGTTTGTGGCAAGGTCCTTACATTATTCAGTCCACCATTGGTCCAAATGCCTTTTTTCTGCAAGAGTTAGATGGCACAGATCTGTTTGGGGGTCTTGTCAATGGCAGGGTTCTTAAGCATTACTACTGTTGAGTTCAATTTTGAAGCTTTCATTTCCATTGTAAATACCATTTCTTTGTTCAGTATCGCAAAAGGAAAAAATACAAAAACAATAAAAAATAAAAGAAAAGAGGGTAGATTATAAAAGAAAATAAAAAATAAATAAATAAATAAAGGTATAGCCCCATACCAAAAAGATAAACAAATCTGAAAGTGTGCAAGCTCAAATGCCACTCTTGAAAAACACACTCCTAGTTAGTCAAATAGCCTAATCTTGACTAATTAGTTTTAAATTTACTGCTAATAGGATAGTGAATTTGATTTTCCAAACTGTTTAAACTTGGATTATCAGTAGATAGATTAAGTTAGAAAATAAAGGTTCAAACCTGCTCAAAACCTGAACCTAAGTTTCCAAGCAAGAAATTGACTCCAAACTATGTTTTATTCTGAGTCAAAACAGAGGTAAATCTGGTTCTAATCAGCTCAAAATTTGAACCAGAGAAAAAGAAAGAACAACTCAATCAAGAGGCAATTAGAGCTGTAGAAAGGTGAAGGAAGTGCTTCGCAAAGTCAGATATTAAGCCTTCCATTTTTTATTTAAATTTTTCTGCAAAATAAATATCTATGTGCAACTTGTTTTTTCTGCCATAGATCACAGCAAGTCAAACTGCTTAATCTTGACTTGACTGTTTTTAAATTTCTGTTGTAGAATTTAGAGAATAAAATCTGTTGGATAGTTTAATCCCAACAGATAGTAGATTAGGTAGAGAATCATATGGACTCAACTGTTTAATCTGATTCCATGGAGAAATAAGGAGTAGAAACAGATTAGATTTCATGTTTACAAAAGAAATAAAATGTTGTAAAGATTTTTCCAGTTCAAGTGCACTCTGAAATGAAGAAAAAATGTTAGATTAGTAGGATTGGGTAGGTAGAAAGCTTGTTGATGAAGATCCATTGTTTTCCATAGCTGCTAATATGTTTTCAGGAAAAAGAAGAGCATCCAAGCAAATAAGGAAGCCCAACGGATGAAGCACTAAATCAACCTCTCAGAGAAAGTAGGTCTGAAGTTCTTGATGCCTTCAAGAAGGTACCATCCCCAAGTGGAGCCACTGTTGGCCACCTATAAAATTTGTTCTATCAAAAGGTGGCCAAAACATTGTTTATCCTTCAAGGAATAGTTTCATTGCAGAAATATTATCTCTTGAAGCCTCTGCTAACATCACCTCCTCTATCCAAGTCTTCATTGTTGTTTCCCTTCATAACTTAGAAATTCTGCTAAAATTACATGAGAAAGACTGCTGCAAAATCCCCTTTTCTCCCCTTCCTTCACTCAGAATCTAACCTTCATTTTTACTCTCTTTTTCCCCATCAAAATCCCTCATTTTCATATTTTTCCTCATTTCCCCTTCATATAATCCACCTTGCATAGTTTAAAACTCCTTTTTAGACTATATCGAAACCCCCAAAACCCTTTGAAAATCATTCAAAAACCATAAAAATCACATTTTTTATGGTATGGACTTAAGCCCCCTCGGGCTAAGTCTTAAGCCCCTTCCTCCATAAATCCCTGTCGTATTATCCTCCATACACCCAAAGGTCCCGCAGTCGGGTGCCAAGCTGCTTCGTAAATAATATTTTAAACCTTGGTTTATATTAAAAAATCGTCAGTTTTATTATTTTCTAAAGTTTTCCGCCGGTTCAAACCCCAGTCAATCTCCATCGTCGATTTGATCTGCAGATCAACGACACCGAGTCTGTCACCCTGGTGGTCCCCGCCATCCACTAACCAATTCGAAAAACCATGCGGTATTCATCGCAGTACCTTTGGGCCAAGGGTGGTTTTTTCCTGATCGGCAGCAATTCCATATGCTGGCCGATGCGTGTCCCGTGTACTATTTGAAAACTGGCCCCCCCCATCACACATTAAAGTTCGGCAAAAAACCCCACGTGATATTGACGTGCACCGTCTGATCTGAGGCCACTCATCGGACGGTGGTCGCTCGCTGGAGATGCACACGTAATAAATCAGGGTACGACACAGCGGTAATTGCATCTCCGCCGTCGATCTGATCTGCAGATCGACGGCCCAAATTCCATCGCCCGATCTCTCCATTTTGACTTTCCACCTGCGCTCCTGACCGTCGATCTCTGCGCGATCGATGGCTCTGATTTGATTTTCTTTTCTGCCTTGCAATTCACTCCTCACGATCAATCTCAATCGTTAGATGATGCCATCTAATGTCTATGCTCCCTCCACATGCCTTCTGAAGCAGTAAGCCTATATATGCAGGATTTTTTAATATTTTTTCGTATTTTTGTAGGGTTTAAATGGTTTTTTCTGCCATGCTAAAGAAAAATTCACAGGTCGAGGGTGACGATCCTCCCGCCTGCGATTCACCACAAAATCACTTGTAGGGTTTTAAAGTCGCATTTTATCAATGAATTCATGAGGCATTGATGCCATTCGACCCCTATACAACCCTGCACACCAGGAAACATAGTTAATCGAGCACCGATCAAAGAGTATTAGTGTTGAAGACAGAACACACCAGAAACAGGAGATTGAAGACCTAAAACACAGTTCTCAAGTAAATTAAAGGTGTTTAAGGAAAGACAAAGACATCTGTCAAGCCGAGAAATCTTCCACCGCCATCAGCCGAGGCCAATTGAACCCTCTCCAACTCCTTAAGACACCTGCAGCCTCACAGAGATCAAAGGAAGCTTAGTCATCACCTGAACAAGAGGTGTTTCCCTGAAGACAGCTGAACAATTAATACAAATCAAAGAATCTTATCTCTAATTGTCGGCAGAACCATTTTAGAAGATTAAGAACAGTTCAAAAGAACACCTTTTGATCATTATGCCTCGAAAGGCGGGAACATATGTTATGGATCAGAGTTAGAAATGATTACATAATTAATGATATTTGATCCTTGGGAAATCCGCCCACTTCCTCATTTCTCTATAAATACCTCTGTAGAACATAAGAAAATTTTGGTCTCTAGACATCTGAATGCATGTACTAGTTTTCTGAAGCTACTGATGCACTGTGTGCAATTTGAAGATAAATAAGTTGATATGAGAAGTTTGAAGTTGTAGAGACCCTCTGGGCTTGCTGATTGTAACTGGTTTGAACATCAAATACAAGCTGCTAATTTATGGGATCCTGATTTGTGTCAATGGTGATGTGTTCCTCACCATGAATTAATATTTTCTTTAAGGTTTCACTCTATTCATTTTCTTTGATAAGGAACAACAAACACAGAGCTAGGACTTACTCTCAGTAGTACCCTACTCTTACTGAAAGATTTATTTTCTATGTTTTTCTCTTGTTAATACTGAGTATACTAAAGTAGGTTGGTTTCAAAGCACTTGCCTGATCTAGATTGCTCATTATGATGATCATCATTGTTTTCCTTTAGAATATGTTGAAAGCAGGTTGGTTTCAAAGTACTCACCTGATCTTAAGCTGTTCTAACTGTTTTTGAATGTTTTTTGACTGAAAGTACTTCAATGCAGGCTAGTTTAAAAGCACTAACCTAATCTCAGAATGCTTTTATATTTTGTTTCTCTAAACTCAAAGTACTTCAATGCAGGCTAGTTTAAAAGTACTTACCTGATCACAGAATTATTTTATGTTTTGTCTCTCTAATCACATGTGTAAATCAAGATAGTTTAAAAGTACTTACTTGATCTTAGACTATGCACTGTTCTTCATTTTGTTTTGTTCTCCACTTCCTATCTGTTTCACTCCATAAATCACCTTAAGAGATCCTTTGACATAATTGACTTTCCCCATGGATCCTTATTGAACCTTGCTGTCCAATTAAAATCCTCCTATGACTCCATAGCCCAATGGGTTAAAACTATCTTTGCCTTTTTCTATCAGCCAAATCATTCCTTCACTTGCAAACATCTTCACCCTTCATTTTGAATTGCCTTCACCTTCATCATGTCTTTTCCCAACCAAAACAAGCAAAAAAAAACTCATTCTCTTCATAACTAGCCTAATACCACATTTCAGGCTTTAAAGATCACATCTTTCAACTCATTTATAGAGAGATCCCTCTTTGGATTCAAGAGAGATAGATCCTTGAATCCCAAAGTGGTTTGATGTTACCCCTGTAGTTGGAATTTTTCCAATATTGCTAAATTACAAGGACCTAACACTCCCCTCATGAATATAATCATGAAATATTTCACATGCGAGGGAAGGTTCTCCCGGGTCTATGCTTACCATGTCCGGTTGCTCATGCATTTCACAAGAGCCAAATTGTTAAATCTCCCTTTCTTCCTCCATAGAAGCATTGAAAAGCTGGCCTCCACTGTATAGAAAATTCCTCCTTCTCAGCAGTCAACTTGCCTTTTCCATCATTCCCTCATCAAGATTTTCATTCTTCATCAGCTTGAGAAGAAGGGAATCTCTTGGGACACTTTCATTGCACATCCAGATTTCAACACTATACCTTCATCCCATGCATCTCCTTCACCTTCCACTCAGCATATTTCACCTTCTTCAAGTAAGCCCATTCCCAAGAAGCTGAAATTTCCCATGATTAATGAGGAGGGGCAGCATGATGAGGAAGAACAACATGATGAAGAAGAACAGTAGCATGAAGAAGAGCGACAGCATAGTGAGGAACAACATGATGAAGAAGAACAACAGCATGAAGAAGAGCAACATCAGCATGAAGAAAAGCAACAACATGGTGAAGAATGGCAGCAAGATGAAGAAGGGCATCAAGATGAGGAAGAACATCATGATGAGGAGGGGCAACATGATGAATAAGAACAACAGCATGAAGAAGAACAACATCACAATGAGGAAAGGAAGCCTCATGAAGAAAAGAACAGTGATGATATGCAGCAAAATGACAGTCAAAACATTCATGAAGAAACTCAAAACAGTGGCAAGGATGATAAGGGAAGTAGCAAGGGAAAAGAGCAAATAGAGCATGTGCTAACTGCCTCTCCTAGGCAAGGGGCCATGCTTCCTTCTCCAAAAGTGACAAAGCCTCGGACATCAAAGAAAAGAGTGCCTCAAACTATAACTCCAAATGTTACTAGAGCCCTCCGAAGCAAGGGGAAGTTGCCCAAGCAACCCATTGTCGAATTACCCAAGAGGAAGAAGACCAAGAAGGCCACCCAAATCAAGGGAAAGGAGAAATATGAAAGCAGCCATGAGAAGGAGAGGGAATTTGATATAATTCAGATCCAAAGTGATGATAGCGACAATGAGGCCCGAATCCTAGAGTCTCTCTTGATCAATAGAGAAAAACAAATTGATGCTTTGAGGGCAGATCTAGAGAGGTCTATAAACCTAAATCACTTTTTGCAAACACAAAAAAAACAGATGAGTGTCCACATGGTAGTATATGAGACACGGGCCATCAAATATCAAAAATAGGCCTCCAAGGCACAAATTAAGTTGGAGGAACTCATGGGTGAGTTCAATGATAGTGGAGATGAAGATCAGCCAAGAAGAAAGAGGCCAAGGACCATGGGACTAAGAAGAGCCTTAGAGAAACAAAAGGAGGAAGAAGCTGCCCTTTTCCAATCTCTTCCTCTCACTACTTTGTTCACCCAAGAGATAGAAAACAATCGAGAAGCATGGCTTGAGAGGGTGAATGATCACCTAGAGAAGAAGTTGGAAAAGGCCAATAGATATTTGGACCTTCAAAGGAGAATGATCGGGCACTATAAGAAGCTTAATCAGTTCGCTTGACGGAAATTGAAGGCCACACAGGAAAAGCTCAAGGAAGCTCAAAAGAGGCGCTCAGCACCAAAAATGAATAAAGATACCTTAAAGCTCAAAATTTTAGCCTCATCTTCTCAGTGTGTTTCTGAAAACCCTTGAGTGTCATGCTCGCCAAAATTGGGTGAAATTCAACAAGTTTTGGTTTTTTGTCATTTTTAGGCTTTTGGCTAAAAATCATGGGCATTTCCATTTCTGTTTGGGACAACCGCAAAGTATGAAAATGGTATCATTGGATTCCATAATTTCAGGGGCATCTGCTCAGCAATTTTTAGATCAATTGAAGACGATTTGGTCCCCCAAAATGGCAAAAAACACTCACTTTTTCCACACTCTGCCCCGTTTATCAGCGAAGTCTATTTTTTGGATTTTTACACATAGGTCATATTTTGACAAACTTCTAGTGATAATTTTGGACCAAACTATGATTTTTCCGAAAATAGAAATTCATAGCTTTCCAACGAGCTGTCACGGGCCTCGTTTTGACATCAGGAAGGCTTCCAAAAGTCGCCCACAAGACATAAGACTTTCTGCTGATATTTTTCTTAAGTATTTTTGTGAAAAATGTACTTTTCTAAAGTGACTTTTCCTCATGTGCGTTTAGCTATTTTTGGGCATGGTTAGTTAGGAAAAGTGAATTTATTTTCCTTTTTTAGCATTTTTGAGATATTTTATTAGATATTTTGTGCCTTGGGCTTTGCAAAGCCTCAAGGACAAAATCAGATATTTTTGATGGGCCAATGAGCTTGCAAGTTGCATTAGGAGGTTTTCCCTCATCTTGGCCTATATATTCCAAGACACTTCATTGTAAACAAGGCTGAACTTGATGAATAAAAGAAATATATGGTTATACAAGCTTGGAAGAAACACTTGTCTCATGCATTGGATAGTTTCTTGAATGTTTTTTGGATGATGAAAGAGGATTGTTGTTGGATTCCTTGACTTGGTAGAATCGTATAGTGTCTCCCTCTATTATGTTTTCTTAGTTTTCATTCATATTTCATGCTCTTTCTTTCTATAAGACAGTATACAATAGATTTGAGACATGCCCTTGGAGGCACCTCAGATTTCCTGTTTCTTTATAGCTTCTATGTTTTCTTCCTTCTTAGTTACATCAAAGAATCCTTGATTTCTCTTTGATAACTGAAGAAATTGTTTACTTGTTTCATTTAAGGTTTTATGCATGCTAAGTATGATTCACGGTATGCCCTGATTACTCATGGCTAGTCATAGCTCCACCTTTGAAACCTTTCTTTGATTGTTTGATTGTCCTAGTTTGAACCAAGGGGGTCTTGTACTGATCTTGCCCTTTGCCTAAAAACTATGCAATCTTGCTTAAAAGTGCCCAATAGCTTGAAATACTATGCTTAGGTGTTTCCTCATAGTAATTTGAATTATTTGTTTGTCTTAATTTTCTTTCCTCAAAGTCTGATAGCAATTTCCTAAAGTTAGAGAGTCATATATCTCTATGTATTGCTTGAATTTTTATTTCTATGCATTTATCATTTTATAGTTACATTTCTCATGATTAATGGTTAGACCTACCATGTTTATGTCAACTATTGAACTATTTATGTCTGAAATCCTTTTTTATTCACAAACTTAGTGTCCATCCCACTCAATTTTTCCCAAAGATCCATTTTACCTTGATCAAATCGGCCCTTCAACATACCTTGTATCACCATCTGAAGCATTCTCGACCTTTTTGACCCCATAGCCCAGTTGATCTGACAATATTTTATCTATCTTAGTCTTTGATCAGGTCATCCCTCAAAAACCTAAAAACAAAACCAAAAACCTACTTCATAACTAGCCTAAAATCAGAAACACAAGAAGCAAACACATAGATATCCCTTACACAAATAGAGAGAGCCCTCTCTGAGTCCAAGAAGGCTAGGTCCTTGGGCTCCAAAGATTGGTTTGATGTTACCCTGTCACTTGGCTTGCCAATCAGCCAAATCACGGGACACTAACATAATGGCGATCACGATGGAACTCTAAGTGATAAACAAACTTAGATTCCCTAAAACATTCCAGCAGCCTTAAGAATACTATTTGATTGACTTATCCCACTGCTCACTAACATAATGGCGATCACGGTGGGACCTTCTGAGTTAGTGACAATCTAAGTACTCCTTAGTAACACTCAAAGTCTCATTCAAACTTAGAAAAACTTAAGTGTTGTCTGAAGAGTAGAAACTAGCTCCTTCACCATCTTAGCAAAATGATGAGTCAGTTATAGGAAATTTTTCCAAACCTCAAGGCCACATAAAACTCAGAAAAACCCAAAACATCCTTAGATTGGTTTTTTTCAGAATTGGTGGTGGACCATACACATATACCTTCAAAATGACAAAAAATCCACCTGGTGACTCCACTAGCCTCCAGTAGGCCTTATTGCTTTACTAAATTCAAGAATACCTAGTGAAACAACCACCTCATCACCACCCTAACATAATGGCGATCATGGTGGGACTTTGAGTGATAAAAAAACTTAGAATTCCCTAAAACATTCCAGCATCCTTAAGAATACTATCTGATTGAATTATCCCACCGCTCACTAACATAATGGCGATCACAGTGGGACTAACTGAGTACATAACAGTCTAGCAAACTCTTGTAGATTCATTAGTCTTTCAAAATTTAAACAGGCAAGCAGTCCCTAGAATCATTTAGAGTAAACTCTTTTTTCTTTCACCACCCTAGCAAAGTGATGAATCAGGTTTAGAACACTCTAATAAACCATAGGTTGTACATAAAAACTCATAAAACCCCAAAACATCCCCAGATTGCCTAGTTATTGGTGGTGGACCATAGTTGCATCTCTCTAAAAACAACCAAGTTCCACCTGGCGACTCCACTAGCCTCTAGTAGGCCAAACAACTCCATAAAAACTAAAAATTATTAAACCATACCTTTTTGTTGACTCGTCCTTTCCAAAACATAAAATTCATGGTGAAAAATATGTGATCGGCGACAAACTAAGTATAACTTAGTGATTCAGAAAACTTCACCTAAACATAGGAGATAAACAGAAATAAACTTGCAAATAGAACCATCAGCTTGTCCAGAAAGCTTAGAAAACTATTGAAACCAAGTAATAACCCTGTCTTGCAAGTCTTCACCTCAAATTTTGCTTAAAAAAAAAAAAAAAAATTTCCTGAAAGCATCTTTGATAGTATTGGTGGTGGACCATATATCTCAAAGAAATCCACCTAGCGACTCCACTAGCATTCATTTTTTTGTTGACCATCCTTCACATTAGAAAAGCCTCTAGAGAGGCCATACATCCAAAACCATCACAAATACCATCCTCTCTAAACTCTGAATTCGAATTCTGGCTTCATGAAGAATCAATACCAGATCCCATACAGACCCAAATCGACCTATCATAGTTGATAACCTAGAGAAGATTTTGTGGCAAGCTTCTGAAACTGTAAACTCAGCTACCAATAGGTCCATCCGTAAAGCAAGATCAGTACCTGAACATCTCACATCCTTGCAGGATTCCCTATTTGACTTAAAATAAATAAAAACCCTTTTTAGAAGCAAGTCACAAAGTAAAGTAAACTTTGACGATCTTGAGCCCCTAGATTTGCAATAGAGTCCCAGTAGAGAAGCCTCACCTAATACACCTCCTGACTTTCAGCTTCTCCATCACTTTGGCTCCTACCACCCCAGATCTGCTCAAAACCAGTTCACTAGCCCAAGTACATCTGCCACACCCATCCAAACCACTACTGTTCAAATCACCTCAGCTCATCCTACAAGCCCTCATATTGTAAATCATCCATTAGCTCCCGCCATGGCAGCTTGGTATGCACCCTTGGTGTTGCCACACCCCTTGGCTCCTTTAAAAAATGACTATCAATCCAAAATCTCACACTTTATTGGTGTTGAGGCTACTACCGCTCAAAAACATGTAGATAGAATTAGCGATGCCTTTGAATACATGGAAATAGAGGATGAGACCATAAAAATGAGGATGTTCGCCCAAATCCTGGGCGGAGAACCCAAAAAATGGTTTAAGAGCTTAAATCCAAACAACATACATGATCTCCTAGAACTCTACCAAACCTTCATAAATAAGTGAGAAATCAGAAACAACCCCATTCAAATCTTGTCGAAGTATAACAATCTAAAAAGGGAAAATGGGGAAAGTGTCTAGGAATACTGCACTAGGTTCAACAGTGTTTATAATGCCCTCCCACCTCACTTCAAACCTCCACTTGGCTCAGCCTTATCAAAGTTTCCTGAAGGCTTTGACCCAGACATGACTTATCAACTGAGAGACAAGGACCCCCCAACCTTAGAGGAAATGCAAAAAGTGACCCTAAGCGCAGAAGCCAACTTAGTAGAAAAGAGAGCTAGGACCAGATCAGAAAAGGAAGTCACATACCGGGATGAGGTTTCCCCTTTAGCCCCTTCCTTAGATCCTAGAATAGATGACTTGGTTGGATCCATGGTGAAAATGTGGGAAAAGATAAGTGAAAAGACACCTCTTAGGGACAACCAGCCAAACCCTCCAAACATAAACCAGAACCAAAACATTAGGAGAGAACAGCCTCAAAACAAACCAAGGGAAACTAACCAACAAATTAGGCCACCCTTTAACAAAAATTATGTTGATGAGGATGAGAGGGATACAAAACCCATTGATGAAAATCATTTGAACCTTATAGGTTCTAATAACGAGAGTGAGATTTACCTCACGGAAGAAGAACAAGCTTTATTCTCTCCGAATAAAAATGAAACCAATTATGAAGATCCAAAGATCCTGCTATAGATTTTCAGAATGCCATAATAGAAGCTCATAGGTAGTATGATCTTAGAATCAGAAAAAACGAAGAAAACTCCAAGAAAGGTAGCTCGGACACTGCTAAAACCCCTAATACCATCCTTAAAAGTGCAGTGGATAGCAACAAAATCGTGGTCAAGAAAACTGACCAAAGCAAAGATAAAGCTATTCAGACAAGCCTTGGCCCAGATTTTCCTAGTACCTCTTCCAAGATTCCCGAGATGGCTATTCTAAACAAAATCCTGAAACAAAGTCAACAAACTCAGAACATGAGAAAGTCATGGCTGGAAAAACTGAAGAAAACCTATCTAGACTACAAGCACCCTTCAGTTTTGAGGGTGAAATCGCCAAAATAAAGATCACCATGCCTCTCACCGAGCTTATCGCCCAAAACTCTTACAAATCCCAAGTGCTAAAGGTCCTGAATATAGGAAATGATGCAAACACCTTAAATCTAGTTGATGACACCCCTAAAGTGTTTTTTGGTCCAAAAATAGAAGGGAAATTCCAAGAAGGAACCATTCTTCCCTTTTACATTAGTCTGAATATACATGACCAAATCCTACACAATGCCATGCTAGACTCTGGAGCCTTGCATAATCTCATGCCAAATGTTGTGATGGAAAGATTAGGCCTAGAAATAACAAAACCTTATAAATACTTATATTCATTTGATTCAAGTAGAGTCAAGTGTCTAGGCTTAATCAAAGATCCTTGTTTCAGTTTGGCCGAAATACTTGTAAAACACCTGATCATGGACATAGTGGTAGCAGAAATTCCCCCCAAGTACGGAATGCTTTTATCCAGATCTTGGGGATCCAAGATTCAGGGAAATATTCAACTTGATATGTCCTACGCCACTATTCCTGTGTTTAACCAAACTAGAATACTCTATCGGGAATCACACATGAAATATATGGTCAGTAGCCAAGAAAGGCCAGATAACATCTCGATGTACTCCTTGCATTCTGATCTGAAATATTTCATTTTACACACTAACAAAGACATTGAAGAACAATCAGGAGGATTTGAATCAAACTTAGACCCATCACATTAGCTTCCCCAGGTTCTCTATGATGAACTAGACACTCAAAATTATCATGACCATGAACAGTTATGTCTTGAGGAAAGAGATTTTGTTCCTCTTGAAAAATAGATAGAGCAAGAAGCACAGCAAATTATGTACCATCAAGCAAATTTCTCAAACCATAGGCAAAAATCAGTAGTAACATCAAGATACTTTTTCAGAACAGAGGCATTAGTAGACTTGCATATCACAAACCTCTTTGGAAATCAGGGGTAGGGGAGCTTAATGTTCTTACCATACCTTAAGGATTTACCATCACATAACTCTACCCCTTCAAATGAAACCTTGATTGAAGCCATAACAGCTCCAAATCCAGGAAAAATGTCTAAAAAACTTCTTATGAAAGGATATGATGACTGCAGTCCAGATATACCTGAGTTGTTTGAACTAGTTAGCATTTTTCCACTCCACCAAAGACTTAGAACTGCTATAATTTACAATCTTGTTCAAAATACTACTTCATATAGAGAAAACAGTGAGAATCACTATGCCACTGCCATCACTCCAAGAAACAACTTCGATAAAAGAAAATAAAAAAATCTTGACCAAACAATAATAGTCAAGGATAAAACAGTTGGTCATAGGATATGTTTTGATTTCAGACATACAAATACACACCCTTGTGAAAGAAACTATATCCTTCCTGCCCAAGACGATGATATACCAATGATAAATGCTTTTAATCATGTGTATTTGCAAAATGATGTTTCAGGATATAGCCAAATAATTCCTTTGCAAAGAAAACATCTCAAAGAATTTTTCAAGTATGCTGGAAGTAGTTCCATCTTCAAATCCAGAATTGCAAAACCACCAGACACCAAAAACATGCTCCTAAAAGCCATGTTTCCAATTCTAAATTTTTGCATTCTGATGTACCTTGATGATGTCATCATATACTTCAAAAATGACAAAGAATATCTGCATTATTTGAAAAAAATGTACAGCAAAAGAAGAAGTGGGAATCAAAGATACAAAGAGGTACAACGGGAAGATATGGGGTTGTTCAGAGATTCATGCATGAATCATTATGTCATGCTTGAAAGAGAAAATTTTCCAAATTTTTCTTTTCAAGAGCTGAGTGGACCAAGAATGGTAGGAGATCCTTATGAAGATAAGATGCTTAAGTTTCACCGTTTCCAGGACTTTTGAGTTAAAACATTTTCAATCATTGTATATACCATTGTTTGAAAAATAAACCAAAAAGCAAAAAATTCAAAAACAATAGAAAAATAGAGAAAGAGGGCGGTTTGAAAAATAGAAAGAAAGCCCCATGTTCCAAAAAATAGTCATTTTGAAAGCACGCAAGTCTAAATGCCACTACTAGTGCTCAAAATGCCTTGTTCAGTTATCTAGCCTAATCATAACTGAACATGTTTTAAATTTATTTTCTAATAAGTTAGTGAGAGGAAAGATAGTCAACATTGTATAAGCTTGACTTGTCAAAGAAAATAGATTAGGAAAAGATATTGGTTCCACATGCTCAAAACAGAACCAAAGAGGAAAGCAGGGATGAAAAACAAACTGTGTATCCTAGCCCTGATTTTCTAGATTTCATTTTATGAAAAACAATATTTGTGTGCAGCTTGTCTTTCATGCCACAAGTACATGATGAATCAGACTATATAATCCTGATTTGGTCATTTTTCAATTTCATGTTTTAGATTAGAGAATAAAATCCTGTCAAACAGCTTAACCTTGACAGTCGATCCAGTATAGGTAGAGAAACAAAGGAGTTCATCAGCTTAATCTGAACTCTCGGCGGATATAAGTGTAGAATTAGATAGTTTCATTTTTCAAAAATATTATGTCAAAGGGTTGCTAGTCCAAATGCACTCGAAAGAAGAAAAAATGTTAGGAAATATAGTGGGGTAGGTAGAAATGACTTTGACGCTAATCATGCTATCAATTTTTAGAAATAGCATCAGGGAAGAAAGAAATTTGCACCAATGGATAAAGGCACTGGTATTCAAAGGACCAAGATCTGAAATTCTGGACACCTCCTGAAAAGGAGCTACCCTCCCAAAATGGAGCCACTATTAGTCATTAGTATTTTTCACCTATTGATGATGACTAGTTTTTAAAGCTAAGTTTTCTAGCATTTGATCTCCAATTTGTCAAATTTGTCAACTAGAAAACACCCATAAACATTTTACCCTCCTACCTTTTCAATCAGCCTATGATGAGAAAAAACCTAATTGTCAAGCCCTATCTAGTCTCAGTCATACAAAATTTTCCATCAGCTGTCATAAGCTAAAATCATCTACTGTCATTCACCCTCATCCCCAGCTCATTCATTAACCAACTAATTGATAAGAATTTCATATACCCTACCTCTAGTCATATTTCATCTTAAGATCTGATCATACCAAATAGAATACTCCAAATCTGTCAAAAATCTCCCCTAAGTTAGGTAGTGGCACATTAGGAAATCCTCCCTTGGAAAACTATCCTAAGCCAAAAGAACCTCTGTCTAACACCAACCAATCATAGATGGCCTTTATATTCTGCAAACAAAGTTTGATACACCCTTAGGTCACGCCACTAACAAGTCTTGGTGTCTTAGCAGTGCATGTTTCAAAAGCCAAACTCATATTGTGTTGCTCTATAGTGTTTCAATGTATTTTTCAAAGCAGAAAGGTATCAGTTTTCCAGAAGAAATTATTAGACTAAACATGAGAAGACAACTTCTTCTCATGTTGTTTTGAGCCTGGGATGCAAGTACTAGTCAGAGAGCTAATTCAATGAACTCCTGCAAACACATTCAAAAAGTTAGTGAATTATGACTAGCAATTAATACTCTGCAGACACAGGTCAGGATTGCTTCTGGTTTCTAAAAGATGCATAAGATTATTTTAAACAACAGAATACATATCTCAGAGAATGCCTCTCATAGCATATTGACAATTTTTCACTTTTATTACTTACTGTGATATACCAAGTAGAGATAGGCATTACAAGGAAAAATGGCATAGTTTGAGAAAGGAATGAAATGTCACTTGTTTTTAACCTCCTCCAATCATGAGCAGATGGTTGGGTGATTGTGTAAAACCTCCTCCAAACATGAGCAAAGGGTTGGAAATATTATGCTGGCCTCCTTCATTTAACAAGCAAAGGGTCAAGAACAGAGGTGTAGCCTCATTCAAAGAGCACAAGGCTAACAATGCTGCAAATGGCCTTAAGAACTTGTTTACACCTTTTCTCCAATGAATGAAACCACTAACACAGCAGTGGTGTTTCAAGGATTTCTTATATAGTTTCACTGATTGAAAGACACAATTCAAATGTAGTGGGAAACAATTGAATGATCGTTAGTAGAAAATGGTGTTAAAAAGATGACGAGCAGTGGTACTATAATAATCAAAGAGGTTTTGTTTTTCTCCTATCAAAGATCTCCTTCAAAGGAAATCTGAAGCTCAAGTGAACAAAACTTGGACAAGCTCATCAAATGTGAGGAAAGGATATGACAAAATGTCTCAAATTCAAAACAATATTCAAAGAATCAAGCCATATCACTATCATAGACAAAGACCTCTTTATGTACATATGAACAAACCCTGCTGTTGTATGTATTTGCATTAAGAGTTTCCAAAGGTTTTTCTCCTTGATCAACATATATGAATCAAGCCATGGGTGAATGCAAATAAGGTTCTTCATCCATAGTCAAAGGAAAATATCCAAGGGCACTTGGCAGTTTTGATCATCTTCACAATGGGCATAATCATCATCAAACACCAATAGAGTTGAAATTGTCAAAGTAAGTTTTAGAGTTGTGAATCATCTCCTTCCAGGATATGGCAAAGGATGCATCAAAAATCTTGGATATGAATCTTAAGTAGTGCTCCTTTAAAGGTCAGAAATAGACCAGTAGTCGTATTATGATGAGTACAGGGTTATTTTCTTAATGAAGAAACAGTGAAAGGATCTTGGTTTCTAAGGAGTTTTCTTTACTTCCAAAAATTCATGACTATGGTGTCCTCAAAGAGAAGTCGTCCACACCACCTTGTTATTAACTTGATCAAATATGGGTCTTTGTAATGTTTTAAAAGTGATGAAATTACAAAAATAGTGATTTGTGTTTTGAAAAAACTAAAAGGGGCCTTTTCCAACATATAAACCCTCCAAAGCACGATGTGAGCACATTTAAATCTTCTTTCAAATAAAAGGCAGAGAGACAGTTTGGAAAATCCCATTTGCAAGTTCAAGCAACCAAGGCAAACGCTCCCCTAGCTGTTTATCGAAGCAACAAAGGCAAGTTTGGGCATTTTTCAAAGTTTTTTAGTGCTCAGGCCTGAGCGGCGCGCCTGTAAAAGTGCGTGGCACACCTGTGAGCGAAAATACAAAGGATTGTAATGGTTGCACGACGCACCTATAGCGGCATGCGGCACACCTGTAGCACTCGTTCACCCACTACCCGAAGGCCGACTCGACACCCCTCACTACGCGACGCTCTTTTCAGTAAACGTGCCGCTCCTCTTTAAACGTCGAAAATGATTTCAAAGACTCTTTGGAGATGCTCAACTAATCAAACAAGGTCCATAAGCTTTTCTTCAAGGTATTTCTCCATTACCTCATGATAAAATTCGATTTTTGAAGGGGTGTTTTGCTATGTTTTTCCCTAAGGAGAAATAGTGGTTTTGAAAGAATTTCACAATTTAAAAACTCAGAGATAGACAGTGGTAAAAGATAGAATTTTTTTCAAAACTAGAGAAGGCCTTCCTATGTTTAAAGGTCCCAAAATTAGTCTAGAAGGTGTTTTTCTTCCTGTGTTGAGCAGAGATCCCAAAATTTGCTGAAAGGTGTCCTAACAGTGGTAAAAAAAAAAACAAACCTTGTCTGCAAAATAAAAGGGGAAAACACTATTTATAAGGTGAAGGCTTGGTCATATAAAGTGTCCTCTTTGTATGGTGAAAATAGTGAACTTTTTGCAACCTCCATAGTTCCAAAAACAGAGTGTGTTGAAAGGTTTTTCAAGTCAGCTGAGGGTTTCTTGTTTACTTTGTAAAAGAACAGTGAATAGCAAAGAACATTTCTTGGGGGAAGGGTGTTTTTGTTTTTGTCAAAACACAAGAATTATTTCTTCACCGAGAGACCACAAACACATCTTTTCAAAGTTATTTGCCCAAACACAGTGATAAATTGTTTTTGGTTGTCATTGACAAATACTTGTTTGATTGGCATCAAAGAGACACAGTGACTTATAAGGAGGACAGGGTGTGTTGTTGAGAAACCATTTCAAGGACCAGTTGAGACAACTTGTTTTTTTCAGTTAGCAAAGAGTATCTAAAACAAAAATTCCTCCCAGGCAAGATAGCAGAAGTGGCCTTCACAGGAGGTTTGAAGCTGTTTCAACTCAAGAGGTAAATGCTCATCCATCAGTCCTGTTTAAATTTCATGAAGTTGGATGTCTAGAGTTTTTTCAAAGGGTTCAGGAGGTGAAAATATATTCCCCCTTGACACATCTTTTTGCTTTGAGATTTCAAGGGAAACACTTTTAGCTGGTAGGCTTGGATTTCATGTTTTCTCCTAGATCCATTTCCAAAGCCACCAAAATCCCTTATGTCGGAGAGAAATGGTTTAAACAGAGCCACCTAGACTCAGAACAATACAAACCCTTTTTGAAACCGGAGCATAGAAATACATGCCCGTCCATCTTTCCTTTCTCATATCCGTTGACTAGTTATGCTCCCCTCATGAAGATAATCATGAAATATTTCACATGCGAGGGAAGGTTCTCCCGGGTCTATGCTTACCATGTCCAGTTTCTCATGCATTTCACAAGAGCCAAATTGTTAAATATTCCTTTGTTCCTCCATAGAAGCATTGAAAATATGGCCTCCACTATCTAGAAAATACCTCCTTATTAGCAGTCAGCTTGCCTTTTCCATCATTCCCTCATCAAGATTTTCATTCTTCATCAGCTTGAGAAGAAGGGAATCTCTTGGGACACTTTCATTGCACATCCAGATTTCACCACTGTATCATCCCATACATCTCCTTCACCTTCCACTCAGCATCTTTTGCCTTCTTCAAGTAAGCCCATTCCCAAGAAGCTAAAATTTCCCATGATTAATGATGAGGGGTAGCATGATGAGGAAGAACAACATGATGAAGAAGAACAACAGCATGAAGAAGAGCGGCAGCATAGTGAGGAACAACATGATGAATAAGAACAGCAGCATGAAGAAGAGAAACAACAGCATGAAGAAGAGAAATAACATGGTGAAGAAGGGCAGAAAGATGAAGAAGGGCAGCAAGATGAGGAAGAACAACATGATGAGGAGGGGAAGCATGATGAAGAAGAACAACAGCATGAAGAAGAACAACAACACAGTGAGGAAAGGCAACCTCATGAAGAATAACACAGTGATGATATGCAACACAATGACAGTCAAAACATTCATGAAGAAACTCAAAACAGTGGCAAGGATGATAAGGGAAGTAGCAAGGGCAAAGAGCAAATAGATCATGTGCTAGCTGCCTCTCCTAGGCAAGGGGCCATGCTTCCTTCTCCAAAAGTACCAAAGCCCTAGACATCAAAGAAAAGAGTGCCTCAAACTATAACTCCAAATGTTACTAGGGCCCTCCGAAGCAAGGGGAACTTACCCAAGCAACCCATTGTCGAATTACCCAAGAGGAAGAAGACCAAGAAGGCCACCCAAAGCAAGGGAAAGGAGAAAGAAGAAAGAAACCATGAGAAGGAGAGGGACTTTGATATAATTCAGATCGAAAGTGATGATATCGACAATGAGGCCTGAATCCTAGAGTCTCTCTTAATCAATAGAGAAAAACAAATTGATGCTTTGAGAGCAGATCTAGAGAGGTCTAGAAACCTAAATCACTTTTTCCAACCACAAAACAAACAGATAAGTGTCCACATGGCAGTATATGAGACATGGGCCATCAAATATCAAAAAGATGCCTCCGAGGCACAAATTAAGTTGGAGGAACTCATGGGTGAGTTCAATGATATCGGAGATGAAGATCAGCCAAGAAGAAAGAGGCCAAGGACCATGGGTCTAAGAAGAGCCTTAGAGAAACAAAAGGAGGAAGAAGATGCCCTTTTCCAATCTCTTCCTCTCACTACTTTGTTCACCCAAGAGATAGAAAACAATCGAGAAGCATGGATTGAGAGGGTGAATGATCACTTGGAGAAGAATTTGGAAAAGGATAATAGAGATTTGGACCTTCAAAGGAGGATGACCAAGCACTATAAGAAGCTTAATCAGTTTGCCCGACGGAAATTGAAGGCCACACAGGAAAAGCTCAAGGAAGCTCAAAAGAGGCGCCCAGCACCAAAAATAAAGAAAGACACCTCAGAGCTCCAAATTTTGGCTTCATCTTCCCAGCATGTTTCTGAAAACCCTTGAGGGTCATGCTCGCCAAAATTGGGTAAAATTCAACAAGTTTTGGTTTTTTGTCATTTTGGGGCTTTTGGCTACAAATCATGGGCATCGCCATTTCTGTTTGGGACATCCTCAAAGGATGAAAATGGTATAATTTTATGCCATAATTTTAGGGGCATATAATCAGCGATTTTTAGATCAATTGAAGATGATTTGGTCCCCCAAAATAATGAAAAACACTCACTTTTTCCACACTTTGCCTCGTTTATCAGCAAAGTCTATTTTTTGGGTTTTTACACACAGGTCAGCTTTTGAGAGAATTCTGGTGATCAGTTTGGACCAAACTAAGCATTTTCAGAAAGTAGACATTCATAGCTTTCCAATGAGCCATCACAGATCTCGTTTCAACATCAGGAAGGCTTCCAAAAGTTGCCCACAATACAGAAGACTTTCTGTTGATATTTTTCTTAAGTATTTTTGTGAAAAATGTACTTTTCTAAAGTGACTTTTCCTCATGTGCGTTTAGCTATTTTTGGGCATGGTTAGTTAGGAAAAGTCAATTTATTTTCATTTTTTAGCATTTTTGAGATATTTTATTAGATATTTTGTGCCTTGGGCTATGCAAAACCTCAAGGACAAAATTAGATACTTTTGATGGGCCAATGAGCCTGCAAGTTGCATTAGGAGGTTTTCCCTTATTTTTGCCTATATATTCCAAGATACTTCATTGTAAACAAGGCTAACCTTGATGAATAGAAGCAGTATATGGTTATATAAGCATGGAAGAAACACTTGTCTCATGCATTGGATAGTTTCTTGAATGTTTTTTGGATGATGAAAGAGGACTGTTGTTGGATTCCTTGACTTGGTAGAATGGTATAGTGTCCCTCTCTGTTATGTTTTCTTAGTTTTCATTCATATTTCATGCTCTTGCTTGCTATAAGACAGTAGAGAATAGATTTGAGACATTCCCTTGGACACACCTCAGATTTCTTGTTTCTTTATAGCTTCTATGTTTTCTTCCTTCTTAGTCACATCAAAGAATCCTTGATTTCTCTTTGATAACTGAAGAAATTGTTTGCTTGTTTCATTTATGGTTTTATGCATGCTAAGTATGATTCATAGTATGCCCTGCTTACTCATGGCTAGTCATAGCTCCACCTCTGAAACCTTTCTTTGATTGTTTGATTGTCCTAGTTTGAACCAAGGAGGTCTTGTACTGATCTTGCCCTTTGCCTAAAAACTATGCAATATTGCTTCAAATTGCCCAATAGCTTGAAATAATATGCTTAGGAATTTCTTCATAGTAATTTGAGTTATTTTTTTGTCTTAATTGTCTTTTCCCAAAGTCTGATAGCAATTTCCTAAATTTAGAGAGTCATATATCTCTATGTATTGCTTGAATGTTTATTTCTATGCATTTATCAGTTTATAGTTACATTTCTCATGATTAATGGTTAGCCTTACCATATTTATGTCAGCTATTGAACTATTTATGTCTGAAAGCCTTTTTTCTTCACAAAATTAGTGTCCATCCCACTCCATTTTGCCCAAAGATCCATTTTACCTTGATCAAATCGGCCCTTCAACATACCTTGTATCACCATCTGAAGCTTTCTCAATCTTTTCGACCCCATAACCTAGTTGATCTGACAATATTTTTATCTATCTTAGTCTTTGATCAGTTCATCCCTCACAAACCTAAAAACAAAACCAAAAACCTACTTCATAACTAGCCTAAAATCAGAAACACAAGAAGCAAACACACATATATCCCTTACACAAATAGAGAGAGGCCTTTCTGAGTCTAGGAAGGCTAGGTCCTTGGGCTCCAAAGATTGGTTTGATGTTACCCTGTCACTTGGCTTGCCAATCAGCCAAATCACGAGACACTAGCATACTTAATTCTGAATTGGGAAAATATCCTATCTGATAATTTAACTAAACACATCATGGAGTATAGGAATAAAAGGAGTGTTTCATCTAGAGAAATACCTCCCTTTTATATTATTCCCTATGTCATGGACGCAATCTGATTTTCTTCTAGTTTTCCTACCATGGGATGGAAATGGACTATCGAAGACCCTACTCCAATCCATATATATCACAGAGCCCTTTGGGATTTAGACTTCCATCTACATTTTTACAAAATTTCCCATGGAGTCATGTTGCCTATGCACCAAATGATATTCAATGAGAAAGACCCTAGGGTTTCCAAAGAGGCTAGTACAAATATTCGTTCTCTTTCTAGATGGCTTGAAAACAAGAATTTTACATATGTCAAAGTATTTGGGAGTTATGCTTCTCCCCACGTCCTACCATATTATGTTCCTTATAATATACTTACAAGAGAGATAACATACCAGCTTGTTAATGGTATTTGAAAACAATTGAAAGATGCTAAGAAGGCAATTTGGCCTAATTTTCCTTTACAGTGCGGTACTTTTTCACTTTTTGATATTGACCATGCCTACAAAGAGGTTTCAAAGATTGATCTGTTAAATTTAGAAGCAATGCCAAAGAGGCTATATGATCCAAATGATGTAATTAAAAACTACATCACAGAGCTAAAAATGGAGCCTTTTGTAAAGGAAATAGACAAACTTGATGATCTCTTCCAAGGCATGGAAAAAGTTTCAAATATAATAAATTTTTCATCCATTCAACTCAATTAAGATGATTTGGAAGCCTTCCAAACATACAAAAATAAGAGACTGGGGAGAATTCCTCTTGAATTATTAACTATTGAAGATGTCAACATACCTACTCCAAGTATTAGCTTGGATAATGAAGCAAAAGACATGTATGAGGATCAGTCGGGTCAATCAGAGCATCAATCTCACAATTCTGATCATTCTGAAAATGAACCCAAATACAAAAAGGATAGCCCAGAAAAGATGATTGATCAAGTAATCCAAGAGATAAAGATGCGGGATAAAATAGAAAGTAATGGAATAGATTCAACTTCTCAAGAAGTTTAGCACAACCAAGATACACTTGATCAGTCAGAAAAGTCCCAACCAAATAATTTGAGTAGTGAATTGTTACACTAAAATTTTCACCATGACATTTTACTGTCTATATGGGTTCATCATTACTCATACAATACTCCCTTAGAAGTATATAAACATCAAGTTCCTAAAAACAAGTCTTGGAATTGAGAGAAAATCTTATAAAAGTCATTAAATACTTGTACCACACTTTCTCTTAGTATTACCTGCAATGTTGCATCTGTTTCTTTTAGAACATGTGGAACCGACCGCACTTTTTCTTCATTTAAGGTGCAGTTCCCTGTAAAAGGTAAACTGAAGGCGGAAGTAAATTTTGGAAGCCCAGCTAGTTAAATCTGGAAGCTTCTGGAAGAAATTATTCGGTGGAAAGTTTGCTCCTTTCATGTACATTCATCCCTCCATTAAAGGAGCCTACCCTTGGTATGTGGAACTTAATCCCTTGAAAGAGGATTCTATCACCTCTCATTTGGAGCTGCAACCTCTTCTCTTTTGCTATAAATTGAGGACATGGTTCAGCCTCAAGCAAAGTTAGCCTTTGAGATTTTTTGAGGAGAATTGCTAGAGAAACTCAGACTCTCTTAACTTATTATCATATGGGAATGATTACACACTCATGTGTATGTTAGTCGAGAGAGTGAAAAGGCTTGTCAATGTAGAGGAAACGCTTTTTCTGGACCCCAGAAGGACCTGTACGACATCAAGGCAAACACGGTTGTAAGGCTCCTTTTTTCATTAAAGATAATACAAATGGATCTTGTTTTCTCAATGAGTTGTTTATTTAAATGGATACTTTCTTGAATTCCTTGATCATCAAGATAGATTTATGGTTTATGAATTATTCTATATTATGCAGGTGCTTCTGATTCTTTCATGTTTTTGATTGCAGATCTCGAAAGGAGACGTATTCAAAGCGACATGAAAGAAGACTACGATCAACGTTGGACTATGGGTAAGTCCTAAATCCTTCATTATAGATAATTCTAGATCAAATATAATCTAGAGAAATTAGTTTACATCTATCTGTTTGTTTCTAGTTATCGTAGGATACTAGGGAGATCTATCTTTTCCGTAAGAACGATTTATCCGTCCAACAAAATGGCGACTCCACTGGGGAATGGATCTTGAACTTTGTTTTCTTTTATTTTTTGACTTGTGAAATTATTTTTCTGATTTTGATTTATTGATATTGGCTTGGGTAATTTATTCCTGTAGAATTCCTGAAAATTGCTTTAGAATTTTTTATTTTTCTTTAAGTTTTCTATTCTCCGCACTTTATCCTTAGGCATAGTGCGGTCATCTCCGCTGTTTTTCTGTATACATAGCGCGACACCGCACCTGTTTACATTAAAACCTACGGACCCAGAGAATTTTTTTGAAAAACTCAAAATTCTCTTTTCTAGGATTAGCTTGCAAGATTCTCAATATATACCCAGACTTGTATTTTTGTCAGAAAGCTTTTTGTGAGAGGTTCTTCCATATTTTTTAAGTTTTGAATGATTTTCTATAAGATCTTCATATTATAAGTAGTTTTTGCTTTGTCTTTGTGTCACTAAAAGATCAGAAACCTCTGTATACCTTAGATCACTGGTATTTCATTGTTTTCTTGCTGAGTCTTTGACTTCTTAGTAGAAATTAATTTATGAGAATTAGATCCCATTTTCTCATTTGCAAATCTTTAATAACTTTTTCATTAAGTTTTGAATTTCACTTAAAAAACCATAATTGGATGTTTTTGAGTTTTTTCTCATTTTAGCAAAGGATTTCTTGGTTCGATCACAAACTAAGAAAAATTTCCTCGAAATATTTAAAGTTTTGATTTCAGATTTTATTCTTAGATCTCTAAAATAGTGTTCTAGGTTTGAGTGTTATTACTAGAAATTGTAGTTTTCTTTTGGAGAATGGAGAATGTTTGATTGTAGTTTCTATCTTGAAGAATAAAGGGATTTCTTTTTGAGAAATTGTTCATTCTGAGTTCTCATGAGATAATATTTCTTTTCATATGTTCTTGTTTTAAAGGAAAGAATTGTTTTAAAAGATTGCATTTCTCAACTCTTTCTTTTATATAGAATTCATCGAAAGGAAATGAATTTTTTCTCATAATAGATGCATTTTTAGTGTGTTTTGAGTCAGGTCACTACATATCATAAAAGTTTCACTTTCATACCTATTTTCCTAAGAAACAGCCTATTAAAAGCAACACTTAAATTAAAATCGATCTAGTACTTTTTATATTTCTAGGACTATTTTCACCAAGATATCTTAGGCTAGTGTCTTGGAGTAGGGAGTAGTTAACTCTGCAAGACAGTTAAAACAAACAAGTAGTTGATCTTGTGGTAGGAAAAATCCAATAGTAGCTTGTATGCTCTGGGAAGCTCCTCCTAAAGGAGTCAATCACGAGATCATATCCGAACCAGTGAGGTGATCAATTCCATCTCATTGGGAACAATATAAGATGTGTGCGTATTAACAATGGTAAACCTTGGATTGACCATTGTCAAGGAGCCTCGGGTCACTTGTCGGTTTACCTTGGATTATGTCAAGGAGCCTTCAAGGGGATTGAGCTTTGTTACTCTGCCCTTGCACGTATATCAGATCGTAGACCGTTCCCCTAGGTATATTTGTTCCTGTTGGTGACCTTAGTGGCCATAAACTTTAAGATTTTTTCCTAAGGTGATAGTGGAGGAAAGATCTCACTGTACTTGGAGCAGACGTCGACTAGACTCACTTGGACTCTCCAGAGGGTTATCTTCACTCAAGATGGAATAAATGGAGAAACTTGCACCGGTCTGTTTCATTAAGCAAGTTGTCGGGGTAACTATTCCAACCGCCATTTCTACATTAAAATAATACGATGTTGGATTTAATCATCAACTAGTGTTTTTAGTGTGGGAATCTATTGTTTGTGTGTTGTTTGATCTCCTATATTTTATAAGCATTTGATCATTTGATTGTCTCCTTAGTGACTTTAGGACTTTTGATAGAAATTTTCTTCGATTGCGTGTGATTAATAATTTTTAATCGTGGTTGAATTACCAAGACAATCACATAGACCTCAGGGGAAACCCCATGAGTATACACCAAGCCAACTTGAAGGACTGAGAGCTCTAGTACCACATAATACCAATAAAATTAGATTAATGGAACCAGGAGAATCATCCATAATTACTCATACTGATTATCATGAAGTAAATAAATCAGAAACAATAGAATATATTCAAGAGCCAATTTCAATTTCCGAAATTACTAACGTTGCTTCTACAACCAATGAATTAGCTGAAGAACCTGAAATTTTTGAGCCAGAAACTGAACCTATTGTGTTAGAATCATCTTTAGGATTTGTTACTCCGACTTCTAGTGATCCTGATTCACCTAGAGTAAGACATCGCATTACCGAAAATCTTCCTTCTGATTGATCTCATATGTATTGAAGAACTTGTTGGTCCAGACAAAGACGTAGTTCTTCCCGAAACCTAAGAAAATTTAAATCTTATAGAGTGTGAATAAATATTCTATAGTCCTTTTAGAACTGACGCTTGGTATTTATCATTGACATATTTTTTTAAAAATGCAGGTCTTACTTATTCACCACCTTGAATTCTTTTTTACCCTACACCGAGAGGTTATCGACCTTCATTAGCTATGTCGAGTGAGTCATCCATGTTTTCTGAATCTCCAGAAACATTTTTATACGGTGGTTCGTCTATTCCTCTGGGATACCAGTTGCTCTCTGGTACCTTCTCAGTAGCAGCTCCTCAAACATTTGAACGAATGTTATCATCTGGTACAAATGGAACAAACATTGGAACATTGAACACATAATATATTTTTATGATGTTTGGCAATATTCCAAATCCTAAACCTCAATAAAGTCAGTTACTGCCTAGGGGGAAACCTCAAAGAAGTCAATTACTACCTGGGGGGCAACCTCAAGGTAGTCAATTACCACCTGGAGGGCAACCTTAAGGTAATTTTTTACCACCTGGAGGTCAAGCTGTAGGAAAATATTTCCTACCTAGGGAGCAACCTCAAGGACAGTACATACCTCAAGGTCAATATCAACCCCAAGGACACTACATACCTTAAGGTCAATATCAACCCCTGATTCCGTACATGCCTCAGAGTCAATATCAACCTTAAGGTCAGTACCCAGCTCAAGGTTTTCAACCTCCTTCAGGTCAACCATTATTACAAGGAGCTAGAAATTTACTAGTTAATTATCAAAATTACGTTCAACCTAGTTATGGTCCTTCATATGCACAACCTTCTATTGGTGAATATCCCATAATTAATATGGTGTGGGATCCATCTCAAATTCAATATAATTTACAACCCAATGTGCAATTACCTAATCAACTTGGACAACCCATAGGTTACAGTCCAATCCAGCAACCTATCTAGCCTACCATTCAAGTCTCTGCACCTGGTTATGTTCAGCATCCTAGGCCTAGTATACCTAAAACTCCGCCTCAAACTTCTGCTGCTACTGCAACTTCTGTTCAACCAACCACATCTATTTCTGGAATATCTGTAGCTCTTGTTTCTACTACCCCTGTATCAGTGCAAATTCCTCAAGTATCTATGCCACAGTGAGGGCCTACAATTTAGAATACAGCCCATATGCCTACAAGATAATCTGATACGAGTACGGTTCTCACTAGTCAATCACAATTTACTTATCAACTGTACTAGGGGCAGTATCAATTTGGAAATGCTACAAAAAATAAAACGTATCAGTATCAATCGTATCCTCGATATACTTATTCAGTACCTCAACAACCCCAGTTTGGTCCGGTTAATACTGGTTTCAAAATTCCCAATGCGCATCCACTTCCAGGATATCCTGGATATCCTCCTCCTAAAACTAGTTTGATCACACAAGGTTATCAAGATCCTAGTCGTCAGTTACCATTTATAGCAACCTTAGATTTACCTGATTTATCGCTCGTTACGAATGATCCAATCTTTTATCTTCCGTATTGGCCACCGATGCCTAATAAGTTTCCCAGTGATATTCCAAAGTTTAAAGGTAATTCAGGAGAATATCCATCTAATCATGTTATGACTTATCACCTCTGGTGCGCATCCAATTCACTAATCGATGATTTGATTCGATTACATCTTTTTAAGAGAACTCTCATTGGTCTAGCTGCCAAATGGTACATTGAGTTACCACGAGGCTCATTTAATAATTTTAATTCACTAGCTACTGCTTTCTTAACCCGTTTTTAGTTACCTGTTAGATATGACAATGGTACGGAATTGCTGACCTCATTAAAACAATCTATGTCTACATACATATCTGATCACATTCATGAAGATGACGTAGGAGACGTTTAGTAAAAGTCTTTATTCAGGATCAAATTTTGGCTGAATGGTTTATCAAATCATTATTGCCCAAAATCACTGAAGATGTGGCCAAAGGAGGCATTTTTATAGAAGAGAAAGTCATTGCTTAAGCTCAGTACCTTGACCTTGTATATACACAGTCAGGTACTCTGTATGAAAAAATCCCTAATTTACTAAGACCTGGTCAATTAAATACAAATCCTTCAAGCTCTCATGCTGCTGATGGTGTAATTTGTTCTGTTAACACTAGCAAGGCTAAGAAGAAATCTTCCAAGATGACTTATCCTATTATAAATTTACCTGATTCACCCAAAGGAGATTCTTCCATTGAAACTTCCACCGATATTCATGTTGTAGAATCATCTACAACCAAACATAAAACTGGTGGTAAGAAGAAAGGTGAGAATAAAAACAAAAAATCAGCTTCAAAAGATAAAAATGATAAAACTGAACTAACTGACGATAAACAAAAAACCTCGTTATCCTTGTCTGATCTGTGATGAGGATCATTTTACTAAAGAGTGCCGACATAGAGTTGAGGTATCGAAATTTGTTAAGGGTTTGTCCACACCTGTTGTCTTGAAGGATCCCTTTCCTGCTCAAAATAGTAACATGATTGGATCTTCCTCAAATACGTTAGAATATATCTTGATGGTTGCGATGCGATCACAAGATTATGGCAGTAAAAATCCTGTTGGTGGTAAAGAAGTAGAAAATTCTAATTATGTATCAACTACATTTCCCTTAATTTCTGATCTTCTACAGATCGTGAAATCAAATCCGGACTTAGTAATCAAACCACCTGCTAAAGTTGTACTTCGTAAATCAGCTTTCAATCCACATGCAAGAGCTGCTCAGAACTACAATATTGTTGAAGACTTGGCAATTTCCCCTTCAGCAATGTCAACTTTGGAAGTGATGCAATCATGTCTAGCCGAAAGAAAATTACTATTGTCAGCTATAGGAGCCGTAGACCTTCAGGATTCGAACCTAATGATCTTCTATTTAGGGAATTTTACACCCCACCTACCCCATCAAATGGATTTTCATATTCCAGTAATAGTCAAAAACAAACGTTGCTTTCTTACTGTTGTTGATGAAGGGGCTTCTACGTGTATCATGTCGTTAAAATGTTGGAAATCACTTGGTTCTCTGACAATTAACCAATTGCTGACTATCCTCAAAGCTTTTGATGGAAGAGGTTTCCATCTATATGGTATTTTACAAGAGATACTAATAGAGGTCGAAGGAAAAACCGTTAATCTAGATGTGGAAGTGGTTGATGCCCCTTTGGATTACAACCTTCTCTTGGGTCACAGTTGGTCTTACGCCATGACTAATGTTGTATCATCAGTCTTTCGTCTCATCATGTTTCCTCATAAAGGAAACATTGCTAAAATAGATCAGCTCTCATATTATTCATCCAACCCAACCGCTACTGATAGCATCCAACATATCAGAAAATCAACTATCCCTTACAAAGATGTTGGAGTGGGTTTAATTAAAGATTCTGCTTTACTGGGAATGTTTTCCCTACCTGCTCCCAATGTACCACCTCCTGTTGCTAATATAAATATGATTACATCAAGTACTATTTCCTTTAATGATCCTTGGATAGTACCTTCAGATTCAGAACTGGATTCTTTCAATGGTGCGATGCCTTTGAGTCCTTTTGAATTAGCATATCAGGTAGTACAATCATTTTCTGATACTCCTTGAACTAAACCTTATACAATGAATGTGATCAATGAGGAATCACTTTCGATATCAAGCTTAGCTTCACCATCAATTCTGGATCATGTTCATCAAGTATTCAATACTGATGAGCATATTCGTGAATTTTTGTCTATAGAAGAATTACCATGGGAAGATCTACATCATCAATCTTCGTTTTTACCTGATCTCGATCATTTTGAAACTGAATTTTCCTCGATTTGTACCACTGATTATGTCAATGAACATCAGAATCCTCTCATGAATTCTGATTCTGAATTGAACTTAGAAAACATATCTACGACAGTTCCTATTGACATCTCAGTAAAACCAGGAATTGTTGAAAACATTCATATAGGTGCTTCTTGTACACCAGATGAACTCCAAGCATATAAAGCCCTATTTCAAGAATTCCGTGACATTTTTTCCTAGTCATATAAAGAAATGCTAGGAATCGATCCATCAATTGTTGTTCATGAAATTAAAACATACCTAGATGCTAAACCTGTCCGACAAATATTACATCAGATACATTCACAAAAAGTTGCCGCTATTAAAGCAGAACTTGAGAAATTACTTCGTGCAGGTTTTATTTATCCCATTCCTTTAATAGATTGGGTATCTAATATTGTTCCTGTTAATAAAAAAACAAGGAACGATACAAATATGTATCGATTATAGGGATATAAATCAAGCTTGTCCAAAAGACAATTATCCAACCCCTTATATCGATCAAATTATTGAGGATTGTGCCGGAAGTGAAATGTTTTCATTTATGGATGGATTTTCGAGCTACAATAAAATTAACATAATCCATGCTGATCAACCCAAAACAACTTTCATTTGTTCGTGGGGGACTTTTTCTTACTGCAAATTACCTTTTGGACTTAAGAATGCTGGCGCAAATTTTCATAGGGCAATGTCTTATGCATTTCATGACATTAAACACATTGTGCAACCCTATCTCGATGATTTACCTGATCATTCATCGTGCAGAGTAGATCATCTTACTCATCTATGCGTTATCTTTATGAGATGTAGGTATTATAGGATTCACCTAAATCCTTAAAAATGTGTCTTTTGTGTTGAATCTGGACGATTGTTGGGATTTTTTGTCTCAAAGGAAGGCATTCATGTCAACCCATCGAAGGTTGAGGCTATCATCAATTTACCTCCTCCTTCTACTCTTCGCCAACTCCAAAGTTTGCAAGGAAAAGCGAACTTTTTACATCGATTCATTCCTAGCTATGCTGAGCTAACCAAAGGTTTTACTAGGTTGTTAAAGTAGAATATTCCTTTCTTTTGGGATGAGATTGCTGATCGATATTTTGATTCTCTTAAACACGCACTGACCCATGCACCGTTATTTCATCCTCCCAATTACAACCAGGATTACTTTTTATACTTAGCAGCCTCCAATTCTACGATTGGCATGGTCTTAGTTCAGGAAGATGAATTCCACAATGAACATGTGATTTATTATCTCAGTCGCAATCTGAATCCGACCAAAATCAAGTACTCACATGTGGAGAAATTGGCCTTGGCAGCCGTTCAAGTTGTTCAACGATTCCGTCATTACATAATGTTACGCAAAAAAACAGTGAATTCTGATTGTAACCCTATGATGTATATTTTGACCAAACAACTGCTAGGGGGAAAATAATCCGAATGGATTTTTATCCTACAGGATTTTGATTTGGAATTTGAAAAATCCAAATCAAAGAAATAATTGGTCTTTGCTAAACTTATGTGTGACTTCCAAAGTACTGACATAGAAACTGTGGCAGAACATCCGATCATGGATGAATCTTTGTTTCTTATCAGTACCATCGATCCTTAGTATGGATATATCATCATTTATCTCGAAACCCAAACTTTTCAGCCTGAAATTTCATGGTCACAATGACGAAAAATCTGTTTCCAGTCTCAGCAATATCATATTTTTGGTGACACACTATATCGTCGTGGTGCAGACTCTTTTTTTCGACGTTGTCTAACTCTTGACGAAGCTGAAAAGGTTTTAAATGACTGTCACTCTGGATCATGTGGCGGTCATATGTCTGGGTATGCCACAACCCAAAAGATATTGTGCGCTGGCTATTTTTGGCCGTCCTTATTTAAAGATTTTATTTCTGCTATCCAAAAATGCCACAACTGTCAAATATTTGATCGAAAGATGTGTGCACCACCCGCTCCTCTTCACCCTATAACTGTTATCGATCCTTTTGCAAAATGGGGCATTGATTTCATTACATGTAACCCTCACTCCACTGGGGGGCATGGGTATATTATTCTCGTAGTAGATTATTTTACCAAATGGGCTGAGGTGATGCCTAAATTTGCGGAAGATGGAAAAAATAAAACTACTTTCATGTTCAATCATGTGATTTCTCGTTTAGATGTACCTGAAGTGATAATTATTGACCATGGGAGTCATTTTCGAAACATCATGATGACCGAACTCACTGATCAACTTGGCCTGCGCCATGAGAGTTCTACACCATATTATCCACAGGCTAATGGTCTGGTTGAAGCTATCAACAAAGTTTTAGTCACCATGATCAAACAAATCATTGGAATTCATAAATCGAATTGGAACACTATTATTTTTTCATCACTTTGAGCATATCGAACCTCAGCAAAAACATCAACAGGTTTTACCCCTTTTCAACTGGTTTATGGTTTAGAAGTGGTATTACTGATTGAATGCAAGATATCGTCACTCCAACTAGCCATAGAGTTACTACCAGCCACTTATGAAGAGGAGAAACACTTTTTGTACTTAGCTCAATTAGATGAGAATTGGGCCTCGGCGCACCACTGCATTAGCTACCGAAACTCATGTGAAACGAATGAAAGCTCAGTATGATAGAAGTGTTACACCTCATATTTTCTCAGAAGGAGACCTAGTCTTAGTTTATGATCAAGCTAATGATAAGCTAGGGGTTGGGAAATTTGAACCCATGTGGCATGGTCATTATATTCCCAAGCGACAGCTTGCAAAAGGGGCCTATGAACTGATTGAATTTGACGGGGTCTCTTTAGGCAAACCCAAAAATGTGATTTATCAGAAGAGATATTATGCTTGATTCTTGTGTGGAGATCTTCCCTGTATATTAGTTATTTTCATAAGTTGGCGTGTTTTAGATTAGAGAGCATGCCTAGTTTAAGTGTGCTTTTACCACTATCCTTGCTTATCTGGATCGCTCTTGATTTTGCAGAAGTCGACGTCCATTCAAACATACATTGGTTTTGCTGATGGTGCTTGTCATAGTACACGGAACATTTCTTCCGCAGCTTGGGTTATTTATTCACCGACTGATGAGTTATTATCTATGCATGGGGTAAGCCTCAATCAAACGACGAACAATATTGCAGAGTATAGCTCAGTTATTGAGTTATTTTCTGAATCCATTTCATTTGGAATTCAAAGTTTGATCATTAGGTTAGATTCTTAACTCATTGTATTACAATTGAATAGAGTATATGCAATTAAAAACCTAGTGTTGTTAAGATTATTTTTGAAAGTTCGTCTCCTGGAACGAGAATTTGATTATATTGAGTATCAACATATTCCAAGAAATTTAAACACATTAGCTAATGCAGTAGCTTCTAGTGTTATAAAAAAAAATTTCAATAATTAAAGTAGTAGATCAAAATAACATTCGATAACATGTTAACACAGATAACTGGAAATAGTAGTAATATCATAGCATAAGAGTAGTGTTTTCAAAAAATATTACATCGTCCTCAACCATAGGTTCAAAACGCCTTATGATCGAAAAAAGGTGATACAAAAAATGATACATGTCTACAATATCAATCATCCACTATCTGTGGTGATGATCATGATAAAGCACTACAGCCTATGCCACCTTGCTCAAAAATCTCCTGAACGGTCCTGGAACCCCGATAACATATCTCTGTAAGCGAAGCGGAATGTCATCTATGGTAGTCTTCAGAATATCTAAAGTCAACCGCTCCAAATGGCTTTCCATATCAGTAAGGACCTCTGTTGTTTGATCCTACGGTGGTGGTGGCGCTGCAGCTGGCTTTCTATCAAAAGGGCGGAGAGTGGCCGGTCGATGTGGACCCACATCTGCATTTAAAAAAAATTTCATCAGTTTTGGACGATTCAAAAAACAAAATAAAAATTAGAATCTAGAACATGTCAAAATGATTTTTACCTGACTCATCCCACTGTGTCCCTGGAGGAAGAGACTTCTCT
The DNA here is from genome assembly GCA_034641835.2 of Pinus albicaulis. Taxonomy (NCBI): domain Eukaryota; kingdom Viridiplantae; phylum Streptophyta; class Pinopsida; order Pinales; family Pinaceae; genus Pinus; species Pinus albicaulis. The sequence continues at coordinate 224,097,085 of CM076579.1, forward strand.
CAATTGTCACGGAAATCTATCCCAGCATAAGAGAAATATTCTATCATGAAGATTTGATTCGCCGGCCAATGAAAATATGCTGGGGTAAAATGAACAACCTCGCCACCTTCACTGTGACGGGCCATCAATGCAACCCATCGAACCATTCGAGGCTCTTTGACTCTACCAAGATCAGCTGCAATAAGTTGTGGGGCCAGTAAAGGAATCCTCTCTAGAGCAAATGTAACCACAATCGCTCCATATTCAAATTTTTTCAACTTCACATTTTTTGCTCTACTCAGTTGGTCTTTGACATTGGCCAACACTACCTCACACCAATTGAAAATGGTGCCTTTAAAGCAGTCAACGACAGTTTGCATTTGGGATCTTGTATTGACATGTGGAGTTGCACTCCCACACAACCTGGTTACTATAAATGCAACCACTTTAAGCCTAGGACGAATAATGGTTTTTATGTCAATACGTTTATCCTTGGGGTCTGCTTCTTCATTGCAAAATTATTCCTGAAGGAGAGCGACAGACTGGCCACCTGCCCTAGCCCCAAATAAAGAGAGTGGCTCGCCCCTCTTTGATAAACCAGTGAGGAAGTATATATCTTCCATCTCAATTTCGAGCCGGTGACCTCCAATTATAAAGCATTGTTCCTATATGTCCCATTTGTTGACTAGCCAAGTAAGAAAATCCACTTGAGCCCTCATACCTTGAATGGACCAAAATTTTTACAAACCGCATTCTCTTAAAACACATAATGTAGGTGGATATAACATGGCAGCCTCATCAACTTCTTCATGCTCACGTTCTCTCCACTCAAGCATTGTAAATATCATGCAATGGACAAATTGAAAGGTCAAAATAATTTGAATGGGAAAATTTGGTTTAAATTGGGAGATTTGTTCATTTTATTTTTTCTTATGGCGCCTCCAAACTTTTCACATAAAAATAGTGCGTGGATCTGCACATGTCTTATGTGTAAGGTGTGGGACCATGAAAATTTTCCCTTTGTAAAATTTTCGGGGTCCACAGGTTTCATGTGTCTTACCTGCGAACCCCCATGAGCAAATTCTTGAACCTATTTTCCTCCTTAAAAATCAATTTAAGCCCTAAATTGAGAAAGTAAATGGACAAAATTGAAGGTAAGGATGATGTGGATTACCTGGAACTGACGATTTTTGATTCTGACGGGAGAATCTTCCGCAATCTCCTCCAAAATATTTTCTATCAAAAGCTCTCAATTTTCACTCTGAAATCAAACGGTAAAATTGATTTACAAAAACTCCTTTTTATAATATTTTTTGAATAAATAAAATATTATTTTTTTTATTTTTCACTTTGAAAAGTGGTTTTCCAAATTATTTTTATTAATCATAAACATGTAATTTTTGAGTTTTTGTGCAGAATACAGGATTTTTTGGGCGAAATGGTCCTTTTGACAAAGGAGTATACTTTTTATCACTTTTTCAAACTCGGTAAAAATTATAAAAAAGTTAATGAGTACATTTTTTTATCACTTTTTCGAACTTGTTAAAACTTACATAAAAAGCGAAAATATTGAGTACACTTTTATCTCTTTTTGGGACTCTTAAAAAATTACAAAAAAGAAAGAACCTTGAGTTCTCTTTTAAGCCCTTTTCAGACTCTCTAAAGATGGAAAGATTGCCGAGTACTTGATTATTCGAACTCATTAAAGGAAATGAACAGTCATCCCTTCAATAAAAGTTTACCCCTTTTCCGGACTGAAATGGACTATTTACGAAAAAAGTATACGTTGACTAATCATGGTCAATAGAGTTCTCTCCTATATTGTTTTATCCTTTTTTGGGCTTGAGAGACTAAATTTATGAAAAGTACACCCATGCAGTTTCCTTAATTTTTTCTTATGACTCCCTAAAATTGAAAAACACCAAGTTTCTCCTATACTGGACTCGCTAAAATTTAACAGTAAAGGACCTGTCGATTACAAACAGGAACGAACCACTCCTTCTTAGGGTTCGATTTTAAACTAAGTTGAACTCATCCGAAGGATGAGATTATATAACAAGAAAATGTTATCCTCCTCAAGCTTGTCAAAAATAAAGAGGTACTTGCCAGAAATGGTGGGGGAAAAAGAGAGAAAATGAATCCGTTTGTCACACTTTGTTTAAAAAGAAGTTTACCACTTTTGAACACGACACTTTTTGTCACACTTCTACCTGGGTTGGGAAAATCCTTTGCCTATCAGTTAATCAAACCATATTGAAATTCTTCAGCCGGTTTCTGGATATTAGCTTAGGTCAATTGTTACCAAACCATATGTAGTGTCGTTATGTGTTCAAGAGGAAAATTCAAATAAACCATTCATTGCAAACATATGTCTCCATTCACGTTGACCATCCTTGAGTCAGTCCTTGCAAAATATTTCTACAAAACTTGATCTAATGGTTTCGTGTCGTGGGCTTTCCTACGACGAATCACTTTCGATCAACGACAACTCATTATCTACGAAGTTGATCTAGAATCCTTCAATACCTTGGAATCTTCATGCCTTAATGGCAAGTTTCTCACCTTTGACGACAGGTTGCATCATTGACCTTTGATCGAACGATTCCATGAAATGTTCGGCTTTAGATCATTTATTCACATTTCATGGATTGTACTGAGTAATTTGCGAGCCATTTTCATTAATGATGTTTTCTCTCACACTTGTTAACAGTTCACATCATTGACTAGTATTCAAGTGGTTTCTACCATGTTCGACTTCGACACAATCAATCACATGGATAGAATCGTACCAGTTCAGATAGCAGAAATCAATACCCTGGATCTAGTTTCCACCATCCAGGCTGCGAGGAGTTTTATTATTCATTATGCAGTAGAATATTCATAAACAAATGTTTGCTTCCATACTGTGTCTACATTATTGATGTGATAGTAAAATCGTTTCTACATCAGAACAAGTTTTAGTTAGTGTTTGATATGAGTATGGGAATGCCTACCTCAGCAATGATATATATATATATATATATATTGCATTGAATTTTTTTACAGGATTCCGACTGGGGTGTCCACAAGCTAATCCTCCAAATGATAAATCACATCACTCTTCGAATGGTCTCAGACTTCGCACTTTAGGGAGCAATTTGTTACACTAAAATTTTCACCATGACATTTTACTGTTTGTATGGGTTCATCATTACTCATACAATACTCCCTTAGAAGTCTAAAAACATCAAGTTCCTAAAACTAAGCCTTGAAATTGAGAGAAAATATTATAAAAGTCATAAAATACTTGTACCACACATTCTCTTAGTATTACCTGCGGTGCCGCATCTGTTTCTTTTAGAACATGCGGAACCGGCCACACTTTTTCTTCATTTAAGGTGTGGTTCCTTGTAAAAGGTAAAATGAAGCAGAAGTAAAATTTGGAAGCCCAACTAGTTAAATCTGGAAGCTTCTGGAAGAAATTATTTGGTGGAAAGTTAACTCCTTTCATGTACATTCATCCCTCGATTAAATGAACCTACCCCTTGGTATGTAGAAATTAATCCCTTGAAAGAGGATTCTATCCCCTCTTATTTGGAGCTGCAACCTCTTCTCTTTTTCTATAAATTGAGGCCATGGTTCAGCCTCAAGGAGAGTTCGGCTTTGGGATTTTTTGAGGAGAATTGCTGGAGAAACTCAGACTCTTTTAACTGATTATCATATGGCAATGATTACACACTCATGTGTATGTTAGTCGAGAGAGTGAAAAGGATTTTCAAATTAGAGGAAACACTTGTTCTGGACCTCGGAAGGACCTGTACGAGATCAAGGCAAACACGGTTGTAAGGCTCCTTTTTCATTAAAGATAATACAAATGGATCCTATTTTCTCAATGAGTTGTTTATTTAAATGGCTTATTTCTTGAATTCCTTGATCATCAAGATAGATTTATGGTTTATGAATTAGTCTATATTATGCAAGTGCTTCTGATTCTTTCAATTTTTTTATTGCAGATCCTGAAAGGAGACGTATTCAAAGCGATAAGAAAGAAGACTATGATCGGCGCTGGACTATAGGTAAGTCTTAAATCCTTCATTATAGATAATTCTAGATCAAATATAATCTAGAGAACGTAGTTTACATCTGTCTGCTTGTTGCTAGTTATCGTAGGATACTAGGGAGATATGTCTTGTCTGCAAGAACGATTTATCCGTCCAACAAAAAGATGATTTGGAAGCCTTCCAAACATACAGAAATAAGAGACTGGGGAGAATTCCTTTTGACTTATTAACTATTGAAGATGTCAACATACCTACTCGAAGTATTAGCTTGGATAATGAAGCAAAAGACATGTATGAGGATCAGTAGGGTCAATCAGAGCATCAATCTCACAATTCTGATCATTCTAAAAATGAATCCAAATATAGAAAGGATCACCTAGAAAAGATGTTTGATAAAGTAATCCAAGAGATAAAGATGCAAGATAAAAGTGAAAGTAATGGAATAGATTCAACTTCTCAAGAAGTTCAGCACAGCTAAGATACACTTGATCAGTCAAAAAAGTCCCAACCAAATAATTTGAGTAGTGAATGGGATGAGTTCTCAGAAGCAATAAAAACTCCTAAAACCAATCCCAATACTGATCAAGCTACTAGTTTTCAGACACCTGAACATTCCCAAAAATTAGCAGAAACTTTTCTTCCACTACAACAAGTTCCAGAAACTCATGATCGAGAGATCATACCAGCCTACCCTACAAAACAAATAGTTTTACAAGTTGAGAAATTTTCGTTGCTGGATATCTTCTATAGTCCCGGTCATAAGGCTGTAGTGAAGAGAAATAAAAGGAGAAGAATTGATGAAACAGTCTCAAACCTCCCAAATGAATTTTTTCATGTTTTTTGGAAGGATCCCTTAGTTGATCCTACTAAACATTTAACCAAACTATCATAGTTTACAGGTGCATATGTTACTGCTACTGTTGATAAAGCTAATGAGGTTAAAATGTTACTGAATTGAAAGGAAGACATAATACAAGAACTAGAGAGACTGTTAGATGAAGAAAAATCTAACTCCAACGAGTAAATGAAATCAAATATGTCCCAATTTCAAAAGGATTTTGAAAAGATTAATTTACAACATCAAGTACAAACCACTGAGAAGCAAGCAAACTAGAAGCAATAATGACCAAGTTACAAAGTTAGCCAAAATTAGAGCAATTCATAAAAGAATCATTGGTTGTAAATTCTAAGTTAAAGCAACAACATGAAGTATTTTTCCAACAAGATTCTATTATTAACTCTTATTGTGACTCAAATGAAATACTGATCCAACAAGTAGCTATCCAGAAACCTGAATGTGATAAGCTCAAGAAGAAAATCAATGAACACATTCAATGGCAAGCATTAGACTCAGGCAAGGAAGCTAATATACCCCAGGCAGATAAGTTCCACAAGGAGATCTTATTCAAATATTGGGAAGCACAAATAAAACAGGGAGAGAAAGTAGCAGAGAAAACATCAAGATTATCAAAGGAAATTACTGAATCTGTATGTGAACAGCTGGTGAAAGAAAAAATTATTTAAGAGTACACATATGAAGTGTTATCAGAAGTCAAAAGGCTAGAAACACAATGGAAAAAAAAGGTAGAAATGCAGGATGAAACAATTAAAAATTAAATAAGGTTGATCAAGAAAATTATTGGAATTTTCTGATCAAACCTGATCATCAATACCAGATCCTGCAGTCTTTAACAGATTCAACAAGAATATCACAACTAGTACTCTCAAACGTAGTATTCAAGGGACAAGTCAGATCGAGGATTTAGTAGCCAACTCAGTTGAAGCCCATGCTAGATATTTGTCCACTTCATGGCCAAATCTTAAAGAAAGGGATAAATTCATAAATCATATTGTTACTTTATTTTTCTATATTGTAGTTTAAGTTAGTATTACGGGGATGGTTGTTTGAAACATCATCTATATTTTTGTAATAATCTATTTTAGAAAATATTTAGCTTAGTATTTAAACCCGCTTCATGCATTTAGAGAAGGGTCCATAAATTTATCAAAAAAATTTGCAAAGAATGCACTATTGTAAGTTTGTGAATTCTTTGATGAATGGATGGAACACAATCTGTTATCTTTTGACTATTAAGGTTGTTTAAATGATGTTGCACTACTGTACTCTTTAAATTGTTTGAAATTGAAGAGGAGCAGATCAATTACTATTAGTTTACATGAGTATAACTTTGTACATATGGTACTTCTATTCACTTGTATTAATTCTTGCTTTATATATTGACAGTCATCTTGTTATTGCATTATATATTTGAAACATTATTATAGATGAATGTTACATGCACTTATGTTCTAATATTTTGTAACATCCCAAAAGGGAGAATGCAATAATACTTAAACACAATATAAGAACTGCAACTAAGTAAACAATAAATCTCATGACAACATCAAAATTTACAGAGAATCTGAGCCATTTTATTATGTGTAGTTGAATCAGTTACACAATGTATAGAAAATGAGTAGATGTTGTTAGTCATCAATAATTTTTTCTTTTGTAGATGACTAAATTCTTATACTAGATTTCTAAAAAAAAAAATCATGAATATTGTGAGTTTTAGAAATCTCACTGCCTTCACTATCCATAGGATAATTGTTTCACTATTTTACTACTCTATCATGTCATGGTCAGCCTACCACTCCTAGAAGACCCATCATGGGCTCATGCCACTCACCTTCATTATTTTTTGTGACCTATGGCAACAAAACTCTATTTTTCCTTAGCCTCACCCCTCCGCTTGCCACCTAAGATCATTAGCTAGCCTACTCTTCCCCCATATTCAGCAAATGCCTCAAGCATTGATGGTCTCAAAAATATCTCTGTAGGCTCTTTAGACAAATCAAGTACATTGGATTTTGGATCTTCAATACATCAAAATATCAAAAACTCAATTTTTCATACTTGAGGACCCCAAGCCAAACATTTAGTCAAAACGCAAGTCCAAAGAGCCTCCCACTAGGTCATTTAGGGTTTCATATGTTGTAGGATTGTTTTGGTGTTCTAAAACACTATTTTTCTTGTGCCAAGAAGATGAAACCAAATGTGAAAGAAGGTCAAGCAACTGTTTGTCCAAAATTAGACCAGGAAGGCCTTCAAGAAGGATTACTTTGACAGAGATAGCATTCAACAAGAGGATAACTATGCTTCTTAAACATTTCTGCAGGAATGATTGAGATAGTTATCATACAAAGAAATAGGTAAGGTAAGAGGCTAGCTCCTCACTAAAGGACATCCACAACAAAGAAGAAGAAGCATGTCTAAGTTTAAAGAGAATCAGGGTTTTAGGACTAATTGGCTAAACAGTGTTGTCAACCAAGAAGCCAATGAAAAATACCACAAGGATAGAGGTACATCAACAAAATCAAGCATTATTTGAAGATTTTTAGAAGTTATAAATGAAGAAGGGAAAAAGGTGAGGTGAACTGAACAGAAATGAATGAACCTGAAAGGGCTATAGAGAACTTAGAAAAAAACACTAATGATTTTTCTCTAACAGGCCTAAAACCTAAAGTTTTGAGTAGATAGGCAGGTGAGGGTGAAATGAATATTATGAGCCTCCATGATGATAGCAGGAAAAAGGTTTGAAAAAGATGTCAGAAGGTGACCTAAATGGTTTTCCAAGGTAACAATGCTTCACTGCCTCAGAGGGAAAGAACGCAAAGAGTATCAGAGTGAGAGAGATCAAGTTTCAAAGTGCAGTCAAATACTATCAAATGATCAAAATAATCAAATCATAGGGTTGAGGTTCAAAATAGGATACCAAAGTGGTCTTAAGGTCACTGTTATGGAAGTGTTAAACATCAAAAAATCAGACAGAGCTAAAAATCATTTTGTCATAGGCACCTGCAAAGAAAATTGGAAGTAGCCCAAAGGAGGTGGCATGCCTGAGTATGAAGGCCATTTGGTTTGTCAAAACTGGTTGCATCATGCCTAAAGGAAATAACAAAGATGAAAAAAGGTTTCTCAGCCACCCATCAAGCAAAGAGAAGTTTGATCTACAAGGAAAGGATAGAGAGGTTTCTTAAAGGGCGCTGCCACCATGCAGATGCCTAAAAGTTGTGAAAATAATTCAAGGATAGAAACAAGCCAAAACACAGTGAAATATGGTGACTCAGACAGCCATATGCAAAACAAGTTTTCAAAGCATCATTGGGTCTAGGTAACCAAAATTCACCATGACAACTGCCCAAAAAGCAACAAATAAAATGATTATAAGGGAAAGAGCACCATTTTTGTGTTTTAAGTCGCCCCGTTCAAAATATTTCTGAGTTTCTGTCAGTTTCTGGGCCAAGTTACTAGTGCTACGCTCAGAAGAAGGAGTTGTGCTCAGAAGACCCAGCGCTATGCATAGGCAAGTTTCTGCAGTGTAAATATACACTGTGCTATGCTCACAAGAGGAGGCACTACACTTATAGCTGGGCACTACACGAAGACCCAGTTTGCCCGATAAAGACCCGACCCGCCCAGAACTAGTTTAACACTACACTTAGAAGGAACCTAATTGGCCTAGTCTGCCTGGCGCTACGCCCACACACACATGACAGGCATGGGAATGCCGGTAGGCGTGCAATGCTACACGCAGAGGACTCAATAGGTATTTTCCTTCCTGGTGCTGTACACAGAGGCCAGTGGGCCTGCACGAGGCATGCAATGCTACACGTAGAGAATCCGACATGCACAAATCCCCTGACGTTGTGCACATAGGGCCCGACTGGCCCAGGTTTCTGCTCAATGCTAAGCTAATACAAAAATCATTCAAAATTGCCCAAAATCTCAAGGAAATCATCCTCATTGATGATGATGAACAAAGCAGTGACAGTAGGGGTGATAAAATCAGTAAGGATGAAGAGAATGATGAAGAGGTAGAGGCATAGGATGATGGAGAGACCGAAACAGATTATGAATAAAAGAGAAGTGGGCTTGAAAATGTTGAAAATAAAAGCAAAGGACACGATGGATACAGATGAAGAAAGTGAAAAAAATGTGGAAGATAATGAAGCAAGCATAAGTGAAGTAGAAAAAATTCATGACAATCATAACAGTCATAAAAATAGTAAAGGAAGTGACCCCCACAGTGACAATGATGATAAGAAAAATGAAGGAAACACAAAGGACAGTCCAAAAGTCAGTGGGGAAGTAAACAGTAAGGCTGATCATGAAAGTGATGAGGATGTTGACAGCGCAGAAAATGAAGAAAGGGTTGAAAATGCCCATTACAGTCATAGTGACAGTGAAGAAAGTGAGAAGGATGATAATGAAAATAAGGATCACAGCCATGGTAAAAACACCAACAAGACCATGATCACACCTTTTTCATTGGCATATCAGCCCAAGATTCTATTTGCTACATCAAAAGGCAAGGGACCAAGCCATCCACCTCAACTCAGCCACTAGAAAAAGGAAAACAAAGGGTGAAAAGAAGTAGTGAAGGTGAGAAGGAGCTTGAACAAAGACTTGGCATCATTGACTTAGAGAGTGAATGTGAAGACAAGGAGAGGGCCAATAGCATACTACTTCAAAGAAAAAATGTAGAGATTAAAGACCTAACAAGGATCCTTGGCATGGCGTAATACATTATTGATTCTTACAAGAATCAGCACAGGCATATGAAGAAGATAAAAAGAGACCTTGACATACACACTGTGCCTTGGAAAACGAGCTCACTAGTACTAAGCTCAAAGAGGCCCTCATTAAAGTTCAAAAACACCAAAAAGAGGAAAATACCAAGTAAACCTTGAAATATTTCCTCAATATTTTCTACAGGCTTCTTAAATCCCATGAGGATGACATCCACCAATTTTGAAGGAATTTTGACAAATTTTGGTTTTTTGAGAATTTGGAGGCCTATAAGTGCAACGCCACTGGCGCTACGCTTTTCCTTTAGGCATCCTCAGAGAGAGAGAATCACATTTTTGGATTTCTCATTCCTATTATACTATTATCACCAAATTTCAGAGCATTTGGAGCATTTTTGACCAATTAGAAGGTCAAAAGCACCTAATTTTTCACCTTTCTACCTCATTTTTAGGCTTGGCACTGTGCTCAGAGCACTGTTGGGAATTTGAATTTTTGGACAGGTTACAGAGGCTCAATAAAAAAATGTATATTTGGAAAGTAGACTCAGCAATATTTCCAATGGGCCATCACGGTGCAAACTCCAACATCGGGAAGGTCCCCAAAACTTTGCTGCAACAGGACCTATTCTCTACCTAGGATGGCACTGCGCTTATAGACAACACTGTGTGTTTTTGGCCAAAAGTCAACAAAACACACTCATTTATTGCAAAAACATATTTTACTGTTTTTTAAGGCAAATCACTCTAGAATTAGGTGCTAGAAGTTATTTTGGCATTTATTCCATGGGATATTTTGTGTCTTGGGACTTGCATGGTCTCTTGGGCATTTATGACATTTATGAGTGATTTTGACATTTTCTAACCCTATTTAGGGTTTTTTCCCTCCTTTTCTAGATAAATAGAGCATGAGGACTTCATTGTAAATGTTGGCATTTGATGAGTTTTGAGAGCAATACATGGTTTTATTGAGTTTGAATAAGAAATTGGTCTTGTGGAGTTTGTGAATGGGCTGCTTTGATTGATGATGCAGGAGGATAGCTTGTAGGAACCCTGAGCATGATTAATGGTGATGTGTCTCTTTTTATTTCTTGTTTCCTTATGTATCATTTTTTTACATCCTTCTATGTTGCAGTAGAGCATAAGAGTATACGCTAAGAAATGGTGTTTGAGGCACCTTAGTCCTTCTTGTTTTATATTGCCTTTATGTTTTCCTTTGCTAGGTTTGTTTAAGAAATTATTAGTTGCTTCTTATACCTACTTATGCTTGTTTATTCCATGAATGATTCAATATAGTAGTTTTCAAATATGTTTTATGGTCAGCCCTGCTTATTTGATGTTATTTAAACTTTGTTTTGGAATCTCTCTTTGAAGTACTACTTGTTAGGTTTTAGCCAAAAAGGCCATGTCCTGATCATGCCCTTTGTCCATGCTTGAGAAGTTTCCTTAAAGTTCTTTGTAGCTTGATCATAGACACTTAGGAGTTCCCTCTTCTTTGATTAAATTTATATGTTATCTTGAATGTTTTCTAACCTTGAAGGTGAAATCACTAAAAGTTAAATGAGTTTCTTGCCTTCTACATTTCATTGGAATGTTTGTCTTGAATGCTTATTTTCTTTAAGTTGAATCAAAGAGTTACTGGCTTGCTCTGTCTATTGATTGCTTCTTCATGCTTATGTATTTAAGTCCCTTCTTTTTTTTAAGTACTTGTTTAAGGATTCTTCACTGCCCTTACACACCTACTATGCTTATAAACTTTATGTTCATTTCATTTCACACATGCCTAAAAAATCCATTTGACCATGCTAGATTTGCCCTGTTATGCATCTTGTTTCGTTGTTGAGATATACATGAATTTCATGGACTCCATAGCCCAATGATTTGAAGACCTCTCACTCCACCTATTCTACTTGATCATCTTACCCAACCAAAACAAACAAAAAACCCTACACTTAACAACTAGCCTAAGATAAAAACCCTAAAAGCTAACAAGTTCACATCCTTTGCATAAAATAGAGAGAGCCTTCTCCGAGTCCAGGAAGGCTAGGTCTTAGGACTCCAAAGACTGGTTTGATGTTACCCTGTGCATTTTGTCTACCAATCTACCAAATCATGGGAACCTAACATAATGGCGATCATGGTGGGACCTTCTGAGTAAGTCACAAGTTGAAACATTTTGTATCCATTAATTCATTGCCACCTCATCACCATCAATAACATAATGGTGATCATGATGGGACCTCTAAGTCAGTGACAATCTAAGTACCCCTCAAGACTTCAGAAACCCTTATACATAGCATCTATTGATTTATCACCAACTCATAGCCTAACATAATTGGCAAACCAAGGTGAGAATCTTCTTGAAGTTAGTGACAATCTAAGCACTCCTTAGAACTTCAGAAACCTTTATCAAATAATAGAGAACTCAAACTGTTAGCCAAAGAGTAGAATCTGGTTATTTCACCATCCCAGCAAAATGATGACTCAGCTAGTGGACACTCATGCAAACCTTAGGGTTACATAAAGGAGCTCATAAAACCCCAAAAACATCCCTAGATTGGTTTTTGTCAGTTATTGGTGGTGGACCATAATATACATATCCTCAAAACAACTAAAAAAATCCACTCGGTGACTCCACTAGCCTCTAGTAGGCCTACTAACCCAACTAGTTCTCAGAGACTTCTCTGGAAATGAATAAATCAATCCTCATATTGATGATGGTGGAAAAAAAAGTTGAAATCCTCCACCTGGCGACTCCACAACTCTCAATAAACGTAATGACTCCACTGGTAGAAGACTCTAGACTGGTTGACAAGATGCAGTGACCCTTTTTGATTAAACAAAGATGGATCCAAGTATAAACATAGAGGCAAACCTAGAGATGTTGATAGATACAATCAACAAAATGATGCATATACTTGAAAGGAAAGAGGAAAATTACAAGGTTGAGGTCGGTGTTGCTTATTCAAAACAACCTATACTTTTTCCTTGGGAAGAACAAACTCAGTCACTACAAGAACAAACTCATTCACTACAAGACAAGAACAACAAAAAAAATATGCATGATGAGCAAGATTGCACAGAAGAGAATGAAGAAGGTTGTCAAGTAGGTACTAGTTACTTTCCTACATATTGTGCTTCACTATTAAGAGATCATTACAAGCAAGTTCCAAATAGAAACAGAAAGGAGTGCTCTAAAGAATCAATCAACGATATTGAAATCTGAAATAAAGAAGGATTCAACAAATTTAGAGTCTCTACCCTTATGCTTTAATTCATTTCAGATTATAAAAATAAATTGGCTCCCTGAGAATCTATCAGAGGCAACTCATGAATCTCATGCTCAAAGTAACTATCATGAAAATCAAGAAGAGTTGGCTGAGGATGAAATCAACCAGGGAATGAAAAAAAACCCACAATATCTCTCTAAAGGCGCAAGTGATGATTCATCATCTCTTCTAGGTGAGGCTCAAGAAGACATTCAGCCTCTCAATCAGCTTTCATAAGAGAAAGAGAATTGTTGTAGTTATTTCCAAAGAAAGAGAAAAATGCCTCCTTTTTCAACTGAAGAAGAAATAAATTTGCTTCTAAACATGTAGACAACCTCTAAGTCCTCATGTGAACAAAACATTTATGTTAATTCTCTTGCTAATCGTGTCTACCATAAGTTAGAAAGTGAACTTGTAGATCAATTCAAAGAAGAACAAACTGGTAATCCAATATGTTTGATTGGTGAAATTATTTATGTTGATGATTCTCCAAATTTTGATCAGTTTGATGATGATGATGTTCTCCAAACAGAAGCCGATCTTGCAGAGAAATCAGCAGTTGATTTATGGGATTAAGCTCACTATCATCAGCTTGAAAGTAGTAATCAGCCAACACAGGTCACCTATGACACTGATGAGGAAAGCCTTGAAATTTTAAAATCTTTCAGTTTTGATGTTGAGGTTGAGGAGGATGATGAACTTCTTGAGCAAGTTTTCAATGAGAATCCTTTTCCTAAAATGGTTGAGGAAATCATTTGGGACACGGAATCCTCCTTAGCTTCAGATTTGAAGCCACCAAGTCCCATTGAATTTCAAATTGCAGATGAGGGCTTGGAAATTGACAATCACATAAGAGTTGTTGCACTTATTTCTCAAGAAGATTTATTGCCAAAGAGTGCTCCTGCTCATCAATATCACACAGATTTCAGCCCACTTTATCAAAGCACATCATGTTTGTTAGAGGATAACGTTGCAATATATGACGAGTCTGACAGTGCACATGATCATGAGGAAGAGGTGGAGTTTATTTCCCAAAAGAGTCCCAAGTTCAGCAAAGTTGAGGAAAAAGCAGTCCTGGATCAAGCTTATTTCCTAAATCCTCTAGGTCAGGTATTATTCCAAGATCCCTTTGCTATTTTCTTAGAGGCAGTTGAAGAAGGAGTAAAATATGTCAAGAGCTATTTGATGCAAGTTTTAAAGAAAATTTTATGCACTACTGTTCAAACACAAGTGAGGTGGGAGTGGCCTTTTGATTTTTTCAAAACCCTCAAAAAGCTGAACCAAGATCCCTCATGGAATCATCTGCTTGATTGGTTATATTGCAAAAGGGATTTCACCAAATTAATGTATATATTGTATAAGTTATGTTAGGATAGATAGGAATGAAAATAATCTCAACACTATGAGCATCTTTCTATTTTTTAATCTTAGAATGCTGATCCAAAATGAAAAAAAAATAAAAATATGGAAAGAAGGAAAAAGAGGGCAGATTTGAAAAGAGGTACAACCCCATACCCAAAAAAGAGTACTACTGAAAGTGTGCAAGCCTAAATTCCAATACTTGTTGAGAAAAGAGTCTTGTTCATCCATCTAGCCTAATCATGGTTGAACATGTTTTCAATTTCTGTTGTTAGGTTAGTGAAAGAAGGCTTGTTAAACCATTTAAACTTGACTTGTCAGTAGGAATAGATTAGGAGAAAGAGATGTTGGTTCTCAATGCTCAGATCCAAAGGGAAAGATAGGGATGACTAACAAATGATGAAACACAACCCTCATACTTTCTAGTTTGTTTTGTAAAAAAAAAAATCTATGTGCAGCTTGTCCCAATGCCACAACGCATGGTAAGTTAGATTGCCTAATCCTGATTTAAACCATGTTTTCAATTTCATGTCAATGGCTTAAAGAATGTAGCTTGTCAAGTAGCCTAATCTTGACAGTCAAATAGTCTAGGTAGAGAATAAAAAGAGTTCACTAGCATAATATGAACTCTTGGAAGTGATAAGAGTAGAAGTAGATAGTTTATTTTTGTTTTCAAAATAAACGAATATAAAGGGTTTGCCAGTTCAAGTGGACCAAAGGAAGAAAAAATTCTAGGTCAAGTAGACTAGGTAGGTAGAGATGAGTTTGAATTAATCATGTTTTTTAGATTTGTAAGGTCATAACTTCAATAGAAACATCAGCGGATGAAAGAAGAAAAAATATGCCAAATGGATGAGGCACTGGTCTTCATAAACCAACAGATATGAAGTTCTGGACACCTCCTGAAAAGGAGCTGCTCTCCCCAAGTTGAGCCACAGTTAGTCATCAGTAATTTTTGCATTTTGTAGATGAATAAATGCTTATCCTAGATTTCTAAAACAAAAAAAAAATCATGAATATTGTGATTTTTAGAAATCTCACTGCCTTCATTATCCTTAGGATATTTTTTCACAATTTTACTACTCTATCATGTCATGGTCAGCCTACCACTCGCAGAAGACCCATCATGGGCTCATGTCACTCACCTTCATTATGTTTTTCCACCTATGACAAAAACACTCTGTTTTTCCTTAGCCTCACCCCTCTGTTGGGTGCTAAAAGGTTCCTTTTAAAACTCCTATTTATCCCACATTAATTATCAACCCGGGCAAGTCCTCTTATTTCAAGAGTGTACACAATATGTGCACGCTATAATCCCAGAGAGTAATGTTTCTTAAAATGTAGTAGAGATCTTTCAAATACAAGAATAAACGAATGATTTTAATAAATCCCACTTGCAACTAAAGGAAACTCAATGCTCTAAAACTAAATCATTCATTCAGCAAAGTAACAACAATTATCAATTGAGGATATAGAAGCAATAACTTATTCCTCTTTTAACTGATGTAAACTAATCAAGCATAAATAAGATCCTCAATCTGGGAGCTTTGATAGCAATAGCCAATGTTCTTTATAGTTGTTAATCTCACACACAACACACTAAATAACCAATTGGAAATGGAAATGAATTAAATTAAAAATGTTGCTAATGGGAATGGAATAAACACGCTCACTGCAATAATATTCTAAAGAAAAAAAAATACTTGCAGGAAAGAGATGAACATCGAAACTTATTTAATAGTAATGAACAGTGAAGCTATTTAATAGAAATGAACAGCAAAATCCGAAATGAACAGTGAAGCTTTATACTTGAAATGAATAGCATAACAATATAAGTTGCAAAGGATAGTAATCTTGTTATGGTGGAAGGGAACGACAAAGCGGTTCAATCACAGCTTATGCAATAAAACGATTTCATAAAATATTGAAATAGTAAACTGTAAAGCAATGCGATTAAGGGAAATGAAAATTAAAGCAGACCATCACACGAATGGAATTGTAAAGTAATGGTACAAATAGCAAGTGTTTCCACCAGGGCCTGGCCCTTAGCTGCTAGTGAAGCACTGCCGAACTACTCTAGTATCAAATAATGGAACAATAACCGAATTATATATTAATCATGTGTAAAGAAGTTTACAGGCAATCATACTCTGTTTTAACCAACGAGAGTCGATGATCAAAGTGAAAACACAAAAGGGAAAATCTGCATAATCATAATACATGCTCTCCTTTTATAATCAGAAAGAGGAGAAAGTAAATAGTAAATGTGATCCCTCATAACAAAATTGGATTGTTCCCAACAATTTGATCAGCAAGAAAATACATTTCCATCAATCATTCAACAGGAACAAGTTGAATTTGGTATTTCAATTGACATAATTTGGAAAATGATCGCAACAACGAATCTGAGAAAATCATCCTTAGAGAACCTTCCGTTTCTCTCAATACATGCTAAATTTGGTCAAACTGTTCTTCTAAAAAGTTGACTCGATCCGTTCTGGACAAAACCCATGTTTCAGAATTTCCAGATTCTTCTCCATTTGCCCAATACGTCCAATGCAAAACTGTCACTTCTTATTCCAACGAATTTCTGAGTTGGTATGTTTAGTGATGAGCTGGAGATCAACTTTGCAATCTGGAAAATATCTTGGAGACTAAAATGGTGAGTGATGTTACAACAAATTTATTAATAAACCATAATTGATAAAATCAAGCATAATTATCAATTTATTAAAAATAAAGGAGAAGCATAAATAATTATAAAATGATATTATATGATAAATTATGATAAATGACATGATAAAGAAGAGTAGAAATGGATGAAATAGGCGTTATAAAGTGATAATAATAATGACATATTAGCGGCCCAACATACCCCCAAAATGAATATATTGCATGTCCTCATGCAACCCAGAACTGATTATATTGCATGTCTTCATGCAACCCAAAGACAAAACCCATGTGTTAACCAAGCAAAAAAAATTGTTCATCTCAACTCATGAAATGGATGGAACAAATGAATTTTTCCTCAAATAATGAATATTCAATTTTAGCAATCTTGATGAAGGCGTAAAAATTTTTACAGTTGACTTTCAACTATATGTATATGAAGTTGCAGAAAAATGTGATATAAGTAACAACAAAGCTCATTAACCATTTTCTTAAAAATCAGATCGTTTTGATGCACACATCATGAGATATAAACAAAATGGCTGTAGGTGATAGTGCAAAATTTATCTCTTTGTGTATTTTAATGATACCTCTTTGTTATCCAGAAATCACAAGAATTCAGTTCATAGTTTTAAAGGTATATGCAAATCAATTTCTGCATTGTATAAAAATGAAATTGTATGCCTTAAACGAGGAAGAAAGTAGAAAAAATCCATAATGTGTAGCAATTCCTCCCCCAGACTGAAGAATTAGCATGTCCTCATGCAATGCTAGAAAATAAAGAGAGGTGGTTGCTACAATATGTTGAAATCTATGCTTGGTGTAAAACAACATGGAATAAGGGAGGTGTTGAGAATGAATAAGAATATTAGTGGATGATAAAGAATATTACTGACATGGTCATAAGAAAGAAATGAAGGAAAGCAACACTCCCCCAAACTTAAAGATGATATGTCTCTGAAAAATGGGAAGTGGTAAAGATGTAGAATTAATGATGATAAATAATTCTCAATGGATTTTCATGAAATTCTCCTAAATTCGTAACAAATCAGAAAATTATGTTCTTTTACCTCAAGTGTTACCTCCGAAAAAAAATGTGGAATGACATGTAGGAAATGGCATTTGTTGAAGCTGATATAGGCTAAGCGGATACTGAAAGTGATGCAAAAGGTGGAAGCCATGCAAGCACATCATGTCTGAAGAATTGTGTGCGTTTGCGAGTTACGCGAGCCTTTTCCGTTAGTTGCAATAGTGTGGTCGTGCTGCGAATAGAATTTCTCCCCCATACTTGTTGTTCTCCTGTAACCAAATCACGATTTTTCATGCAATTTTCTTGAATCCACAGTATTAATTTTGAAGAGCAATAGATAATATGTATGCCAAAAGTTCAATCAGAAAAAATTCTGTAGAAATGTAGTATGAATATTGTGGCAAATCGACAAATTATGGCAGAATTCTGTACTTATATTGCATGCTATCCATAATGCATATATTCCCCCTTCCAATTGAAAAAGGGATTCCATGACCATAAAGCATAGAAAAAGTGTTGTGTTGACGACAAGGCAAGGGAATGAACAATACAATAGTAAATGAAGCAAAGTACACATATCAAATGATATGACAGCAAGAGGTATGGTTATAATGAGGGCAGAGTGTATAAATATAGTTATGAATAAGAGATAAGATGCTTGGGTTGATGATAGGTAATGTGGTAAGTAAAAAGGATAGAAATATACAAGAAAAGATACCTTGCTGACGATATTCCATCTAAAAATGATATGATTGATTAAAAAACATTAATTCATGCGTAAAGGTTCATAGTAGGGAGAAATTAGGGAAATAATCTCTGTGATAAAAAGAAAAGTAGGAAGAGGGTATTATAATAATTATTGATGTTGAAAATAGAACTTCAATACCATAAACAGAGCCTCTGCTACCAGCAGGCATCCATAGCTTTGGCAGGGTTTCTTTTTAACCCATATGAGCAAGGATCCTCAATTTATAGTTGGAGAATTCCATTGTTGTTCTACAAAAGAAATCAGTGTGCTAGCGTGGTAACCAGATAACCACACTTCCATTCATTGGGAAGTAGCAAAAGTGATGAGACCGGCTCGTGTGAGACCTCTTGTTCCAAGGATATTGTGGCTATCTAATGGATCATAACCCTGGTGTGGTGGCCATAGTGGGAATGTCACTTCGCTACAACCTTATGAACATGGTAGGCTGGCTCTTTAATGAGGCCCCCTATCCTCTATCTGTAGACAAGATTTTGTTGTTTTTACACCTTTTATGATAAATAGAGGGAGGCTCAGTACTCCTTCAGAGTGGGGATGCTGGAAGAAGTTTGAACATGTCAATAGAAATAAAATATACCCATAATCTTACTTATAATAGATAGAGATAATTGTAGCCAGGATAAGTGGAACCGGCATGGTAAAGATGATCAATCTGTATCATATACAGTAGAAATCAATACAATAAAGTAATATATAAATAATTGTGTCTCTTTTATTTTATTTTTTTAAAACCTATCATCAAAAAGATGTCTTGTTAAAGATCATAATGTCAAGGATATTCACCTACTTCAATAGACTCCATAATTTTTTTCCTCATAAAAGTATTGTACTTCATGCGATGCAAGGGAATCAATAAAATGTGGTTGAGATGAATTAGGAATAATCGCACAAGAGGTAGGAAGGGTTGTTCTTGAAAATATTCCAAAGTGTTGTTCCTTAAAAGGAACATCAAAAAATACACCAAAAAAAGTGTTGTTCCTTAAAAGGAACAACAAAAAATACACCAAAAAAAGTGTTGTTCCTTGAAAGGAACAACTTTAAGGAACAGCAAAAAATACACCCAAAAAAATTGCAGTTCCTTTTAAGGAACAACAAAAAAATACACCAAAAAGTGTTGTTCCTTAAAAGGAACAACAAAAAAATCAACATGCGAAACTGTTGTTCCTTAAATGGAACAGTTGTTGTTCCTTAAGAGGAACAACAATTGTTCCTTAAATGGAACAACAAAAAGACAAACACGCGAAACTGATGTTCCTTAAATGGAACAACAAAAAGACAAACACGTGAAACTGATGTTCCTTAAATGGAATGGTTGATGTTCCTTAAGAGGAACAACAGTTGTTCCTTAAATGGAACAGCAAAAAGACAAAAACACGAAATTGTTGTTCCTTAAGAGGAACGGTTGTTGTTCCTTAAGAGGAATGACAACTATTCCTTAAGAGGAAGAGCAAAAAGACAAACACGCGAAACTTGGTGTTCCTTGTAGGGAACAACAAGGGAAAAATAGAAAAAAAATAATGTACAATCTATTATCTAAGCAAATCCAATCAAACAGAAAGACAAACTTATGTATAGGTTTCAAGAAAAATTAATTTTTTACAGAATTGGTGCTGTCGAAGAATTGCCTTCTGCAATTGAAACTTGCATGGTGGGGTCCTCATTGTTCAATCGCCAATGGAGCGGAAACTGCAATTTGAAGGAATCAACACCTAAAACAAAAAAACACAAGAGAAATCAGAAAATAAACAACACTTTATTTAAAAACAGGATATAAATAAATAAGTTAAGTTGCAACAACTATGATGTTATTTCTTAAGGGAATATCAATCTGTCAATGCAAAAAGAAATGATCTCTTGGAAAAATGTTTTAACAGCAATGACATGAATCTTTGAATGGAAATAAATTCTTCATTTTTCCTGTTATGAATCTATTAGGTAATGAATCGAATGAAATGCCCTTGTTTCATTAAAAATTTCTTTCAAGAATCGCTCGTCCGTAAATTGACCTTCTTTATTCTCCTAGGACCTGCAAAAAAATGTGTCTACCTGAAATAAAACATTAAATCATGGAGAAAAAGAGGCGATTAGGCTCCCCTAATCCAATAATTATGCAAAAAAAATAACAAGTAGTTACTCTTTAGAACAAATCCACGGAAAAAGAATAAAGTGAAATTAATTTATTACCTGCAGGAGAGCAGTGGGCAATCATGCTAACCTGCAGTGTTTTAATCATAACTTCTTCTTTTTTCGTCCAAATTGAGTGATTCTAAAGAAATATAAGAGCTAATTCAAATTTATATCTCCAATAGAAACAGGTTTTGAAGACAAGAAGAATCGATGAGTCAAATACTTTAATGAACAGCTGGAAAAACAGAGTTTTGAGAGTGCTAATTTATGATAAGCAGTCAGTATTTTGGTCATAAATTCTAAATACGATATCTAAATCAAGTGATTAAAATTGAATTTTAAACTAAATTCATAGTGGAATATACCATAGAAACAGGTTTTAAGAATATAGTCATTTAGGCCTCAAAAAACTGACTGTCCCAACTCCGTTCCTAAGCTGCCTACTAGACACCCTGTCAATGTTTTGGTTATAAGTTTTTCATTTCAAATCAAAATGGAGTGATTCAAATTGGGTTGGAAAGTAGACATCAAGGGATACTTAGGAGAGAAACATGTTTTAAAAATATTCACTTTTGGTCCCTCAAAACATCACTGTCACAACTCTGTTTTCAGAAATTTCATCAAGCCCACAAGCCAAAAAATATGATATTCAAATTTTTTTTTCATATTGGTGATAAAAATGAATATGAGTGGTTGTAGAATTTTTTTTTTCAATATAATTCATCTAAATACACAAATAAATTAAAATATTTATCACCGATATTGATTTCCACAGCGTGTTGCAACAAAAACAATTTTTTTTTTTACATAATAATAAAAATGTATTTATTTATATCCTTATTTATTTATTTTCTCCACTAACCTACTCTTATTTGAAAACTGAATATGCTTACGTATAAGAGTACTTCCAGTGGAACCATTTTCGAAATAAGGCCTCTATTATGTACATACCCAAATTTGAAAAATGCATGTTAATAAATAGTAGGGTATGAGAAGCCAACTTCCCTTGAAAAGATGGTGCCAAAAATTGTTGAAGTATAGAGTGACACTGCAAACAAATGGAGTGAAACCAATCTTTAATGTATCCTTTGCTTTATTGATTTCCCATAGCTTTCATATCATGAAGTTCTTGAGTGTTTAAAATGGCTTGTTGATGCAGGCTAGAAGAAACCTCATTTTCTTTAATAACCTCTACAATTTTTGGATTTGATACATTCTGAATCTCAATATAAGTTTTCTCCAATGGTGCATGTGAGATAGAATGGGTGGGAAGGGTGGGTAAATTTTTCAGTTCAACTCTGTAAGCATGTTGTACTGTTTTATTATGGTGAGTGTGTGGAATGAGTTGAGCAAGAAATTTTGTAGGGAATGGAGCATTTTGATAATGTAGTTGATTGGGTTGAATGGATGATTTTGATAGGCAAGCAAGATGTTGTGGAAGAGCTGGAAGATGTTTTTGTGCTACAAGATGAGGGAGAGTAGTCATGCAATCATAAGATGAACCATGCCAAACTTGTAGACAAGATTGGTGGTGGTTATATTGAGATTGGCATGGCTGCCCTAACATATGAGTATTCCATAATGGATTATGCAAGTAAGAGAATGGAGAGGAAGTGTTTTGAACCATACATGTAGGCCATGATTTCCATGGTTTTGACCTTGTTGCAGCTTCCCCATCTCTTTGATATGCTACTTCCATCCTAGATAAGGAAGAACAACTATCTATGGGATGCTCCTTTTGGTAATGAGGGAAAAACACTTCATCAAATTCTTGATTTTTCTAAACCTTTAAAACATTCAATTGTGAATTTAGAGAGCTAATGAAATCATATTTAAAATTTTCAAATAAAACATTGATTTCAGCTCCTATGTCTCTTGTTCTTGTAGTAAATTTGGAAAAGAAAGAAGAAACTTCTCTAGAATTATTACCATCCTTGAAAATTCCTCTTGAATACCTTATGCACAATTCAAAAACAACCTCATATGATAACTGAAAAACATCACCTTTTCCTATCAGATTTAAGAGTTTTAAAAATTCATCGTTGATTCCTTTAATAATGAGTGTTTTCAATATTTATTTTTCCAAATGCTTATGCTTTGATTTTTGAAGGTTATAGTGAAATCGCTCTACATAGTCCTCCAAGCTTTCATATTCCCCTTGTATCATACTGAAAATATCTTCATTATATTTTCAGTAGTCTTGGTACTTCTTCAAGAAGATGTTCTTCATGTCCTCCCATGTTTGGATGCAGTTCCCACGAAGGTTCATGAACCATCGGAGAGCTGCTCCTTTTAGAGTAAGAGGAAACACTTTCAACCTTTGATCAATAGTACAATAATCATATCCTCTACAAAGTATTTCAAACTCAAATAACAATGTATCGGGATCTTCACTTGTCAAACCATGAAAATTTGGTAGAGACAATGGGGGAATTATGTGCATTTGTGTCACTCCTCCTAGACCATTGATAGGGAATTCAAAAGTTGAAATGTGAGCCATTTCTTACCATAATAGAAAATGTTCTTCATATGTTTCTTTAAGGATCCTCCTTCCAATTTTCCTGTCAAATGGTTAGTGAAATGGGTGGTGCTTACATCACCACTCAAGTGGAATAACAAGATTTTTTTCAAAATTTCTACCTCTAAAATAGAAACGTTCATTTCTACCTTAAATTCCTAGAAATTATGCTAGAAAGCGGGTGGGGGAGAAAACACTGTACTTGCTCATTATGTAGGTTCTTACCTTCCATTTTTAATGCCCAATTATTTCCTAGCAACAAATATCAAACATACATCACTCTCTGTGAAATGGAAACACTCTCCCAGGCAACGACGCCAAAATGTTGGGTGCTAAAAGGTGCCTTTTAAAACTCCTATTAATCCCACATTAATTATCAACTCGGGCAAGTCCTCTTATTTCAAAAGTGTACACAATATGTGCACGCTATAATCCCAGAGAGTAATGTTTCTTAAAATTTAGTATAGATCTTTCAAATACAAGAATAAACGGATGCTTTTAATAAATCCCACTTGCAACTAAAGGAAACTCAATGCTCTAAAACTAAATCATTTATTCAGCAAAGTAACAACAATTATTAGTCGAGGATATAGTAGCAATAACTCATTTCTCTTTTAACTGATGTAAACTAATCAAGAATAAATAAGATCCTCAATCTAAGAGCTTTGACAGCAATAGCCAATGTTCTTTACAGTTGTTGATCTCACACACAACACACTAAATTACCAATTGGAAATGGAAATGAATTAAATTAATAATGCTGCTAATGGAAATGGAATAAACACGCTCACTGCAATAATATTATAAATAAAAACTAAATACTTGCAGGAAAGAGATGTAC
Source organism: Pinus albicaulis (assembly GCA_034641835.2). Classification (NCBI taxonomy): domain Eukaryota; kingdom Viridiplantae; phylum Streptophyta; class Pinopsida; order Pinales; family Pinaceae; genus Pinus; species Pinus albicaulis. Next base: position 224,121,273 of record CM076579.1, read on the forward strand.
AATGAAGCTTATTTAGTAGTAATGAACAGCAAAGCTATTTAATAGAAATGAACAACAAAATCCGAAATGAACAGCAAAGCTTTATACTTGAAATGAATAGCATAACAATATAAGATGCAAAGGATAGTAATCTTATTATGGTGGAAGGGAACAACAACGCGGCTCAATCACAGCTTATGGAATAAAACGATTTCATAAAATATTGAAATAGTAAACTATAAAGAAATGCGATTAAGGGAAATGAAAATTAAAGCAAACCATCGCACGACTGGAATTGTAAAGTAATGGTACAAATAGCAAGTGGATCTACCAGGGCCAGGCCCTTAACCGCTAGTGAAGCACCGCCAAACTACTCCAGTATAAAATAATGGAACAGCAACCGAATGATATATTAATCATGTGTAAAGAAGTTTACAGGCAATCGCACTCTATTTTAACCAACGAGAGTCGATGATCAAAGTGAAAACACAAAAGGGAAAATCTGCATAATCGTAATACATGCTCTCCTTTTATAATCAGAAAGAGGAGAAAGTAAATAGTAAATTTGATCACTCATAACAAAATTGGATTGTTCCCAACAACTTGATCAGCAAGAAAATATATTTCCATCAATCATTCAACAGGAACCAGTCGAATTTGGTATTTCAATTGACATAATTTGGAAAACGGCCGCAACAGCGAATCTGAGAAAATCGTCCTCAGAGAACCTTCCATTTCTCTCAATACAAGCCGAATTTTGGCAAACTGTTCTTCAATAAATTTAGGTCGGTCCGTTCTGGACAAAACCCATGTTTTGGATTTTCCAGATTCTTCTCCATTTGCCCAATACATCCAATGAAAAACTGTCACTTCTTATTCCAGCGAATTTATGAGTTGGCATATTTAATGATGAGCTGGAGATCAACTCTGCAATCTGGAAAATATCTTGGAGGCTAAAATGGTGAGTGATGTTACAAAAAATTTATTAATAAACCATAATTGGTAAAATCATTCATAATCATCAGTTTATTAAAAATAAAGGAGAAGCATAAATAATTATAAAATGGAATTATATGATAAATTATGATAAATGACATGATAAAGAAGAGTAGAAATGGATGAAATAGGTGTTAAAAAGTGATAATAATAATGACATATTAGCAGCCCAACACCCTCCACTTGCCACATAAGATCACCAGCTAGCCTACTCTTCCCCCTATTCAGCAAATGCCTCAAGCATTGATGGTCTCAAAACTATCTCTATAGGCTCTTTAGATAAATCAAGTACATTGGATTTTGGATCTTCAATACATCAAAATATCAAAAACTCATTTTTTCATACTTGACGACCCCAAGCCAAAAATTCAGTCAAAAGACAAGTCCAAAGAGCCTCCCACTAGGTCATTTAGGGTTTCATAAGTTGTAGGATTGTTTTGGTGTTCTAAAACATTGTTTTTATTGTGCCAAGAAGATGAAACCAAATGTGAAAGAAGGTCAAGCAACTGTTAGTCCAAAATTAGACCAGGAAGGCCTTCAAGAAGGATTACTTTGTTAGAGATAGCATTCAACAAGAGGATAACTGTGCTTCTTAAACATTTCAGCAGGAATGATTGAGATAGTTATCATACAAAGAATAGGTAAGGTAAGAGGCTAGCTCCTCACTAAAGGACATCCACAACAAAGAAGAAGAATCATGCCTAAGTTCAAAGAGAATCAGGGTTTTAGGACTAATTGGCTAAACAATGTTGTCAACCAAGAAGCCATTGGAAAATACCACAAGGACAGAGGTACATCAACACAATCAAGCATTATTTGAATATTTTTAGAAGTTATAAATGAAGAAGGGAAAAAGGTGAGGTGAAGTGAACAAAAATGAATGAACCTGAAAGGGCTATAGATAACTTAGAAGACAACACTAATAATTTTTCTCTAACATCCCTAAAACCTAAAGTTTTGATTAGATAGGCAAGTGACGGTGAAATGAAGATTATGAGCCTCCATGATGACAGCAGGTAGAAGGTTTGAAAAAGATGTCAGAAGGTGACCTCAATGGTTTTCCAAGGTAACAATGCTTCACTACCTCAGAGGGAAAGAACACAAAGAGTATCAGAGTGAGAGAGATCAAGTTTCAAAGTGTAGTCAACTACTATCAAATGATCAAAATAATCAAAGCATAGGGTTGAGGTTCAAAATAAGATACCAAACTGGTCTTGAGGTCATTGTTATGAAAGTGTCAAACATCAGAAAATTAGACAGAGCTAAAAATCATTTTTTCATAGGCACCTGCAAAGAAAATCGGAAGTAGCCCAAAGGAGGTGGCATGCCTGAGTATGAAGGCCATTTGGTTTTTCAAAACTGGTTGCATCATGCCTAAAGGAAATAAAAAGATGAAAAAATGTTTCTCAGCCACCCATCAAGAAAAGGGAATTTTGATCTCCAAGAAAAGGACAAAGAGGTTTCTTAAAGGGTGTTGCCACCATGCAGATGCGTAAAAGTTGTGAAAATAATTCAAGGACAAAACCAAGCCAAAACACAGTGCAATATGGTGAATCAAACAACCATCTGCAAAACAAGTTTTGAAAGCATCATTGGGTCTAGGAAAATCGAAATTCATCATGACAGCTTCCCAAAGAGCAACAAAGAAAATGATCAGAAGGGAAAGAGCACCATTTTTATGTTTTAAGTCTCCCCCCCCCAAAAATATTTCTGAGTTTCAGTCAATTTCTAGGCCAAGTTACTGGCGCTATGCTCAGAAGAAGGCGCTGCACTCAGAATACCTAGCGCTGCGCATAGGCAAGTTTCTGCAGTGTAAAAATAAATTTCACTGCACTCACAGGAGGAGGCGTTGTGCTTAAGGATTCTTCACTGCCCTTACACACCTATTATGCTTACAAAATTTATTTTCATTTCATTTCACACATGCCTAAAAGATCTGTTTGACCATGCTAGATTTTCCCTGTTATGCATCTTGTTTCATTGTTGAGATATCCATGACTTTCATAAACTCCATAGCTCAATGATTTGAATACCTCTCACTCCACCTATTCTACTTGATCATATTACCCAACCAAAACAAACAAAAAACCCTACGCTTAACAATTAGCCTAAAATCAAAACCCTAAAAGATGACAAGTTCACATCCTTTGCAAACAATAGAGAGAGCCCTCTCTGAGTTAAGGAAGGGTAGTTCCTAGGACTTCAAAGACTATTTTGATGTTACCCTGTGCATTTGGTCTACCAATCTGCCAAATCACGGGACACTCACAGATCTAGCCCAAGAGAAGGCCTAGAATCAACATACAATGGTGTTGAAACTAGCATTGCATAACTGGTGAGCTTACAGAAGCAATATTGTGTTGTCCTTGTTGCTACTGATATACATATAAATGCTACAAAGTAAAATGCAAATCTAGGGAGCTCAAGAACTCTGATAATGCCAAGATTCAAGATCTGGCCAATGTGATGGGTTCCCAAGATAACCCAGAAAGGATTCTCCAGATCTACAAATTTGGAAAACCACCCTCCTAGGGCTTGATCCTTTATCTATTGGGATTATAGATCTGAAGCTAGATCTAAAAAATATATGGCTGAAATATGTCACAAGATCAGATCTAAGCTTGAAGGGTTGATCCCTTCTCCAAATCCACAAGCTGGAAGCTCTAGATCTAGCTTCTCAATCCTCCAATGATAATTATAGCTGCTACAACAAAAATGCTCATAAAAACTACGTTTTAAGGGAAAGAGAGGCTCTAATGCCTACTGAAATCATCATCAATAAGAACATGAGAGCCATACTCTCTCAAACTAAGCCAATGGAGCAATGCCTCTTGCTGCCATACCACATCCTCATTGTATCAAATGTAGTGGCTATATTCTCTCAGGAGAAGCCACCTTAACAAGGCATATTTCTGCCCCATCACATCATCATCATACCATGTACAATGACCATAATCTCAAAATAGAAGCCAACGATGTAGGGCCTCCTGTTGCCATCATCCAACAATGTCATGCAATATATGGGAAGAATTCAGCCCATACTCTCCCAATAGTAACCATAATAACAAGGATTCTTGTTGCCTTCATGCATTATAATGATGCAAGTCATGGAACAATAATAAAGTAATGGATATGTGAGATGTCTCATCATAATACAAAAAAGCTCCCTTATGCCACATCATGTGATATTTATGCTTTCTCTCAAACCCAAGTAGATACATGAACATGAGATACATCCCAAACAGAACTACATGTAAATATATGAGACATATCCAAAACAAGAGTAAATACAAGGAAATAAGACATAACATGTGATGTCCAAAGTCTCTTCTTAACAACCAAAGTAACCATGCCTTTTTCTTCTACATTTTTCTAGTGATGTGTAAGGCATGAATCTAAAAATTATGACTCATTGAGTGGTAGCCATACTCACCCAAGAGAAACTAGCACAGCCATGATTCTTGATAGCCTGTATCATAGATCTGCAAGTGGTTTGGCAACCCCTTGCTCCATACTATCAACCATTCATCCCAATGTGGATGGTGGATCTCATTCTACAAATACTTGGTATCCTCCCATTGTATGACACCAACCTCCTCAAACTGATGAAGAATTTTGCACTCCATGAAATGTTGAAGTGCACCTCCAATGAGATCTCTTAGTGAGACCATCTTGTCATCCATGGACTTCCAAAACCAAAGAGGTTCTAGATCTACTGCAGGTGGAAGTCTCTCCTTGAGCTGTGAGATGCTCATTGAGAAAGTGTCATCAAGAAAGGAGAAAAGATTTCTCATCTCAAGATGTCTACCATTCATCATATTAACCTCCATTGCTTCATGAGTGAAGCTACCTTCACAATGCTTCAAGAATAATGGGGCCTCTTCATTATCACTGATACTAAGTGACAACATTGTAGATTTTCAAGGTAATACATATATTGTCTCAAAGGAAGATACAATACTGATCTCATAACCGGTAATTGTACATAGGATCATGCTCATCCCTTCTTCTGAAACTCTACACTTCAACTCAAAAAGTTGAATTTAGTCCATCCATGAAAAACTGGGATAGCTTTTCATCTCCCACTTGATCAAATCAAGGGTCCTCTGTGCTGTAATATGTTGCTTCTTCAAATCGGTATTTTGTTCTAACCCTTGGTTATGCATTGGCCCTGATGGCATGTCCCCATAATTTTCAATAAGATCGACTGAAACAATAGGTGATGAATATGTATGTAGACCTTCGATCAACTGATGTGTGGGAACCTCTTGACAGAATAAAAGAGTTCCTCCAACCGGGAGAATGGTGTCTCCAACTGCTGGTAAGAGAGATGGATTCTCTTCTACCAATGTACCAGTGCTTAAATCTTCCTCCTCTTCCTTATGCATCTCCTGAATCATGCATGGGACTCTATGTGTCAAGAGCTCAAGACTATCTTGCAAGGTTGGAAGTGTCTCTTCTCTAGATGCAAGTACTTCTATAGCTGGTGGTGAATGTAGTGACTTCTTGTCCATTGTGACAAGAATGACATCCTCATTTGTTTCCTTAGGAAATGTCTCTTTATGGCCCATCTCTGTCTTCTTCACATCAAAATTCTTCCTCAACTTGTGAAATAAATCTAATTATTTAGTCACCTTTGCATGCTCCATGTGACTAAACCACCAATCATTATCTTCATCTAAAAGATGAAGTGCTACAATTTGGATAGCCTCTTTTTCAACCAGAGGATGTAGCATGAAAAATGTATCTAACTCTTTCCTCCAAGCCTTAACAGTGCTTGAGGAAGATTCATCAAATTCAAGCAAATAGAATCTATTGTGCCTCTTCCTTCTATTGTTGTTATAGGATCTTCTTTCTTCTTTGAGTTCAAATAATTCTTGGAGAGTTAGAATTTCTTTGAAAGCTCTAGACTATTCCTTGTACTCTTCAAGGTACAAACTAAGAGTCTCACAAGTCTCAAATTCTCTTCTTTCTTCATTTCTATACCTCTCACCTTCTCCAAATAAACGGGGCATAGTAGATCTATGAGGAGATCTATGATTCTCCAGTTTTACTTTCTATTGATATGAAGTCCTTAGACGTTCCTCATCATATCTTCTTCTTGGATCCTTCCTTTTCCTTTCTCTCTTCATTTGATAGAAATCCTTGGAGAGATCCTGCTTGGATCTAAAGAGAGGCATGGAAAAATAATCCTCCTTTATGATAGATCTCATCTGATCTAATCTATTTGCTTCTTCTTTTGATGCAAAAGATGAAGTGTCCACAAGGTGAGCCAAAGATCATGCTCTAATACCACTGTAATATCCCAAAATGGAGAATGAAGTAATACTTAAACATAATATAAGAATAGCAACTAAGTAAACAATAAATCTCAAGAAAACATCAGAATTTACAGAGAAGCTGAGCCATTTAATTATGTGGAGATGAATTGGTTACACAATGTATAGAAAATGAATAGATCTAGCCCAAGAGAAGGCCTAGAATCACCCTACAATGGTGTTGCAACTAGCACTGCGTAACTGGTGAGCTTACAGAAGTAATATTGCATTGTCCCTGCTGCTGCTGATATACATATAAATGCTACAAAGGAAAATCTAGATTTAGGGAGATCAAGAGCTCTGATCATGCCAAGATTCAAGATCTGGCCAATGTGATGGGTTCCCAAGATAACCGAGAAAGGATTTTCCAGATCTACTACTTTAGAAAATCACCCTCCTAGGGCTTGATCCTTTATCTGCTGGGATTACAGATATGAAGATAGATCTGACAAATAGATGGTTGAAATATGTCACAAGATCATATCTAAGCTTGAAGGGCTGATCCCTTCTCTAGATCTATAAGCTAGAAGCTCTAGATATAGCTTTTCAATCCTCCAATGATGATTACAGTTGTTGCAACACAACTGCTCATAAAATCTGCACAATAAGGGAAAGAGAGGCTCTATGCCTATTGAAGTATGATGCAATAAACTCCAGCCTGATGGAAATACTGATAGCAAGGTGAGGAATTGATCCTTCACAGGATTACTAGCTGAAATGCTAGCAACTTCCTTCCTCCTTTGGATCTACGATAATGGGCAGCGTAATTCCTCAAGGGATTGATACTGCTAGGAGGTCAATAAATTTTTTCCTAATGCCAGATCTCAAAGGAAGCCCTAGGAATTTTGATCTTCAAGCCCAAGGTGATAGGAATAATACTTCACGGGTTCTCCAGCTGAAATACTAAAGACAACCTCCACCTCCCAACTGATCTTCAGAAATCTGAAATTTTTGAATATGAATGTTATACATAAAGTAGGAAAATATATGTGGCACCAATGCCTGATGTACAATGAAGTACAAAACTCTTTCTAGAGATACTCAAACAAACAGGTGGGATTCCCAACTAGGAACACCCTGTGCTAAACAACACTTGCAATATTTGCTAAATAGCCCAAGAAAGAAATGGAATGTCACATGACAATTCTAGATCTAAACAAACCTCAAAATAAATAATGAATAACCTGCCTTTATTGTTGTCTTCATCTTATTTATATAGTGTGTGAGCCTTCCCATGCCTTGGCCGTCATCTAAACTACGTTGTGCATGTGGACAAGATCCTCCATGTTTGGCTGCGTTGTTGCTCCAAGTCATCCATCATGTCTAGGTGTAATTTACACCCTCTCCATCATGTGTGCATTAATTGGACAAATTCCTCCATCATCTCATCACGAATGCTCCATGATCTTCTTTTTGATCTCTTCCAAGATCTTAGTTGAATATGTCAACCTCCATGATCTATCTCATTAATGAGACATGATCTCCAATTCCATTCACATTAGTAGTGGCCCCACAACCTAATTATGTAGATCTAGGCTTAATTAATCCACATTCACACATAAAATGTGGATATTTATTCATCTTGAGGATTATGGTTCCCTCCACCCTTTTATTTACTTGATTCATTAAGAAAATTAGGAACTCCAATATTCCAAATATCAGGTGAAAATTTTGGAATATTACACTCCTCCCCGGAAAAATGTTGCTTGTCCTCAAGAAAATGCAAAAGTGGATGCTACAACAAACATCCTCCCTCCAAATGGCATCCTCATGTGGAAGGCCTTCCCATATGTAACATTGTGTCATGCATATCCATCTCTAAAGCTACCTCTCTAGAATGTCTAGAATGGCCTCCGACTGAAAAGTTAGATAGCCTTCCTCATCTCTGAATCTCCAAGTGGAAACCATATAATGACCAAAGTTCTCCTCTATACATGAGATACATAAGATAAAGTGGTTCATTTTCAAAGTGGAAAGTCCCAACTCATGAACTATCTCTCCAACCCATGATACATAGAGTAGATTACATACATCAATGCCCTCATCATTAGCCAGGTTGGCCATGTAGGAATCAAACATCACATCATCATAGTGAAAAAAAAAGTAGAGACATATGGGAAAAAATGAAAAATGTAAAACCATATTCTCCTAATAACAACCAATGTAGCAAAGCTTCCTGCTGCCATGTTAGATCATCATGAAAACAAGTAAGAGAGCCATACTCTCTCAGAAGAAGCCACTGCAACAATGCTTCTTATTTCCATGCTAAGTCATCAATGAGAATATGAGAGCCATACTCTCTCAAAAGAAGCCAATGTAGCAATGCCTCTTGCTGCCATACCACATAATCATTGTACCAAATGTAGTGGTCATATTCTCTCAAGAGAATCCACCTTAACAAGGCATCTTGTTGCCCCATCACATCATCATCATACCATGTACAATGACCATAATCTCCCAACAGAAGCCAATGTTGTAATGCCTCCTGTTGCCATCCTCCAGTAATGTCATGCAATGTATAGGAAGAATTCATCCCATACTCTCCCAATAGTATCCATAACAACAAGGATTCATGTTTCCTTCTTGCATTATCATGATGCAAGTCATGGAGCAATAATAAAGTAATGGATATGTGAGTTGTCTCATCATAATACAAACAATCTCCCTTATGCCACAACATGTGAGAGTTATGCTTCTTCCTAAACCCAATTACATACATGAACATGAGATACATCCCAAATAGAACTACATGTAAATACATGAGACATATCCCAAACAAGAGTAAATACAAGGACATAAGAGATAACATGTGATGTCCAAACCCTCTCCTCAACAACCAAATTAACCATGCCTTCTTCTTTTTCATTCTTCTAGTGATGTGTAAGGCATGAATCAGAAAATTATGACTCATTGAGTGGTAGCCATACTCACCCAAGAGAAACCAGCACAACCATGCCTCTTGCTGGCCTATATCATAGATCTACAAGTGGTTTGGAAACCCCTTGATCCATACTATCAACCATTCATCCCAATGTGGATGGTGGATCTCATTCTGCAAATACTTGGTATCCTCCCATTGTAGGACACCAACCTCCTCAAATTGATGAAGAAATTTGCACTCCATGAAATGTTGAAGTGCACCTCCAATGATATCTCTTAATGGGACCTTCTTCTCATCCATGGCCTTCCAAAACCAAAGAGGTTTTGGATCTGTTGTAGGTAGAAGTCTCTCCTTGAGCTATGAGATGCTCATTGAGAAATTGTCAACAAGAAAGGACAAAATATTTCTCATCTCAAGATGTATACCATTCATCATCTTAACCTCCATTGCTTCATTAGTGAAGCTACCTTTAGAATTCTCCAAGAATAATGAGGCCTCTTCATTATCACTGCTACTAAGTGACAACGTTGTAGATCTGCAAGGTAATTCATATATTTTCTCAAAGCAAGATACAATACTAGTCTCATAACCAGCCATTATACATAGGATGATGCTCATCCCTTCTTCTGAAACTCTACACTTCAAATCAAAAATTTGAATGTAGTACATCGTTGAAAAACTGGGATAGCTTTTCATCTCCTCCTTGATCATATCAAAGGTCCTCTGCATTGTGATATGTTGCTTCTTTGAATCAACATTTTATTCTAACCCTTGGTTATGCATTGGCCCTGATGGAATGTTGCCATAAGTTTCAATAAGATCTACAGAAGCAATAGGTGATGAATATGTATACATACCTTGGATCAAATGATGTGTGGGAACCTCTTGACAGAATACAAGAGTTCCTCTAACTGGGACAATGGTGTCTCCAACTGTTGGCAAGAGAGATGGATGCTCTTTTACTAATGTACCAACACTAGAATCTTCCCCCTCTTCCTCATGCACCTCCTGAATCATGCATGGGACTTTATGTGTCAAGATCTCAAGATTATCTTGCAAGGTTGCAAGTGTCTCTTCTCTAGATGCAAGTACTTCTGCAGCTGGTGGTGAATGTAGTGACTTCTTGTCCAGAGTTAAAAGAATGACATCCTCCTTTTTTTACTTAGGAAATGTCTCTTTGTGGCCGATCTCTGTCTTCTTCACATCAAAATTCTTCCTCAACTTGTGAAAGAAATCTGAATATTTAGTCACCTTTGCATGCTCCATGTGACTAAAACACCAATCATTGGATTCACCTAAAATATGAAGTGCTGCAATTTGGATAGCCTCTTTTTCAGCCACAGGATGGAGCATGAAAAATTTATCTAACTCTTTCCTCCAAGCCTTAATAGTTCTTAAGGAAGATCCTTCAAATGTAGGCAAATAGAATCTATTGTGCCTCTTCCTTCTATTGCTGCTATGGGATCTTCTTTCTTCTTTGAGTTCAAATAATTCTTGGAGAGTTAGAATTTCTTTGAAAGCTCTAGACTGTTCCTTGTACTCTTCAAGATACAAACTGAGAGTCTCCTGAGTCTTAGGTTCTCTTCTTTATTCATTTCTATAACTCTCACCTTCTCCAAATAAAGGGCACATACTAGATCTATGAGGAGATCTATGATTCTCCAGTTTTCTTTTCTGCTGACGGAAATGCTTGGGCCTTCCTCATCAAATCTTCTTCTTGGATCCTTCCTTTGCCTTTCTCTCTTCGTTTGATAAACCTCCTTGCAAAGATCCTGCTTGGATCTAAAGTGAGGCATGGAAAAAATATCCTCCTTCATGATAGATCTCATCTATCTTCTTCTTCTTATGATGCAAAAGATGAAGTGTCCACAAGCTGAGCCAACGATCATGCTCGGATACCATAGTAATATCCCAAAAGGGAGAATGTAGTAATAGTTAAACACAATATAAGAGCTACAACTAAGTAAACAATAAATCTCAAGAAAAAATCAAAATTTACAGAGAAGCTGAGCCATTTTATTATGTGGAGATGAATTAGTTACACAATGTATATAAAATGAGTAGATCTAGCCCAAGATAAGGCCTAGAATCACCCTACAATGGTGCCGCAACTAGCGCTGCATAACTGGTGAGATTACAGAAGCAATACTGCACTGTCCCTGCTACTGCTGATATACATATAAATGTTGCAAAGGAAATGCATATCAAGGGAGCTCAAGATCTCTGATGATGCCAAGATTCAAGATTTGGCCAATGTGATGGGTTCCCAAGGTAACCTAGAAAGGATTTTCCAGATCTACAACTTTGGAAAATCACCCTCCTAGGGCTTGATCCTTTATCTGCTGGGATTATAGATCTGAAGCTAGATATGGCAAATAGATGGCTGAAATATGTCACAAGATGATATCTAAGCTTGAAGGGCTAATCCCTTCTCCAGATCTACAAGCTAGAAGCTCTAGATCTAGGTTCTCAATCCTCCAATGATGATTACATCTTCTACAACACAAATGCTCATAAAAACTGTATAGTAAGGGAAAGAGAGGCTTTATGCCTGCTGAAATACGCTGCAATAAACTCCATGCTTATGGAAATAATACTGGCAAGGTGAGGGGATGATCTCTCATAGGATTACTAGCTGAAATGCTAGCAACTTCCTTCCTCCTTTGGATCTGCAATAATGCACAGCGTAATTCCTGAAGGGATTACTGCTGCTAGGAGGTCAATAAATTTTGGCCTAATTCCAGATTTGAAATGAAGCCCTAGGAATTTTGATCTTCAAGCCCAAGGTGATAGGAATAATACTTCACCGGTTCTCTAGTTGAAATACTGAAGACAACCTCCACCTCCCAACTGATCTTCAGAAATCTGCAATTTCCGAATATGAATTTTTTGCAGAAAGTAGGAAAAGATATTTGGCACCAATTCCTAATGTAGAATGAATTACAATACTCTTTCCGGAGCTACTCAAAGAAAGTGGTGGGATTCCCAACCAGTAGCACCCTGTGCTAAACAACACTTGCAATCTTTGCTAAACAACCCAAGAAAGAAATGGAATGTCACATGAAAATTCTATATCTAAATAGACCTCAAAATAAATAATAAATAGTGTGCCTTCATTGTTGTCTTCATCTCATTTATATAGTTTTTGAGCCTTCCCATGCCTTGGCCCTCATCTAAATTGCATTGTGCATGTGGACAAGATCCTCCATGTTTGACTGTGTTGTTGCTCCAAGTAATCCATAATGTCTAGGTGCAATGTACACCCTCTCCATCATGTGTGCATTAAATGCACAAATTCCTCCATCATCTCATCACGAATGCTCCATCATCTTCTGTTTTATCTCTTCCAAGATCTTAGTTGACTGTGTCAACCTCCATGATCTATCTCATTAATGAGACATGATCTCCAATTCCATTCGCATTAGTAGCATCTCCACTACCTCATTATGTAGATATAGGCTTAATTAATCCACATTCACACATAAAAAGTGGATATTTACTAATCTTGAGGATTATGGGCCCCTCCACCCTTTTATTTACTTAATTCATTAAGAAAATTAAGAACTCTAATATTCCAAATATCAGGTGAAAATTTGGGAATATTACATATTTGTCTATGGTTTATTATTGAATCTATAGTCACACATATGAATGTGATATATTTTTCACAATTCTTCTAATAAAAATACTTTGTTAGAAGAATCATCTTACATAATTTTCATCTCTTTCAACTGTTAAATGATCTATATTACTCATAGTTGAAGGATATCTCTTTAGATCGCATAAAGGAAGAAACTACCTGAGCATATAGTAGAATAAATAGTTTAGATAGATGCATATGATAGATTAAAATCATTCTCCATTTGCATGTTGTATAATCAAAACACCCTGAAAATCATCCTTATTGGGAAACTGGTCCCATTATCCCCAGTCGGAGCCACTACACCAAATGGAAAAGGAGCTGCTTTAAGGTCCGAACCAGGTGGTTTTCCCCCATGTTTTGGTAGTATAATTCTAAGGCCTCAACAAGATACCAGAGGAACATCATCATCCTCTTCCTCCCTACATTCTCGATTGTCAACATAAGTACCCATTGTTGTTATTCCTTCCAATAAAGACATATTATCTTGCACATGTACACTTTCCACGGGGGCATCTAGTGAAGGTTCTTCAGGAGAAACACATTCTTTCCTACGTGAGTCTGAATATTCAATGACCTCAACATCAAATGGAGTAGCAAGGTTCAAATTATTCTTACTTGAATAATTATTCTTTAATATCCCTCATGTCATCCTCCAGGAGGGTTTTGGCACCATGACCTCAACTTATACAATCTTATTTTCTTTTTGAACTTTATTCCCCTTCTTCTTCACTTATTGATGTTGAGTAATCTTGGATTATTTTTCATTCTTACCCTCTTGTTGTAACTTTCCTTTCTAACACTGGGTACCCTTAAAATTAGTATTTTCTTGCGTTTCTTTCCTGTTGTATTTTTGAACTAAGAACCTTCATACTACCCCCACTTGGATATGCTTTTAAAAATTTCTTCCAAGCAAGCCCTCCCATTTTTAACTATTCACTCACCAATATCTTAATCAATCCATAATGACACAATTTATAGCCTATTTTGTCCTTCAGGGACTTCTACACGCTCCTTGACCGTTTTATCCAAAAATTTTAACTGAAAGTAGGGGAAGTTAATCAACTTACTATATTCGAAATGCATGAGGAGTAGAATGTGGTATAGGTTGGTCTAAGAGTATCTCCCATCATAAATGGGGAACTTGTGCAAAATGTACAACCGATTCCATCACTTCCCAACCATATCTCTCCTCTACACCCCTTTCTTCCAATCAACTACACAAACGTCCTTCTCTAGGAACCTACACCATGCTCCTTTCACCACTTCACCCTTCTTGAACCATTTCTCACCAGTGATAGGTAGCTCAATGGCTTGAAAAATGAACGGCTTCGTGACCTCAAACTTCAAAGAATCGACAATAGTTGTCATCCCATTGAAATTTAATTCAAACAGCCGAGTAATGGTAAAATCATATCCATTAAACTTGTATAGGAATGGAATTAAGTCAACTTCCTGCAATAGAGGCAAGATCGTTTCATATTCTAGTGTTCCTTCCATTTATTTAATAGAGCAAGTCTCAATCCACATTGGTCCGATAGTGTTACTTAACCTCACTGCAACCTATAACACCCCAGGATCTTTCAATGATCACAGTCACCTGTATGCATGATGCCAAAATGGAAAGTGTAGGAATGGTTCTTTTAAACATGGTTAGACGATTCTTGAACCACAATGATTTAGAATAATTGTTGGTTCATGTACCAATTTCTGTGATGACATCATGGTAATTAAACTTTCACATTACCCAACAATGACCATCATCCTTGAGGTACAAAATCTATTTTTTGATCTAGTAAAAATTTTAAAAATGGGTAAGGTAATGATTATCAGGAGTGGTGATTAGGCCAATTAAAATTTTGAGGCGTTAAATGGTAATGTGTGGTTAGGTCAAACTTGGCAGGAGGAAAAAAAATAGTCATCGTCATTAATTCAAATTAAATGACAAGGGATTTAAATAAATCGATCTCCACACATGGATTTAGTCCTTATAATAAAATTCTATGGGGATTTTTTTGCTAATTGTGATAAAAGCCACCTAGGTTTAATGATAACCCTACACTTTTTTCGCTCCCTGTGATTTACAAGAATGGCAAGAATAAACATTACAGGTGGGCACATCAGAAACACTTTGGAATCCTAAGACCTAGCCTTCCTGGATTCACAGAGGGATCTCTCTATTAAGTGTTTTCAAAGGATATATCTTTATGCTTTGTTTATGATATTAGGCTAGTTATGAAGCTCTTAGGAACTTGTTTGTTGTTTGGATGGGATGGCTATCATGAACTGAAGAGGTCAGTTTAAGGGTGAAGGTGAGAGTAAATTGAAGAGTGTTTCGGCTGAAAGGATACGTCATGAAACAGTATTAACCCTTTGGGATATGGAGTCACAAAAGGATCTAATTGTACAACAATTCTTTAAGGGTTTCCATAGGGCAAGTCATCTATATCAAAGGATCTTTTAGATTGAATTGTGATATGAAACATTAAAATGTTGTGAAATAAGCAAAGTAAATAATCAACTAAGAATTAATTAACTCCACTAAACAAGAAAAGCCTTTCAAAGTAACTGTTTGAAGCAAGCCAAAGGACAGGGAAAACCATAAACTTCTTTGGACAGACTTTTATTAAAGCACACTTTTCAGAAAACAATCCAGTAATCTTAAGACTACTTTCAGAAAGTAGAAGACATATAAGAGAACAAGGAAAATAGCCTAAGATCAGACATAAACTATGAATATAACCTGCTTTTGGCATACTCTCAATGGATATTTCAAAGCAACTATTAAAGACTAGCCAGAGGACAAGGAAAAACATAGACTTCCCTAGGTTAAATATACTTATCAAACTTTGAAAAGATCATTCAAAAATAATATCGCAAGTGGTAATCAGAAAGACATGGGCTCACCAACATGTCTTCACTGGTTATACTCTATTGAATCATTTCAAAAAGCTAGATAAATCTAGAGGGAAATTAGGAATCCTCTAAACATACTTTAGCAGAATAAAATATAAAGATAAAGCTTTCAGATAGAAATAGGGTACTTTGATAGTAAATCCTAATCTAAATTTTCCATTCTTTATCAAAGAAAATGGACAGCATGTAAAACATAAGAAAGGAAAAATACAGAGAGGAAAAACATCACCATTAACATAGAAAAAGATCCCATGAATCAACTTGTATCATTCATGTTCAAACCAGTTACATACTTCAAGTCCAGCATGTCTTTACAGATTAAAACTTCTCTTCTCAGCCTAGTATTCTTCAACTACTCAACAGTTCTTCAGTAACTTCAGCAACTATCTTACACTCAAATAATAATCCAACCAACAACTACAATCAGCTCCTCATATGATATTTATAGATGAAATGAGGAGGTGGGGTGAAGAATGGGCCCTTAAATGTTTCATAAATGACAGAGTAAATTTTTTTTGGCCTTTGAGACCATGCAAGGCCCATGGAAAAAATGTATTTAAGTCTAACTTTGCATAATTAATATTACATTAACTCTTTGAACTACTTAGTTGATTTTGTTGACTTTTAGGCTTATGTGGTAGGCTGGCAAAAACTTTTGAGCTGTCTATACAAAATATCTCTATTTTTTTAATAACTTTGTGTATATTTTGAGGCAAGCTAGGCGTGTAGGTGCCATTTTTAGTCTTTTGGAGAAGTAATTGCTTTAGTGATTTGTCATTCAAAGAAATCTTTCTTACTGATCTATCTGATTATTTCTTTAACTCCTGATTAGGCCTTTGATATTTCTTTTTGGCCTTCTTTATCATCTCACTATCTGTGTCCTTTCTGCTGACTGTTTTAACTTTTATTTAATTTGTCTTTAAGCCTTTGTCTTTTATTCTTAATCACTGATCTTCCTTTGTCTTTTGTTTTTGTATACAGGTGGCTTGGCTTCTGCGCTGGAGGGTTTTGGTGGTCAACCAATGTCCATGAAACATATATCAAACCTTGGAACTTGAACCCTGGGTCCCCTTTTGCATTTATCTAGCCGTTGGGATCGTCATCCTGGGCTTTTCCACTACGTCTTTGGCTGTGGGATGTCATGCATAGTTGGCCGCCATTAAACCTGAAAAATGAAACATAAAACCATTATAAAAACCTATGTTTGTGGATTTTACTACTAACAGAGGCTCGGGGAGGGGTTATGGAGCGATGCAGAGGAAGGGGATTATGCAAAGGAGGGTTTCCATGGTGAAATCATGAAGAAACGGAAATAGATTCAAATATCAACGCGAAAATGAGGAAAGTGATTTTGGGTGGAAACCGAAGTGGTATTCACACAAGGATTAGGTGGTAAGTGGTATTGGACATTTTGGACACGATACCACACAGATGGTGATGCGTGTCCAACCCAAAACCACCTTTTTCGCATTGAAAATGTGCATTAAAATATTTTGGTGAAATGGGCACGAAATTATTTCTGGGCCATCAGAACTGAGAGATCCAGATCTATGGTGGGAAATGAGCATGATCAGCAGATTTTATTGGTCAAATGAGTCGGTGGGCCCTGCGGGTGACATCAGTAAATTTCTCAGGAGGTGGGAAGGTTTATCGGGCGGGGTTGAAACATCGGGGGAGTATGTTGATGGTTAGGACGTGATCACCGTCGGATCGTCATGATCGATGGCTAAGATCAATCGAGGGATGAAAGGGTAAAGAGGATCGGACAAATGGGAGAAAATAAGGGGCACCTGATCACTGTTGGATTAGGAGGGTCAACGGCTATGATTTGATCGGGGGAGAAATATAATCGTGGAGGAAATATATAAGAAAAGCGGCCAAAGGTGAGGCGAAGGAGGTAGTCCTGTGGGGAAAGGGAGGACCGAAAGCTAGGGTAAAAAAGGGCTAGGGGCTTAGCGCCTGGTTATGAGCATTGGGTTATATGATGAATGGGGCTAAGAGATTATGGCGAAAGGGGCTTAAGGCCTTATGTGTCAAATGATTGGAAAAAAGGCTAAAATGTGGGTTTATAAACCTTTTTAGAAGTTCCGATAGGGTAAAAAGAGGGTTTTAAACCATATAAAGGAGTTTATAATGGTTAAAAGAGGGGTTTCTTGAGAGAAATAAGGATAAATGAAGGGAAGGAAATGGGATTTTCAGAGAAATGAGTGACTGTTAGGATGAGTGAATAATGGGTGAAATGAAGGAGAGAGTTGTGAGATGATGAAAAATAGCTCAAAAAAGTTCCTTTTGTATCAGCAGGATAATGTTGGAGGCTTTCAGTGAGTTTTATCAGTGAAATGATTATTTTGAAGATATTGAACACATTGAGGTTTCAAGAACTCACAGATTTTTCACATAAATTTGTTTCTTGAAAACTAAGGAACCTATTTTTAGCGATCATGAGGTATAACAGAATTTATAGATGGCTAACAGTGGCTCCACTTGGGGAGGGAAACTCCTTGGAGGTGTCAAGAACCTCAGAGAATAAATCTCTGGAAAGTAGACCAGTGCCTTGTGTTTTACTGCATTTGACATTCCTCTTTTCCTTTGATGATCATGCTGCTTAAAAAGATGATCTATAGAATCACAACAAGATGATTTTTCTCCAAACTTCTACCTACACATCCTACTTTTCCTAAAAAAAATTCTTCAGTGGGTGCATTTGTACTTGCAAACCCTTTTAACATCAATTTTCCTTTTATTTGAAAGAAGGAAACTATCTAATTCTACCCTTGTATCTCCCATGAGTTCAGATTAAACAATTGAACTCAGTAATTCTCTACCTATTCTGACTATCTGTCAAGATTGAGTTGTTTGATAGATTTTTATTCTCTATTTCTAAAATAGGAAATTCAAAACATAGACAAAATCAGGATTAAATAGTCTGGTTTGCTATGGGGCTATGGCATTTTGTACAAGCTACACATATACTTTATTTGAGAAATTTAAAACAAAATTTGTGAAGGCTTAAGATCTAAAATTTTCTAAGCATCCTTCTTTCTTTCATTGTTCAGATTTTGAGATTTTTAGAACCATCTCTTTTCTATCCTAATCTATTCTACTGATAAGCCAAGATTACATTGTTTGGAAGATATTTTTCACTAACCTATCAACAAAAAATTCAAATTTACTTAGTCATGATTAGGCTGTATGACTAAATAACAGTTTCTTTTCAAGCAGTGGCATTTGGGCTTGCACACTTTCAAATTTTTCTTCTTTTTTGGTATGGGGCTATACCTTTTCTTTTCATCTTCCCTCTTTTCCCCTTTCTCTTGTTTTTTGTATTTTATCTTTTTCTTTCAAGACAATTAAAACTAACTAGATGCTCCAAGGCTGAGCTTATTTTCATTCCTATCTAACATAATCTAACTTGGAAATTACATATTTAGCTATTAAATTCTTTTTTCCAATAAATCCAATCAATCAGATGATTCCATGATTGGTCTTTGCTTATCTCCTTGAGCATATTGGATAAACCAAAGGGCCACTCCCATATCACTTGTTTCTTAGCAACAGTGCTAAAAAAATTTCTTGCACTTGGAAATAAACTAATCCTAACAACCTTTACTCCCTCTTCAAATGTCTTCAAGAAATCAGCAAAGGGATTTTGAAATAATACCTGGTTATGGGTATTTATAAGATAGGTTTCAACCAGGATTACTTTTTCCTCCACTGGATCAAGATTAAGATTCTTTTGAGAAAGAAAATCTTCCTCGTCTTCATTATTATCTGAACTGGAGGACTCATCATATATTACAGTGTTGTCCTCTTGCAGTCCTAGTGTGTTTTGATTTAGTGGACTGAACTCTGTGAAGAGGTCACCATGTTCTTTAGCAAGGGTATTTTTAATTACTTCCACCTTTTCAGGGTAGGGCTCCCTATCTTCAACTTTCTCAAGAAGTTCCTCATTCTTTTCAACCTCAACATCACAACTGACAAATTGTGGATTCCCAATTATGTGAAAGCTATTTCTGATGGGCTTTATTGGTTGATTATTGCTTTCAAGCTGACGATAGTGAAATTCATGACACCATCAACTGTTGGTGGCCCTGCATGATTAGTTTCCATTTGGAGCTCATCATCATCATCAGATTGATCAAAATTTGGAAAATCATTAGTGTAAACAATCTCACCAATCAAACATATCAGATTATCAGTTTGTCTTTCTTTAACTTGATTTACAAGGCCATTTTCTGATTGTTGGAAACAAATTTTAGTAGGTGAATGAGCAAGAGTCTTTTGTTCACATGAAGTTTTAGAGGTTGGCTGTTTGTTTAATATTTGGTTCATTTCCTCTTCAGTTAGAAGAGGAGGCATTTTTCTCTTTCTTTGGACAAAATTACAACAATTCTCTTTTTCTTTTGAAGGCTGATCTTGAGGCTGGATTTTTTCTTGAGCCACACCTAGAAGAGATGGTGGATCATTACTTGTGCTTGTAGGGGGATCTTGAGGATTTTTCTCTATGTCCTGATCTTTTTCACTCTCAAACAACTATTCTTGATGCTTGTGATAGTCAATTTGAAAATGAGATTCATGAGTTGTTTTTAATAGATTGTCAGGATGCCATTCTTATTTTATAATCTGAAATGAGTTATAACATAAAGGTAGAGACTCTAGTTGTGTTGTCTCTTCTCCTATTTCAGATTTTGTGAGTTCAAGATGGCTGATGGTTTCCTCAGGGCACTGCTCCTTGTTTCTGTTTGCAACTTTCTCATAAATTTCTCTTAATAGTAAAACACAAGGTATAGGTAGGCAACCAATACCTTATTCATTGTTCTCTTTGTAATCTTGCTCATCATGCATATCTTGTTTGTTGCTTTTATCTTGTATTGGTTGAGTTTTTTTTTTACCAGGAAAAGGTATAGGTTGTTCTAGATAATTAGCATCATTCTCAACCCTGTACCTTTCCTGTCTCCTATCAATTATATACATAATTTTACTAATTATATCCAATAATGTGTCTATTTTTGCTTCTCTGTCTATACTTGGATCCATGTTTTTAAAACAAAAAGGAGGTCACTTTATTCTTCCAACCAGTTTAGAGTCTTCTACCAGTGGAGTCATTAGGTCTTCTGGGAGTTGTGGAGTCGCCAGGTGGAGGATTCTTACTTGTTTTCTAGGACTGGTTGTTGTCCACCATCAATAATTAGGAACCATTCTTGGCACACACTTGATTCATCTTTAATTTTGAGGTTTTCTAAGTTGTGAAGTTACATATTACTCAGTATTCCCCATCATGGTTGCCACTATTTTGGCTCCCTGTGATTTACAAGAATGGAAAGAATAAATGCTGCAAGGGGCCACATCAAAACCACTTTGGAATCCTAGGACCTAGCCTTCCTGGATTCACAGAGGGATCTCTCTATTAAGTGTTTTCAAAGGATATATCTTTATGCTTTATTTATGATATTAGGCTAGTTATGAAGCTCTTAGGAACTTTTTTGTTTGTTTGTTTGTTTGGGATGGATATCATGAACTGAAGAGGTCATTTGAAGGGTGAAGGTGAGAGTAAATTGAAGAGAGTTTCAGCTAAAAAGATAGGTCATGAAACAGTATTAATCCATTGGGCTATGGATTCACAAAAGGATTTAATTGTACAACAATTCTTCAAGGGTTTCCATAGGGAAAGTCATCTATACCAAAGGATCTTTTAGATTGAATTGTGATATGAAACATTTAAATGTTGTGAAATAAGGAAAGCTAATAATCAATTAAGAATCCATTAACTCCACTAAACAAGAGAAGCCTTTCAAAGTAATTGTTTGAAGCAAGCCAAAGGACAGGGAAAACCATAGACTTATTTGGACAAACTTTTATTAAAGCAAACTTTTCAAACAAAAATCCAGTAATCCTAAGACTACTTTCAGAAAGTAGAAAACATATAAGAGAACAAGGAAAATAGCCTAAGATTAGAAAAAAACTATGAATCTAGCCTGATTTTGGCATACTCTCAAGGGATATTTCAAAGCAACTGTTAAAGACTAGCCAGAGCACAGGGTAAACCATAGAATTCCCTAGGTTAGCTCTACTTAGAAAACTTTGAAAATATCATTCAAAAACAATATCTGAAGTTGTACTCAGAAAGACATGGTCTCACCAACATTTCTTCACTGGTTATACTCTATTGAATCATTTCTAAAAAAAACAAGCTACATAAACCTATAGGGAAATTAAGAATCCTCTAAACATATCTTAGCAGAAGAAAACATAAAGATAAAGCTTTCAGACAGAAATAGGGTACTTTGATTGTAAATCCTAATCTAAATTTTCCATTCTTTATCATAGAAAATGGACAACATGTAAAACATAAGAAAGGACAAATACAGAGAGGAAAAACATCACCATTAACATAGACCAGGATCCCATGAATCAACTTGTATTATTGATGTTGAAAATAGTTACATACCTCAAGTCTATTATTTCTTTAAAGCTCAAAATTTCTCTTGGTCATCCTAGTATTCTTCAACTACTCAGTAGTTCTTCAGTAACTTCAACAACTATCTTACACTCAAATAATAATCCAACCAACAACTACAATCAGCTCCTCATATGATATTTGTAGATGAAATGAGGAGGTGGGGTGAAGAATAGGTCCTTAAATGTTTCATAAATGATAGAGTAAATGTTTTTTGACCTTTGAGACCATGCAAGGCCCAAGGAAAAAATGTATTTAAGTCTAACTATGCATAATGAATATTACATTAACTCTTTGAACTACTTAGTTGCTTTTGTTGACTTGCAGGCTTATGTGGTAGGCTGGTAATAACTTCTGAGTTGTCTATAAAAAATATCTCTGTTTTGTAATAACTTTGTGTATCTTTTGAGGCAAGCTAGGCCTGTAGGTGGCATTTTTAGTCTTTTGGAGAAGTAATTGCTTCATTGATTTGTCATTCAAAGCAATATGTCTTACTGATTTGTCTGATTATTGCTTTAACTCTTGATTAGGCCTCTGATATTGAATTTTTTCCTTCTTAACCATCTCACTGTCTGTGTCCTTTCTGCTGACTATTTTAACTTTTATTTAATCTGTCTTTAAGCCTTTGTCTTTTATCCTTAATCACTGATCTTCCTTTGTCTTTTGTTTTTCTGTATAGGTGGCTTGGCTTCCACACTGGAGAGTTTTGGTGGTCAACCAATGTCCATGAAACAATGATCAAACCTTGGAACTCGAACCATGGGTCCCCTTTTGCATTTATCTAGCCGTTGGGATCGTCATCCTGGGCTTTGCCATTGTGTCTTTGGCTGTCAGACTGCCTGCATAGTTGGTCACCATTAAACCTGCAATTTGAAACATAAAACCATTATAAAAACCTACTTTTGTGGATTTGACCGCTAACAGAGGCTCGGGGAGGGGTTATGGAGCGATTCAGAGGAAGGGGATTGTGCAGAGGAGGGTTTCCATGACAGAATCATGAAGAAATGGAAATAAATTTAAATATCGGCGTGAAAATGAGGAAAGCGGTTTTGGGTGGAAACTTGGGTGGTATTCATGCAAGGATTAGGTGATAAGTGGTATTGGCCATTTTGGACGCGATACCACACAGATGGTGATGTGTGTCCAACCCAAAACCACCTTTTTCACATTGAAAATGCGCGTTAAATGTTTTTGGTGAAATGGGCGTGAAATTAGTTATGGGATGTCAGATCTGGGAGATCTAGATCTACGATGGGAAATGAGCATGATCGGCAGAGTTGATTGGTCAAATGAGTCGGTGGGCCCAGCAGGTGACATCAACAAATTTGTCGGGAGGCGGAAAGGTTTATCGGGCGGGGTTGAAACGTCGAGGGAGTATGTTGATGGTTAGGACACGATCACCATTCGATCAACATGATCGACAGCTAAGATCAATCAAGGGATGAAAGGGTAAAGAGGATCGGAGAAATGGGAGAAAAGAAGGGGCACCCGATCACTGTTGGATTCGGAGGATTAATGGCTATGATTTGATTAAGGGTGAAATATAATCGCGGAGGAAATGTATAAGAAAAGGGGCCAAAGGTGAGGTGAGGGAGGTAGTCCTGTGGGGAAAGGGAGGACTGGGAGCTAGGGTAAAAATGGGCTAGGGGCTTAGAGCCTGGTTATGGGTGTTGGGTTATATGATGAATGGGGCTAAGATATTAAGGACAAAGGGGCTTAAGGCCTTATGTGTCAAATGAGTGGAAAAGACGAGAAAATGTGGGTTTTTAAACCTTTTTAGAAGTTCCAATAGGGTAAAAATAGGGTTTTAAACCATATAAAGAAGTTTATAATGGTTAAAAGAGGGGTTGTTTGAGGTAAATAAGGATAAATGAAGGGAAGGAAAGGGGATTTTTAGAGAAATTAATGACTGTTAGGATGAGTGAATAATGGGTGAAATGAAGGAGAGAGTTGTGAGATGATGAAAAATATATTAAAATAGTTCCTTTTGTATCAGAAGGATAATCTTGGAGGCTTTCAGTGAAGTTTATCAGTGAAATGATTCTTTTGAAAATATTGAACATAGTGAGGTTTCAAGAACTCATAGTTTTTTCACAAAAAATTGTTTCTTGAAAACTAAGGGACCTATTTTTAGGCATCATCAGGTATAATAGAATATATAGATGGCTAACACACTTAACCATTTTTTCCCTATTATACATAACAAGAATAGTCACTTTATACAGAAAAATAAATATGGTTACTCAACTCTGGACAAAGCCATTATATATGGCTATTATACTTTGACACAAAAACTCAAAATCAAATTACAACAAATTCTTGCATTGACAAATAGAGGGAAAAATCGAAAATAACCAGTTCCTTCTCTGTAACAGGAAAATAATGTTCTTGCATTTTGTAAGATTCCTACACCATAAAAAAAGAGTTCCTAGACTATTTTTAGTGCAATTCCTAACATGATGTGACCAAGTTCCCTGCATTCATAATAGGAGAATTCCTGCACTAAGCAGAAACAACCCTTGTACCAAAAAGAAGGGGTTCTTGTACTCAAACACCAATCTAATTACCTCTAAAAAATTAGGCTCTATTGTATGTAGAAAATTTTAGAGATAAATGAGCTTTTTATCACGAAATTTAGGTGCCATAGTGCTTCCAATCTTAGACAAGCCTTCAAAAATTATCAACACTTGGAAAAAATATGAGGGAAAAAAAGAAGCGGGACAAGGTTATCATAAGAAAGGGAAGGAAAATATCAAGGGACACTTAGAACAAGGTGGATAGATCCATAGAGGGATATAGGAAAAGGGACAAGGGAAATTAAATTTAGGGGTAAGAGGGACAAATAGAAGTTGGGACAGGAAATTTTATAGAAGAATAGGAGGGTTATTCGATCTAAGGAATAGAGATGAAATCAGAGGGAAATTTCAGAAAGGGGAAAAGAAGAAAGCCATAGTATTCACATTAGATAGAAAATTTCTATCAAATAGTGTTGTAACGTGTGTGGATCAATTAACTCCAGTGGAATTTCGTGTCAGTTGCATAAAATTTCACAATGTTGCTTTCTCTAAACATTGATAAGTGCTTAGTTTCTACTGGCTTTTTCGTTGCCACAAAAAATCTTGTAGAAAACTGCTTCTTGTCAAAACAAGTTACCATGATTTCTAATTAAAGTGACTTTCTATTTTATTAGAGAGGAAACTTCTTGCTAGTAAACTGGTTTTCAAGTAGATCCTCACATAATTGCACCAACAAGTTGGTTTTCACAGTAATGTGTTCCTTTTTTTTGTATTTTTTCTCTTTTTTTTTATATGAGGAAAAGAGAAATTCAAAAAGTATTTACAGTAAGTTGGTGCTCATTCCTCCCTAGCATTCTGAAAGTTGACTGTTGTTGTACCTGTTTTATGAAATCTTCCTTAGAGGTGCCCTGGAGATAAATTTTAAGCATATGTCCATTCACCAATAAAACAAATCCTTGTCCATCAATGCTTTAAATTTCTGCAGCTCCATTCTCGAAAACTTTAACCACTTCTTATGGCCTCAACCAGCGTGTTCAAAGATTCCCCTTAAATTTTTTAAACTTTGAATCATAGAGGAGTACCGAATTACCTGGATGGAACTTCTTTTTCTTGTTCAACTTGTCATTTCATTTACTATGTTGTTACTGCATCAAGATAGTTTTTTGGAAAACATCCCTTGCTATTTCATCAAGTTCATTGAACTGAAAATGGAATTTTTGTTGTGCTTCCAAGAGATCCAAACACAATTGGACTACAGTTCTAATGGTTTTAATCTATAATTTGATTGGAAACAAAAACTTCTTCTCGTACACCAACTCATAAGGTGTATGACCTATGTTGTTCCTCCAAGTAGTTTTGTAAGCCCATAATGTTTCTAGTAATATATTTGCCCAATATTTTTTTATGGATATTCATTGTTTTTGTAAGAATGGAATCGATCACCTTGTTTGTATATTCTACCTTGCCATTTGCCTGTAGGTGATACAGTGTATATTTCCTGTGTCAAATCCTGTATTGATCTATAATTCCTTTTACCAAATTAGAGACAAACTGAGGTCCATTTTCAAGTAACAATTTCTCTTGGAACACCAAATCGAGTAAAAATTTCACTAAATAAAAAATCAACAACAACTCTTTCAGTGGCATAAGGAACAACTCTAGCTTCTACCCATTTTGTTACAAAATTTGTGCAAACCAAGATATGTTTTTTTTTAAGGATGTTGGGGCTATGGGTCCCACATGGTTCAGTGGCCCATTTTTCAAATGGTTCCAACATTAATTGAGGGCATAAATGTATATCATCGGCTTGACAAAGTTGGCCCATTCGTTGACAACTAACACAATGCTTAACATATTGTTTGGAATCCTCAAACAAGGAAGGCAAAAATTAGTTAGCAGGGATAATTTTATATGTTGTCCTTTTTTCAGAAAAAATGGCCCCCACAAGTCTCATCATGGGAAGTTCTCAAAATATTAAACACTTCCTCTTCTCTCACACATCTACGGATAATAAGGTCAGGACATACGATATAGAAGAGGTCTCCCCGTATACAGGAATATGAAGCACTTTTTTGAATGATCTTCCGCCTCTCTCGAGCGGATAGGTATGGTGGTGTTTTTCCAGTGACAATATAATTAGCTATGTCAGCAAACAACATATATTTTGTTGAAAAATCAAAGAAATGTTCTTCAGGAAATGAGTCATTTACAAGAACTACTTGACCAAGATTATCCAATCTAGAAAGGTAATTATCTACTACATTTGATTTTCCTAGCCTATGAATTATAGTAACATTGAATTCCTATAGTAAAAAAAATCACCTAGTTATCCTACTTCTATTTAAAGGTTTATTCATTAAATATTTTATGGAAAAGTGATATGTATGTATAAATACTTCATAACCTATAATATTGTGTTTGAATTTATTAATAGAAAAAACCACAGCTAGAAACTCTTTCTCAGTTACTATACATTTAAGTAAAAGAGATGACAAGTTCTTACTAAAAAATTAAATAACAAAGGATTATTGATTTTATTCCCATCCTAAAGTTGAACCAATGGTAGTGTCTGAGGCGCCTTAGGAAATATGGAATGGAAGTGACCAATTAGGTCCCCTCAAGGCTGGTGCATGTACTATTTTTTCCTTGAAATTCTCAAAAGATCTTTGCCAATCTTCAGTCCAAGAGACATCACTATCCTTAGCTAATAATAGAAAAAGAGGGGAAGTTGTCCTAGAAGAATTATCAATGAATCTTCGCTAATAACGTGCATTTCCAAGGAATCCACTCACTTCCCTTTGATTTTTTGTTGCAGGAAGGTGTATAATAACTTCTATTTTAGTCGGATTTACTGGGATACACTTGTCAAAAATAAGATGGCCAAGGACCACCCCTACTTTGCACATGAATATATATTTTTTATCACTCAAAGCAAGGTAGCCTCCTCACACCTAATGAGAAATTTATTTAATTTTGAACGCCTTCCTGAAAATAATTACCAAATACTAAAAAATCATCCATGTACACTTCTACACACTCGAGGTAAAAAAAAATAGCCAATACTGTCATTTGAAAATTGTCAGGATCATTACAAAGTCCAAAAGGAAGAACTTTATAAGTGAATGTCCCCCATGGACAAGTATAGTTAGTCTTGTCATGATCCTCAGGTGAGATTTGTATTTGGTTATATCTGCTGAAGCCATATAAAAATGAAAAGTACTTTTTACCTACAAGGGTATCTAATACCTGATCTATTATATTCCTAAATTAGCTTGCAGCTAATTGGAATATTAAAGTTTTGCTTTGTCACTTAGATAGGTGAATAAGTGGGTAGGGAGACCCATAAATCTCGTTATTAAGAATAAATCCACTTCTCATGTGAAAGTGGATCATATTTTCATCTTAATAAAGAACCCTAAGGTGTGAACAGGGGCTGGAGCACTTTGACTGGGTTAACTTTGACCAAGTCAACAACATTGTCATGGAGGAATGGACACTAAGGGAGGCACATCAAAGTTTTAGATGGAGACACATTGCATGGAAGTCATGTCATTAATGGATGGGGATTAGGTTTTTGAAGCTCATATCTTATAAAAGGAAGAGGATGGCAGCCATATTCATTGTGTTGATATATTTTTATGTTTTGATATATGGTCTGCTTAGACATATAGCTTTCTTTAGCTGTTTAGCTAATATTTCAGTGTTGTTTAGCAAATGGTGTTCTTGGTAGAGAATCCCACCTCTTTAATTGAGTAGCTCTTGGAATATTTTTCACTATACTTCCACATTTAGGAATTTTTCCAAGCTTCAGTCTCATGTACAATGCATTTCTGTTTAGATTTGGGTTGTGTTGCAGGGGTGTAGCAGTGGAGGAGAGAAACCTCCAATTTCTGAGCTAGTTTTCCATTGGAGGGATCATCCTTTCATCCGGAAGCTTGTGAGGAAGTTCAAAAGCCTTCATTACATATTTTTACACCAGGCCCAATAGCTATCATTAGCTATAATGCAATTTCCCTCAAGGACTGCATTATTTTAGAGAGCAGCTGCAACAATGGTTTTATTTCCCTATTTGGAGTGTTTGGGTTTCCTGTGTGGGGATCAAAATTTAATTTAGGAGATCTGTTAGAGGAGGATCAGCCATATTTTATATCATATCATCCATCTCCCATCATTGATTCAGTTTCAAAGATTATTCAACCCTAGGGCCAAATCTGCTATATTTTGTATAGTGTGTATTTCTGGAAACCTTTCATGGGTTGTCCTGGAAATCTATTTTGGAGCATGGATATCTAGCCTTAGCAATTTTGGAGAATTATATCAGAAATAATATATCTTTATATCTTCAGTTTTTATTGTCTCTTAGATAGCACAATTTTCTACATTCTTGTATTTCATGTATTAATAACATTTTAGATCTAGGTGTATGCTTTCATGGGAGACGTGTTTGCCCAACTTGAGTGATATTTTCTTCAAGATATTGTACCTATTTTGCTGTTATATTAATAATGGAATGGATCTACTATTTTCTCATGCTTTGATCAATTTATATTTCTACATATTTCCATTTTTATGCACTCTATTCCTACTTTCCCCATTTGGGAATATTACTGTGGTATCAGAGCATAATCTTAGCTCAGCATGTGTACTTCAGCCATTATGTCATATAAAGAGGCTTCTCATAGAAAGGAGAGGATGTGCAGAATAGATAAAGGAAAAAATTCATTATCAGGAGGGAAGGAGTTCTCAAAACTTCTTCTTCAAACTATGCAGTGCATTAACAAAGACATCAAAGAAATGAGGATGGAGAGATATAGAGATTCTGCAAGAGGGCTTCTACATGAAGAAAGCTATATTTTTTCACATTATGGGTGTGAGAACTCAACTACACCATCATATCTACAACATGGTACCATGCCTACATTCTGGGCAAGAAAAGAAGATGAAGGAGACACACCAAAGGAGGAGACTCTTGGTGACTATCTTCAAGAATATGAATCTCAGTCTAGAAGATTCAAGGAGCATCTAAGCTTCCAATGGTTTTTTCAAATTAAAGAAGACAGAAGACCCAGTAACTAAAATAGAAGAAGAGGGTGCATGCAGCACAGTTTGGGTATATTCTTTCTACCTACTTTTGATGGGTCACCCAAGAGCACAGCCAAAGCTTGGGTAAAGAAGCTAGACACATATTTTCAGTTGCATCAAGTTTTAGAAGAGGAAGCCATTAGAGTAGCAACACTACATCTTGATGGTAAGGCTCATGATTGGTGGTTTTGTGAATTTTATTCATTGAATCATGTAAATGAAATTACTTATGCAAATTTCACTAGGAGGTTAATGAAAAGATTTTATCAAAAACATTCTAAAACTTCTTTGGGTGAGCTAGCCAAACCCAAGAAATCAAAACTTTTTCATGAGTTGGAAGGATCCATGAAACCAAATCCATTTCAGAAAATTTTTGAGGGGGTTAAAGATATGCAAGATGATTTTCCAAGGGAAAAGGCCCCATTTTAGCAAGAACTTTATTCTCAAGAAGAATACATAAGGATTCCTCCTTCAAGAGGAGATCAAGCCAAAGGATCTATTTTTTTTTTTCCACAAAAAAAATCGGTAAACTTTTATTTATAAAAATGAAAAGTTACACATAGCATATGCATTGAAGCATTTTCAGAAATTTCCCATTGGGCTCGTGTGCTTTGGCACACAATGCGGCGTAGCAGGGCTACCGTGCATTCAGAAAGAATGAAAGAAAAAGAAAAAGGAAGGGAGGGAAGGACAGAAAAACTGGTTTCAGGGAGTGAGTAGAAGACTCACACCTCATGTTTTTCTCCCCTTCTTCTTTTCGACCTTGCGCCACTCTCCTTGGGTGGGCTCAATCGTTGCTAGGACTAAGTGTGTTTCTGATTTCTGTGGTCCTGTATCTTTGTCTAAGTCTGAAGTATCTGAGGGGTGATGTCGTTTGATCCCTCCCATACTCAAATCCTCGCTTGTCTTCTCTGCCTGATTTGAATGGAGTTGTGAAACCTTGTTAGCTGATATGATTTCCTTTTGGGTCTCTTTTCCTTGAGTGGGCTCAGTATTCTCTGTGGGAGTAACTTCCCCCTCTGCTTCTGATTCATCGTCCTCTGAGTCAGGGGGGGGGGGTATTGCCCCCCTTTTCTCTGCTTCTTTTTACCGTTTTCTTTCTTAGCTTCTGGGCATGTACTTTGCAAGTGTCCTGTCAGCCTACAGATTCTGCATCTGAAAGCAGTGTTTTCATAGTCTAGTCCTTGCAGCCAGTTTTGTTGCTTGTATACCAGCCTTATACTTTCCGACAGTCCTTTACTTAGATCAACTTCCACACAAATGCGTGCAAAGGTGTAGATCCTCTCGTCAATCCTCTCCATATCTGTTTTGATATATTTCCCTATGTTGTTCCCAATTCCTTCCAAACCTCGCTCACTCCAAAAGTGAAGAGGAAGGTTATATAGGTGGACCCAGACCGGCATTCTGGAGACCTTCATTTTGTTTGGGTCGAAATCTGAAAACCATGGGGTCATAAAAAGACCCATTTTTCCCCAAAACCAGGGCCCTGCACTGATGATTGTATCTCTGGCTTCCGTGGATGCGAACTTAACAATGAAAAACCCTTTGGAGCATAGATGTATATCACATTCCATGGTCCAACTAGTGTAGATCCAGTGAAATAGATCCATTGGCTTTGGCCAAAAACTGTTGAATTGACAGATTAGGGCCTGAGTTTCATATGACTTAACGTATTCTTCTAGTCCTGTAGAATCAAGGTTGAGGGCTGGGGTTTGCCCAAGCTGATCTACTATGTATGGCCTAGGTGTATGTCCACCTTGATTTGGAGGGGTCCCTGGATCTCTGTTACCCTGTAATATGTTTTTGTAAGAGAAGCCTCCCTTGGGTTGTTGCTGAGATATTGTATTTTTCCCCTTGTCTCCTCCTGTGGTGCTTGGATATCCCTGGGGCAGAGCACCTCCTCTCAGCCTAAGATTTAAAGCAATGGTTGTTTCTGGGCTTATATAGTAGTTTTTCAGGGTTCTGCTATCCTGAAGGGACCATCTACCACTGACCAAATGTTGGATCTGAACAGGGTATCCCATCAAAGCCCAGATTTGCTGTTTCAACTGCATAATGGTGCTTTCTGCATGTACCCACACTAGACTGGTTTTCCCCACAGGGGGTTTTATAAAAATCTGAAAACAAGTTAATGTTACCTGTTGCCTGGGTTCTGGCTGTTCTAGCTGCCCATGTCCTTGCACTGCCTCCAGATGTGAGAAAGGGAGCTGCCCCCGTGGTATACACAGATAAGACCTCTTCCTTGCCTCATTCCAGATCTGGAGAAGCCAGGCTCGATTTATGGCTGTGTGCAGCTCTTGGCTATCAGAAAGGAAACACAAAACGTTAGATCCGTCCCCTGTTTGCTGGCCTTTGTCGACAGAACAGAGCTCAAAAGCCATAGATCTGGGACAGGGGCCAGATCTGAATCCAACAACGCATATACATATAATCCTTTGCATTTCCTTACCGATATCAAAGGTCTTTCTTCGCCTGTTGGCTTCTGTCTTCTTGCCGCCATTGAAAAAGCCCGATTCCAAAGCATTTCCATCTTTGCCATTGCCCTGGAAAAACTTACCTATGGGGTTTGTCAGGCAATAGTCCTTAGATCTGGATTTGTCCTTCTCCGCAGAGCCTTGAAGTGGGAAAAAATCTTTTGATCTGTCTTTGCTAACTGCATTAGCTTGGACCCAGAGATCCAACCCTGAGCCGCGAAACAGATTGGTCGCATCACGAGATGCTGGATCTCCTTCACTCCAAGAAACAGCAGCGCATGCCACTGTATTCGTACTAAGAGCGAACTTCCCCGGATCTGCGGCTCCAAGAATAGCCTGCTCTACACCTGCGGGAGTCTGCAAAACCCTAACGAAAAACTTGACGGACGCCATGCCAGTCTCTCAGCCCCGAACCGTCACTAGCTTACTGCCCTAGTTCCTCATTCATGCTATTCCGTATCAAGCCAAAGGATCTATTAATGATGAGGTATTCTCCAATAATGAGGAGAGGGAAGAGGAGGATCTGGAAAGAGCCCCCAGTGTTGTAAAAGCAAGAGGATATCTATCACCATTTGGAGATGGAGATGAAGCAATTGCTTCAACTAGAGGAGCTCTTGTATCTTTGCAAGAAGTTCCAAAGGATATTACATATAAATATCAGGAGTAGCATGTGTCTATGTTGATAGGAAATGAGACAAAACAGTGGAGGAAGTGTGTTCCAACATTGAATACAGTCTTGTGGACACACACTATGATAAATAATTCCCTTGTGATCAAGACTTTTAACACTAATGATATGTTGGGTGTACATGGGTTGTTTATTACATTTGAAGAAGACACCTACTGTGATATCTTGCAGAAGGTAGGAAGAGATGAGAAGGAGGGACAACATCCAGTGATTGGGAACATATAAACCCATCCTTTTCAAGAGGTTTATGCATAGAATAAGGAGGAAGATTTGTGCAAAGAGGGCAAGGACAAATCAGCCCACTCACATATATAGCTTGCTCTAGGACTTGATGTTTCATTACATAGAGGCATTCCACCACGGAGACCCCCTGATTGGAAGATGATCAAATATTTCTCTCAACATGGTGCATCATTGATAGATTTGGCTAATGAAGGAGCCTTGGGAGAAGCTAGCACGATGCAAAGAACCTTTGATGGGTTCAAAGGAGAGATGAGCAATTTTCTGATATGGACATTTCCATCTCCCACTCAGGTATTTGAGTGGAAAAATGATGATTCAAAAATCTATGATGGCATGAGCATGGTGTCAAAGGGCTACTCTATAGCCTTGGAGTAGAAAATGATACTTCCACACATGAGGAAGATTTCTGAATATGAGAAGAGATTATTGACACTCTTGTATGCATTGCCCAAACTATGGAAGTTTTGGGTGAGAAATGCCTTCCAAAAGGAGGTTGACCTCCATATACTTCAATCTTGTCCTAGGAAACATCAGCTGCAAGGGAGGCAACAAAAGTGGGGTAGCAATACTCTAACATGTGGCTTTGGCATTAAGAATGTCAAAGAGGAGAACTATGATGTAACAAGTGCTTCATTTCAGATTTATACAACGTTGTCATTTTTGGGAAGCCTAGATCCCTATTGGGAGTCCCAACTATTGGTGGAATATTCCAAGAACCTCTTCACATGTAAGGTTCTTGATCTAAAAGTGATAGATGTGAGGTATAGAGTGGTTGATGGAGTCATTTATTTCCATGATCAGATCTACTTGAATAGAGACTCCAAGCTGAATAAGGAGATTCTACATGCAACATATGAGGAACTCTCTTCAAGACATGTAGACTTCATTGAGTCTTATCACACCATCATGGAGGGATTCTATTGGGAGGATCTAAAAGAAGATGTGCACCAACATATTAGGATATATGTAGCTTGTTTGATGTATGAAAAGGAAAGAAACCACCTTGAAAGGGTGTTACCATCATTTCCCCTTTTGATGAAGAAATGGGAAGGTTCATCTATGGACCTCTTCACCAACTTGTCTACAATATATGGTCAAGATTTTGTTTTGATGCTTATTTAACAACTAAAAATATATGTGCATTATTTTACCATGCATTTGCATCACATTGCTCCACAAGAGATCAAACCTCTTTTTCGGTTTCATGGTCCTATTGGGACTACATTCAGTGATGAGAATGACCACTTCATGAAGGAATTTGGGAAAGACATGTTTTTCTTCGTTCATATTCATCCAACACCTAATGCCCTCTACTATTTTCAAGCTTTTGATAAACTTATGGCAGCAAGCAAGTGGTTATATGGCCACTATAATATCATGTTTGGAGACAACAAGAAGCAGAACAATGTTGGTCTCACTTGAGGGACTATTTTCACCATCCATTATGTCATATGACACTTTTTCCATGTCTCTTTTGGAGCCCATATGGTGATGACACTTTCTCCACTATATGTAGGGAAGATTGGGAAAGAAATATTCCTAGAACCAAGGAGTAGGATCTTGAGATTCCAAGTATATTTTGGCTTCATGAGGACTATATTATTACAGCCCAAGACTAACAACTCCAAATTTATTATAAATGGAGAGAGAGACATCATAAGTTGAATAATTTTATCTCTCATTTTCAGCCATGCAGCCCCTATACATTGCAGAAGCATGAGATTGGTGATTGTTCCTATGAGCTACCAAGGATGGATCATTTTGTTCAGATGATAGCATGGATATTGGAGTTTCTCATTGGGATGGAGGCACCTAGAATTTACCATTTCTCATGCCCTAAGGAGACCAATGGACAATATATAACTCTTTCCATATATCTCCCACTTTTTCATGATGAGAGATATTTGGTTTATCCACCAAAGGAAAATTTGTATTCTTGGGAGGAGACATATCCATTGGAGATTTTGCATTATCCTTGAATTTTCTTGAGGAAAAGAAAAATTTTGTAGGGGAGGACTATAATATTCCTAAATTAGCTTGTATCTAATTGGAATATTAAATTTTTGTTTTGTTACTTATATAGGTGAATAAGTGGGTAGGGAGACCCCTAAATCTATTTATGAAGAATAAAACCACTTATCATGTGAAAGTGGATCATCTATTCAGCTTAATAAAGCACCCTAAGGTGTAAACAGGGGATGGAGCACTTTGACTGGGTAAACTTTGACCAAATCAACAACCCTGTCATGGAAGAGTTGACACTAATGGAGGGCAGCACAGTTTTAGATGGAGACACATTGCATGGAAGTAGTGTCATTAATGGATGGGGCTTAGGGTTTGGAAGCTCATATATTATAAAAGGAAGATGATGGAAATCATATTCATTATGTTGATATATGTTTATGTTTTGATATATGGTCAATTAGACATATGGCTTTCTTGAGCTGTTTAGCTAAGATTGCAGTGTTGTTTAGCACAGGGTGTTCCCGATTGGGTATCCCACCTCTTTCTGATGGAGTATCTCTTGGAATATTTTTCACTATATTTCCACATTCCAGCATTTTTCCAAGCTTCAGTCTCATTTACAACGTAGTTTTGTTTAGAGTTGGGTTGTGTTGCAAGGGTGTAGTAGTGGAGGAGAGAGATCTCCAATTTCTGAGTTATTTTTACATTGGAGGGATCATCCTTTCATTCAGAAGCTTGTGAGGAAGTTCTCAGGGCTTCATTACATATTTTGGCACTAGGCCCAGTAACTATCATTAGCTACAACACATTTTCCTTCAAGGACTACGTTATTTTGGAGAGCAGCTGCAGTAGTGGGTTTATTTCCCTATTTGGAGTGTTTGGGTTTCCTGTGTGGGGATCAACCCTTAATTTAGGAGATATGTTGGAGGATTATCAGCCATATTGTATATCAAATCAGCCATCTCCCATCAGTGATTTATTTGTAGAGATTATTCAGCCCTAGGGCCAAATCTACTATATTTTGTATAGTGTAAATTTCCGAAAACCTTTCCTGGGTTGTCCTGGAAATATGTTTTGGAGCATGGATCTGTAGCCTTAGAAATTTTGGAGCATTATATTAGAAAATATATATTTTTATACCTTCCAGCGACTATTCTCTCTTAGACAGCGCATTTTTTTGCATTCTTGTATTTCATGTATTAACAACATTTTAGATCTAGGTGTATGCTTTGCTGGAAGGCTTGTTTGCCCAACTTGAGTGATATTTTCCTCAAGATCTTGTACCTATTTTTCTATTATATTCATAATGGAATGGATCTAATTTTGTCTCATGCTTTGATCTATTTATATTTCTGCATATTTCCAGTTTTATGCATTCTATTCCTGCTTTCCCCATTCGGGAATATTACATGATCAATAAAGGGAAGGGGAAAGTAATCCTTGAGAATGTCTTTATTTAATTCTCTATAATCAATAAAAATATGCCATCTCCATCCTTCTTCGGAACTATTACCAATGGAGAGACCCACTGGCTATCATCTATAGTATAGATACACTACCAGAAAAAAGGACATTGGTGAGGGTCATGCTTGTGACGGACCTTTAAGGTTCGCCACCAATGTCACATATGGTGACAGTCCTTAAAAAAGTGTCGTTGTAAGTGTATATAATGATGGTCCTTTAAGGTTCGTCACCAATGCCATTTTCAATAACACTTTTGGTCAGGGTCATTAAAGGCCCATCACTAATTCTCTCTTTAGTGACACTTCTAGTGATGAAATTTTAATGAACCTCACCAATGCTCTTTTTGTTACTTTTGGTGACAGTCAAAAAATGTTCGTCATCATTAATCATTCCAATGAGTTTTTTTATGACACTATGTACCTTCTAATATATTTTTTGTCAAAAGATCACGATTTAAGACCATTATTGTGGAGTATTTATTATAATATTTCCAATGCCATAGTGGTTAGAGTCAGTCAATTTGTTAAGAAATAATTATTGTGTATCATTTCCCTCAAGTAATGACTAGACGAATAATTTTTTCCTATGAGTCAACACAAGATTCATATATATTAATTTTATTGTCTAGAAAATTCCATTTAGATAAAGTTCCACTAGTGTGTGTAGGAAATATATTATTTAATACTTAATCAAACTCTGTCAATTCTATTAATGAGAAAGACCTAACACTCCTCAACAATTTGGGCACACCTTAAATTAATTCTTTGGCACACACTAACATTTCTTAGTGCCTTGCATGTATTGGAACATCTTTTCATGAAAATGACGCCCAAGCACATGGTGGCATGCACTAGCACAACATAGAACTCTCCTAGCATGTGTTGGCATGCATGTAATCCCTAGCATTCCCTGGAACACCTTGGTTGCATGCATTGATTGTTGTGTAACCAGCTCCAAAAATAGAAGAAAAGAGATATCAACGCCTTAGAAATAAGCCACTTCGAGGGGGCAACCTCCAATACATTACATAAATGAACAATTCTTGGATGATTCAAATGAACAAAACCTCCTTCTATATATAGGAGTCCGTGGGCCACAATATAATCCTACTGGGCCACAATGTAATCCTAGCCGACCTAACATTAATAATTTAAGGGTACAATAATAATAAAATGGGGGTTACAAGGGTACAATAATAACAATAAGGGGGTTACACTAACAACAATAAGGGACTATACTAGTAATATAGGGACCTAACATGCCCCCCTCCTTCAAAAAAGTGTTGTCCTCAACGCTTGAGTAGCTCTGGGTGCTTCTGTATAAAATTCTCATCCTCCCATGTAGAATCTTCAGTGGGTAAGTTCTTCCACTTGATGAGATACTCTGAAATTGATCGATTCCGTAGCTGTCGAGTTCTTGTTTCCATGACCGCTTCAGGTTCCAATATGATTTTCCTTCCTCATCAAGTTCTGGCAATATTGTTTGAACTGGAAGATTTTCACCTATAACCTTCTTTAAGCATGAAACATGGAAAATTGGATGCACTCGTGAAGAAGCAGGAAGCTCCAATTTGTATGCCATAGTACCAATTTTTTGCAACACCTTGTAAGGACCATAGTACTTTGGCGATAATTTATTATCCTTCTTTGCTTGCTTGAGGTACATTTGTTTGTATGGTTGTAGCCGTAAAAATACCCAATCTCCTACATCAAAACTTCTCTCGCTGTGATGTTGATCTGCCTATTGTTTCATTCGATTTTGTGCCAAATTCAGGTCATCCTTTAAGAGTTGGAGAACTTCTTGCTAATGCTCGATGTGATCTTCCACTGCTTGAACCTTTGAATTTTCCCTTAAAGATGATGTGATGGATGGTGGATGATATCCATAAAGTGCCATAAATGGGGTCATTTTTGCTGCAGTATGGAAGGAAGTGTTATACCACCATTCAGCAAGAGGTAACCACTTGACCCATTGTGTTTGTTTATCGGATACAAAACAACGAAGATATCCTTCCAAACATTTATTTACTATCTCAGTTTGACCATCAGATTGAGGATGATAAGATGAGCTATGAGCTAATTGAGTACCCAAACAAGAAAATAACTTCGTCCAAAAATTTTCAGTAAAAATGGGATCTCTGTCGCTCACAATAACCCTTGGGCTTCCATGTAGCTTTTGAATTCTGTCCATAAATGTAGTAGCAACTGTACTTGCTTTAAATGGATGAGATAATGCACAAAAGTGTGCATACTTGGTAATTCTATCAACTACCACCATGATGACACTCTTGCCTTCGGACTTAGGTAAACCTGTGATAAAATCCATTGAAATCTCCTCCCAACATTGACTTGGAATGGATAAAGGTTGTAGAAGTCCCGGGGTCTTAATTGTTTCCACTTTATTCTGTTGGCAAACCAAACATTCCGCCACAAACTTTTGAATATCGGATTTAAGGCCATCCCAAAAAAATTCTTTCTTCACCCTGTGGTAAGTTTTTAAAAATCCTGAGTGTCCTCCTAAAGGAGAAGTGTGCAATTCCGGAAGAATCTTTTGTTTTAGTTGGGAATTCTTACAAAGATATAAGCGATCTTTGTACCATAAGGAATCATTTTTCCAACTAAATGTATCGGATGTACTAGGATCTTGCTGCAACTTTTGAATGAGTGTCCATACATCTTTGTCCTTCTTCCATTCATCTCTTGCTTCAGTTATCCAATCTGGTTGGATAATAGAAATGGCACAAAGCAATGCTTCCACCTCTTCATTCTTTCTTGAGAGTGCATCTGAAACCACATTAAGCTTTCCTTTTTTGTAGATTATTTCAAAGTCATAACCCAACATCTTTGTGACCCATTTTTGCTGCTCTTCTGACGATATTCTTTGTTCCAAAAAGTGTTTAATACTATCATGATCAGTTTTTACCTTGAAGTGTCTTCCCATTAGGTAAGTTCGCCATTTCTTTAGTGCATGCAGTATTGCTAACATTTCTTTCTCATAAATAGGTTTCTGTAAATACTTTCCTTTGATTGGACAACTTTCAAAAGCAATGGTTCTTCCTTCCTGCATTAAAACCGCACCAATTCCATTTCCTAAGGCATCACATTCCACAATAAAGGTTTTTTTGAAGTCTGGCGTAGCTAAGATCGGTGCTAGGGACATTTCCTCTTTAAGCCATTCAAAGGTCTTAGTTGCTTCAGGAGTCCATGAAAATGCATCTTTCTTCAATAATGTTGTTAGAGGTGCTGCTATTCTCCCATAATTCTTAACAAACTTGTGATAATAC
Organism: Pinus albicaulis; assembly: GCA_034641835.2. Classification (NCBI taxonomy): domain Eukaryota; kingdom Viridiplantae; phylum Streptophyta; class Pinopsida; order Pinales; family Pinaceae; genus Pinus; species Pinus albicaulis. The sequence continues at coordinate 224,161,175 of CM076579.1, forward strand.
CCTGTTAACCAGAGAAATCGTCGCATTTGCTTTATGGTTGTGGTGACTTTCCATTCCTTAATGGCTTTAATTTTGTTAGGGTCTACTTTAACACCCTCGTGAGATACAATATGACCCAGATATTCCACCTCTTGTACTCCAAAGAAACATTTGGATTTTTTTGCATATAATTGTTTCTCGTGCAATAGTTTGAGCACCCTGTCAACATGTTCAACATGATCCTTCCAAGACCTGCTGTAGATTAGTATATCGTCAAAAAATACTAGCACAAATTTTCTAAGGAAGGGTTTGAAAATGGAATTCATCAACCCTTGAAATGTAGAAGGTGCATTGGTAAGGCCAAAAGGCATGACCAAAAATTCATAATGACCCTCATGAGTTCGAAATGTTGTTTTTGGAATATCTTCGATCTTCATTCTAATTTGATGATATCTTGAATGAAGATCCAACTTGGTAAAATAAATTGCTCCATGTAATTCATCCAATAATTCATCAATCAGAGGAATGGGAAATTTATCTTTAATGGTGAGATTATTGAGCTCCCTATAATCCGGACACATTTTCCATGATCCATCCTTCTTGTGTACCAATACTACAGGAGCAGAGAAAGAACTTTGACTAGGTTGAATTATACCCGCCTCTAACATTTCTGCAATCATACGCTTAATTTCGTTCTTTTGGAAGTAAGGATATCTATAAGGCCTGATGTTTGGAGGAACACTTCTTGGAATCAAATAAATAGCATGATCATGATCACAAATAGGTGGGAGTCCTTTCAGAGTTTCAAACACCTTGGAATGATTGTCCAAGACATGTTGGAGATCTGCAGAAATAGATGATTTTGATGTCAGAACTTCTAGTGAGCATAATTGTGCAATTACGCCTCGTTGTTATTTCTTTAGAAGCTTTGTCATGACATTAGAGCTTATTATCCTTCCCGGCTTCCCTTCAATACCATGTAATTCGACTTCCTTTCCTTCTGAAAAAAATTTCAAGAAAAGTTCTTGAAAATTAAAAGCTACCGTCCCCAAAGATTGTAACCATTGTACTCCTAGTACAACATCGGCACCTCCCATAGGAATGGAAAGCATTGGACTAGTCAATACATATTCCCCCATGGTTAGCTTAATATTATGGCATTTTCCAGAGAAATTTATAGTTCCTCCATTTGCAACCATCACTTGACATTCTGGTGCTGGGTATAGGAAACAATTTAATTCCTTGCCTACCTTACAATGAATAAAATTATGGGTGCTACCTGAATCAATCAACACTATTACCTTATTCTTATTGATATGTCCTGCTATCTTGAGATTTTGAGGAGTGGTAATTTCTGCCAATGCATTACATGATATGGTTGGATTCATTTCTTCCTCTTCTAGGGCCGGTTCCTGGTGTATATCCTCTTCTTGTTCATTTTCTTCTTCTTCTTCACAATCTATGTAAAATAATTTCTTTTCAGCACACTTATGACCGTTAGTGTATTTTCTATCACAACTGTAGAAAATCCCTTTTGCTCTTTTTTCTTCCAATTGTTGTGGTGTCAACCTTGTAGGTTGTGGAAATCTAGGCGTAGCAACACTTCCTTCTTTATAGAATTGAGTGGTAGGCTTCCTTGTCGCCATAATTTCACATTCAACTTTTCTTGCCAACCTGAATGCCTTCTCCAATGAATCAGGTTCCAGAACGCGAACTTCATGTTGGATGTTATCCTTTAAAGTGCCTATGAAGAGATCAATCATGTGTTCCTCTGGAATATCGGTTACCCTTATATTCAATTTTTGGAAGTCCTCAATGTGCTGCCCCACTAAACCCTTTTGTTTGAGATTTATCAATTGGCTAAAGAAGGTGTTGCTCTTTATATCCTCATAATGTGCTATCATTTCCTCCGTAAAAATTGACCAAGTGACAATTTTTTTACAGGAGAAAAGCCATCGATACCATACAAATTTATTTTGTTCTAAATGTAAAGTTACAATGCGTACCTTTTGTGTGTTTTGCACATTATGGAGATCAAAATATTGCTCCATCTGTAGTATCCATGTAACAGGATCCTTTCCATCAAACTTCCTTATATCCATATTTGGAATATGGTGGTTCTTCCTGCCAACATTAGATTTTATGAAATCACAATTAACATTTATTTTTTTCTCATCATGAGGTTCTTCTACTATCTTTTCACCATTAGGAAACCTTTCTTGTATCAACTTTGTCAAACCTTCCAAGTCTGCTTTTAGAAAATTCTTCATTTTTTCCATTTTCTCATCGATCTTAGCTTCCATGTCATCCATCTTAGATTCCAAGCCAGCTTCCATGCCATCCATCTTAGCTTCCATGCATTTATTCAAAACTTCCATTTCATTTTTTGTTGCTCTTTGCGAGAGTGAAATTTGTTGCACTTGCTCTTGTAATTTTGATAGATCATGTTGCAATTCTTCATCTTCATGAGTCATAGTAGAGATTTCCAAAGGCTTAATGGGTGTTGAATTATTTTTAGGGGCCATTTTATAATCCAATACTGATATCTATTCTACAATATTCCCTTGCAATCAATTCAACTTGATTCTTCAAACAAGACTTATGCAATTCGGAAAAAAAATACACACCTTTTACTTGCTTTTGAGGAGCTCGATATTGAAATTGTACTATCTCTGTGATTGTGGCTCTTCTATATCTGAAATTCAGCACTAAACTATCCCTCTGAATTATCTTTTGAATTCCACAAGTCTGACCTGATTTGGATTCTCCAAGACAAAGTTGTGTCCAATCTCCCACAATGACCTAATTATGGACTGGTTCAGTAGAGAAAACTTGTATGACTTGCCACGTGTCACTGTTTTGTCCTTTGTCTCTGAAATCGATATCCAAGAAGCTACAGTTTGTGTAATTGTGACCACTTTTTACGGCACTCCCATCCGATGCCCAGAGAGAGATTTATTGAACTTTTCCCACGATCACCTCTTTGAGATGAAATTCAAGAGCCTGAAAAAGCACTACCTTCCACAGATCATATCTCCAGAAATGTTGCGAACCAAGATCTGAAATTTTTTTAAGACTTTCCTCAGGATCTTAGCTTCGCACCATACAAATTTCAGATTCTGAACCTTCGTAGAAAAAAATTTATAGCGCAAATGCCACGATGACTTGTTTATAAGCCTGAAACAATACCTAACTTCCACAGATCATATCTCCGAAAATATTGCGAACAAAGCTCTAAAATTTTTAGACAATCTTCCTCAGGATTTCAGCTTCACACCATAAAAATTTCAGCTTCCGAAACTTCGTAGAAAAACAGTTATAGAAAAAATGCCACGATGACCTGTTTGGAGCAGTGAAACCCTAGAATCCAAAGCTCTGGTACCAAATGTTGTGTAACCAACTCCAAAAATAGAAGAAAAGAGATATCAACACCTTAGAAATAAGCCACTTCGAGGGGGAAACCTCCAATACATTACATAAATGAACAATTCTTGGATGATTCAAATGAACAAAACCTGCTTCTATATATAGGAGTCCATGGGCCACAATATAATCCTAGTGGGCCACAATGTAATCCTAGTCAACCTAACATTAATAATTTAAGGGCACAATAATAATAAAATGGGGGTTACAAGGGTACAATAATAACAATACGGGGGTTACACTAACAACAATAAGGAACTATACTAGTAATATAGGGACCTAACATTGATATACATTATCACTCGGCACACAATGCCACTTGGTATCTCTTGGGACCTATTATTAGTGTGCCTAGCATGCCCATTTTGAAAAATATAAAGTACCAAATTATTAACCCTCTTATGTGTTCATTTCCTTGCATTTTAGCTTGGTTATTCCTTTTGTTTCCTTGACACTTCTTGACACATATTAACATACCCTGGAACCCTGCACATCCTTAGCACCTAACATGTATTGGCATATCTTGGCACTATTTGGCACATATAATTAGCACACCCTCTAACTCCCTAGCACACTTTGGTACTTCTTAGCATGTCTTACCAACACTTAGCATACCTTTTTACTCCCTACTTGGCATGACAACTAGCACTCATTAACACTAGTATGTGGCACATGTTCCTCATATTCATTAACTTCCATGAATTTTTACCTGGTTCTCCCTTCATGCTTTGTCCTAGTACTCCTTAACACTCCTTAACATGCATTGGCACTCTCTACCACACCTTAGCACTCTTCAACATGTCCTTCCACTTCATAGCATGCATAGAACTCCTTGACACATATTATCACTTGGCACGTGTTGGCGCTCGGAAAGTCTTAGCATGTATGGAATACATTGAGATGCCTTGATATTATTTGGCATGGTTTAATATTAAATTTATTTTAGATCAATTGTTGGAAAGTAGATGAGAAGCAACAAAGGAAGACTTTGCACTTAGAATGCACTAATACTTTGTACGTAGCACCTATTGGCACCTAGTGTTGGTGTGCCTAGCATGCCCCTATTGGAAAAGGTAAATTGATGACTTATTAACCCTCTTATATGTTCATTTCCTTGCAATACTTTAACATATTTCTCCATTTTTTTTCCTTGGAAGTCCCTGGTATGCATTGACACAACCTTGCACATATTGGTATGCCTTATCGCTTGGCACATTTTAGCATTTTTGACATGCCTTCGCGCTATCTAGCACATTTTAGCATTCCCTAGGATGCCTTCACACTCATGTACTCACAACTAGCCTTTATGTTTTTCACGACTTGGGAAATCAATCAAGTCCTTGGTTACTGCAGTTGATGTGACAATATTGGTCTGCTTCAACCACAACAACTTGACCAATTGCACCTACTACAAGTAGATTGTGCCTTGTTCACTTAAGAGCTGCCTATAACTCATCTTATGCCACTCATGTCCAAGCTCAACTTGTCCCACTTAACTAGTTACCAAGACAAGGATCACATGATCTAGCCATGGCCATAAAACAACTAAGAAACATAGCTTACACAAGAAATATTTCACATGTATATTCGGTTCATATAGACAGTAGAACATTAACTGAGAGTTTGCAGGAACCAAAATATGTACGAGGCACACAAGATATAAGATGACACAAGTCGAGTGTCCCAAAACTTATACACAAAAATGTACAATATGAAAATATCTAGAATAGTTTAAAAAAAGAGCATGTAGCCAAAGTGTGCCACATCTCATTTAAAAAAAATAGCTAAAGGAAAAACAACGTTGTGCCTAGCACAAAGTGATTTCCCTTTGTCGAAAATTGATATGTCGAGCCTCGTATAAAAATCGTAGGCTTTCCTCTTGTAAATCCTATTCCAAACTTATCCTAATACACTTCGTCCTTAGCACACTTTAATTTTTTGACACTTCCTGGCACACACTCTTATTCATTCCTTTCCATGAATCTTGACCTAGTTATCCATTGATATGCCCTAACACTCCTTAACACTCTAATTCAGCATGCATTGACATTGTATGAAATGTGTTAGCATGCCTTTTCATTCCTTTTCATTCCCTGACCCTCCCTAGATATCATGCCCTCACAACTACACTTACTTAATTTGCCACTTGGGAACCCAACCAAGCCCTGTCTTGACTACAAGAGCTTGACCAAGTTACGGTTAATACAACTAGACTATGTTATTGAATTGTGTAGCTTGGGAGGTACTACACAAACCTAGTGAGATGGGTTTGTGTGAGTTTGGTCACAAAAGGCTTTGTGGGCAAAGAAGCCAAAAAAAGGGATTTTGGATCCAAGATGGGATTTAAAATCTAAAATAAAATTAAAAAGGGAAATTAACATTTCCTAAGGTCTAAATGGATAAAACCCATAAGTTCTAGAGGGATCCTAAGAGTTCTAGGAAAAACCATTTAACAAAGCCATAGCATGAACGAAATAACATCAAGTGAGAAGGAGCTCAGTTGACCAAGGGGGCGAAGAGAGATGTAGTCCTAAACAGGCCATGATCATTATAATGTCTAGAATTAATTAAGATGCCTCGGTATGATTTGGCATGCTTTAATATTAAAGTTATTTGAGATCAATTATTGGAAAATATAAGAGAAGTAACAGAGGATGATTTGGCACTTAGAATACACTAACACTTGGCGCTTGACACTTATTTCAACCTAGTGTTGGTGTGCATAACATGCCCCTCCTATAAAATTTAAATTGATGTCTTATTAACCCTATGATGTGTTGATTTCCTTGTAGTTTAACTTGTTTCTCCATTTTTTTGGCTTGATAGTCTCTGACACTTATTGTCACACCCTTGCACATCTTGGCATGCCTTAGCACTTTACACATATTAGCATATTTGACATGCCTTCGAACTATCTGGCACATGTTAGCATTCCTTAACATGCCTTCGCACTCATTCCCTCACAACTAGCCTTAGATTTTTTCATGACTTGGGAACCCTATCAAGTTCTTAGCTATTGCATTTCATGTGACATTGGTCTGCTTGAGATGTAAAAACTTGATCAATTACACCTACTAGAAGTAGATTGTGTTGGAAATGTTGTCATTAATGGCAAAGGAATTGGCAAAGAAGGAGCATCTGAAACAGTAACTATGAAAAGAGAAAAGCAAGGCAGAAAACAAAGGTCAGCAGACAAAGCAGTGTAATGAAGATGCGATGCGATATTTGTATGTGCGATGCGATGAGATCGCACATCGCAATTGGCAAACGAAATAGAGAGGAAGAGTATGTGATTGATTTGCGATGCGATGCGATATTTGTATGTGCGATGCGATGAGATCACACATCGCAATCGGTGAAAGAAACATGCGATTGATCTGCGATGCAATGCGATATTTGTATGTGCGATGCGATGAGATTGCATACCGCAATCAGCGAAGAAGCAGAGAGGCAAAGTAACGAATATGTGATGCGATGCGATGATATAAGGATATGGGTCCTACAGGGCAAGTTTATATTATAATATTCTAAAGGTTGGGTACAAAAGAGTTGAACTTAAGAAATGTAGTGCCGAATCATTTACAAAGGAATTGATGCTATTCTTAAAGATCAGTTAAACAAACAGCGGCAATGTATGTATATATAAAACCTTATTCTGGGAATCATTACCCAGCTAGGCATCATATATATATATATATAAATAAATTCTGAGAATCGCCTACCCCACTGGAGGATACTCTAAAGCTGGAACATAAAAGCATATATAGCGCATTACATATTTCACAAAGGTTGAAAGATTATATATAATTCATATGGAACCAAGAGATATTTGTTAATTTATTGCACATGAAGGGCAGAGTTCATATATATTCGCAGACGAAACCTGGAGTATGGAGCGGGAATTTGATTGGACGGTTGATCACTGTTTAAAAACAGCGAGTGAATTTGCAGAAGCGAATTGCCCATATTGCACCACTTTTGCGGGTTGAGCGATATTCAAGATGTTGGCTCTGCTTCCATAGAAAGGCGACATGCATCCCTGTATGACTTCAAAAAACCGCTTGTCACTGCGCGCCATCATGCGTTATTTTTCGATCCAGGATGCCCAACGATATTGTTGTGTGCCGTTGATCTGGAGGGAAGCCATCGGACGGTGGTCGTATGAGGAAGATGCACGAAGATTAACCAAAGTACGGCAAGCCATCACGCATTATTGTTCGCGCACCTTCACCGAGCGATATCCGTCCGATCAAATGAGGTGGCATGACGTGATAACAACCGTCCGATGGATATGACCATTAAAACTGGGGCCTATGCATATGAATGCGTTGATCATGGTTAAGATTTGCGGATTTATTAACCATTGGGGTTATAGTTATAAAATTCAAAAATTTTGTTATGAAGTGTGAAGGAATCCCCCGAATTGAAATAATATTATATGGCGGAGATAAAAGACTACCTTTGGGATGATTCGTGCATGGAAGAATGAAGGTTGGGGTTTCAATTTGGATTGGCTCGATTTTTTAATACGCTAGATTATCTATTTTGACCTCGTCCAGGAATACCATTAGCGGTTCATGGTTTTGACTCATGGTTTTACTAAAGGAAAAACTATATAGGAGAAGAGAAATAGAGAATGAGGTGTGCATGCGAAAGGGTCGATAATAAACGAATCTCTTTTAGAGATATCTGTATGAATAAACTCTAATATATTTGAATCTATGGCACACCTGTGAATATGATGAGTGATCAAGATCTTTAGATCAGATGATGATTAATTCCTGGTTCAATCAACTGACGAAATCATGAAGAATGTATAAGGGTTGTGAATGAATACTTCACTCTGAAGTATATCTGTATGGAATGGGTAACATATTGTTGAATTAAGGATGCACCTCTGAAGAAAATAAATAAATATGGTGTCCTGCAAGGTATGTTGTGTGGAAGTGGATGAAGCGTGGTCTGCAGTAGAACTGAGGTTTGAAGCCTTCAGTGAGGGGGTTGTAGCTCCCTTCCAGTGGTAGCTGGTAAACGAGAGCAGGGGGTTGTAGCTCCCTTCCAGGAAAGGCTGGTAAACGAGAGAAGGTTGTAGCTTTCTGCAGGTGGGTGCCTGCATGCTGGTATGAGTCTGCACCAACATAAATTGTAAGAAGTTTTCTTTATAATAAATATTGAGGACTGAGATTACAGCAGCGGTGGTTTTCTCCCGAATTGGGTTTCCACCTTAAATCCTGGTGTTCATATGTGTTGCTTATGTTTGATGGTTTTTTTTTGTTATTTCTGTTCATGCTTACTGCTTATCTGATGAATGAATGATGCAATGGTCTAAGTAAAGACATAATAAGATCTCTGGACATACAAGTTGGATGCAGTAATGTAACCCATGTTTTTAAAAGATAGGAAAACTAAAAAATTATTAGTCAGCTCTAAATACTGATTCACCCCCCCCCCCCTCTCAGTATTTTTCCCAAGAATTGGTATCAGAGAAAGTTCTTCTGAAAAATCTTAGCCGTTAGAAGGAAGATCAAGAAAGATGAGAAATCAAGATGAAAAAACATCTATCAGGCCTCCGCTCTTTAACGGAAACAATTTAATCTTCTGGAAAACAAGGATGAGATCCTATCTTCAGTCTCTAGGAGTAGATGTATGGGCAATTGTTGAAGGAGGATATCAATATCCAGCTGCAGTACCAACTGATTCGACAGAAAGAAAGAGTTATGAAACCAATGCAAAGGTGGTCAATGCACTATTGGGAAATCTAACTGAATCAGAATTTTTCAAAGTCATGCAGCTGAATATAGCAAAGGCAATATGGGACAAAATCATTCTAAGTTATGAAGGTGATGCAAAGGTAAAAAGTGCCAAACTCCAAACTCTCAGAATTCAATATGAGAATCTAAAAATGGATAATGAGGAGAGAATTGCAAGTTTATTTTTACGTCTTGATGATATTGTAAATCGTATGAAAAATTTGGGAGAAACAATAACCAAATCTACTCTAGTTGAGAAAATTTTAAGATCACTAACCGCAAAATTTGAATCAAAAGTTTCTGCTCTTGAAGAAAAGCAGGATCTTCAAAATCTTACTGTGGTGCAACTTCATGGCATACTAACTGCATATAAAATGAGAAGAGGAGGACCATCTGAAGTCAAAGAAGCAGTCTTTAGAACTTCTACAAAAGGAAAGGAAGTACAAAAAGTAGAAGGATCAGGATATAACGCAGAAGAAGATGAGATAAAATTTGTAAAGAAACTTCAACTAGGCACAGGACGGTTCAGAGGTAAGATCCCTTTCAAATGTTTTGATTGTGGAAGAGTTGGTCATTATCCTGCTAAGTGTCCTCATAAAGAAACACATAAAAAGGGGAAGGAAGTATTAAGAAGGAGTAAGAATCGTTATAGCACTAGAAAAAGTTACTATACTCATGAAGCCAGTGATGGGTTATCTGATAGTGAGGAAGAATGTGAACAAGATCTTAGACTTCTCATGGCATTTGAAAAGGAATCTAGAGAAGAAAAGGATACTTTTGTGGATGCTCTAGAAGATAATGATTTTCTTGATGAAAACAATCAACTCAAAATTTTCTTAGAAGAAAGTAAAATAATCATAGAAACTCTGAAAAATCAGCTTGAAGAAAAAGAGAAACACAATGAGAAATTAGAATGTGAAGTAGTAAGTCTAAGAAAAGAACTTGAGAAAGCAAAGACTCTAAATCTTAGATTTTCTAAAGGATCTGAAACCTTAGATGAGATTATCAAGGTACAACGTTCTCCCCTTATAAAGACAGGTCTTGGATATATCAGAGAATCTTCTCAGGCTTCAGCACCAAATTTTCTAAAAGCAGCTACTGCTGGTATACAACATGCTGCCACTCAACAAGGGAATAAAGAATATTTGCAAGTAAAGCATGATCATCTCAATTCAAAGAACACTAACAAGAATCTCTTTCAAAGAAACACCAATCAACAGGTAAATTCAAGAAAGAGATTTTATGATCGTATAAATTTCTTCTTCAATGGACAATGTTTCTCATGTCACAATTTTGGTCATAAAGTTGTTCAATATATAGCATATAAAACTATCATGACAAGAGAAGCAAGAAAGAAAAGGATTGATATTGTAACAAAGAAGAATACCTATAACAAATTTTCTCCTCTTCAAAATGATGTTGAATGTGCTTATTGCAATAATTTTGGCCATGAAGAATTTGAATGCAGGAGCAAAGTTCAGCCAAAAGAACATGTTCCTTCAAGCTCCAAAGTGTGGAAAAAGAAGGAATTACAGGTTGAAAATTGTGGCATAGCGTTATTTGCAGAGGATGAAAAAAATCAATGGTACATTGATAGTGGATGCTTAAGACACATGACAGGTGACAAAGCCAAACTTCTTGCATATAGTGCTCTAGAAAAAGAAAAGAATGTTACATTTGGAAATGATACTCCTGCAGTCATTAAGGGAAAAGGGTCTGTTTTTCTAAAATAAAAGGTGAAAGCTAATGAAGTCATGTATGTGGATGGATTAAAGCATAACTTGTTAAGTGTAAGTCAAATGTGTGATCAAGGAACTGAAGTTGTCTTTAGTTCAAAAGAATGTGTGGTACGTGATCTTGATACAGGTAAAGCAATTATAAAAGGAAAAAGAACTCCAAGCAACATGTATGTATTGAAGAACTGCAAAGAACAATGTTACTTGAGTAAATCTTCAGAAAATTGGCTACGGCATAGAAGGTTGGGACATCTGAGCTTCTCCCAAATCAACAAATCAAGCAGACTTAAAGTTGTTCGTGATCTTCCCAATATTACTCTACCTGAAAATATCATATGCAAATCTTGCCAATTTGGTAAGCAAACCAGAGTACAATTTAATGCCAAGGAAGGATCATCAAGTAAGCCTCTTGAACTCATTCATACTGACATATGTGGACCTATGAGGAAAAATTCGCCATGTGGTGAAGAATACTATATCTTATTCATTGATGATTTCTCTAGAATGTGTTGGATTGGGCTGCTTAAACACAAAGATGAAGCATTTGAGAAATTTCAGATCTTCAAAGCTCTAGTTGAGAATGAATTAGATCTAAAAATCAAGTGTCTCAGATCTGATCGAGGAGGAGAATATACATCAGATGAATTCCTTGAATTTTGTGAACAACATGGCATAAAAAGACAGTTTTCTGTAGCTGGCACCCCACAACAAAATGGTGTTGCAGAAAGAATGAATAGAACAGTTCAAAAAATGGCTAGAGCTATGCTTGGTGATTTCGGAACACTTGACACATTTTGGGGAGAAGCAACACATACAACAATAAACATTCTCAACAAGGCACATGTTCGTGTAAATAGTGATAAAACTCCATATGAACTCTGGTATGGTAATCCTCCCACTATAAAGAATTTTAGAATTTTTGGAAGCAAATGATTTATCAAAAATAATGATGAAAAACTTGGCAAGTTTTAACCCAGAGAAGATGAAGGAATACTTGTTGGTTACTCCTCTATGAGTAGAGCATATAAATGTTACAATAAAATACTTCGGAATATTTTTGAATGAATTGATGTTGTTATTGATGAGTCTCCTGCAGCTCCAAAAGAAGAAAAAAAAACAACAGATGAAGACGAAGATGACACATATCCTTCTACATCAAATAGAAATGATATAGATAGTGAACCCAAAGAAGAACCCAGAGATGATTTATCTGAAAAATCTCCATGCAGATATGTTCAAAAGAATCACCCAGAATCTCAAATTTTGGGAGAAAAGGAATCAGGTGTACAAACAAGAAGGACTCTTGTGGGATCTTCTAGCAATCTGGCATTTTTGTCCACTATTGAACCACACAATGTTAGTAAAGATAGCAAAGATGAATGTTGGATTCAAGCCATGAATGAAGAACTTGATCAAATTAAAAAGAATCACACTTGGGAATTAGTACCAAGACCTCATAAAAAAAATTTCATTGGAACTAAATGAATATTCAAAAACAAGTTAAATGAGAATGGGGATGTTATAAGAAATAAAGTTAGACTTGTGTGCAAGGGGTATGCTCAACAAGAAGGTATAGAATTTGAAGAAAATTTTGCTCCTGTAGCCAGAATTGAAGCCATAAGAATGTTTCTTGCTTTTTCAAGCTTCCAACAATCAAATTTTATCAAATGGATGTTAAATCTTCTTTTCTCAATGGTGATATAGAAGAAGAAGTTTATATAGAACAACCAGAAGGATTCATTTTGGGAAATGATGAAAATCTTGTTTGTAGACTTAAAAAGGCTCTATATGGTCTCAAACAAGCTCCAAAGGCATGGTATTATTATCTTGACAAATATCTTCACCAACAAGGATTTTCAAAGGGGTCTGCTGATAGCAACTTATACACAAAAACGGAAAATGATAAACTATTGATTGTGGTTGTATATGTTGATGATATCATTTTTGGAAGTAATGAAGAGTCTATGAGTCAGAAATTTTCTTCTGATATGCAGCAAGAATTTGAAATTTCTTTACTTGGGGAACTAACATTATTTCTTGGCTTGCAAGTGCAACAAGCAACAGATGGCATATTCTTATCACAAACAAAATATCTTAAGCAAATTCTGAAGAAGTATGGTATGGAAGAGTGCAAACCTGTAAGTACACCAATGGTAACTGGATGTAATCTCAGTTCTCATGATGATTCTCCCACAGTGAATCAACCAGAATACAGATCTATGATATGAAGTCTACTTTATCTCACTGGGACTAGACCAGAAATTATGCATGCAGTTGGGATCGTTGGACGATTCCAAGCTAATCCAAAAGAGTCTCACCTTCAAGCTATCAAAAGAATATTCAAATATCTACAAGGAACTCAAGACTTTGGGCTATGGTATCCAAAGAATGTTGATCTCACACTTCAGGCTTACACTGATGCAGATTGGGCTGGAAATGTTGATGATCAGAAAAGCACTAGTGGTGGTGCATTTTACATGGGGCCCCGGTTAGTATCTTGTTTCAGCAAGAAACAACGCTCTATTGCCTTATCTACAGCAGAAGCAGAATATGTGGCTGCTGCATCATGTTGCACTCAACTTCTTTGGATGATGCAAACCTTACAAGACTTTCAAATCAAATGTTCACCTCCTATATCCATTATGTGTGATAACACAAGTGCCATCAGTATCTCAAAGAATCATGTTATGCATTCCAAGACCAAGCACATTCCCATCAAATATCACTTCTTACGTGAACAAGTGCTTAAACAAAAGGTGAAGTTGGAGTATGTGCCCTCCAAAGAACAAGTGGCTGATATATTTACCAAACCTTTACCCAGGCAAGCGTTCGAATATCTCAGACAGAAGCTGGGAGTAGTCTCTGCCATGCAGAAGATCAGATCTACTTAAATACTGAAAAATACGTTCCTGTTGAAGGTGGTCAGGATGCACAGGCTAAGGGGGAGCATTGGTCATGTGGCAAGGATGCATTACTTGTTGTAATCTGATCTCATGCTTGAGAATCTTTGATCTTGAGTGTATCAGTCATTTCTGATATTTCATTGAATATTATGTTTGAAGATGCAGCATGATCTCTAGGGGAGAATGGTATTGCCGGTACAAAGGATATTGATCAACCCTTTTCCATTGATGTCAAAGGGGGAGGAAAAGATGGGCTTCTCAAAGACAAACAAAGGAATAATATTGCCATCAATGCCAAAGGGGGAGATTGTTGGAAATGTTGTCATTGATGGCAAAGGAATTGGCAAAGAAGGAGCATCTGAAACAATAACTATGAAAAGAGAAAAGCAAGGCAGAAAAAAAAGGTCAGCAGACAAAGCAGTGTAATGAAGATGCGATGCGATATTTGTATGTGCGATGCGATGAGATAGCACATCGCAATCGGTGAAAGAAACAGAGAGGCAAAGTACGTGATTGATCTGCGATGCAATGCGATATTTGTATGTGCGATGCAATGAGATCGCACATCGCAATCGGTGAAAGAAACATGCGATTGATCTGCGATGCGATGCGATATTTGCATGTGCGATGCAATGAGATCACATATCGCAATCAGCGAAGAAACAGAGAGGCAGAGTAACGAATATGCAATGCGATGCGATGATATAAGGATATGGGTCCTACAGGACAAGTGTATATTATAGTATTTCGAAGGTTGGGTACAAAAGAGTTGAACTTAAGAAATGTAGTGCCGAATCATTTACAAAGGAATTGATGCTATTCTTAAAGATCAGTTAAACAAAAAGCGGCAATGTATGTATATATAAAACCTTATTTCGGGAATCATTACCGAGTCGGGCATCATATATATATATATATAAATAAATTCTGAGAATCGCCTACCCCGGTGGAGGATACTCTAAAGCTGGAACATAAAAGCATATATAGTGCATTACATATTTCACAAAGGTCCAAAGTTTATATATAATTCATATGGAACCAAGCGATATTTGTTAATTTATTGCACATGAAGGGAAAATTTCATATATATTTGCAGATGGAACCTGGAGTACGGAGCGGGAATTTGATTGGACGGTTGATCACTGTTCAAAAACCGCGAGTGGATTTGCAGAAGCGAATTGCCCATATCACACCACTTTTGTGGGTTCAGCAGTATTCAAGAGGTTGGCTCTGATTCCATATAACGGGCGACACGCGTCCCTGTACGAATTCAGAAAATCGCTTGTCACTGCGCGCCATCGCGCGTTATTGTTCGATCCAGGATGCCCAGCAATATTGTTGTGCGCCGTTGATCTGGAGGGAAGCCATCGGACGGTGGTCGTATGAAGAAGATGCATGACGATTAACTAAAGTATGGCAGGCCATCGCGCGTTATTTTTCGCGCACCTTCGCCGAGCGATATCCGTCCGATCAAATGAGGTGGCGCGATGCGATAACAACCGTTGGATGGATATGACCATTAACACTGGGGCCCATGCATACGAATGCAGTGGTCATGGTTAATATTTGTAGATTTATTAACCATTGGGGTTATAGTTATAAAATTCTAAAAGATTTTTATGAAGTGTGAAGGAAGCCCCCGAATTGAAATAATATTATATGGCGGAGATAAAAGACTACCTTTGGGATGATTCGTGCATGGAAGAACGAAGTTTGGGGTTTCAATTTGGATTGGCTCGACTTTTTAATACACTTGATTATCTATTTTGACCTCGTCCAGGAATACCATTAGCGGTTCGTGGTTTTGACTCATGGTTTTACTAAAGGCAAAACTATAAAAGGAGAAGAGAAATAGAGAACGAGGTGTGCGTGCGAAAGGGTCGATAATAAACGAATCTCTTTTAGAGATATCTGTATGAATAAACTCTGATATATCTGAATCTATGGCACACCTGTGAATATGATGAGTGATCAATATCTTTAGATCAGATCATGATTAATTCCTGGTTCAATCAACTGACTAAATAATGAAGAACATATAAGGGTTGTGAATGAATACTTCACTCTGAAGTATATCTGTATGGAATAGGTAATAGATTGCTGAATTAAGGATGCACCTCTGAAGAAAATAAATAAATTTGGTGGCCTGCAAGGTATGTTGTGTGGAAGTGGATGAAGTGTGGTCATGATGGGCGAAGATCGAAGCCTTGATGATGAGAGTAAACTCATCCGGGGAAAGGCAATGCTTGAGAGAAGGTTGTAGCTTTCTACAAGTGGGTGCCTGCATGCTGGTATGAGTCTGCACTAGCATAAAATTGTAAGAAGTTTTCTTTATAATAAATATTGAGGACTGAGATTACAGCAGCAATGGTTTTCTCCTGAATTGGGTTTCCACCTTAAATCCTGGTGTTCATATGTGTTGCTTGGGAGGTAATCCAAAATCATAGTGATATGGGTTTGTATGAGTTTGGCCAGAAAAGGATTTGTGGGAAAATAACCCAAGCAATGGGGCTTTGGACCCGAGATGGGGTTTAAAATATAAAAGAAAATTAAGAAGAAAAAATAATATTTCCTAAGGTCTAAGTGGATAAAGTTCGTAGGTTCTAGAGCATTATTTACAGGCCTAGCTAGGAAAAGATATTTTAGGAGGCCTTAGTATGAAGGCAAGAACATCAAGTGAGAAGGAGCTCATTTGATCAAGGAGGACAAGAGAGATGTACTGCTAAAGTAGTTCGAGTTAGAGGGTTGAGTAAGCGTTGCTAAAGGGAGGCCATGATCATCCACCAAGAGTAAGATCATCATGTGAGGGTTCACAAGAATGTCACATACCTTAATGGGTTCAAAATAGGAAGTAGGATGGAATATTATTGGTTCTATTATGGAAAATCAATCTCAAAAGAGGCGGCTCATGAGAATTTGGTCATGTGATTTCATTGGTGTTTCTGTGTGAGGACCGCATCAAATTTTGAAATAGTAGAGAGGATTGAGACCCTACCTTGTGGTGGTTAGTAGGTTGTAAGGTCCATGATAAATACCAACACAAATGGAGGAGGGTATGCACTAGAATTTAGGGCCACAAAACAATTATTCACATGTGTAATATTGAATGAGGTGACCATAGTTTGAGGGTCGTAGAGATCTAAAGTTCAGATAAAGATTCAGTCAAATAAATGCCCAAAATATATGGATCCATATGAGCTAGGTCGAGTCTCTTATGGAGGAAAGAGTTGTCATTTTTTCTATGGGTGGATAGGGTGTGTTCTAAGGAAATTATAATAGAAGTACAATTCTTTGTTTATGGAGGTTTCCTAGCACGTTCAATCCAAAAGTTATGCCATTAAGACTGTGAAAAAATTGCATAGAAGAAGAGGGGTTGTGACCCTTAGAGAGAGGTTTATATTTGCAATATATACCACAAATTTGGAATATGGTTTTCAGGAGTATGTTCAGAGATAGAAAATCCAAAGGAAGGTGGAACCTGAGTAGAAGATGGACCAGAGTAAATGTTTCATATGAGGAATGGTTTGACATAAAGAGGAGTTGATTTTGGTGGACTTTCCATATAGTTTTGGACAGAGATATGAAGCAACCTATAAAAATTTAGTAAATGGATTGTTAATGGATGATTTGTGACCCTAGTTCAATCATCTACAAATTTTTAGAAGGATGATGAGATGAGTAGTTCATATTTGTTCATATATTGGACAACAAAGAAATTGGTACACAAGAATAGTGATTTTGAGAGGACTCAAATCACTATTAAGTGGCATATTTGAAGAGCCCTAGATGAGAGCAATGTTGTCAGCACTAGATCAGTAAAATAATTGACTACGGTTGGGAAAATTGACGGCATTCCAAGTACAATTGGAGGGTTTTTATATGACTGTCAAATAAAAATAAGAGCTCTATGAGCTCTAAGTCTTGTACTTGTGAAAGAAAAAAAGACTGGTAGAAGGGTAGGTGTATTGGGCTTAAGGATGTGCGTACTTTGAATGACTAAAGTAGTAGTCAAGTGAGCTAGCAAGCTAGCCCTAGTTCAATGTATTGCAAAGGATTTCATCATTGAGAATAAGGGAAACCTCCATATCCCTAAGCTTGTCATCTTGGAGCAACAGATGGAAAAGCAGGAAAACCAAAGAGTTGTTCACTACGGAGTTGTGAACAAGTGATCAAAAACCCTAAGTGTTGCAAAACTTAAAGTAAAAAAGAGGTAGATAGAGGGAAAAGTTTTTTTAGCCGAGTTCATTAACCTAAAGGAGTTGAGTCCATTAATAGAGGAATATTGAATATTTTCATAATGGGAGGCAAGAGGACCTGCCAGATTTGTGCAAGACATCTGGATTGAAAGGGCTATGTGTGGCCACCATAAAAAAGTGTGTAAAGTGTTGTCTTGTTCAAGGTAGATTGGTTGTAAAATGACTAACACCAAGCCCTATTTGTATTCCTTGTATCAGTGTGATTGTAAAGGGCCATTATCCTTGGTACGAAAGCTCTAGCCTATTATATTATAGTTTGTAATTTAACGGGGAACGATCTGAAAAAGTTTAAAATTTTCATGTGCACTAGTTGATTCCCTGATGTGTGTAGATTTGGTTGTGAAAAGTAGATGTGTTGTGGCACTAAAGTGTGTTTGCATCAATGACTCTAAGACCAAACCCAGATTATCATGTGTCATGGAAATTCAACATATGCCTTTTCACCTAAGAACTACATGTAGCTCATCTTAGACTACTCATGTCCAATCTCAATTGATACCACTTAACAAGTTACCAAGACAAGGCTCATCACATCTAACTATGGTCATAAAACAACTAAGCAACACAATTTACATCTTGACATACCATAACACCTAACATGTCTTAAATTCATTAGCATTATGTGGCATGTGTTAGCATCCCCTACATTCCTTGACATTATTTTACACTCCCTAACACACCCTAGCATTTCCTAAGACACCTTGGTAGATTAACATACCTTGGCATTTCCTAGTATATATCCTTGTCACTCCCTCCTTAACAGACCTATAACTCATTGAGACTCCCTATCACACACTCTTATTTTTTCATTTCCATGCATTTTGATCTAGTTCTTCCTTGTGTTTACCTGACACTCCCTAACACTCCCTAGCACGCATTGACACACCCTAACACTTGTAACATCTTGGCATGTTGCCCTATCACTCTAGCATTTGTTGGCACTACCTAGCATACCTTGTCACTCTATCCTTAGCACACCTAGAGCTCATTGAAACTCCTAGTCACAAACTCTTATTCATTCATTTCCATGAACCTTTACCTAGTGCTTCCTTATGTTTACATAAGATTCCTTAACACTCCTTGGCACGTGTTGGTACACCCTAGCACCTAGTACATCTTGGCATGTTTCGCTGGCCTCTAGCATGCCTTAACACTACCTAGAATACCTTGTCACTCCCTCCTTAGCACACCTGGAACTCACTGACACTTCCAATCACAAACTCTTATTTGTTCATTTCCATGCATTTTAACGTATTAATCCCTTGTGTTTCCTTGGCACTCCTAGTTAACACTTCCTTGCATGAGTGGGCATATCTTGGTCGCATGCCTCCCTAGCACTCTAGAATTCCTTAGAACTGCCAAGAATGCCTTGTCACTCGTCCTTATCACACTTGGAACTCATTGAAAGTCCTTGTCACATGCTCTTATTCATTTTTTTCCATGCATTATGATATACTACTCCTTTTTGTTTCTGTAGAACTCCCAAACACTCCTTGGGACAAATTGGCACACCCTAGAACTTGGCACATATTGGCATGCTTTCCTAGCACTCTATCATGCCTTGGGTATATTTGACCTTCTTCTGAAAATAGGTGAAGCATGGGTTTGTTTGACCTTCTTTTGAGGTCCTTGACTCAGCTTTTCTTTAACCTCAGATAGATAAATAAGTCTCTTGAATATTTCCTCATTGATATCCATCTCATGAGTATAAGACTACATCTAGTTGATAACAACATAATGACTAATAGTCACAGCTTCAGGATCATGTCTCCTGAATATTATCTCTCCAAAATGATATGATTCAATTTCATTGGCCTCTTTCATGGTTTGGCTAGTGCCATCAACTCCATAATATATGATCTTGATAGGTAACTCGGGCCATATTGACCTCTTTTCCCTCTTAAGAGTACCTGTAACTCGATGAAAAAATATCTGATATAATATTTCCAACCAAACCACTCTATCTAGAGCATATAAAGGTAGCAGACGAGGAGATATCGATGCACCATATGGCATAAAATCTGATGTAGATTCCATGTTCATGAAAATACTAGTCTCCAATGCCTCCTATGAATTCATGTTCATGTTCCGAGAGGCATGGACACTCTTTCTAAAATAACAAAGAGTACACTGGAGCAATAAAATGGTTGCATATTCTTTTCATCTATGATTTATTCTTGTAATACCATAAAAGCTTGCATTAAACATGTACCAGAGGAAAATAATTGGACCATTTCCATTCTAGTTCCGAAAATTCATTTTCTAAATAGATGGAGTCCAATAGGTAGCTGGACATAAAGAAACTAGTAGCCTTAGCACTCTTCACTTCCATGAAAGATTTATATAATGAAGGGGACATGATTGCACTGCAATTTAGTGTTGGCCCATGAGTAAAAATTTAATTCACCATAGGCCCCCATGATTATAGAAACATGGTTCCATCCTTTTCTCCATACAGTTTGGCCAGCAGCAACATGACTATTCTGAAATGATGCTTCAATCTAGCAGTTGGACACACCTTTGATATCCTGGTCTTAAAGCTTTTAGAATAAAACCATGATTTTTTAGTAGCATGCTAGGAGGTACCTCATCCATAGCCCTTTTCACCCATTCCTCAGATAGACTTACTTCAGGGTCTGGGAGGAACTTTCTTGACAATATGTTGAAGGTCTGGTAGTCTCCAACTAGGCTCTGGTGTTGGTCTAGGATCCATCTATTAGTGAAGCAGGCATAGCTGTAATAAACCTCGACAATACCACCCATACTTAGGAATATAAGAAAAAATTTAATTCCACCAAAGAGTGAGCACAAAACAATATTGTATCACATCTAGGCACCCCCTTGATGACCCCCAAAATGAGGAGCATAAGGAATAAGGATAATGCGTAATGAGAAACGAATTTTATTGATGCACAAAAATTTAGAATGAATTGTCACAAGAAGAGGAATTATTCAACGAAAATTAAGTATGATTCAGATGATGGTGAGACTAGATAGGAACAGGGTACGACTGCGTATCTTGAGGGTACTATGCCATAAAATCCATGCTTTGCAAAGGGTGGATTTTGATGCATTGGTTTTGGTACAAATTTTTTTAGTTCAGTCAAATGGTGGCAAGGAAGTGGAACGTGGATGGGGTTAGGGTTCCAATGATTGAGGTAGATTATTCATGGATTGAAATCAATTAAAGTAGTAGGTAAGAAGGTCAAGTTTTTTCCCTGTATATTGGCTTTGGTATGGAGATTCTGTCTAAGTGGTTTATACCATCCCTAGGCATGGAAATCAGTCAATGATGAGTTGAAAGCAATGAGTGAGTAGAGCTTCACCCCTTCCTAATAGTAATGTATCAAGATTGGTTAGGATGTTTCCCACACCCCCGGTTGAGTGAAGGAGCATTAGTTGGACCATCGAAAGTTGTCTCTTCTAATGTCTCTGGAAAGAACTGTGTTGGCTTGGGAAAGAACTCGGTTGGCTGGGCTATTAGCTAGCCTTCTCCAACCTACACTGGCCATCCTATTGAACCCCCTGTAGGAGGCAGTAGTGATTATTTCTTGTCATCATACATTTTTATATGCATCATGTTATGTATTTAATACTAGATAATCCCTTTAGCTATCATGACTGAATGGAACAACTTCTAGAAAATCCCTCGAAAGTTGAAATCCCATTAATATTTTCTGCGTTGGTTGATAGTTGCTTATCATAGTCCCATCTAACAAGTTTTTAAAGCTAAGATAAAATAGATCAGAAGTTATGCCATATAAGCATACATGGTAATCCTTTCAAATTATTATATACATATACCTTATTATCCCAATACAGAACCATGTGCTCCATGGCACTGACTTTGTTTGAACTGGCTTAACCAATCTCTAATCCTAATGGTATGCATATTTTTCTAGTGATTGTCATTCCTTTTTTTCTCCAACACAGTTTAAGAATGTAAGAAAAGCAATAACTTTTAGTGTAGGTCACCCATTATTTTTTTGTTTTTGTTGTCAAAACATTTCTTATATTTACAAAAAAGTATTTACAAACAAAAAATAAAAAGGTGGAAGCGTATATAAAATGGAGCTTATATTAGCATCCTCTTCTGTAAGACTAGCAATTGGTTGGTCTTCATATTTCCTCGGAAGATAAACAAGATGCAGATTCATAATTGTATTCAAGTTGCAAGGAAATATTGGAAATGGATTTAGATATTCTAGACTTGGATCTACTAGGACTCATGTTTGTAACCGAAGTTGAAGAGATGGGTTCCCAAAAGGTCATGGAACTTTGTCAAGGAGGTATGGACTTGGTTGTAAATACTAAATAGTATGAATGGAAATTGATATGTTAAAATGTTGATTCAATGTCATTTTGTGACCCCAATTGTAGAGTAAGTTAAATTCTTTGCCTAGGAGTTTTTTTATTTGCTTGGGAATTCAACACTAAAATTTCTTCTAGCTTTATAACTCAAATATCTAGATCTAATGTTTTATAGGAAGGGTCAATATTTATGTGTACAAGATTGGAAAGACCATATGGAGTATCATGAATACATTAAAGTCGATGATCAAATTATTTGGTTTGGGTAGGTATCATCACTTTTTCTTTTGTTTTGCATTTGTAATGTAAGTGAAAATCCATGGATGCCCTATGTATCTACAAGGGGAACTTCATTTTACTTTGATGGAAATATTGGGACTCCAATCTTCCATTTTGATTAGATTTTTGTCATTAATATCTTTGAATACATTTTGATTCTTTTCTTTCTGTATGCCATAAATTTGTATGTTGTAATATTTTATGAACTATATCATTAATTTGACTTGGAGCTAGTGGCACCTACAATATTATGCTAATTAGGTACCCACATTATCCCTACTATTTTGGTTGCAATTTTACTTCTATTTGGACATGGTTGTTTTTGTTCCTCCATTGTTGTCTCATTATTTTCTTAATGTTGGGTTTTTCCTCGGGATTAACTTCTTGTATGCCTAGGTTTTGATATGTTGTTGTTTCATTTATGATGATAATTAGTTTACTAGTTTTCTAGTTCACTTCAATGGTTATTTATTTCTCATCTTCATGGGGCCTCTTGCCCACACACCCCACCTTTTTATATGGGCTTCTCATGATGGGTATAATCTCTAGATTGACCTATTTTTTCTTTAGGGAATATCAATATAAATTTCAATTTCAATTTTTCCATGGTTTGGTAGCTCACATTGGCCATGTGTGTAACAGGGAACAATCTTGGTGATTTGGGCATGGTCCAAATTATCATCTCTCTCAACATAACAAATTGTAGAATTCAATAACATTTATTTATATTAATTATTCGGAAATCAACTTATTGTGTTTACCTTTTAATTTTTACATATTTTCCATAAATTACCACTAATTATTTAAAATAATTTATTTTTATTTACATAATTTATAAATTTTAATTAAAAATAATTTTTTCAATACCATAATCTCCCCTCCCCACTTTAATCCATTGTATATTAAGAATCTTAATTTAAATTGAAAGCAATTATTTTAAAGGTCCACTTTTACCCACTTAAAAAAATAAGACCAAACAAATTTTAAGGCTGACACTATAAAATAAAATAAAAGCCATACCAAACCCAAAAAAAAAAAAAAATTAGGCGGGAACATAACACAAATTTAAGTCTGCTACAGAAGTTTATAAAAACCCTCTTTTGGGATGTTTTATCCCTAATAATTCACTTGAGGAGCACCAACAATCAATGTAGTAAGAGGCGTTGTTAAATATCTGCAAGGAGATTTGCCTAGATGCTCTGGCCCTATAGAAATTATACAAGATGCATGTATATTACCAGACTCCCCTGATCTAACAGATTAATCTTATGTTAAATACAAAATCCTTCCACTTAATTCTTTGTGGAATTAAATCACCAATTGCAAAACACATATGAAGCAAATCAATCGCACATATACATAGTTGTTTAACAGGAAATATTAAAGCTAAAAACCCAAACTATCATATATTATGTATATAAATGGATCATGTAACAATTTCATACAAATATTAGTACATCAAGCTCTCAGTACAATCAACAATCATTACACACTGTCATGTAGAAATTTTCATATCTATGCACCAATTTCTTGCCTCGTGACAACCTGCCTCCACTGTGAAATCCTTGCTAAAAAAGACCCCTGAATGAATTCGAATTGGCCTTGCCTTGACTGCACAATCCTCAATGGCATCTCCAATGTGTGTTAGATGCATTGAATGCATCACTATAGTCACAACAGATAGTCCATCTCACCCTTTCACGTATCTCTCCACGGGGTCTCCACTAGAACTGACATGCAAGTAGTTAACTGTTTTATTTTTTCAGTTGCAAGTGAGTCTCTAGTTGTGAATTAAATAAATAATTAATTCACTAAACTCTCACTAGTGTATCTTCAATTAGAACTAGATACAACTAGCACAACTAAGTTTAACTCACTTAACTGAGTTAAACTAAATAATAGCTCACATAACTACTTTTTAAACTCTATCACAACTTGCCACTTCAGTTATAACTGAGTCCTCCATGCATGAGTCACCATCAAACCATAGGAATTTCATAATTCCTTCAGCCAACCGATTTTCCAAATGTGTTCACTGAAATAAAGTGCTCCATGAGAATAAGTTGATATTTATTTCCGGATTATTATTAAGGGCTAATAATAATCGACATGCATGTATTTTTAGATTAGCGATCTATAAATAGACTTTACCCAATCTTCTAAAAATAGAATCTCATCTCATTTTCCAACCTGATCAACCATCTAAAATATCTTCCTACTACTTGTAGAATATGCTCACCATGTCTAAAAATAGACATACACCTAAAAAGCCCGCAGGCCCCACTTAATGAAGGTGCTTAATTTTCACTAAGCTCATCATCTTGTTGAATCTCAATACTCCCTCTCAACAAGATAGGGATTATCCTTCACCCCTATCCTAACTCTATGGTATTCAAATTTTCTCTTGGTGAGTGTCTTCATTAGAATATTTGCATCCTAATCTTCTGTAGGAATGTACTGAAGCAACGTGATCTTCTGCTGCACACAATCTCTGATATGATGATACCAGATATCTATATGCTTAGATATATCATGAAACACATGATTAATCGAGAGTTTAATGCAACTCTAATTATCACAATGTATCACTATGGATCTAAATGAGAACCAAAGAAACCGACCAGAATCTTCCCCATCTAGATAGCCTCACATGCAGCTTGACTTGCTACCATGTATTCTGCTTCCACTGAACTGAGTGCCATGGATATTTTTTTCCTACTATACCAATAAACTGTTCTAGATCCAATATTGAAAACCCCTCCTGATGTGCTCTTTCTGTCCGTTGGGCTGCTTGCCCAATCTACATCCGTGAAGCCATGAAAATTCACCTCATCTGTCTTTCTGTATCATAAGCCATACTCAGATGTGCCCCTGAGATATCTCAGGACATGCTTGGTTGCCTTCCAAAAGAGCTTGGTAGGCTTAACCATCGCTTGACTAAGTGGGTTCACCACATAGCATATGTTCGGTCTTGTATTAAATAAATACATGAAAAAACCCACCAACTGTCGATAGACAGTAGCATTCGCTACCTCTGTCGATGTAGCATCCTCTTTCCTCCAATTTCCTAGAAGAGGAGTATCCATGGGCTTGTAGTACTGCATGTGAAACTTACCAATTATCTCCCGAGCATACTTTCCTTGAGACACAAATAGTTCACCTTCTTGCTACCATATTTCTAGTCCAAGGAAATAATGAAGGAGGCCCAAATCCTTCACCTCAAACTCCTTTTCAAGATCCTCCTTGCGTGAGTGTATCAAATCCTCATCACTCATTAGTATTAAATCATCAACATAAAGAACAATGATTAAAATCTTACCCTCCACCACAATTTGGTATTTTTTTGCATCCGCCTCACTCTTAGTGAAGCCAAGTATAGTGAAATAGATGTCTATCTATGTGTACCAAGCAAAGGGTGCCTCGTTCATCCCATACAATGCTCTTTTGAGTCTTCACACATGCAAATTTATGCTGAATATCTCAAATTATTCAAGATGCTCAATGTACACTTCTTCCTCAATGATCCCATTAAGGAACACAGTCTTCACATCCATATGATGAATGTGCCAATCCATCTGCACTGAGAGAGAAAGGATGGTCCTTATGGAAGAATACCATGCGACATGTGCAAATATTTCTTCATAATCAATCCCCTCAATCTGTGAGAAGCCTCGAGCAACAAATATAGCCTTATACTTCTCGACGCTCCCATCAGCAGCTTGCCTTACCTTGTAGATCCATCTTGAACCTACCATTGATTTACCAACCGGCCTTGGAACAATCTCCTAAGAATTTTTTTTGACAATGGAGTCATACTCCTCCACCATGGCATCTACCCATGTGGGCTCCTGTGCTACTTCCTCAAAATAATATGGCTTTGTCATGATACAATTGCTCATGAGAGCCATGTGTCCAGTGAATTGGTCAGCTGACTGTCTCTGTCTATGCTGTGATGTAGGGACTCCTACATTTAGTGCCGCATCAAGCTTCAGTCTCTCAGCTTCTGTGGTATGCCTTCTGCCTATTCTGATGTTTGGCTCTATGTGAGTGGACTCATCCACATCTTGAGGCTCATATTTGGGAACAATAAGTTCCTCCTCTACATGCAAGTGTAGCTTCCTCTCAAGCGACAACTTCATAGCTTTCTCCTCATTGAATTTTATATCCCGTCGCACCAAAGTCATCCGTCAGTTTGGAAAATACACACGATAATTATGGCGTGTTTTTTTGTACCCCAAAAATATCCAAACTTCTATAGTCATCTCCAGCTTCTTCCTGGCGTCCTTTGTCACATGAATGTAAATATATGAGCCAAAAATATTCAAATGAGAAATATTAGGCTTCTTACTAGTAAGAGCTTCTTCATGTGTACTCATGCCAAGTACTCTATGAGGATAATGGTTTTGCACATAAACCACAGTGTTGCATGCTTCCGCCCACAAGTGCATCGGTAGGCCTTGGTCATGTAGCATAGCTCGTGCAGCACCTACAATCATTCTATTATTCCTCTCCACGACCCCATTCTATTGTGGGTTATGAGGCGCTATGAGTTTTCTTCAAATTCTTTATTTTCTATAAAATTCTTTGAATTCATTTGAGATATATTCACCACCATTATCACTCTAGAGAGCCTTCACTTGCTTCCTCGACTCCTTCTCCACCAATTCTTTAAACTCACAGAACTTTGAGAATGTTTCACTCTTCTTCTACATGAAGAAGATCCAGCATCTACGAGAGTAGTCATAAACAAATATAACATAATACCTGTGTTTTTCTATTGAATCAACCAAGAAAGTTCCACGCACGTCTGTGTGAATTCTCTCTAGGATCACTGAAGCATGGTTCTCCTTCTCATGAAAGGTGGTCTTCACAAACTTACCCATAGTACATCCCTTGCACTAATCTGACTGTGCAAGAGTACCCTTGGGAAGTCTAGTATAAATCTACTGACCAATATTCAAGGCGCCATGGTAAATACGGCCCAATCTTCTGTGCCATAATTCACCCTCATCCTGGCTCACCACTTCTTCTGCTTTGCCCATCATTGCAGTGCAACCATCTACCTCCAACTTGTAGAGATTCTTAACTTGAATCCCTATCCTCTTGGTTTGACCCGTTGTTTTAGGTCACATGAAATCTTTTCCCTCACTGAAAACAACATCATAACCTCTTTCCTCCAACATCGCAACCGAGACCAAGTCCTTTTTCAAACATGGAACATGCATAACATATTTCAACATAAAAGGTTTACCTGACTCCCTCTCAAATGTAATGGTTCCAATGCCGGTCACACTATATATACCATCGTCGCCCATCTCTATATGCATTTGGATATCTTTCTCCTTCAAGTCACTAAACAACTCCTTGTCTCCCGTCATGTGGAAGGAAGCACCACTATTAAGATACCACACCAATCCCATTGCACTTGAAACCAATCATGATATCAAAGAGAAAATGAGTACAAATTTCGAGGCTAAGGCCTCACCCACTGCAACTCCAGTAGTCTTCTTTTTCTTCTTTTATGTGGGCAGTTAGTGGCGAGATGCCCATGTTCGTGACAGTGAAAACACTTCACTTTGGAAAAATACAGCTTCTTGCCTTTAGCCTCAGATTTTGGATGTGATTTCTTCCCCTTCCCTTTCCTTTCTTTTGCAGCTAAAGCGCAATTTTCTTCATCATCATTCTTCAATGAAGAGCGATCCTTGGTACTTTTCCTTATCTCCTCCTGCACTAGATCTGACCAAAGTCACTCCCAATCCGACAGTTTCTCTCGCCCATTGACAGAGTCCTGATAACTCTGCCAACTCTTTGGTAACCCAAGGAGAGCCAAGCTCACCAAGTCATCATCAAAAACTATTATTCCCACACTCCCTAGCTCATCCCTACATTGGAAACACTTCGTGAGATATTTTGGAATATTGTCGCCCTTCAACATTTTGATTTTTCTGAGCTTATATTTCAACACTAGCTTCCTATGGTCGATGTTGCTTTAGAAAGGGTTTGTCAAAGGCTTCCACATTGAAATGGAGTGGCTTTACCATGAAGGCTTGACACAATATGGTCCTTCACATGTTCCAATAGAATTCTTCTTGTCTTTGCTAATTTCTTTTGCCAAGCGTCAAGTAATATAGCATTGCTAGAAGTAGGCTTAGGAACATCACTATTGATGAACTCCTTCAGACCATTATCTTCAAGCACTGCCTCCATCCTATCCTTCTAAGCTATGTATTTTGAGCTACCCTCAAGGGCACACTCCAGCCACAACCCATTGAAATCCATTTCAATGAATACTCAACTATCACACCAAGAAATTTCTGCAGCAAATTCGAATTGTCCACCAGCACAAAAATCAACACTGCTTCAATATTGCAATCTCCAGTGATTAACACTCCTCCTATACCATGTATAAATTATACAAGATGTATGTATATTACCAGACTCCCCTGATCTAACAAATTAGTCTTATGTTAAATACATAATCCTTCCACTTAATTATTTGCGGAAATTAAATCTCCAATTGCAAAACACATATGAAGCAAATAAATCGCACATAAACACAATTGTTTAATGGGAAATGTTAAAGCTAAAAACCCCAAATATCATATATTATGTATTTAAATGGATCATGTAACAATATCATACAAATATTAGTACATCAATCTCTCGGTACAATCAACAATCATTACACACTGTCATGTAGAAATTTGCATATCTATGCACCAATTTCTTGCCTCCTGACAGCCTGCCTCCACTGCGCAATCCCTGTTGAAGAAGACCCCTGAATGAACTCGAATTGGCCTTGCATGGACTACGAAATCCTCATTGGCATCTCCAATGTGTGTCAGATGCATTGAATGCATCACTATAGTCACAACAGATAGTCCATCTGAACCTTTCACCTATCTCTCCACTGGGTCTCCACTGGAATTGACATGCAAGTAGTTAACTATTGTATTTTTTCAGTTGCAAGTGAGTCTCTAGTTTTGAATTAATTAAATAATTAATTCACTAAACTCTCACTAGTGTATCTTCAGTTAGAACTAGATACAACTAGCACAAATGAGTTTAACTCACTTAAGTGAGTTAAACTAAATAATAGCTCACATAACTACTCTTCCAACTCTGTCACAACTTTCCACTTCAGTTATAACTGATTCCTCCATGCATGAGTCACCATCAAACCCTAGAAATTGCGTAATTCCTTCAACCCATTGATTTTCCAAATCCATTGATTGAAATAACGTCGCTCCAAGAGAATAAGTTGATATTTATTGTCAGATTATTATTAAGGGCTAATAATAATTGGCATGCATCTATTTTTAGATTATAGATCTATAAACATATTTCGCTAGAAGGAAGATCATCTAAGATGAGAAATCAAGATGGGACAACATCTATTAGACCTCCACTCTTTAACGGAAACAATTTAATCTTCTGGAACACTAAGACAAGATCCTATCTTTAGTATCTTGGAGAAGATGTTTGGGTTGTAGTTGAAGGCGGTTATCAAAATCCAGCCTTAGTTCCAGCAGATCCTGTAGCAAGGAAGAACTATGAAACCAATGCAAAGGTTGTCAATTCATTATTGGGGGGTCTAACTTAATGAGAATCTGTCAAAGTAATGTAGTTAAATACAACAAAGGAGATATGGGAAAAAATCATTCTAAGCTATGAAGGTTATGCCAAGGTAAAAATTTCTAAACTCCAAACTCTCAGAATTCAATATGAACAACTCAGAATGCATAATGATGAAAGCATTACTAGTTTCTTTTTACTTCTAGATGATATCATAAATCATATGAGAAATCTATGTGAAACTATAAGTGACAACACTCTAGTAGAATTTTTTTTAAGATCTCTAACTCCTAAATTCGAGTCAAAAGTGTCTTCTATTGAAGAGAAGAAATATCTACAAACTCTTACTATTGTTCAATTTCATGGAATTTTGACTGCATGTGAAATGAGGAAAGGAGGTTCGTCAGAAGTCAAAGAAGTTGCATTTAGATCTACTGAAAAAGGCAAGGAAATGGATGAACACAAAACATTGGGATATGTATCAGAAGAAGATGAGATAAATTTTGTAAAGAAACTTCAACTTGGCACTGGAAGGTTCAAAGGTAAGCTTCCTTTCAAATGTTTTTCTTGTGGAAGGGTTCGTCATTACGCTGCTAAATTTCCTCATAAATATAATCATGAAAAGGGAAAGGATTTGGCAAAAGGCAATAAGAAACTTTCTATCAATAGAAAAAATTATTATGCTCATGAAGATAGTGATGGTCTATCAAACAGTGAAGAACAATCTGAGCGGGATATTAAACTACTTATGGCATTTGAAAAGGACTTTAGTGAGGTTAAAGATACCTTTATGGATGCTTTAGAAGAAAATAATTTTCTTGAAGAAATCAATCAACTCAAAATATTTTGGGAAGAGAATAAAATAGCCATAGATACTCTAAAGAATCAGCTTATAGAAAAGGAGAAACATAATGAGAAATTAGAATGTGAAATAGTAAGTCTAAGAAAGGAAATTAAGAAAGTAAAAACTTTAAATCTTAGATTTTATAAGGGATCTGAAAAATTAGATGAAATTATCAAGGTACATCACTCTCCTCTTGTAAAGGCAAGTCTTTGGTATATCGGAGAATATTCTCAGTCTTCAGCACCAAGCTATCTAAATGCAGCTAAAGCTAGTTAGCCACACTTCATCTCTCAACAAAAGAACAAATAAAATGCCCAGGTAAAGCATGACCACTTCAATTCAAGGATGAAAAATAAGAGAAATATCAATCAACAAGTAAACATCAATATAAGGTTCCATGATCGTAAAAATTTCTTCTTTAATGGACAATGTTTCTCATGTCATAATTTTGGTCATAAATTTGCGCAATGTGTTGCATACAAAACAATCATGGCCAGAGAAGCAAGAAAGCAAAGAATTGAGACAGGAATAAAGAAGAATACTTATAACAACTTTTCTCCTCTTAAAGATGAATTTTAATGTTCTTATTACAATAAATTTGGAAATGAAGAATCCGAATGCAGGAGTAGACTTCAGCCAAAAGAATAGATACCCACAAGATCCAAGGTATGGAGAAAGAAGGACTTACAGTTCGAAAGTTGTGGCATAGATTTATTTCTAGAAGGAGAAGAATATAAATGGTAAATTGATAGAAGATGCTCAAAACACGACAGGTGATAGAAATAAAATTCTTTCATATAATGCATTAGAGAAAGAAAAGAATGCTACTTTTAGAAATGACTCTCCTGCAATCATTAACGGTAAAGGATCTATTTTTCTAAAAGAAAAGGTAAAATCTAACAATTTTATGTATGTGGATGGATTAAAACATAACTTTTTGAGCATGAGTCAAATGTATGATCAAGGAAATGAAGTTGTCTTTAGTTCAAAAA
Organism: Pinus albicaulis; assembly: GCA_034641835.2. Taxonomy (NCBI): domain Eukaryota; kingdom Viridiplantae; phylum Streptophyta; class Pinopsida; order Pinales; family Pinaceae; genus Pinus; species Pinus albicaulis. The sequence goes on from CM076579.1 coordinate 224,193,223, forward strand.
AACGTGTAGTTCGTGAAGTTGACACAGGAAAAACTATAATAAAAGGAACAAGAACACCCAAAAATTTGTATATATTGAAAGGAGGTCAAGAGAAATGTTATCTAGGCAAATATACACAAAATTGGTTATGACATAGAATATTGGGACATTTGAGTTTCTCTCAAATAAGCAAATGTAGTAGACTCAAAGTTGTTCTTCAACTACCCAACATCACTCCACTTGAAAGTACCATATGCAAATCGTGCCAATTTGGTAAGAAAACTAGGGTGCAATTAAATGCCAAAGAAGGATCAACAAGTAAGCCTCTTGAACATATACATACTAATTTGTGTGGTCCTGTAAGGAAAAAATAACCTCATGGAGAACAATACTATATTATATTTATTGATGATTTCTCTAGAATGTGTTGGATCGGTTTACTAAAACACAAATATGAATCATTTGAAAATTTTAAGAGTTCAAATATTTGTTTGAAAATGAATTAGATCTAAAAATCAAATGTCTTAGATCTGATCGAGGAGGAGAATATATATCAGATGAATTCTTTGATTTATGTGAACAATATCGCATAAAGAGACAGTTTTTTGTAGCAGGAACTCCACAACAAAATGGTGTGGCAGAAATAATGAATAGAATCGTTCAGCAGATGCCTCGTGATATGCTTGATGAATCTGGAACTCCCAATACCTTTTGGGGAGAAGCAGGGCATATTGCATTAAATATTCTCAACAAGGCTCATGTTCGTGTAAATAGTGATAAAACTCCTTATGAGCTCTGGTATGGTAATCATCCCACTGGGAAGCATTTTAGAGTTTTTGGAAGAAAATTATTTATCAAGAACAATAAGGAAAAGCTTGGTAAGTTTGAACCTAGAGCAGATGGAGAAATATTTCTTAGCTACTCTTATAGAAATAAAGCATATAAATGTTACAATAAAAGGCTTTGGAAATTTGTTGAATGTATTGATGTTGTAATTGTTGAGTCTCTAACAACTCCCAAAAGGGAAATAATTTTTTTTTTTGAAGATGACGATGATGTATATTTTACCTCATCAAATAACAACAATATAGAATGAGAACCCAATGAAGTACCAGAAGAAGATATATCAGAAAAGTCTTCATCTAGGTATGTTCAAAAGAATCATCTAGAATCTCAAATATTGGGAGAAAAGGAATCAGGTGTCCAAACAAGAAGAACTCTTGTAGGATCCCCTAGCTATCTGGCATTCTTATCCACTATTAAACCTCAGACTGTAAATCAATATAGTAAAGATGAATGTTGGATCCAGGCCATGAATGAAGAACTTGATCAAATTGAAAAGAATCATACTTGGGAATTGGTTCCAAGACCTCATGATAAAAACCTTATTGGAACAAAATGGATATTCAAAAAATATTTAAATGAAAATGGAAATGTTATTACAAACAAAGCAAGACTTGTTTTTAAAGGGTGTGCTCAACAAGAAGGTATAGACTTTCAAGAAACAATTCCACCTGTAGCCAAACTTGAATCCATAAGAATGTTCCTTGTGTTTTCAAATTTTCAACAGTTCAAAGTTTATCAAAAGGATGTAAAATCTACTTTCCTCAATGGCAATCTACAAGAAGAAGTTTATATAGAACAAACAAAAGGATTCATTCTGGGAAATGATGAAAAACTTGTTTTCAAACTCAAAAAGGATCTATAGGGTCTCAAAAAATCTCCTCGGTCATGGTACTATCATCTTGACAAATATCTTCAACAACAAGGTTTCGCAAAAGGATATGATGACAATAATTTATACACAAAAAATGAGAATGATAAATTGTTAATTATTGTTTTGTATGTTGATAACATCATATTTGGGAGTTATGAAGAGTCCATGACTCAGAAATTTTCTTTTGTTATGCAGCAAGAATTTGAAATGTCATTACCTGGGGAACTAACATATTTTCTTGGCTTACAAATGCATCAAGAAACAGATGACATATTTCTATCACAACCAAAATATCTCAATCAAATCCTGAAGAAGTATGGGATGGAAGACTGCAAGCCTGTGAGCACTCCAATGGTAACTGGATGTAACCTCAGTTATCATGATTATTCTCCCATGATAAACCAACCGGAATATAGATCTATGATTGGAAGTCTACTTTATCTAACCGAGACTAGACTAGAAATTATGCATGCAGTTGTGATTTTTGTAAGATTCCAAGCTAATCCAAAAGAGTCACACCTTCAGGCTATAAAAAGAATATTTGAATATCTACAAGGGACTCAAGACTTTTTTCTATGGTATCCAAAGAATGTTGATCTTACTCTTCATGCTTACACAGATGCGGACTGGGCTAGAAATGTTGATGACTGAAAAAGCACTAGTGATGGTGCATTCTATATGGGGCCTCGGTTGGTATCTTGGTTCACTAAGAAACAATGTTCCATTGCCTTATCTATAGCAGAAGAAGAATATGTATTTGCCGCATCATGTTGCACACAACTTCTTTGGATGATGCAGACATTATAGGATATTCAAATCAAATGTTCTCCTCCCATCTCCATCCTATGTGATAATAAAAGTTCAATAAGCATCTCGAAAAATCTTGTTATGTATTCCAAGACCAAGTACATTCCTATCAAGTATCAATTCTTGTGAAAGCAAGTGCTTGAGAAAAAGGTTAAATTGGAGTATGTTCCCTCCCTAGAAAATGTTGCAGACATATTCACTTAAACCTCTTCCCAGGAAAGTATTTGAATATCTCAGACAGAAGTTGGGAGTTGTCTCTGCCTCACTTGTCAAATCTACTTAAAGATTAAATTTGGTATGCAGGCTTCATGAAGACACATTGCGTATATATGTGAGTTTATGTGCATAAAACTGTGTATGGTTTTTGCTGACAGAAAATCTATGGGTCAGCCTTCAGAACAATCTATGGTGTTGATGGATAAACTCTGTTGTTTTGGTATTCAGCTTACAATTCTTTTCTTTGATATTTGAAGGTGTTCAGGATGCATAGGTTTAGGGGGAGATTTTTCCTTACTGAGAAGGCTTCATTGTTGGAATTATGATTAATTTCTATCTTATAGATTCTTTGGTCTTGGTTATAACAAGTCATAGTTGTATTTTGATAAGAAATTTAATGTAAAGTTTTCCATGATTTGTAAACCCACTTGGTTGGGTAGTTGAGTCAATATGTAAATCCACTTGGTTAGATCCTTGATGTAACTTTGTGTCCTTGGTAGGAAAGGTCATACTCTATGGAGTTAATGAGTCATGTATTTTATTGAAAATATGAAGCCTCCACATGTGCTCAGGAGGATCAATTGTCCGCCCTTTTCTATTGATGTCAAAGGGGGAGAGTATTTGGTGTTTGAAAAATACTTATGTGTCTATAGTTTGTGGTGATCAAATGCCATCATGGTTTCCATCAAGTCCAAAGAGTGAGACTGTTGGCAATATGATTCTTATGGTTGCATATGTTGTTCTTGATGGCAACTCTCTTGTAAATGTTGAAGTATATGATGTCTGGAGAACTGCAATGGTTTAGAAGAAGGTCTAGCAGAAAGAGGGTATAAGTCCAGAAAAGTATTATTAATATTCATATAGAAGGTGATATACGTGAGTTCGTGCATGCCAAGTCACGTATACACGCGGAACAAAATGATCCAAGCCACGCATGCCTTTTGTGCTCTAAAACTATGATACCAAGGGACTTTACCATGGTTTTATCCCACAATATTGAGCACAGTGTCATCTATTTGATTCTATCAAAGAATACCATCGACATTTGTGTGCTTTTGTCTCATGGTATAAGTAAAGGCTAAACCTATATAAGGAGAAGAAGATCATAATGTGCTGGGAAAGTGTAAGGGTTTTAACTGAATACTTCCCTCTAAAGAATATCTACATGAAATGGGTTCTGTTTATTGGTAGATCTGAAATTATGATGCACTCACGGATAGAATGATGGATCAAGATCTCTAGACCTGAAATGACTATGTATTTTCTTGATCTATTGCTGAGATGCTTAGATCTATGACCTAGTGCATGTTTACTGAAGTGAAGTAAAGAAATCTGGGTAAGTATATAGATCTAAAAATTTCTGTAGTATTAATATTTACATATATATATATATATATATATATATATATATATATATATACGTTGGTTCAATGTGATGAAAGTGCGTATACACATGAATTTGTGTTTGAAAAAGCATGTATGGAAGTTCAGGTTTTTCTGAAGTTTGATGGGGAGGATTTCTGCTATATTTTTGTTGTCTGTCAATGAAGTCTTCATGTAGATCTAGGTTGTTTGAATACTATATATGCTTCTAATTGAATATATACAAATTTAATCAATGAGTGATTAAACATGATTAATGATGCTGATTGAATAAGGGTTCTAAAAATTTTAAAATTTATCTAACTGAAAGCCTCAGATCTGTTCCTGAGTCTGATCAAATTCTGGAAATTCAGTATTCATAGATCTATAATCAGGTTGGTGTGTAGGAAAGCACATATACACGCAGGTAATAGTGAAGTGAAGTAGTGTATGCACTTAATATGGTGAATGATCAAGGTTGAAAGTGTTTTTGCATGTTGGTTCAGAATTCTGGGCTTATTACTTTGTTCTGGTTACAGTGATCTCATTGTTCTATTTGAAGTTTGGGTTATGTCTATTGGTTGTGATACATATATTGAGTTGTGTTGAAACTGTTGGATCTAGTGTGAAAAATTATGAAACGTGGTCTGCAGTGGGTCTAAGGGTTGAAGCCTTCAGTATGGAATTAGAAGCTTCCTACTAATAGAAGCTGGTGTTTCGTTCAGGGGGTTGTAGCTCCCTTCCAGTAGTGGCTCATAAACGAGATTACGGGTTTGGGGCTCCCTTCCAGTAGTAGTTGGAGAATGAGAGAAGTTTGTAGCCTTCTGCCGGTAGACGCCTATGTACTGATATGAGTTTGCATTAGTACAACATTGTAAGCAGTTTTCTATATAATGAATATTGAAGACAAAGACAAAAACAATGGTGGTTTTCTCCCGAATTGGGTTTCCACCTAAAATCTTGGTGTTCATGTGTGATTCTCTTGTGTGATTCATTCTATTATTACTGCTCATATTCACTATTTAACTATCTGATGCATAACTGATGACCTCAATTAACGAATGTTTATGAATATTTATCTAAACAGTAAATTTATCTGAGTATACACAAGTTTCTATTAGGATATCCACATATATATGCTAGATGGGCTAACAAAAGTCACGTATATAAATCAGTAAGGGAGAAGTATAAATAATTTTGATTAGTGTAAATAATGATTCACCCCCCCCCCTTCCCCCCTCAGTATTTTTCCCAACAAACACAACATTCGAGGAGATTTCTTGCACATACATAAGTCCTTGGTTTACTGGGGCGGTATATTGCAGTTCACAGTTGCTTGATAAACCTTTTTCCTAGCATTACCCTTTTTTTTTTTTTTTTTTAAATCAATCAGAAATATATGGAATAATATCAAATCTTTCCTCGTCTTTCGCATAGGACAACGAATAAGCAACCTTTGCCACCAGAGGATACACCTAGTAGACGAAGGCATGCTCATCCTACTTAGTTTCATACCTCTGTTATTTCATCTAATTTACCAAAATCATCTGATCCTTTGAGTACCGAGTCTCGAGTCGTTTTGACTGATCTCGGTTTATCTGCTACTGTCAAGACATAGCCCTCACAGTTACCCAAGGACATTGAAATTAAATCTAGTGAAATGGTAAATCCAAAACCTGAGCTTGTTCAACTAGAAGTTGATTGAGAACCCATTGTTCTTTTACCAAAACACATTGATCTTGAAGTTGAACAACAAGAAGTTGTTTCGTTGCGACCATCTGATCCTCAGCCATCTGTAACTATCGAGTCTTCCTTTTTACCATAGATTTTACGGCCTAAAATTTATCTCAGGCCTGATGGTGAATAACTTCTTCCTGGTTTGATTTCCATTGGGGAAATATCACAAGAAGAAACGTAGCCTTAGACTCAAACTAATTTTTGGCGGGAGCTTCATCTTTTTCCATCTTTTCCTCCTTGGATTTACACTGCTCCTGTTCACTCTCAAGTTCCTGTAGATTTGTTAGAGTATTTTCTGAGTCATTTAACCATGGCAGAGACAACATCCAAGATTGTACCATCTATTTTAGTTGTGACAAAATCTACTGTTGCTTCATCTTCGATGTTTTCTATGACACTCGAATATCATATTTATGGTGGTCCGTTCATCCCAATAGGTTACCGGGGTTTAAATGGAACCTACTCTAGTGTCTCGTCTAGTCCATGGACTTCGCCCATGTCATGGTCTGGAATTCTATTTGGTTCATCTCTTACTAGTATTGAATGGCTTGATCCTTTTTTGACATGATCAGCTCAATTTCAAGCTGGTCCAACCAATTACCGCCCATTTTATCTAGTATCTACTTGATACCCTTCATATGAAAGTCAGTATGTGCAATATGCTTATACTCCATATGTTGGGGGGCCATAGATGTTAGGTCCATATGGCAGTACGCCATCATATTTAGGTTAATCATATGTTGGAATTCTTGTTTGTCAATGGCAGCATACTTTTCCTATTTAATCGCAAATGGTTATGTATCAATATCTGTTAGCTATTTATAATTTTGAAGATTAGAAAAGCTAAACCATAAATCACAACATCAAATCACTTTGGATTCCAATACCTAACCTTCCTAGACTCAGAGAGGGCTCTCTCTGTTTTATGATTTAAATTGATTTGACTTGATGGTTATAAGTACTGATATTAGGCTAGTTATAGTGATGGGGGTTGTTTGTTTTGATTGATTAGGTGGTTGGATAGATAGGGCTTTAGAGGCTATTCCATTGGGTGATGGAATCAAAGGTTGTAAAGTCACATAAAAATCAAGAGAAAATCACAGGGAAAACTAACTATGCGAAATGGATCGGAAGTGTTGTGTGAATTATGAGCTGAAAGAAACAGTAAGGTTCAGTAGTGATTAAAGAGCAATTAAGAATTCTTTAATCAGACTTCAGTAGAAAACATTCATATTGTAAATGAAAATAGAATTAAGGTGCTCTGATAGTGAATCTTAATCTAAAATTTTTGATTTACAATTAGATGAGAAGATACACCATAGAGAAAAAAATGGAAATATTTAAATAAAGAAGAAACACATCACCATTTTAACACGGCTCAAGAATATTGTAACCGGTCTTTGATTATCGATGTCCAACATCAAAATTTACAGTGCTCCAATGGTAGTTCTTACAATATAGTTGCTAAAATATCCAACCCTTGCTAATGATAACTCTAGCAGTATTTAACTAACAACTATGTCAATTTTCCCTAATCCACTTTAGCAACCTTTATTTATTACAAACAAATTGAAATTAGACAAGTGTGGCCATGCAAGGACCGAATAAAGAAAATCTTTGACAACACCACCTGTAGAATTAATTTCGGTAACTCTTCAAGAATGTAAAAACTCAGGTAGCTCTTCGTGAATCCAAAAAATGATTTGGAGGTGGCTGGGATGGTTGCGAGGAGGCAACACAGGGCGGTTCTGACATCTAGCTTTATCGCTCTGGGTCACCACTACATAGATCATAAAGTAGGATGCACTATTGGTTACTCTCATTGATTAGTGGTTGTTGCAACGTTGCTTCTTTGCTTTCTGCTGTTATGTCCCAGATCCCCCTCTTTTCCTGACTTGACCCTCGTGGCCCGTTCTCTTTTCATATGAGTCTTCACTCCTGGTAGCTTTGGAAAATTCTCAGAACATGGACCCTTTTTTATTTTAGCAATAATTCCATTCCCCGAGACAAATGGAGGTGAGTGGTTTTGACGGAGAACAAATGGTATTCTGGACCCCCCCCTAGAAGTGGTAAGTGGTAATGGAGGGGAGTTGTGCAAATTCTTGAGAGAACGACATGTCACAGATCTTAGCAGCCTTGAATACCAAACTTCAGACCCCCACTCTCATGTTAACAAGAAACTATCGGGGGGATGCGAAGTAGATCTCCGCCGTAGATATGAAGCAGGCTCCAAATCTGCCATAGCAAATTACAAGTGCTCTATCTTGGTGATTTGAATTTTTGTCGCTTAGCGATTGTGATCAGGTCCCACCATCGCCTTTCTTGCTCCGGTGCTTCATGGCATTTACATTATAAACTCCTTTCCCTCCTCTGATGCGATTTAACATAGAAAAAATCTCGCACATGGATTTTGAAATTATTTGAAATATGCTTTCGAAAACACATCGCATTTGCGCCTCCATCGCACTTCGTACGATGCAAAAATTAACTTTTCCTTAGCGTTTTAAACTTTAAACTTGCGATGCACTATTTTCAATCAAGCCCCATCGCATTGCACATCGCACTTCGGAAAATTTCACATTTACCTTGGTAGCTAACGTGTAAAACTTGCAATGTGAGGTATGCAGGCTGACATCACCATGGAACGTCATCTGCCATGTCACCATAGGTTGCCGACTGGAGAATCTAACCTTTTGCCTCTGAACTTGCGATATATGCTCGGGGTCCACCTAGAATTACACATCACAAATCGCCCTATTTTTATTTTACCATTGGCACTTACTCTTTATCATTTGCAATTTGGAAAGTGTGATCGGGCCCCACCGCATTCGCACGTCGAATATTTTAACATTTAACTTGGCAGCTAACTTGTAAACTTGCGATGCACGATATGCGATTGCATTGCATCGCAACTTAAAATTTTAAAGTTGTGGGCGCTTACAGGTAAGTTATAAAAAGTGAAAAATGCGGTTTGCGATGTGCTAAAAGTTGGCAAGTGTGAAAAGGGTGGAAGGTAAGGAAAAAGGCCTTATGAAGGTTTGTTTCCAGATTTTTGGCCATTTATAAAGGTTTATGTGGGTCCTACCATATCACATTGAAAAAGTTTTAAGTTTTCGGTAATGAATAAAGAAAAAGTTTAAAGCTTGCGAGATGCAGAATGCAGGCAGAACTAGGATTTCAAAATTTTAAATATAAGTGAGCTTTGTAAAGTAGTGAGTCTGAAAGGTTATGTATCTACATTTTTGGGTTTTGAATGGGATTCAGCACATGGGAGTGTGATAATTTGGAAAATGAAGGGTAGGAAGAGGGTAGATGGAATGAATTAGGATAGTATAGAATTCACTCACCATCACACTTCATCATCAACACTCTCCTCTTTTCACTGAATTAAATGGCAGAGAGATTCATTTGATCCTCTTGACAGTCAAGATCTCCCTTTCTTTTCTGAAAATAAATGATAGCCATGTAATATTATTTTTAGTAAAAAATATAAGTAATAATCAGTCACCTTGTGATACTATAAATTACAAGAGTCTAACAGTGGCTCCAACTGGGGATGGCATCTCCTTCAAGACGTGTCAAGAACATCGTGGACTAGTGGCCTGATCCATTGTAGTATCCAAAAATAGGAAAACTCAGTAATACATGCATAAATAATGCAGTTTTAGGAAATAAATGCAATAACTGTCAAATGAATCTCATGGATTCCTTATATTTGATATTATAACACTCAAATCTAAAAGGAAATCAGAAACAAATCACTATTTCATAGTTAAACAAGTCTCCCATGTAAAATCATGCAAAAAGAGGGGTTGCAACCATGTATTAAATATGGAATACCATGACAGCGTTATTTTATTACCTCTACAATAGCAGTAGGTTGTACATCATATCTAGAGTATGTATTTGGATAAAAGGTTAGATCTATAGCAAATCCATACATTATACAAGATCCTTTATCAACTCCCCTTGGGGTTCTCAGCAAAATATCAAGTACAAGATGTAGATCTGAGATCTAAGACTGCAGATCTATAGAAATATTCTGATCTAGAAAGTGGATCTGATCTAATATAAACAAAAAAATTATCTCCTCCAACAAATCTCCAAAGTTAAGGGCAGATCCCCAACGCCAAGAAAATCACTCTCCCATTGATGTGCTGAAACACCCTACAAATACACCTACAGAGATAACGTAGATCTGGATCTATACTATGCTGTAGGGGACAAAATATAGCTGGCCTGATGCCAAGATCTGGAAATGAAGCTCAATGCCTTCAATACTGATCTCCCAATGGAGTAGAAATCTCCTCCACTGAAAATGAGCACTGAAATAGCCTAGATCTAAAGATCTAGCCTCTACTTGTTGCAGCTTAATAAAACAGACAAACCTTCAAAAAGACCTGCGTTTTCAAAGGAAGATGAAGCTTGGCCTTCAGCCCGATAGTGGAAAATATGGTGCAAGATTCCTCGAAGAGCTACTCAATGGAAGAGGTGGGATTTCTGATCAAGAACACCCTGTGCTAAACAACACTCTGTCTCAGCTAAACAGTTAGAGAAAGAACTATGTCTAAACAGACCATATATCATAAAATCATAATCATAAGCTAACCCCATATGGCTTCCATCCTCTTCCTTATAAAAAATTTGAGCCTTCTCACCTTGGGTCCCACTCATTAGGGTTTCCATCTGCATTCAATGAATCTCCCTCCAAAACTGTGTTGTCCCATAACAACGTTGATGGATTTGATCAATATTGACTGGATCTCCATGCATTGTATTCTTCCACACTCAAGGTGGCTTTATTCTAAATATCTAAATTGATCCATATTCCCACTGGGTTATCTCCATTAATTTTGCACATCATCCATACTAGTTTAGTTGACTTGGTCAAACTTGACCTGGTCAAACTTGACTTTGTCCACATGCATTTAGCGCTTGTTCACACATGAAGGTGTTTTATCCAGTTATGAATATGATCCCTTTCCCATTAAGAGGGTTTTTCTTGCTTCTAAAAAGATTTATGGGCCTCCCTGCCCATTTATTCATCTAACTATGTGTTTGGAGAAAAATTAATATTCCAAGTAGTTGCATGCTAATTTAGGAATATTACATCCATTGGGTTGATCCCAACACTTGCAACTTAATCTGCTAGGCAAATTAGTGACTTGAAACTAGCTAATTGTTTCCCCTGACTTTGACTGATAAAAATAGACCACATGCTTGGCCAACCATCTTATTAGCACACTGAAATCTAAACTGAAACTACAATTGAACTTATCCACTCCAATCCTTCAAGCTGAACATACTGCTAAACCTTGAAAACATGAATTGTGAAACCAGAACTAAGCTGAAACTAAAGTCTGAAACATATTGATCCAAAAATGAAAAGATTCTAAAAATAAAATTTGAAAGATGCTAAGGGTGCTGAGCTTATTTTCACACCTACCTATCCTAATCTAACTTGGAGATGATATATAGACTAAGTGAACTCCTTTCTCCAATGCAACCAATCAAGTAAATGACTACATGATTCATTCTTGTTTACTTTTTTGAGTAGGCTGAAGAAAAAAAAGGGCCACTCCCACCTTACTTGCATTTGAACAATATTTCTCAAACTTTTTCTTAAACTCTACAACAAACCATTCCTGGCATAGCATACTCCTTCTTTATATGATTCTAAGAAACCAGAAAAAGGATCTTGGAACAACACCTGGCCCTGAGGATTTAAATAATATACTTCATCTAGGGTTGCTCCCTATTCCACTTTGTCATGCTCATGATCCTTCTGAAAGAGAATATCTACATATTCTTCTTGTTCATATGACATGGCATCCTCATTATATACCACTATGTTGTCTTCAAGCAAACCAGATATTTCTTGACTGAGTTGGCTGAATTCTATTGGTAGGCCATCATTCTGATGAATAGGAGCACTTTCTGGCAATAGGCCTTCTTGAGAAGGTAGAAAAACATTAGTATCAATATGTTATTCTATTTCTTCATGAGGATATTCTTCAGTACATAAATCAGCAGTAGCACAAATACACATAATCTCTTCATTACATAAAATTTTAGAGGTTGGCTGCATGCTTAGAATCTAATTGATTTCTTCTTCAGTTAAAGGAGGAGGGAGTATTTGTTTTCTTTTTATTGAACAAAAAATGTTTTCTTTCTCCTGTGAAGACTGGTCATGAGGTTGAATGTCTTCTTTAGCCTCACACAAAAGAGTATATGAACTATCATTTTTCCCCATAGAGAGATCTTGTGGATCTTCTTTCATTTCCTGGCTGCTTTCATTTTCAACTAACTTCTCTTGATTATCATGACAGTTAACTTGAGAATGAAATTCATAAATCGCTTCTAAGAGATCCTCAGGATGAAAATTTCCTAGATCTTCATCAATATTTACAAGGTATTGTATGAGATCCACAAACTCGACAAAATAATTTTCAGCTAATGATAAAGATGGAGAAATTTCTTTATAATGTTCATAAAACACATTATGGAAATATTTTAAAGAAAACAAACTACCAGGGTTCAAACCTTCATACCATTCCCTTGCTTTCCCTTCTAATGTTTCCATGAACATCTTCATGAGGTAGTACTCATGCCATTCGACCTTCAACTTCCATGAATGTATATGAAATATAATGAGATGTAACGAGGCATCATCAATATTCTCATCTTGAAAAATAGGAAGATTTCTTTGCCAATTTACCTGAGGAATTTTGTGTGGGAATCCATGAATGTGATTTCTGTTCATTGGAGCATACCTGCGTTGTATTCTAGGATCCATCTTATCAATTAGTCGGAGAGTGGGGTCACTGTATATTCACAATCAGTCTAGATTCTTCTACCAGTGGAGTCCTTAGGTCAACTGAAAACTATGGAGTCGCCAGGTGGATGATTTCAATTTTCTTGTGTCTGGAAATTCTCTACCATCAACAACCAAATACCAATATTGGAAAATACTTGAATCATATAATATTTTGACTAGGGTTTCTGAGTTCTAATGAAATATTAAGCTTTTTGAATAATTCATCCCTAGTATGGTCACCATTATGTTAGCTTTCTATAATTTAGAAGATTGGAAAAACTAAGCACAACATAAAACCACTTTGGAGTCTAGGACCTAGCCTTCCTAGACTCAGAGAGGGTTCTCTCTAATTTATGAATAAAAATTGATTTGACTTGCTGGTTATAAGTATTGATATTAGCCTAGTTACAGGGATGGGGTTTGTTTGTTTTGATTGATTGGGTGGTTGGAAAGATAGGGCTGTAGAGGCTATTCCATTGGGCAATGGAGTCAAAGGCTGGAAAGGCACATCAAAATCAAGAGCAAATCACAGGGCAAGCTAACCATGTGAAATGGATATTAAGAGCTATATGAATTATGACGTGAAAGAAATAGTAAGGTTAAGTAGTGATTAAAGAGAAATTAAGAATTCTTTAATCAAACTTCAATAGAAAACATTCATATTGTAAATTCAGATAGAACTAAGGTACTCCGAAAGTGAATCTTAATATAAAATTTTTGATTTACAATTAGATGAGCATATACACCGCAAAGAAAACAACAGAAACATTTAAAAAAAGAAGAAACACGTCACCATTTTAACACAGCTCAAGAATCCTATAACTGGTCTTTGATTATCAATGTCCAGCTTCAAAAATTACAGTGCTCCAATGGTAGTTGCTAAAATACAGTTGCTAAAATATCCAACCTTTTCTAATGAGAATTCTAGCAGTATTTAACTAACAACTAAGTCAGTTTTCCCTATTTGACTCTAGCAACCTTTATTTATTACAAACAAACTTAAATTAGACAAGTGTAGCCATGCAAGGCCCGAATAACAAAAATCTCTGACAACACTACCTGTAGAATTAATTTTGGTAACTCTTCAAGAATTTAAAAACTCAAGCAGCTCTTCGTGAATCCAACAAATGATTTGGAGGTGGCTAGGATGGTTTTGAGGAGGCAACGCAAGGTATTTTTGACATCTGTATTTATCTCTCTAGGCTGCCACTGCATAGATCATAAAGGCAGATGCACTATTGGTTACTCTCATTGATTAGTGGTTGTGTCGTTGCTTCTTCGATTTCTGCTGTTATGTCCTGGATCCCCCTCTTTGCCTGACTTGACCCTCCTAGCCCGTTCTCTTTTCATATGAGTCTTCACTCCTAGTGGCTTTGGTGAATTCTCAAAACACGGACCCTTTTTTCTTTTAGCAGGAATTCCATTCCCCTGGATAAATGGAGGTGAGTGGTTTTGACGGAGAACAAATGGTATTCCGGACCCCCTCGCGCTCCGCCCCCCGCGCCCCCCCCCCCCCCCCCCCAACAAAGTGGTAAGTGGTAATGGAAGGGAGGTGTGTGAATTCTTAGAGAATGACACGTCATGGATTTGGGTGGCCATGAATACCAGACTTCAAAAACCCCCTCCTATGTTCACAAGAAACTATTAGGGGGGGTGCGAAGTGGATCTCCGCCATAGATATGAAGCGGGCTCCAAATCCATCGTAGCAAATTACAAGCGCTCTATCGCGCCGATTTGACTTTCTCTTACTTAGCGATTGCAATCGGGTCCCACCATCGTCTGTCTTGCTCTGGTGCATCATGGCTTTTACATTATAAACTCCTTTCGCTCCTCTGATGCGATTTAACACAGAAAAAGCCCCACACATGGATTTTGAAATTCTTTGAAATATGCCTTCGAAAACACATCGCATCCAGGCCTCCATCGCACTTCACACAACAAAAAACTTATCTTTCCCTTAGCCCTTTAAAATTTTAAACTTGCGATGCGTGATTTGCAATTGAGCCCCACTGCATCACACATCACACTTCTGTGATTTTCACATTTACCTTCACAGCTAACTTGTAAAACTTGCAATGTGTGGTATGTGGGATGACGTCACCATGCCACGTCATCTGCCACGTCACCATAGGTCGCTGACCAGAGCATCTAACCTTTTGCCTCTGAACTTGCGATCTGCGCTCGGGGTCCACCTTGCATTGCACGTCGCACATTGCCCTATTTTTATTTTACTGTTGGCACTTACCGTTTATAATTTGTGATATGTGAAGTGGGATCAGGCCCCACTGCATTCGCACATCGCACGTCGGAGATTTTAATAGTTAACTTGGCAACTAACTTGTAAAACTTGTGATGCGCAATATGTGATCTCATTTCATCACAACCTAAAATTTTAAAGTTGCGGGTGCTTACAGGTAAGTTATAAAAAGTGCGAAACGCTAAAAGTTGGCAAGTACGAAAAGGGTGGAAGGTAAGGAAAAAGGCCTTATGAAGGTTTGTTTGCGGATTTTTGGCCATTTATAAAGGTTTAGGGGGGTCCTAACATGTCGTGTTAGTAAAGTTTTAAGTTTTTGGTAATGAATTAAGAAAAAGGTTAAAGCTTGCGGGATGCGGAATGTGGGTAGAACTAGGATTTCAAAAATTTTAATATAAGTGGGCTTTGTAAAGTATTGAGTTCGAAAGGTTATGTATGTGGTTTTTGGGGTTTTGAATGGGATTCAATGCATGGGAGTGTCAGAATTTGGAAAATGAAGGGTAGGAAGAGGGTAGATGGAATGAATGAGGGTAGTATAGAATTCACTCACCATCACACTTCATCAGCAACACTCTCCTATTTTCACTGAATTAAATGGTAGATAGATTCATTTTATCCTCTTTACATCCAGGATCTCCCTTTCTTTTCTGAAAATAAATGATAGCCATGGAATATTATTTTCAGTAAAAAATATAAGCAATAATCTGTCACCTTGTGATACTATAAATTACAGGAGTCTAACAATATCAACTGGTTCAACATGTTGTATATGTGCCTAATATGCATGTTATTTCTTCTATGGTTGTTGCTCACTCTACTCAAGCGAGTCCTTCAAACCCTAACCCTCAATTTTTGGGTCTACAGACTCCGTCTTCCCAGATCAGTGTTCAAAACCATATTTATCAGGAATTTCACAACCAAATTCTAGTTTACCTTTGTCACATCCTTTTAATGGTCCCATTTATTCACAACCTAGTCTGAATTATCCTAATGGGAAATATATGTATTATCAAATACCATGGCATCCACTACAACCATTCCAATAGTATCAAGCTTATCCAAGTCCTAGTAAACAAGCCTACCCCTATGTGGGTTACTAACAATAGAATCCATTTGTTGGTTCACAATGGCCTACTGCCCAGGAAATTCCATCTTATCCTGGCTATGCTCAACCTGACCTAAATCGACAGATGCCATTTTTTGCAACGTTAGAGTTTCTGGATTTAAACCAAATAACCAATGATCCCATTCATTATTTACCTTGGTGGTCAGTGATTCATCATAAATTACCCGCGGACATTGCAAAATTCAATGGAAATTCTGGAGAAGACCTGTTTACGCATGTAATGACTTATCATTTATGGTGTTCATATAATTCCTTAAATGATTATTCTGTTAGATTGTGTCTTTTCCAGCGAACACTTACTGGTCTGGCTGCAAAGTGGTAGATTGAATTACCATGAGCTTCTTTCGAGAACTTTACAGCTTTAGCCACTACCTTTTTAACCCACTTCTAGTTACACATCATATATCAAACTAGAACAGAACTTTTGACCAGCTTTAAACATACCACTGTTGCTCATATATTGGATCATATACATCAGTGGTGTCTTCATCGTCGAATGGTTAAAATATTTTTTTTTCTGTTCAGCTTTTAGCTGAGTGGTTTATTAAGTCTTTGTTGCCATCTATCATCGAGGATGTGGCAAAAGGCGGTGTTGTCACAGAAAAGTAAGTAATTGCTCATGCCCAGTATCTAGATCTGATTTACACTCAGTCTGGCATGCTATATGAAAATATTCCAAATGCGTCGCGACCAAATTTTATTGTTCCTCTTGCTCCATTTGGTTAGGACATTCATGCTAGCTATGGCGTGATTGGTTCTATTAGCTCTTCGAAAGCAAGTCGACTATCTGGTCCTACACTTGTTGTTTCAAATCAAAACCCTATTTTATATGATCCTACATCTTCTTTTGAAATACATACTGTGTCATCTAACAAAGGAAAAAGTGATAAGTAATCTAGAAATAGGAAGAAGGGGAAAGATAAGAATAAATCAAATTCACCCCAGCAGGAAAAATCATTTGATTTATTTGGTTATTTTCTTAAACCTTGTTACCCTTGCTTGATATGTAATGAGGATCATTTTACACAAGATTGTCCTCACCGCTTAGAACTCCCAAAGCTTCTTAAGACTTCTGCCTTCTCTACAGTGTTGAAAATCCTTTTCCGAACCCAAAAACACATATGGTTGCTATGGATCTTGCTTCTAGTTTTCAAGTGCTCATGCTATCCACCACGAAGCCCAAAATTGATGTTTTGGTTTCAAATCTAAGTAAAGATTACAGTAATCCATTTTTTTCATAAAATGGTCAAGCTACAGATCAACCTACCACAGCGAATTCAACCACATCTAACTCAGCTCTACCGCCTATCATTCTAGAGTTAACAATAAATTAGTCAAAGGGAGTAGTTCATAAATCGACATTCAATCCTCGAGCTCATGAAACTAAAAATTCTAATGTAGTAGAAGACTTGGCTCAGTCACCTTCTGCTATGTCAATGCTAGAGGTTCTTCAGAATTGTCCCTCCTAGAAGCAGGCTTGGTTGTCCACGATTGGTGGAATTGATCTGACAGATTCAAATATTTTGGTCTTTAATCATGTAGGCTATGTGCCACACTTACCAACACAGTTAAAATTCTTGATCCAAGTATATGTATTGACTCACCTCATTCATCGCACTATCATTAATGAAGGTGCATCTACTTGTATCATGTCAATAAGTTGCTGAAAGTCACTTGGCTCGCCTACTTTTTCACAATCACCTATGGCATTGAAATATTTTGACAGTCGTACATATAAGGCTTGTGGAATTATTAGTAACCTGCAAGTAGAACTATGGGTAAAATCAATTACTGTTGAAGTTGAGGTCATTAACGAACCCCTTGATTACAACATATTACTTGGAAGACCATGGGTTTACGCTATGGTTGCAGTAGTATCTACTTACTTTCATATTATCATCTTCCCCATAGATAAAGTATAAAAATAATTGATCAAATGTGTTTCTTTGCCTCTGGTTCCCAGGCAATTGGAAGTATTCCATTTGTTCACGGACCCACACCTTCTCTTCAGAACATTGGTGTAGGACTCTTTAAGGATCCTTCCCTAATGGGCACCCTTTCTTTATCGTTGCCTATGACATCAGCGGAAATCGCTAATATAGATACTTGCAATATGATATCTTCCACTTCATCTAACTTAAGGAATATTCCCAATGATTCTGAAGTAATTAGGTTGGGAAAAATCACGCCGCTAAGTCCAATTGAGCTATAATAGCCATCAGGTTTCTTGGCTGATGCGACCAATCCAAATCCTTCTTCGTCGACCATTTTGGTTGGTCATTCTTTGATTTTGGTACTTCTTATGATCCTTTTTCACATGTATTCTCAATCGATGAAAGTATTATGGAGTCCATGATGCTGAAAGAAAAACCATGGGAGATATCACATCAACAATCCCATCTTCAAGATTACAGTGAAAATAATTCATCTGCACTATATTACCATACAGTCATTGATTTCTTGATGAATTCAATTCCTATCCACGTACACAATTCTGAGCGAAACCCATCAAAAATTGAAGAAACGATTTCTATCGATATTTCGACAAAAACGGTTATTATAGAAAACATTAATTTCGGTGTGTCTTGTTCTCCATCAGAACAAGATAATTATCACGCTCTTTTTTGTGAATTTTGAGATATATTCGCTTGGTCATATGAAGAGATGCCAGGTATCGACTCTAGCATTGTTGAAGATGAGATTAAAATGTATCCTAATTTTAAGCCAGTGCGACAGGGCTTTCATCCTGTTCACCCTAATAATTTGTTGCCATTAAAGAATAGGTTGAATTTTTTTTGCATGTTGGATTCATTTACCCTCTTCCGCTTACTGATTAGGTTTCTAACATTGTTCATGTCATGAAGAAACATGGGAAAATTAGAGTGTGTGTTGATTATAGGGATGTTAATCATGCTTGTCCGAAAGAAAACTATCCCACTCCCTTTATCGACCAGATTATTGATGAATGTCCCAGATGTGAAATATTTTCTTTCATGGATGGATTATTCGGCTACAATCAGATTAATATTCGCCAAAAGGACTAATATAAAACCACTTTTATCTGTCCTTGGGGCACATTTTCCTATCGAAAGATCCTTTTTGGTTTAAATAATGTTGGGGCCACATTCTAGAGGGAAATGAATTATTCTTTTCATGATATCAAGCACATCGTTCAATCATATATAGAAGACTTACCTGCACATTCACGAAAACGGGCTGATCACCCGCAAAATCTGAGAGTGATATTTTTACGATGTTGTCACTATAAAATACGCCTCAATCTGCACAAATGTGTGTTTGGTGTTGTTTCTGGTCGTTTTATTGGATTTTTTGTGTTGAGAGATGGAATTACACTTTATCCATTAAAGGTCTAGGCCATTCTTGATTTTCCTGCTCCTTCCAATCTACCTTAGTTATAGAGACTCCAAGGAAGGCTAAATTTCTAAGGAGGTTCATTCCTAACTACGTCGAAATGGCTAAAGTATTTACCGACTCTTGATAAAAGGGGGTTCCCTTTCATTGGGATGAGGTTGCACATGCTTCCTTTGAGGTTCTTAAATATTCCCTGATCTGAGAATCATTATTCTATCCTCCAAATTATCAGAGTGATTATTTCCCATATCTCGCCACTACAGATACAAGAATCGCTATGTCTTTTTTCCAAGAAGAAGATGGGATTGAAAATATTATATATTATTTGAGTCTTAATCTCAATGATACGGAAGTTAACTACACATAAATTGAGAAGCTCGCTTTCGTAGTTGCTCATGTTGTACAAATATTTTGCCATTATATCCTACTCCAAAAGACCATTGTTGTTTCGGATTGCAACCCTATGACATACATTCTGTCACATCAATTTTTGGGGGTAAAATATTCAAAATGGATTTTCATTTTGCAAGAATTTGTTTTGGAATTCATTAAATCCAAGTCAAAGAAGTCTTTAGTCTTTATTGAGCTTATATGTGACCTTTGTTTGAGTAGCATTGATCCTACTAAGGAACCATCAATTTCAGACGAGTCTTTGTTTATAATAGAGTCATCTGACCCATGGTATGGATATTTCATCATCTATCTCCAGACCCAAACTTTTCATCCCAATACCTCTCGCTTGAAACAAGGACGTATTCGATACCAAGCCAAATATTATATGACCGTCGGTGATACACTTTATCGTCGTGGTGTCGATATGGAATTTTGTAGGTGCCTCACGGATGAGGAGGCCGATTTTTTTAAAATGATTTCCATTCTGGTGCATGTGGTGGACATTTTTTTGGTTATGCTACCACGCAGAAGATTCTTCACGCTAGTTAATTCTGGCCTACCATATTTTTCGATTGCATTATCGTGGTTAGAAGTTTTCATGCTTACCAAATATTTGATCTTAAAACCTACGTGTTGCCAGCACCAATGCATCATGTCGTCTTTTTTTGACCATTTGAAAAATGGGGAATTGAATTCATGAAATGTAACCCCCGCTTGGCTAGGGGGAATAGGTATATTATTTTCTTCGTTGACTATTTTACCAAGTGGGTTGGGGTGATGCATACATTCAACAACATGAGAAACACATTTTCGTTGTTCTTTTTTAACCATGTGGTTAGCCGGTTTGGTGTACTGCAAGCCATAATCACAGATAATGGAAAATTTTTTTGCAATCACATGATGGATGAGTTGACTTCCAAGTTAGGAATGTCACATGATAGTTCTACCCATTATTACTCGCAAGCTAATGGACAAGTTGAAGCTATAAACAATATTATTAAGCGTATGATTCAACGCATGATTGCGGTTAATAAACAAAATTGGCATTTGATCTTGTACTCAGCTTTGTGGGAATGTCGAACCTCGGTGAGAAATGCAACTGGATTTACTCCCTTTTAGTTGGTTTACGGTTTGGAAGTTATTTTGTCGATACAACGCGAAATACCATCGTTGAAACTCACGATTGAACTGCTACCTAAAACTTCTAAAGAAGAGGCACGTCTTTTATATCTCATCAATCTAGATGAAACATGTCGTGAAGCCGTGTTTTCCAACGAAGCACATAAGAGATGAATTGAGGTGCAATATGATCACAATTTCAAGCCTCGCACCTTCACGGAAGGAGATGTGGTCATGCTTTATGATCAGGAATTTGATAAGATAGGAACAAGAAAATTTGAACCATTATGGCACGACGTCCACATTGTCAAGCACATTCTGACTAAGGGTGCCTACGAGTTGGTAGATTATGATGGGATTCCATTGTCGCAACCTTGAAATGGGTTGTATCTTCAATTTTACTATGAATTATTTTGTGTAGTAAACACTATATTATATGCTTTGATTGCGTGTGTGTAGTAGTGTGTCTTTTAGAGTTTTTCATGTGGTTAGTAATCCGCTTTGAAATTTTTTGTAGATGTTAGAATATTCAAAACCATTTTTTTGGATATGCCAATGGTGCTAGTCATAGTACTCAGAATTTATCCTCTACAGCATGGGACATATTCGCTCCAAGTGGTGAGTTAGTGAGTTTCCAAGGTATTTGTATTGGTCGATCGACCAACAATATCATTGAGTATAGCAGGTTTATTGAACTACTCTTTGATGCCATTATACTTGGAATTTTCCGTATCATCAGCAGGTTGGACTCACAACTTGTCGTACTACAGCTTACTGGCATCTATACTGTTTGAAATCCATCAATTCATTGCATGTTCCTTAGAGTTCGTCTTTTGGAAAGACATTTTGATTACATTCAATATCAACACATTTATAGAAACTTTAACACTCTAGTTAATTCATTGGTGAATTATGTGTTAAATAGACATTTGCAACATATGTAAAGATAGATTTTAAATTTACATCATACAATTGAATAGGATTTCACATAATCATAGAAAATCACTAAAAGTAAAATAGATTTATATCGATTTTTTTACAAAAATTGTGTCCCAGAGAAGTTGGTCATCTGACCTAAAAATGTATAAATACATAGCATAATCTAAGTAAACCTAATGATTCTCATGATAGCAGGTCATTCCTTGGGCTATCATGCGTAATAGCCTCATCCAAGGGCTAGGCACACCAATGGTATGGCGCTACAGCCTCATAGGTAACTCCTCAATTCAGGCATCTGGTATCCTAAGAGTCAGTACCTCCACATGCTATTGCAACTAAGCAAGAGTCTCAGCTAAATCCAAATCCTAAAGGACTGCTCTCTCAACAGTCCTCTCTGCTGGTTCTCCCGCCTTCTATGCACAAACCACCGGTCGAATGGTACCTACATATAAATACATAAACACATTTAGTTTAGTCTTGGAAACATAAAAAAACACAAAAATATGTAAAAAACCCCCAAAAATAAAAAACATGGTCAACACTTTACCTATAGCACCCCATTGAGCACCGGATGGTAAAATCAAATATGGATCTCCACGGAAATCCATCCTTGCATATGGATGCTCCTCTATGAGGATATTTTGTCTTCGGAGCCAACTAAAGAATGTAGTGGAAAACGAGATTTATATCTGACCAACATGCCTAGCAATTAGCTCAACCCACCACTTGCATCCATGGATCGCTAGGACCAGCTAATCCCAACATCACATGTTTTGTATGCATCAATGGAACTTCCTCCAAAACAAAAGTGGTCAAGATCGACCCATAGCTGAAATTTTTGGTCTTTCCACTTTTTACCTTGGTCAACTATTCTTTCATCTAACGGAGTATTGGTTTAGCCTAGTTGAACATGGTTGGCTCGAGACACTCAAGTGCATACTACATGTATGATTTGTTCGCGACATGTAGTGTCACACTAATAGCTAGCTTTGCTATATTGAATAGGAGCGTTCACAAAGGCGTATCACGTACATCTTTGACATTTATCTTTCCATATTTTCTAGGCTCAATTCGTGGTCGAAAAAACTATCGAATGTAGTCCTTCACTATTTCACCTCCACGGATGGAGCTCGCAAGGGAAATGGGGCCACCACATCTCGTCAAACCTGTCAGAAAGTAAATTTCATCAACCAATATTGGGATCACTTTGTCCCCAATGTGCAATTCCTATAGTGCCAAGTCCCATGAACGAATCAAGAATTGCAATAGTTCCATGTGTTGCCTCATCCCTAACAATCTGAAGTACTTGAGCAACCCACAGTATTTGAGGGCTCACACAGTTTCAGGATAATTTAGGGAAACCATATCTTGTTCTTCATGTTCTCTTTCTCACCATGTAATGGACATTTTGATCCAATCAAATTCTGAAATCACACCATAGGCCTAGTTAGGATCCATTCCATGCAAAAAAATGGAGAAATTTTGGGTAGAAAAAAATATACAACTTTCTGAATTATGCCCAACGCAGTCCTATGTGGAAGAAAAATCATTGCAGAGGAACTGGCCTTCTTTCCGGCCTCTCTGCAATGCATTTTTCGACAACCAAGGGTGTGTTGGTCCTAGGGAGTTGTATATTTACCCTAGGAGCCCCAAAACCCTAAAAAATGTGCATGAAAATGAACAAGAGTGCAACCAATAGAAAGAGGAACGTAAGATATTCTACCTGGTCTGGACGACACAAGAAATGATCCACATAATCTATCATAATCAGCCGCTAAAGTTCAAGGGTAAAACAGGCTTAGAGCACTAAAATTCAAATGGTAAAGGTGAAATGGTAAAAATGATTTGGCAATTTCTTATTTTAATAGTATTTTTGATTAATTTATGCATATTTAATGAAATGAATATGGTTTTTACCCATTTTTACTATTAAATAGGTATTTTTAATCTGTTTGATGGTTCTTTGAGTAGGTTTATAGCTAAATTATGGTGAGTTCACCATGCATGATCGTGAAATGTAATTTTAACCTCAAAGCACACTTTTATATCTTTTAAAAGCTTTGTTAGAAATAAAAAAGGAACCCCTCAAAGCACACTTTTATCTATTTTTCAAGCTTTGCTAAACATGAAAAAGGAACTCAAAGTGCACTTTTATCTATTTTTCGAGATTTTTTAAACACGAAAAATGAACCCCCCTGGAGTTCTCTTTCAGCTCTTTTCAAAATATCAAAATATGAAAAGATTGTCGAGCACTTGTCCTTTGGATCTCGCAAAATGAATTGAACTGACATCTACTCTGTATAATTTTAACCCTTTTCCATATTGAGCAAGATTATTGTTTACAAAATAGGAAAACCCTAGTCGAACATGGCTAGGAGGTTCCCTCAGGTATTATTTTACGCTTTTTTAGATCTGAGGGACTATTATATGAAAAATAACTTATGGATTTTTATTTTCGTCCCTTTTTAAAATTCTCTAAACATGGAAAAGGACTAAGTTTTACTATCGTTAGACTCATTAAAGCATCAAATAGTGACAAACTTGTCCATCGTGACAAGATCATGTTTTACCTTCACTAGACTCGTTCAAGAATAAAATAGATATGGATTCACCCAAAGGGTGGAATTATACATCAAGCATATTTTATCCTCCTCGAGCTTGTTAAAAAATAAACCGGTACTAGTCAACAATGACTGGGGAAAATTGGAAAGGGATAAAACACTTTATGGGAGCAAGTCGCTCTTGAACATGACACTTATTCACTTCATCTCCATGATTTTTGGGCTAGGAAATATTCTTGATGATATATCATACCTATGGTCTATCACACCATCCATCACTTCGGTTTTGGGTCGAATGCTACCAATTCTTTTAGTTTCACAAATATGTTCAAGAGAAGTCTCTAAGTTATTCATGATTTTTGCAATATTCATAAACCTTCATTTCATGACTGCCATCCTTGACATTGATTCATCAGTCACATTTTGTCTCCAAAATCAATACTCCCATTTCGTGTCATTGATGGGGGAAGAGTCAATGCCCTCTTGTGATGAGTAGTTTACTGTCGACATCAAGTCATCATCTAGGAAGTTGACATAGAAACAACCTTTCAGTACCTTGGATCTTTCGTAAATCAACGACAGGTTTCTTGCTTTCGGCGATAGGTTGACATCAAAGGACTTCAACCGAAAGACTTCGTATGGGGTTCAACATCAAATCATCTATTCACGCCATGTAGAATGTACTGTGGTACCTTGAGAGCCGTTATCATCAAAGGTGGTTTCTCTCATATATGTTAATCTCTCACATCATTGGCTAGTAATTATACGGTGTCTTCCCATGTTTGACTCTAGATCACATATTCGCATCGTTAGAATCGTACTTTAGGTGATCAAGTGAAAGAGATAGAAGACCCGAGATCTAGTTTCATCCATCTGGGCTGTGATTTCAGGAATAGTACCATATCATCAATACGATGGTCATTACTCAGATGGTCATCCTATCATGGGTCTATATCTATAGACAAATCTATATCTCTAAATGAATTTATGATGTTTTGATGGTTTATGTGTTGAGTATGGGATATGCCTCCCTCGGAAATTCATGTCCAAGATGAAAAGATATCATGATGTAATGTATTTTAATTGATGCAGGTCACCGTTCACTTTAGTTCCTCCTCATCACGTCATAAAGAAAATCACTCAAAACAATCAATTATGAATTCATTGTTTAGGGGGAAGCTGTTATAAGTCAATTTAGGCATCATCCCAAAACACAGATCAATACACATTAGGTTCTATGATACTCTAAATTAGTTGCTACATGCCCTAAACAATTCATTCCATTGGTGGTTTTCCTTCATGAAAGTTTCATTGCTTAGATGTCAGTTGAAGTGCCCCATTGAGTCATCAACGCACCCCTAGACAAAATTATCTACTTTGCAGAGCTTCTACTCTGAAGAAAGTTGTCTTGCAGAGGATCTAGGCCCACTTTAGAGTGCATTGGTAAACTAGGAGCAAATTGTTCATTGGATTCAAGGAATCTTCCCAACCTCTAGTGACTTCTAGAAGTGGTTCCAACTTTCACCTCTTCTTATAGCTTCAAATATGGACACCATGAAGTCATTAAACCTCTTATCCTCTTATTCCCACGAACAAGGAAACCTCTTCATCCATTTTTAGGAAATCCATTCAATGATTCATTAATTTCAAAATACCTTCATCTAATTATAAATATATCACTGATCATAGTTCACAAGAGAGCAAGAATTTGTGTTAAGTAGAGTTATGCTGGTGAGATCACAAATATTGGAGGTCTTGTGCATGTACTATGATGCTGTTGTATTTTTGATGCTAGATATGATGAGGATGGGACTCAAGTTGGATGAGTGACAGTGAATCTATCAACTGGTTGTACTCTTTCTTCTACTTCATAATAAGGACATTTGTTCCTTTCCTAATGCATGTGTCAATGATGTTATATGTGTATTTATGAGTTTAATCGATTCAATTTATATAACTTGAGTTGATCATATTTCCTTTATGTTGTTCTATGTATTCTGTTTACCATTGCAGGTATCAATCGAGTGAGTTCAGTGTGATTGAGAGTGACAAAAGTGATGAAGGGAGGTGAGGAAAAGCGAATAGATTATAAGGAGGTTTTCCTCCCTTTATATATTCATTTTAAGAAAAAGGTCAGATAGTTTCCTTCTATTCTTCTAAGTGAACAACCACACTTAGGGAAAGCATGCTTATCTGTAGGTTTGATTTCTGTAAAACAGCTGGGATGAGTCTAGGTTTGAACCCATATATAAAGATTTTCCTGGGCTAATATCAACAAGAGTAGTATTAGGCTCAAGAACACATTTTATATCTACTAAAATCTATGGTGATGAGGGTGAGGAACGAGGATCACAATTTTCTTAGAAACATGGACCCAAAATTTGATATAGTGATTCATTTTTTTTCATAGTGTCTATGTTATCCAGAAAAAATTGGATCACACCTTTCTTAGTTGACTCCATATACTGTCAAATCAAGGAAATGGAATGAGTCTCTTTAGCACTACTATAATAATCCAACATAAGGTATCTCGAAGCTCCTGAATAGATCTAGTGGGAGGGTATACGGTGAAAATTTTCCTAGCATCCCCATGGGAAATATAGATGTCGGCTGAGTGACATCCAATATAGGCATATTTTGTAGCAAGCCATGGTCATCCTGAGATCAAAGGGTTCCCAAAAATAGGATTATTTGGTTGTAACAAAAAAAAAATCTACAGGGTACTCCCATGAGTCAGTTGAGACAACCACATCATCTAACAAACCCTTCAGCTTGATTTTAGATCTATCACCAAGTTCAAGCACAGTGCGGGTAGGATGAATATGAGTCAACCAAAATTGTTACATGGTTTTCTTGGTCATAACATTGATATCCACTCCAATATATATTAACACATTGGGAACAAGGATATCACCTATCCAAATAGAGACAATTGGGTTTCCAAGATCAGTATATTTCTCCACTTGCGCACAAAATGTCATCAACTTAGTTGCTCTTCTAAAAAAATGGATAGTGTGAGGTTCAACTCTCTTCCTCCATGGATTTTTAAGACAAAGTTCCTTAACAATATTATTAAATATAGGAATATTTTTTATATCTTGTAGTAGAGGGACATTTATACAAATATTCCTCAACTCCGAAGCCATGTTATATTCAGGAGTGGGGTCAGATTTATCCACAACTAGTCTCTCTAAGAAGGGAGGATGGTTGGAAAAAGAAGGAAAAGGTTGTGAGTGTGTGGGAATATATGGAATCGTTTTTTGAAATATAATTATTTTATTCCTCAATTTTTCCCTCAATGATCACCACTGGTTCTTTTTGTTTTTGTTTTTATGAGTTTATTACCCTCCCTGATCTCAGATGGAGGTCCTTGACCCCAACTGGAATGGTCTGATAAATAGGGAAGGGGAGCCTTTCAATAGAATAAATCATTTCCATCGATTTTTTATTTGGGTTGGGAACTGGTTGTGATAGCAACTGATGTGGTTAGAAAGGTGGTGTTAATGGTATTAGTGGCATAGACTGTGTCTGTTGAGGAAATGTTGTTGGTAATGTAGGTTGAGCCATAGGATAAGGTGCATATGATGTGGGATATGACATTTTAGGCATTGGATAGGAGTAATGAGAATGTGGTGGTCCTCTATATCCATTTTTCCAAGGAGGATGATATTTCCCATACTGAGAATGATAACCATGCTACCAAGATTAAGGGTAGTTCGTGTTTTGATAGGAATAATTTGGTTTATTATAACTAGAAAAATATGGTGCAAGTTAAGAAATCATACATGTATTACTTGTGGCCATGACGTTCGTGTTTCCATATCATGCAATGGCTCAAGTACTGAATTCTCTCCTTCAAATGCTTCCTTTAATCCCAATATGGATGGGAATTCTTCAATAGGATGTTTCTTACAAAAATTAAATAGCTATCACTTTTAACATCTATAGGAAACTCACGCAAAAGATGTTTCTTTCTACATTTTGGACAATAAATGGATAATGTTTCTTGTTCTTATACTAATTTCTGTTGAATTTCAAAGAATATATATGTTTACTAACAGTATTCATGACTTCATTTTTCATATTATCCATTTTATTTTCCAAACCAATGATCAAAGCATATGTAGATACAAATATGTTATTTTTATAATTTCTCTTGATTCCCTTACCAGAACTAAATTGGTTTCGTGAGAACTTCCAGCACAGGTCACAAATTTGATCAAAAGTTTTTTGAGAAATATCTCCTTGTCCTAACAAATTGAAAATATTTCTAGAATCGTCTGTAAGCCGATGCAGAAACAAGGTTCTAATAGTGTTTAGATAAAATTTATGCTATTAACTTTGAATAATATATAAGAATCTCTCAAAATAATCCTCTAAGGTCTCATATTCTCCCTATTGAACAGTAAAAATATCGTCCCGCATTTCTCTTGTTTTGCAATATTCCCAATATTTACTTAAGAACAACTTCTTCATTTTCTCCCACGAAGCTATAGTATTTCCCCCAGCCCCGTGAACCAACTTTAAAGTTGAATCCTTGAGAGTTTCAAGGAAACATTTTATCTTCTGGGCATCTGAAGAATAATCATAACTCCTACATATTATATAAAACTCAAAAAGAAAATAATTGGGATCTTCATGCACTTTACTGTGAAAATGTGGAAGAACATATGATGGTATATTCTCTATTTGAACTACTGCATGTGGATCCACAATCAGAAACCCAAAATTAGATTATGCCTCCGTTGGTTGTTTCTCACAACCCCTTAAGCCTACACATCATCATTATTTGCCATTTTTTCTCCTTTGAACAGACCATTTCCAACAGATGGTGAAGGTTGACTGTAATGTATATTTATCCTTTTATTCCAAATAGTATCCTTCTTCCCTTCTACCATTTGTGAGATTCTTGAACTATTGTCCCTAGTGTCGAGGTAAATGGTACCTATGTGATGGGTTTGTGTTTTCTTGGAATTCCTGTCTGCAATAGAAGGCCTCGTGTGAGATTTTTTTTTGTTTTATCAATATTTACTCTGCCCTTATTTGGATTCAAAACCCTAATGACCCTAGAAATATGTTTTAAAAGAAATCAAACAAGAAATAATTGAAAGAAATCTAAAAAAAAAATCTTGCTAGTAAAAATCAAATTGAATGTTGCAGCTAGTTAAAAAAATATGTCTACATCACACAATTAATTCCAAGGAAATTCCTTCAATAATAGAATCACATTTCACTTTGAAAAAATAAAGCAGACTTAACTCTACTGCAAAAAAAAAGAAAAAAAAGAAATTTTACCAAAATTCTTTTCAACGCCTCCCCAGAAACGGCACCAAAATGTTGGGCGTAGTAATTGAATTTCAATTACTTCAACAATTAGTCATCAATCTAGGGCTTCCTAATATTCAAGGCATAGTATAGGAAATGCCAAAGATCCTGGACCATTTTTTTAATCACTATATATATCCATACAACTAAATCACTTAGGTGCAATAAAATACTTTTTTAAAGAAAACCTTGACACTATGTTTTTGTATTGTTGACACAATGACACCACACCACTCAAGGGACCAGATTCTCACTCAGAAAACAATAATGAGAGACCTGAAAGAAAAATAACTCAAGAAAAAATAGAACCAAGATTTGTTTCAAACCATGCAAGCATAATCATTTCAACAAAGAGAGATAAACCTAATCCTTCAAGTAGTTACTCTACTAGAAGAGACATAGTAGTTCCTGCATTGTATTCCTGTACTAGAAAAAACAAAAGTTGGTTCTTGTACTAAAGAAAGAAACTCACTATTCATGTACTAAAAATATCATGTGAAAAATTTAGACTCAAATATTACAAAAATAAATTGTTCTTGAATTAAGGAAAAACTCCATACTCATCTCACCTTCAATGCATAAAAAAAATTCATCAGTCATCAAAGTAAATATCGAAATCTTGTGCATAAACAAAAAAAAATCACCTCACAAATTCATCTATCTCATTTTGGTTTATCACGTAGCTCAAAATCAACTTTTTTGCATATCAATTTAAAAACAAGCTCAATTGATATCTCTCATTTTTCTAAAGATAACAATATCGTGTTCTTGTGCTTAAGTTTCCTAAATAACCAAAGGGAAATTTACATTCAACAAGACCATTTTAATATATTTAAATATTAAAATAAGAGGTTCTCAGCTAAGAATAAACTTACTTACATAACACGTGTCAAATAAATACAAGTACCAGAATGATTATTTTCATTTGTCTGTTATAAAAAGAATGACTTAAAGAATAAACATATCAACCAAGAAAGATTTAAATATTTCTTCTACAGATCTTAAATCAAAAATAGTTGTGTGCACAAAAAAGTAATTCTAAAATTAAAGAGATGAATTAGAAACAAAATAATATTCCTATATCCAAGCTACAGTTCATAATAAAAAAATTAAAAAAATCCTTCAAAAATCATGAAAGTTTTGCTTACAAATGAACCTAAGCATAAAATCAGAGTGAAAAGTATTTTTGAACCTGAATCATTCGTTTCTAATGAGAACACACAAGGGTTTTTCAGATTGAGCAGACCTTCTCCAAGAACACTTCCACACAAAAATATTAATCACACCATTTGTTACATGATATAATAAATTGAGGGAGAATGAGCTGGGTTGGTTGGAACCTAGCAACCAGCTAGTTTCCCTATTTAAGGAATGAGATTAATCTATAAACACAATTTAACCATAACATGAATAGATAAACAGAATACTCGAATATGGAATTAGTTATCCTTTATTAAAAACAAGAGTATATATTCAATAAATAACATATAGTGACAAATCAAGCCTTAGAGAGGTCGTGGCAATACAAATTTTCTGAAGATAAAAACACCAAAATAAGTTGTTCATAGTATCATTGGCTTCCATCCTAATATATCTCAAAATTTATACATATTACATTGGCTCTAGATTGCATCAAATAGAAAACAAATATCGAGTTTTTGGAAACAAATCCTAACTTTATAAACCCTCTAATGCTCCAAGCCATTACAAGAAAATAGGAGAAGGCCCTCAGGGGTGAGTGCAAGCCTTCTTCCTTGACAAATGGAACTGACTTTGAGTCAAACTCTCAAACCAATGATTCCCCATATTCAGTACAGGAATGTGGATTAGTGCAAGATCCTCTAGATCTTCATGTACCAAAGTTTTATCTCGAATTAGTGACATATATTTTAATATTCATAAGGTAATACAAATGGCAAGTTTCATAGAAAACATCGACATTTTTTACTTTTAATTAAAAATAAGCATGAATTTCCATTTTCCCAAAGAAATGATTTCAGAAACTAAAAACACTTGCATAGAGATCTTGTTTAAATTATAAAACATAGGCTAAGGTAGGGAAATTTAGGTGAAAAATAAGACAATGAGGGAAATTGTCACAACTATGTCAAACTAAATTAGTTAACTTGTACAATTTTTCATGTGATGTGGAATCACAATTTTATTCTAATTTAATTCAAGGGAAAATTAAATTAGAATATTTCTTGGTGCCATTTTGAACACCTTTCTTTTCCATTTCTTGGATAGCCATGATGTACTGGGTTCTTTGTTTTTTTTAAGCATTGGTTTTTCAGTATATTTCGGATCCTCGTTGAGATGGTCTAAGGAAAATTCCCAAGGGTTGAGGGTGGAGATGGTTTTCTCCTATAACTCTTGATAGGTGGGTAGAGATAGGAAAACTCCTATGGGTATGATAAAAATGGTCTGAGGCATCCAATCTTGTTTGGTTTGGTGATTTCTGGACCAATTTACGTGATATCATTATCATTGAGGTTTCATGTAGTGTGGCCTCTGGAAGCCTTGGTTGGTTCTATTTTGGTTTATCCCATGTGATACCACATTAATGCTTTGAATACAGCATAGGGGTGATTGGATGAAAGAGAGATTTAGTTTATCCCAATCTATGGTTGGGTGGTACGTGGAAGTCCCTGACTTGGTTGGATTTATGCATATGTTATTGTGTTATTTATTATTGATAAATATGATCACATCTATTGGTTATTATGTTGATTTTATGACTTTTTTGTCATGGCTTCATTTTTTCTAAATGCTAGTTACATGCATGCTACATTATTATGGTATGAGGTGCTCCTGTTATGGATCTTGTTCATGGTTTGATAAGTTACTGAATGGTTATATGAATGCATTAGCTAACAAGTGTTATTACATCTAACTTGAGAGAGAATTAAGCCTTCTTGATGATTTTCTGATGAATGTAATGAGGCATTGTATAGATATGCATTCATGATCTATAGGTACCTTGTCTAGAAAGTGTTTGTCTAGATTATTATTATGTATTGGAAAGGTTTGAGCAGGAATTGATTCAAGAATAGTGAATGAAGGCTTTTACATATTATTAAGGTAACTTTGGAAAGTTTTGGACAATTCTAAGGAGCTAGTTTGTAGCTAGCGCTGAAAATATGGAACATGGCTTATGGTAGTATTCTTATAATTGATAAATTTTAGTTGTAGTTGAATGGAGGAAGGCTTATGAGTGTGGATGGAGCCTTTTTTCCACATGAAAAAATTTTCATGCATGTTTTTGGGTTGTGAAGTGATTCAAGAAGGTAGTTCCAGTCCAGGAAAACTTGATCACTAGATGTTGATTCACATCTGGGTGATCTGGTGTTCTTGGAGGTTACAATGAGTTCGATAAAGATGGTGTAACCCACTTTGATAATTGGAACTTGGATTTTAGATCATGTATAATAACTCTCATCTCATGTTTACCTTGGTGATCTTGTAAAAGTGGGTAAACCTTGGGTGTTATAGAGTGGTATCAGAGTGAGGTTGCAACTTTGGACCACAGGGTAAATGCATATTCACATGCAATTTTAAATGTTTGACATACATGCATGATTTTTAATCGATGTTATGTGCATTGTAATCATATGCATGTTGAGAATTTTCATTATAGTTTCTAAAATGAGATTTTAATTCTTGATATTATTATGTATTGTGTTAATCTAGACTGGCTTATGCATATGTAGTAGCCTCCCCGAAGATACATTAAGGTATGATTTTGATTGCCTTCTATTCAGTTTATCTAACAACGTATTTTTATAGGAAAATAGAAGGCTAGGTATGAAGAGCAGAATAGATGAGTACAGTTCATATGAATCCCCGTATAAACAAGAAGAGACATTGGTGGGATGGGAGAGATCATTTGAGAAACAGTGAGAGGGAGACTCTCCTAATCTAACATATACATGGATAATATTGAAGGAAGAGATTGTAATTTGCAAGGAAAATAATGGGAGTTTTATTGAGGCATAGGAAAGACTTTCAAAATATCAAGAGAAGCAAGTCAAGGTTAATGTATTCATCCTCCATATATTTCAAATTTGCAGAGGCAGGGACAGTCAGGAACCAATCATGGAGAGAGACATGAAGAAAATAATAATGGTGTAGCTTGAAGTGGGTCTTAGAAAATGCATAGGTTGGATAGGGATGATACAGTAAAGAGTGGAAGACTCTTGGATACACCTAAGAGGAGGGATAGTACCATGGATTTTGTTATATTCCTACTTTCGAGAGATATCATTACCATCACTGCAACATCCTTATAGGAGGAGTGAGATGGGGTACTTTCCAGTAGAGTTCAAGAAATAAAAGCCCCATACTTTTTATGGTGATATGAATAAGTCATAAGATGCATAAGCATGGTTAATTGGGATGAGGAAAATCTCCATACTTCATGACTACTATGAGAATATGTAAGCCAAGATAGATACCTTTTGTCTCAAGGGAAAATCAGATATCTGGCGGAAATATTTTAAGCATGTCAAAGGTATAAGGGAAGAGGAATTCTATGAGTTCAGGATGGGTTTCATGACATATGAAGAATATAAAACCATATTTATATATTTTTTGAGATATGTGCCCTATCTTAAGGATGATAAAGAAAATATCCAAAGGTTCATCAATAGATTACCATTAGCATTCAGAGATTGGATTCATTTTGATAAAGCTCAATAATTGGAGGAAGCTATCATAAATTTGAAGCATTTTTATGAATAGTCAAAGTGCAAGCCTGAGTTAAAGTGTGATTGGAAGGGTAGTGATAATATTAAAGGAAAATGGCCTAAGAAGCAAGGAATATCTTAGGATGCAAGTGATAAGGAAAATGTGGCACATCAAAATAAGTTCAATAAAATTGGGAAAGGACATAGGTCTCAAATTGTGGAGTATCGTAATAGAGGTAATGGAATAGAACCATTGCGATGTTGGAGTTGTGGTGGAGACAACCGCAGGGGGCTTCTCCATTGTATCAAGGTGGTAAGCCTTAGATATACAGTGCTAAGGATGTGCAGACAATTGGGGATGTAGGTTAGAGAATTCCCCTGATATATGGAATAACTGATAATAGGAAAGAAGATCATCATGCATCCATCATTGAGGTGGAAGGTGGAAATAGAGGTATAGTTCTAATCAAATCCTCAATTCATCTTATAGAAAAAGAAGATCATACTTTAGAAACTAGAAATATATGAAGTTAAAGTGTGTGGAAGCACTTTGGGTTCAAGGAAGATACATGGAAGATGATTGATCAGATGTAGACATAATAGTTGATTTCTAGTTATAGATGAATTCATCAAGGAAATTGGAATCCCTAAAGAGATGATATATGGATTTTTTCAGTTGTATGGAAGCATGCTTGGTACAATAGGGTAAGTTAAATGGTATATTTTTATATTTATTAATGCATAGACATTTTTGTGTTTATGGAAGTATGATGCAGGGAATTGCATGGAAAAATAATGTGCCATAGATCTTGAAGAAGGCTCAAACTATAATTTCACTCATGAACCCTTGGAAGCACTAGGAACTCATGGGGGTTGAGCCATAGTGTCTATTCAAATTCTTGTTCCTTCGATGTTTGGTGATTTTTTGTGCTTGATTTGGTGTTTTCATCGTAACTTGTGCATGGAAATGACACTCTATATGTGGTGTTGTATTGTTGTTTGGTTTTCCATGTTTTCTTTATATTTTCTACTTGATCTTTCCTTTTATGTTTTGAGGGTATTATGGATTGGTTGGGGGAAAGGGGAAAGCTAATAGTGCCTAGGGAGAGCTTAGTGAAACCAAACATGCAATATAAGACCCAGATGAAGCTCGATGCATGAATAAAGGGAAGTTGAAGGCAAGAACATGACAACTAGTTGGGATGGTTAGTGTTGGACAGTTGGAACTGTCTGAATGGTTGGCGTCACTTGGTATGTTGGTATAGTGAAAACCAGACTAGTACTAAGGCTGGAGGAAGCAGATGTTGGCATAGATGAGCATGTTTTTTAGGGGGGATATTATGATTGTTGTAGTGTTATATAGAGAATCATCATAGTAACAAGATTACTAGAGAAGCCATAAAAAGATTACTATTATGGCTATAGAGTCCCAAAATTTCGAGGATATTATGTCTCAAGAGATTAGCTTAGTCCCTCCTGAAAGTGGCATAGTTGGAAATTTCCTAGAAATATATTTCCAATGGTATGTGGAATTTTGAAAATGGGATTTTGAATCAAAAGTTTTGATCAGTAAAAGTAATGAATTTGAATCCCTGATTAGCAGAGCTCAGAACCCCAAAGGCTTATTTATAAAGTAATTATGGGATTACAGTGAACTGGGGTAGCGGGTGTTAGCCCCCTATAAATTTTTGACAAGCAAACAAGGGGATAAAATGTTTTTGAGCCTTCAAGGAATGTATTTCCTCTGAAAACACATCATCCTTGAAGTCTCCTTATGCCTTTGTCCTTTGATAAATCCCCTCTACTGATTCCCATTATAAAGCCTCTCTGATTGAAAAAAATTGCGCTCCTAAAGGCCTACATTTGCCCCTTGTATCCCCGAAAATTGTCCCTTTTCAACCCTTTTTCCCTTTCTCAAAGTTCCCATTTTACCCCCAAATCCCTCCCCTAGTCCTCCTAAACCATCCTAAATCCCCTTTGAACCTTCCAAATACACTTCGTTTGGTTTAAATCCCCTTTTTCCATCTACCGTCACCCTTTCCTGACCTCAAATCACATTGAAAGGGTTGAAAAACCCACATTTTAACATTATGCAGGCCTAGCCCCCTTCGGCTAGCCCCCTAAAACCGTTCCACCATGTGACCCGGGCGCCAAGACCAGGCGCCAAGGCGGAATGTGCTTATCGCAGAATTCATATCGTGCGCGTTTTAAATCGTTGATCTATATAGATCGGACAGTCGTCGCATCCCCACAATGTCCACCGTTCAACCTGTTCACTCCTCCGATCGCATCATCCACCGTTCATTTACCCGTAGATCAACGGTCAGCCTTTCACCCACCCAGTGGTCCCCTCAAATGTGCCACGGTCACTGTTCAAAATCCATCGGTTTCCATCGCACCGCCTTCGGAGGTCGGGCGGTATTTTTAATTTCGGAGCGATTCCACTGGCCAAATGACACGTATCTCGAGCGCTATTTGAAACCCCCCCCCCCCCCCCCATCACGCGTTATCATTCTGCAGAAAACATGGCGTGATATGCACGTGCACCATCCGATCCAGAGTTGCCCATCCAACAGTGATCGTTCCACGAAGTTGCACTGGGGATAACCCAAGGCAACCATACCCCTGGCCCACCATCCGTCGCCCTCCGCCATGTCCCCAGCCATCGATCTCCTCCTGAGATCGGATGGTCCAGATTCGATTGCATGTCCTGCCATTGACCGGTCCCGCCACGTCACCCTTTCCACGTTTTTCATCGTATTTCTTGCCCGTTCCTATATATATATATGCCTTCAAAGGTCAAATTTTAATGTTTTACATTAAAATTTCCGTTCTTGCCAGCCTCCCACTTTATTTTCCACTGTAATCCCACACTATTCCACCATTTCACCAGCTGCACGTCCATTTTCGTCACCCCCGCTGCATCCGTCCTCCCCATGCATGGTTTTTCTAATGAGTTTTTATGTTTTGCAGGGTTACAGGCAGGCAGAAAATGCCATGACTCATATGCGCTGTTGTAATAGCACAATGCACAGAAGAAGCTGAATTCTAGA
Organism: Pinus albicaulis; assembly: GCA_034641835.2. Lineage (NCBI taxonomy): Eukaryota > Viridiplantae > Streptophyta > Pinopsida > Pinales > Pinaceae > Pinus > Pinus albicaulis. The sequence continues at coordinate 224,230,685 of CM076579.1, forward strand.
GCCTGGTATTACAGGAATATGTCTAGAAAGGTGTTTGCAACATAAATTTCATCAAAGGATAGAGTTCAAACTCTGCAAAAGCTCTCCAGCGCCATTAAAGCTCTGTTTTTCACTAACAGAGACAGTTTGAAGCTGAAAAGAGTATCAGTACAGAGTTAGGGAGTTATTATGCACATCAGGGAAGATATTAAGCATTAATCCATGTATTTAAAGGCAGGGTACCAGAATCAAAGACCCCATGGATCTCTCGGAAGGTCCAATGCACAAAATACCATATCATCAAGATGTTCAAATCAGCAAAATTTTTCCTCCTGAGCAAGGACACGGTACACATTATTGTTTTAGTCTACATTGTGTCCAAGTAAATTTTCCCCCCCTGACAACAGTCCTATGCTATCAGAACATTTGATTCACAGTATGGCAGACCCTAGCATCATTTATTTACCTTTTTGTTTATTCACCAGAAGTACTACAGAATGCTGCAGCAGAGTACATCAGAGACATGCCCAGAGTAAATGGAGGCCTAAAGAAGACCACTCTTTCATCCAAAGAGTGTAGAAGTTCAATGCTTAGACATTTAAAATAGAACGAGGCCTCAACCCTTCTACTGCTTCAGAGTTTTAATGTTGCATTTAAGTTTACATCTACTCCTGTTATTCTTTTCTCCTATAAGAATCCTGAAGAACGTATTGTAAAAGGTTGTTGTTCGGTTGTTGTCGATTGCTGTTAGAGGGATTCATTTTGACTGTTAGAATAGTCTTGGGAGGGATTAGCAGAGTAGTTTTTATGTAGTAGGCTGGAAGGAGAAAGTTTGGACTGTATTAGCCATTGAGCTCAGTGTATGTGATTGGTTTTGCATCAATTAATCAAGCAAATTTCCCAGGATCCTGGTCTATTACTACGGGTGATGTTTCTCTCTTTGTATATTTTATTTACATTTTCATGTTGTTCATTGGTCTTCTGGGCTCGCATCAGAATATTGGCATAGGATTTACCCTTGTTAGGTACCCTATGTTTCTTCTCTCCTTGCCTTTAATGTTTTCTGCTGCTTAGTTGTTCTTGTTGGGTTTAAGCTGGAAGATTTGGGAACACTAGAGATTAGAGTTAGTCCTGTTCACTGGGATCCTTGTGTGACCAACTGGCCTTTCTAAGATCTCTTGCTGGTGTCAAAGCATTGAAGGTTCAAAGTCCTTCTCTGATCTATAGACCCTGGCTCTGTTAAACTTATCTTTGTTTTTCCCTTGGAGCATGCTAAAGTCAACCTGGAGTTAAATGACCTCTGGTCCAATCTATAAGCTGCCCCTTTGTCCCTCCATTGAAAACTTCCTTTGAGTATGTCCAAGTAGGTCTGGAGTTAAATGACCTCTGACCTGATCTATAGACAAAAATTGGGTTGTTTTCATTCTTTCACCTTTAATCCTTCATGTTTCATCCCACCATCTATCTAAACATATCCTTTAGTGTAGATGACTTGCCCTCCGAAAGCCTTGGCTAGTTGTTACATGCAATTCCCTTTCATGACTCCATAGCCCAATGGATGGCACTTTCTTGTCCTATCCTCTTTGTTGAAACATCCTGCTGCTTTGTCCTTTTTCTCCCATTACTTTCTCAGTCTATGATCTCAGGACCAACCCAGCAACCAACCAACAAAATCATTTTAAAACCCCCTTTGTGCTTCATAACTAGCCTAACATCTCATTTGAGCTTTCAAGGATATATCATTATTTGTTTTATTGGAGAGATCCCTCTCCGAGTCCAGGAGGGCTAGATCCTAGGGCCCCAAAGTGGTTATGATGTTGTCTCATCTTTTGGTCTTGCCAATCTGGCCAAAAAATGGGAACCCCAACATAATGGCGACTCTGATGGGGACTGAGTGCATTTCACCTTAAACATTCTTAGGCATTCAAAAGACCCAAGATCTCTAGTTAGATTGGCATTCAATTGATGATGGTGGACAACAGCCTGCTCCAAACAGTCAAATTCATCCACCTGGTGACTCCACACTCCATAACTCCCAAAAGACCAAATGACTCCACTGGTAGAAGACTCTAAACTGGTTGAGAAGATACAGTGACCTCTTTCTGATTTAAAAACATGCTTCCACACATACAGAGAAGATATGCCCCAATGAGTAGGGAGCATATCCCTGGATTCCCACACAAAATGCCTAAAGTGGACTGGTTAGAAAACCTACCTACCTTTCAGGGTGAAAACGTTGATGACCCCTTGCTACATCTCATCAAATTTCATATACATGTGTGGAAATTTAAAGTTGAATGGCATGAAGACTGCCTAATGAAAATGTTAATGGCAACATTAGAAGGAAAAGCTAGGGTCTGGTATGAATGGTTAGAACCTTAGAGTTTGTTTTCGTTAAGGGACATGCACCAAGTATTTTACAAGAATTATAAAGGAAACTCTCCATCCTTATCATGGTATTTTTTTGATCAATCTCAGAATATCATATAGTACCTATTAGATATTGATGAGGATTTGGTTAATATGCATCCTAAATATATGTTAACAGCCATTCAAGAATTTTATATGCATCCTAGCTATCACAAGAACGTGGATGAATAAGTTGAGGAAGAAAAAAGTCAAGAGACCGTAGACATTCCTCAAGATATCCATAAAAACTCAGATGTTGATCCACCATCCCTTGCAGTTGAGGCTTCAGATGACATTCTGCCTCAAATCCAGTCTTCAAAGGAAATAGAGAGCCGCTGCAACTCTACACAAAGGAACACAAGACCATCTTCCCCTTTGACAGAAAAAGAAATAGATCAAATCATCAATGGACAACCAGCCTCTGAATTTTTTTACAGATCAGACATTCTTGTCTATTCATTTGATGAGATTTGTTGTATAGAGTTGTAAATATCACAAGTAAATAAGAGTGAAGAAAAATCTGCTGATAATCCAGTATGTCCAGTTGGCAGCATTGCTTATATTCATGATTTTCCTATTTTTGATCTATCTGATGATGATGTTCTCCAAACAGAAGATGATCTTGCAGGGTCATCATTAGTAGATTTATGGGAGGAAAATCAGTTCCCTTTACTTCCAGAGAGTAATGAGCCAATGCAGGCTATTTATGATACTGATGAAGAAATATTTAAGAGTGCAGAAGAGGGTGAAAGATCTCTATATCTTTGCTTCAGTCCATTACAACTCATCAGTAATGGTTTTCACATGATTGGAGGTCAACAACCTTTCATATCAGAAGATGAAGAGGAAAACAAGGAAGAGATCTTTGAGCAGTTTGAAAGAAAGGATTTTTCTCTTGAAGAAGAGGAAGCAAAGGAACATACCCCTACTCAAGAATACACTGATATTTTCACAGAGTTCAGCCCACCAGATTAGAACATACTAGATCTCCAAGAGGATAGCACTGCAATATAGGATGAGTCCTCCAGTTCAGAAGATGAAGGAGACACTCTACTCCAAGAGAGTCTTTTTCTCAATCCAGTGGAAGAAGAAAAAATCCTGGTTGAAGCCTGCCTGCCAGATATTCATAACCAGGTATCATTTCATGATCCTTATATTCATTTCCTGCACACATTTGAAGAAGGATCAAGGGTATTTTTGAGCAACATGTTGCAGACAGCTAGAAATTTTTTTGTAGCTGCTGTTGTGGAACAAAAAGAGTGGGAGCAGCCTTGCCTATCCAGCATGCTCAAGGAATTGAGCAAGAAAGAATAGCCATGGGATCACTTGATGGACTGGTTACATTGGAAGACAATGTTTGTAAGCTAGAGTTGTAAATAGTCTAGTTAGAGTAGGGTAGGTAGGAAAAGATAAATAAATCTCAGTCTATGACCATGTAGTTAGTTGTTTTAATTTCTGCAAATTCTAGCAAGCCAGACAGTATAATCCTGGCTTGACTGTTTTTCAATTTCTGTCTTATAATGTAGAGAATAAATCTGCTAGACAGTCTAATCCTAGTAGATAGTAGTGTAGGCAGGGAAAGTTATGAGGCCAACAGTCTAATCTGGTCTCATGGAGCAATAAGGGTAGAAATAGAATAGGTTTATTTTCTTGTTTGTAAAAAATAAATGATGTAAACGGTCTGCTAGTCCAAATGCACCCTGGAAGAAAAAATGCTAGGATTGTAGGATGGGTAGGTAGATTGTTTGAGAGTTTTTCTGCTGATTTGATGTCTTCACAATCTGTGGCAGCTGATCCAAGAGAAGAAAAGAATGAGTCAAGTACCAGGCATCTGGCCTACACCAAAGATTTATTTTCTGAATTCTTGACTCCTTCAAGAAGAAGCCATCCCCATGTGGAGCCACTGTTAGCCCCCTATAAATTTTTGACAAGAAAACAGGGGGCTAAAATGTTTTTGAGCCTTCAAGGAATGCATTTCCTCTGAAAACACATCATCCTTGAAGTCTCCTTGTGCCTTTTTCCTTTGATAAATTCCCTCTGTTGATTCCCATTATAAAGCCTCTCTGATTGCAAAAAATTGCGCTCCCAAAGGCCTACATTTGCCCCTTGTATCCCTACAAAATGTCCCTTTTCGACCCTTTTTCCCTTTCTCAAAGTTACCCTTTTACCCCCAAATCCCTCCCCTAGTCCTCCTAAACCATCCTAAACCCCCTTTGAACCTTCCATATACACTTCGTTTGGTTTAAATCCCCTTTTTCCATCTACCGTTACCCTTTTCCTGGCCTCAAATCACATTGAAAGGGTTAAAAAACACACATTTTAACATTATGCAGGCCTAGCCCCCTTCAGCCAGCCCCCTAAAACCGTTCCAGCATGTGACCCAGGCGCCAAGACCAGGCACCAAGGCGGAAGGCGCTTATTGTAGAATCCATATCGGGTGCATTTTAAATCATTGATCTATATAGATCGAACGGTCGTCGCGTCCCCACAACGTCCACCGTTCAACCCGTTCACTCCACCGATCACATCATCCACCGTTCATTTACCCGCAGATCAACGGTTAGCATATCACCCGCCCAGTGGTCCCCGCAAACGCACCATGGTCATTGTTCAAAATCCACTGGTTTCCATCGCACCGCCTTCGAAGGTCGGGCGGTATTTCTAATTTTGGAGCGATTCCATTGGCTGAACGACACGTGTCTCGAGCACTATTTGAAAACCGCCCCCCCCCCCATTGCGCATTATCGTTCGACAGAAAACTTGGTGCGATATGCACGTGCACCGTCTGATCTAGAGCTACCCATCCAACAGTGATCGCTCCAAGAAGTTGCGCGGGGGATAACCCAAGGCAACCGTACTCCTAGCCCACCATCTGTCACCCTCCGCCATGTCCCCAGCCATCAATCTCCTCCTGAGATCGGACGGTCCAGATTCAATTGCATGTCCCGTTGTTGATCGGTCCTGCCACGTCACCCTTTCCACGTGTTTCATTTTATTTCTCACCCGTCCCTGTATATATATGCGTTCAAAGGTCAAATTTTAATGTTTTACATTAAAATTTCCATTCTCACCAGCCTTCCACTGCATTTTCCACTGTAATCCGACACTATTGCACCATTTTACCAGCTGCACGTCCATTTTCGTTGCCCCCGCTGCATCCGTCCTCCCCACGCATGGTTTTCCTAATGAGTTTTCGTGTTTTGCAGGGTTACAGGCAGGAAAAAAATGCCATGACTCATATGCGCTGTTATAATGGCACGGTGCACAGAAGAAGCTGAATTCCAAATCCTGGTATTACAGGAAGATGTCCGAAAAGGTGTTTGCAACATAAATTTCATCAAAGGATAGAGTTCAAACTCTACAAAAGCTCTCCGGCGCCATTAAAGCTTGGTTTTTCACTAACAGAGACAGTTTGAAGTGGCAAAGAGTATCAGTACAGAGTTAGGGAGTTCTTATGCACATCAGGGAAGATATTAAGCCTTAATCCATGCATTTAAAGGCAGGGTACCAGAATCGAAAACCCCGTGGATCTCTCAGAGGGTCCAATGCACAGAAGACCATATCATCGGGATGTTCAAATCAGCAGAATGTTTCCTCCTGAGTAAGGACATGGTAGACATTATTGTTTCAGTCTACATTGTGTCCAAGTAAATTTTTCCCCCCTGACAACAGTCCTACGCTATCAGAACATTTGATTCACAGTATGGCAGACCCTAGCATCATTTATTTACCTTTTTGTTTATTCACCAGAAGTACTACAGAATGCTGCAGCTACATCAGAGACATGCCAGGAGTAAATGGAAGCCTGAAGAAGACCACTCTTTCATCCAAAGAGTGCAGAAGTTCAATGATTAGACATTTAAAATAGAACGAGGCCTCGGCCCTCCTGCTACTTCAGAGTTTTAATGCTGCGTTTAAGTTTACATCTACTCTTGTTATACTTTTCTCCTATAAGAATATTGAAGAATGTATTGTAAAAGGTTATTGTTCGGCTGTTGTCGATTGCTGTTAGAGGGTTTCATTTTGACTGTTAGAACAGTCTTGGGAGGGATTAGCAGAGTAGTTGTTATGTAGTAGGTTGGGAGGAGAAAGTTTGGACTGTATTAGCCATTGAGCTCAGTGTATGTGACTGGTTTTGCATCAATTAATCAAGCAAATTTCACAGGATCTTGGTCTATTACTATGGGTGATGTTTCTCTCTTTGTATCTTTTATTTACATTTTCATGCTGTTCATTGGTCTTCTGGGCTTGCATCAGAATATTGGCATAGGATTTACCCTTGTTAGGTACCCTATGTTTCTGCTCTCCTTACCTTTGATGTTTTCTGCTACTTAGTTGTTCTTTTTGGGTTTAAGTTGGAAGATTTGGGAACACTGGGGATTAGAGTTAGCCCTGTTCACTAGGATCCTTGTGCGACCAGCTGGCCTTTCTAAGATCTCTTGCTGGTCTCAAAGCATTGAAGGTTGAAAGTCCTTCTCTGATCTATAGACCCTGGATCTGTTAAACTTATCTCTATTTTTACCTTGGAGCATGCTAAAGCTGACCTGGAGTTAAATGACCTCTGGTCTGATCTATAAGCTGCCCCCTTTTCCCTCCATTGAAAGCTACCTTTGAGTATGTCCAAGTAGGTCTGGAGTTAAATGACCTCTAACCTGATCTATAGACAGAAATTGGGTTGTTTTCCTTCTTTCACTTTCAATCCTTCATGTTTCATCCCACCATCTATCTAAAAAGATCCTTTAGTGTAGATGAATTTCCCTTTGAAAGCCTTGGATAGTTGTTGCATGTAATTCCCTTTCATGACTCCTTAGCCCAATGGATGGCACTTTCTTGTCCTATCCTCTTTGCTGAAACATACTGCTGCTTTGTACTTTTTCTCCCATTACTTTCTCATTCTATGATCTCAGGACCAACCCAGCAACCAACTAACCAAATCATTTTAAAACCCCCTTTGTGCTTCATAACTAGCCTAACATCTCATTTGAGCTTTCAAGGATATATCATTCTTTGTTTTATTGGAGAGATCCCTCTCCGGGTCTAGGAGGGCTAGATCCTAGGACCCCAAAGTGGTTATGATGTTGTCTCATCTTTTTTTCCTGCCAATCTGGCCAAAACATGGGAACCCCAACAGCGGGAACCTCAGAGGATTATTTATAAAGGAATTATGGGATTATAGTGAACCAGTGTAGAGGGAACCCTAGAAATGTAGAACCCCAAAATCTTGGAATATTATTGAAAAAGGAATTATGATATTATAGTGAGTTGGGGTAGCGAGAAGCCAAGAACTTTAGATCCCCAAAGGTTTTTTTGAAAGATGATCGAGGATCGAAAGGAGTTGGGTCAGCAGGGGACAACGATTGACTGTCCAAAAATTGACAAAACTCGTAACAGGAATTTCCTAGAAGTCGAAAACCCATAAGAGATCTCAATGGAGCGATGGGTAAATAGTGTCAAGGGACTAATAATTTGTTGTCATTTGATGTTACATCCAAAATTCATGGGTGCGCTTAAGAATTGATTTCCTAAATTTTTATTGTGTTATGGTAACTAAGGGCCTTCGAGTAAAGGATAAAACACCGAAGGCAAGAAATTGAAGAAGCTTAGGAAAAAATCAAAGGAGAGGTGCCACTGAAAAGTGTTAAGGCTAGGTGGGCCAACCCCAGAACCCCGTGACCTCATAATATCTTAAGGAATTCTATTTTTAACAATTTACGGTGATACGGGGATCTAGGACTTCAACTCAGTGGCGACATATGTATGTATGTATTTATACAATGAAGAAGAAGGGACAATATGGGAAAGTGTTTGGCATATGTTTTAAGGATGTACGAGTCGACATCTCTCCATGTCGTAGCCATGGATGAGTCAAAATATCCAGCACATAGTTTAGAGAGGATGAATGAGTCAAGAATTAATAGTAAATGTGCACATAGAGATTTGTTCCATCTAACTAATGGTGGCTGTAAATTATATCCCAAGTTGAAGCAAGCATCCTATGATAATTTCTTGCACGCCACAGGGAAAAAAATGAAGAGAATGAATCTGCGACATTATATCAATAGGTTTATGAGCTTTGATGGCATGGTGCAGTTGAAGGAAGAGGAAAATACATATCAAAATTACTTTCTAAAGCTTTGTGTGCATTTATGAGGAATGGGGAGCTTTACCAGAGTATGCAGGATGTCTAAAAATGCATTCCTATTATGGGAGACACCTAGATAACCAATTATTGATTCAATGTGACTGCGATGGTTAAGTGAAGTAAGCACATTTCCAAAATTGAATATGGTGTTAGAGTGCAGGAAACCTGATGGAACAATGGTAGTGTTAGTGTTAGTCTTTGCAGCCTTCCTCCAGTGATCAAACATGCTCTTACAAAGTGATTTTAAAGTTTCAAGGTCAAATTTTGTCATTTCAGTTAGCTTTCAAGCAAAATTTGGTCACTAGGTATTAGGTCTAGGGTTTGTTTTCACTCCTTTAAAAGTTGTCTAAATGTTGGTCCATGTCACCGTTCAGATGATTGTATCATAATTCAGAGGTTTTCATCATCATTTCAAGTTCCACTGGGTCATTTTAGACCTGGTTCATGCTTTAGTTGTGCCTAGGTAAGGTTCATTTCCCTCTCCTAGGGTTTTGGAGGTAATTTCTCTTGGATGGTCAAATCATCAGAAAACTTGTATCCTGATGTTCATACACCTTCCCCTATCCTTAATGTACCTTATTAAACACTTCACATCACTGAGATCCCCCAAATTCCTCATTTTCGCACAAACCCTAGTTTCTTGCTACAACTTGGCAATTTTCTAGGCTAGGCCTGTGTTTTGCCCTTTTGGACCCCTTCCCCTCACTCAATCTTTAAAATTCCACTTTCCCTTGCTTCCTAATGTCCCTCCCTACTTCCAAAAATTTTCCCAATAATTTATAAGCCCCTTATCCCCTTCATTTCACTTCATTTCGACAAATCCCTTGTTCCACACATCGGGATAGGTTTTACTTCAATGATGTTTCTGAGCAAGAAAAGATGAATTTAGAAAAACTAAGAGAGATTTTTGTCCAAAATAGACCAAGGAAGAAAAAACTCCTTCAATTTTTACACAGGTGTCATGGTTCTAGAGAAATGTCAAAAATACAGTTGCCTCAGGAGAATTGATGCACCTCTGAAATCACCTTGGGAAAATCAAGTTTTCTCCTAGCTTGGTTGGCCTAATGACTTGCTTGATGAGTCAAATGATAACTTGAAAAAAATATATTTCCAATGAGATATCATGAGCTCAATTTGGAGTTGAGGAATACCTTAAAAATTTGACTGCAACAGCACTCTGCCTTGAGGCAGCCTCATTTTGCACATTTTGACCAGTCCCGGGAGATTTGATTTTTGATAGGGAAAATGAACTCCAAATTGAAAAATTCCAGTTGGGTTGGAAATTAAACTCAATAAGCTTTCCCAATGAGCTATCCTACACCAAATTTTGACACCGGGAAGGTCTCCAAAATTCCCCTGCAAAAGGGCGCAACGCGTTGGGTTTATGGCGCGACGCGTTGGGTTTGTGGCGAGATGCGTTGGGTTGTGGCGCGGCGCATAGAGCTGCAAGCTCTTTTCACCACAATTTCATTCAAAACTTCAATTTTCTCAGTTTCCTCTGGTCCAAAGTAAGGAAAACAACTCTTCCACTGCCAATAAACGTGTGTCTTATGATGTTTATGAGGATTTAATAAAACAAATTCAAACCCTGCATCCTTGCTCAAGAAATTTTTCCTTAGGGTTTATACACTGGTTTTTTGCGGCCATCACTCCCTCACTTTTATTCCCTCACTATTTTTATAGTTTCATCAAACCTTTTCCCTATCCCCCATATCCCTAAATTCATTTACCCCTATCCATATTCCCATTATCCCAAAAGCCTAGAGACTATCCCTTAAACCCTTTAAATCCCCAAACTCCAATTGGAAAACATCCCAAAATTCCTCTTAACATCCCAAAATCTCTCTTAGCCTCTCCCTTCATATCCCCTTATATATTTTCATACATTTGGAAACAAAAACCAAAGACACCAAAACTCCTCATAACTCATCTTAGATAACACCGACTTTGGCAAACATGGAGACACATTCCTCTTATGACAGAGATGAAGAAGGCATCGAGGAGGCGTAAAAAGCATGAAAAAATTCATATTTTGGCCGAGGCTTCCTTGGCCCAGCATAGTACATGATGAAATAAACTCAGCCCAAATTTCAAGAAATTTGGGACACTTTTTAGAAATTTTGTTTTTTTTTTGCCTAAACACAAATTTTTCAGCTCTATGCGTCGCGCGCTTATAATTGGGAGCTCCTCTGGGGTAAAAATTTATATTTTTGGATTTTTCATGAAAATTTATGCATGCTTACCCATGGCCAAGATATTTTGACAGGTTTTGTGCTTCCAGAAGGGTCAAAAACACCCTAAAAATGACCTTTCTGCCCTTTTTTGGACACACAGGAAGTAGTGTTGGGAGAACTAATTTCTAGAGGGGCAAATGGAAGCCAAATTCAGAAATTCAACTTGTGTTGGAAGGTAGACAGGCAGAAATTTCCAAAAATCCCACTTGGAGCCAATTTGGACACCAGGAAGGCCTTCAAAATCGGCTTCAAACTGGCATGACGCATAGAGAAATCAGGCACGACGCATTGCGGATTTTTGTTCATTTTTGACTCAGTAACTCTGTTTTTTGCATAGTTTTGGAAAGTTTGACTTTCTTACTCCAAAATGTTAAAATCATGATATAATTTGATGTAATTTTATGGGTCTTGATGTAATTTTGATAAATTTTAACTCATGGAGGTAGATTCATCCATCAAAAGGTGAATTGCAACAGAATGAATCAGTTTCCTATCTTATAGAGGCAAGTTGTTCCACTGCCTGTTTTCCAGTTCTCAGTTTAGATCTTGTTGAAACAGCTCCTAAACTTGTGAGATCGACCCATAAAGGCTAGGATGATTTTTTGGTTGCTTATATCTTGTAATTTTTCAGTCATTGGCATAGGTTGGACACTTGGGATTGCTTGGAGCATCATTGTACTTTCATCTCTGCAGTTTGGCAAAGGAATAGACCAGGGTTTGAAACACTCCTTGGGATTCATGTGGCTCTTTGTTTTGATGATGTGTTTCTCTCTGCTAATGTAAGTTTACTGGTGTTTCATGTGTATAATTTTCCCTCTTATTTCCTCTTAAGTTAAACAAACAAGGATAAAGGTGGAATTCATTAAAATTTGCATTGCTCTACCTAGAGTTTGTTTAATTTTTTATGTTTTCAACTATTTGAAGAGGAATCCTGAAAGTATCTTGCCCTCTTCAACTCCTCACCGGTCTGAGCTATCTATTTCATTCAAAATTGAAGTGTCAAAACAATTTCCTATCTTGCCCCATTCAGATCCCTGCAAAACTACTCATTTCCCAGACCCAAAATCTGCCCTTCCCTTTGATCCAACAAACACCCTCAAAATCAAATCAAACTCTTTTACATATATACCTAGCCTAAAATCAGCCTTCATTTAAGTCATCTCAAGCCTCACTGATCATATTTTGCTGAGATTGACAAGGAGAGAGCCCTCTCTTGATCTGGTAGGGCTAGCTACTAGATTAAGTGTGGTTTGATGTTACCCTAGATTCTGCCTTTCTTAGCCTGAGGTAGATTTAGATAATAACAGGTAGACCATGCCATATGGTAGCACACTATTAGGTACAGAGAGAGAAGAGACAATATAAAGGACTGCAGAGATAGCACCCTTCCTAGTGCAACCAAGAAACAAAATAGTAGAATGCAGTTGAGAAAATTGGGGGAATGTAGAATTGTTGTGAATTGTAGAGCGTAGCACTGTGAGTGAGTAAACGACAGAGTGATTGGACTAAGTGTTAACTAAGATAAAGTGTAGTAGATAGATGAGACCAAATCTTGTTGAGTAGTAGAGAACACATTTCAAAGGAGAACTACATAGCTAGAGGAAAGGAGTTGGTATTGCAGTATATCATATTTATATTTCTCTATATATGTATTAGCCTGTGTTTTTAATTTGAAAATTGTATGAAAAGTAGAACATTCGATAGAGCAGGTAGTTGCTAGCAAACATAAGAGGTTGGCACCTGTTGGAAAGTAGTGTCTTGCTATCTGAGGGGTTTGGGGTCTCTTATGAGTTTTTTGTCACTAAAAAATTAATGTAATTAAGTAGGTTCTTAATTTACATCATAACAAAAAAATGATTGGTGGTTTTCTCCCTTTGGATTTCCATGTAAAAATACATGTGTCAATATGTGTGTGCTACTCATTTGATGGATTGTGTGTACATATGATTGGCTTATTTGGTTTTTAACTTTAATTGTATTATGAATGTGTTCACAAGTAACCGGTAGTAAGAAAAGAAACAAATATTTCTTCTTAAAGCTCTAAGAACTTAATTATTATTGATTCACCCCGCTCTTAGTAATTCCTTATTACAACAATTGGTATCAGAGCCAGTTTCCTTTAGGAACAGTTTAACCATTGGAAGGTAGATCCATAATAAATTATGTCTAGGCAAGAGAGTCAGGATGGTTACTCAAGCAAGATACTAGTCTTCGATGGGACAAACTATGATTTTTGGAAAGTTAGGATAGAAGCCTATCTTATGTCTCTAGGGGTACATGATTGGAGCTTTGTTTTGATATATTATGGTGTTCATGATATCCCTCCCATAGATGCTAACAATAAAAGGTGTACAGAAATAATGTTACAACCAAGAATTTCATTCTCTTTGGCCTTAGTCAATCTGAGCTTGTAAAAGTTATGCACTGTAATTATGCCAAGGAAGTGTGGTTGAAGCACAATTAGAGTCATGAAGGAAATGGAAAAGTCAAGCAGGTGAAACCTCAAACCTTCACAATGAGGTTTGAAAGCTTAAAAATGAGTGAAGAAGAAAGTATAGTAGAATACTTCATCAGATTTGATGAAGTGACCAATATGATTAGAGGACTTGGTGAATCCATAAAATAATATATAATTGTTCAGAAATTATTAAGATTTATTCCTATGAGACTTAATGCCAAAATATCTATCATTGAATTTATGTCTAATATAAAGAGTCTCACAATGGAAAAACTACTTGGTACTCTCACATCCTATGAGATGAGAGTAGGAAAATAGAATTTTGAACCAAAGTCGGTAGTGTTAAAATTTTCCAAGAAGGCAAAGGAGAAAAAAAATCATCAGTATTTCTCCAGTTGCGAATCTGATTAGGAGTTGGCTCACTTTTCCAGGAAACTAAAGCATGGCTCATGGTAATTTTCCCTTCAAATGCTTTGATTATGGAAGAGTTGGACATTTTTCATCCAAGCTCCCTTACAAAGAAAGGACATAAGAGGGAGATAATCATAATTTCAAAGGAAAATTAAAAAAAATCAAAAGAAGAGTCTCTCTAAGAAGAAGGGGCTTTACTCCAAAGAATATAGCTTAGCTCTAGAGTCATATAGAGAAAAATCCTTAGAGGATGAGTCAAATGAATGGTTATTAATGGAATTTGGAGCAGACTCCAAGAAACGAAATAATGCAGAATCTGAAGAGGATTTGAGGATTTGAGGAACCCTCAAGAAAGAGTCAATGAAGATAAAAATGTAGAAAGCAATAAGGTTTACCTTCAGTAAAGTAATAATTCCAACTTCTCAAAGGAGTCATACCAACAGTGAATGAATCAATCAGCAAGACAAAATAGGTACCTTCATGTACAAAATCATGAACTTTCCAATTTAAGGTACTTTATTCTATTTTATGGTCAATGTGATTAATGTCATATATTTGTACATAAGGTTGTTTATTATAGAAAAATCAAAGTTGAAAGAGATGAAAAATTCAGATACAATAAGTATCGACATTATAGATCTCAAAACTCTCACTCTAGAAATAGAAATCCCTTCTCTCCCATGATGAACGATGTTGAATGCTTAAAATGTAATAATTTTGGGCACAATGTGAGTGATTGCAAAATTAAATTTGAGTGCTCATCTATGTTCCAAAATTCTTGGAAACCAACTTTTCAAAATGATAAGAAGAATTGGAAATGTATGTCTGGAAAAGACATGGAATGTGGACTTTCTCTATTGGCATGTGATCAAGAAAACATATGGTATGTGGATAGTTGCTTTTCCATGCCTATGACTGGGGATAAAAGTAAATTCTTGTCTCTAAAATAAGAGGATATAGAGAACAATTTCATTTTTGACAACAATTCTCCAACAAAAATTAAAGGCAAGGGCATGTTGGAAATTGGGTTCAACGCTCCCCGTGTGTTTCACGACATGGAATAACCACCTCTCGTGGATCCTAACTCTATCGCTTGTAGTGGAGACTAACGCCTATGGGTTTTGGTCTAATGGCAATCTTGTTTCCAACAAGTGGTATTAGAGCAACAGGTCTCGAGTTCAAAACTCACCCTACTCGCGGTGGGAGGGAGATTGTTGGACATTGGGTTCAATGCTCCCCGTGCGTTTCGCAACATGGACTAACCACCTCTCATGGATCCTAACTCTGGTGATTGTAGCGTAGACTAATTCCTGTGGGTTTTGGTCTCACGGCAATCATGATTCCAACATGGCATAGTCAGTCTTAATGAAAAGACTAAAGGTAAAAAAGTATTGTTTGTAGAGCGTCTCAAGCATAACTTGATTAGTGTAATCCAAATTTGTGATAATGGCTATAATGTGACCTTTTGATCCAAATATTGTGATATACAACATGAAAATAATGGAAATATAGCGGGAAAGGAAGCCAGAACTCACAATAATTTACATGTGTTTGATGACTCTAGAGTGAGTTGTTATTTGAGCAAGACAAGAGAAACCTGATTATGGAATATGAGACTTGGTCATATGAATTTTGATAGTCTGATAAAATTCAGTGAAATAGGAGTTGTAAGATCATTGTTGAGATTGTCAAAGCTTTATAATTCAATCTACAAATCTTGTCAGTTTGGTAAGGAGACCAAAACTCATTTCAATACAAATGAATTCTCTTCAACTATATCACTGAAGCTAATTCACACAGATAGAAGTGGCCCAACCAGAAAAAAAATCCCAAGAGGATAGATGTATTATATGTTTCTTATTGATGATTTTACCATAGTCACATGGACTATGCTCTCAAAACATAAATCAGAAGTGCTTAAAAAATTTAAGACATTTAAAGTGCAGGTAGAAAATGAGAAGGATATAAAGATAAAATTCTTAAGATTAGACAGAGGAGGTGAATACACTTCAAGAGAGCTTGAATAATCATGTGAAGATCTTGGCATAAGTAAGAAGTATTCTTATTTAGCCAATTTAATGTCTTAAATTTCGTACATAAATTATCAACTGAGGTTTGTAAACTGATGAAGTGTGGTGCACTATATGTTCTTAGTTAACCTTCTTCTTACTTCATTGTATGTATTTTTATGTTGTCTTGGGGGTTTTGTTCTTTATGTCGAAGAGTGTTAATATAAAACTGATAAAGGAATAAAGTGAACATAGTGAAATTTAAATGTGTAAAACTAATTCTAAAAGAAGGAAGAAAAGGGAGTGTTATTAAGTTGAACTAATTTGCATAAAAATGAATCAAAGACTATTGGCTGGTAAGAATATGATCTGAAAACAGAGTGTCTATTCCAATGACTTCTAATTTAACATTAGTACTATTCCATGGATATAAATCTTATAGCTGAAATTTGAAATTTCAATGCTACTGTAAATGAAAGAAAATTCAAAAGAAAACAACTAATGTATGTTTGATTAGTCCAGCATTCAATATGAAGTATCACCCTCTTGAAATTATGTGTAAGCAATGAATTATACCTTAGTTTCTAACATTCTAGAAAAAAAAAAGTAAAGTGTGAAAAGGAAAACTCAATAATTGCATAAATTAAATATTCAATCATTCAGTTTAGAAATATGATAAAATAATCTTCTTGAAATTACCTTGAAGAACACCCAATGATACAATTAAATGAGGATCTACAAGAAAATGTGAAAGCATATAAAAGTAAAGCTCAACTGATTGTATAGGTTGAACATTCAATCTCCCAATTTAGAAGTATGACAAATCAGCTTCTTAGCTTGATCTTTTGGGAACATTCAATTATATAATGAATTGATAGGTTAATCTAAGAAAGTAAATAACATAACATTAATGGAAACTAGATAACTGTGAGCGCTATTGCCTACTTAATCCAATTTGAAAATAGATAGATCTATCCTCTCGAATTTTTTTATAGAAAAGAAATGATTACAGATTCATTCTATTGTTGATGCTAAGAATACAGTCATGATTTAATTCTATGCTACTAATCAAAAATTGTAATGTAATATTAATCTACTCAGAAAACAGAATTGACAAAACGGAGTAAAGAATTTAAACTAAAAAAATGAATGAAAAACCTCCTCCTATGCAGGGGCCCTCTGCAACAAATTTGGTTGAGATACTAGCTGATTATATACGCGCTAAGACATCACTGGAACCAT
This sequence comes from Pinus albicaulis, assembly GCA_034641835.2. Lineage (NCBI taxonomy): Eukaryota > Viridiplantae > Streptophyta > Pinopsida > Pinales > Pinaceae > Pinus > Pinus albicaulis. The sequence goes on from CM076579.1 coordinate 224,247,569, forward strand.
GAACACGATCCTTGTATTATAATAGAACAGAATTTCAAAACAATACATAGTGTTTCAGCTAAAAATACTACTTGTCCTCAATTCTGTACAATCGGTATTTAATTGAAACAAAACATAACTGTGATGAGCTAATTTTGCCTACAGGTGGCTAACTTAACCAAATTATAGAATTGTATCTTTATTATTTAACTCTTGATTTTCTTCATCAGAGAAAATCAAGAGTCCTTCTTTTCTCGGCTCACGTCCTTTGACCAGACTTTGACCACGATCTTAGACATCCTTTTATATCGATTTCGACCAAGTAGATAGGAAGAAATCCATGTGTGAATTATTCTAGGAAATTCCCATGTGACTCATTTCTATATTTTCTCCTTGGAACCTGTCAGACCATGAATGTAGCTGTGGAACCAACGATTAGCTGCAGAATAGGCTGCGTTCTGTAGCCAAATTACAAAATCCATTCGAGTAGCAAGAACATCAGAATATAGAATAAAAATCATTTAATTTCATTCCTTGAGGTAAAACATGACATTTATCATTGATTGGAGTGTATGAACTTATTGGAAAGCAAGGAAAAAAATATAAGAAATGATGTCAGAGAGAGGATAATTCTGAGGTTCAACAATTCTATGGCTAAAACTCCACAACAAAATGGAGTAGTTGAGAGAAAGAACAGAACAATCTAGGAGATGGCTAGAGCTATATTAGATGAAGAAGATGTCCCTCACACCTTTTGGGGAGAAGCAACATAAGCAACAATGTAGCTATCAAACAAAACACAACTCAAGAAAAATAGTGATAAAACTCCCTACAAGTTGTGGAAGGGGAGACCCACATCAGTAAAACACTACAAGGTGTTTGGGAGAAAATGTTTTATCAAGAAGAATGATAAAAGTCCTAGAAAATTTGATTCTCATTCTGATCAGGGTATATTTCTTGTGTACTCAACCCGAAGTAAAGGATATAGGTGGTGCAACAAAAGAACAAAGAGAGTTGAGGACGGCATTGAGATAGTAGTGGATCAAGTAATGCGAAAATCCAAGTCTTTGAAAGGAGACATGAACTCATATGGAGAACAAATCTCAGCCACTAGACTAGATCAAGCAAAAACAAAGGCATGTGATGAACATTAAGAAACAAGTACAACACCACATTCCAAAACTCCCTCAAGGTATGTACAGAAAAATCATCGAGATAGTCAAATTATTAGTGATCAAAGACATGGGATTCAAACTAGGAGACGGTTTCTTGGTATCCCAAGTTGCACAAATATAGCTCTTCTATCTCATATTGAGCCTAGGAATCTTATTTAGGCAAGTGAGGATACATTTTGGATTAAGGCATTGAATGAAGAGTTGGATCAAATCGAGAAGAATGACACTTGAGAGCTTGTTCCAAGACCCAAATTAAAAAATTTCATAGGCACCAAATGGGTCTTTAAAAATAATCTAAATGAACAATGACAAGTGGTTAGGAACAAGGCTTGCTTAGTCTTAAATGGAAATTCCCAAATAGAGGGAGTACATTTTGAATAAACCTTTACACCTATAGAAAGACTAGAATCTATCAAAATGTTTCTTGATTTTTCCAGTCATAAAAACATCAAGGCGTATCAGATGGATGTGAAGTCAACATTTTTCAATGGAGATATGGAATAAGAAGCTTATATTGATAAATTAGAGGGGTTTATGCTCAAAAAAAATGAAGGGTTTTTGTGAAAACTAAAGAAGGCCTTATATGAACCCAAAATGCAAGACTGGATAGCTACCTCCAAAAAAAAGTGCTTAAGAGGGGAAATGTAGATAGAAATCAATATATAAAGTATAAATATGACCCCCTACTAATTTTTGTAGTGTATTTGGATGACATAATCTTTGGTAGCGATCTAGATAAATTGGGACATCAATTCAAAAATTGTATGCAGACATAGTTTGAGATTTATATGATAGGAGAAATATCCTTTTTCTTAGTATTGAAAATTTCTCAATCGAAATATGGGGTACTTATCTCCACATCCATAATACCTGTGAGAAACTATGAATAAATTTGGACTAGAAGATTGAAATTTGGTTAGAACCCCCATGGTTATAGGTTGAAAGTTATGAAAATAGGAGGAGACAAAGTTGGGTAATGAGAATATCTACAGATATATTATAGGAATCTTGATATATCTCATAGAATCTAGAATAGATATCATGCAAGCGGTAGGCCTGGTAGCTAGTTTTCAAGCCTACCCTCGTGAAATTCATGCCCTTTTTGTCAAAAGAATCTTCAAATATTTTCAAACCACAATAGACTATGGGCTATGGTATGCTAGGAGAAAATAATTTAGATTAAATCCCTACACTGATGATAATTGGGCGGTTAGTATTGATGATAGGAATAGTACCTCTGGTGAACCATTATTTTTGGGAAACTACTTAGTGTCCTGGGTCAATAAGAAACAAGACTCCATTTCTTTATCAATTGTTGAAGTAAAGTATATTTCAGCTGCCACTTGTTTCTCACAAATTCTCTAGATGAGGCATAACTTGAAGGAAATTAAGGTAGACTTTACTGATCCAATCTCCATAATGTGTGATAACACTAGTGCTATCAACATCTTTATGAATCTTGTGATGCACTGAAAGATGAAGAACATTCCTATCAAGTTTCACTTTTTAAGAGAACAAGTTGTTGCTAATTTTGTTCGACTTTAATATGTGGCAACTAAAGAATAGTTTGTAGACATATTTACTAAGCCACTTGCAAGAGAACCCTTTATATATCTCTGGCACTAGATAGGAGTTTGGAATCCTCCTCCTAACTCGATTATGATGTGTTGGAAGATACTCAACTTAAAGGATCAATTAAAAAGTAGGTTGCAGTGATTTAGGGAGAGACTTTAGAACAATACCTTTCCATTGATGATAAAGGGGTATAATATTACTAGTGCCGAAAAGAAGAATATCATTGAATAAAACCATTCCTGGTTTCATGGGGGAGTCTATTTTTTTTTCATCAATACCAAAGCGGGAGATTTTTGGACATCTGGCATTGTCTGAATGGTTGGTGGCACTTGGTATGTTGGCATTGATGACAACCAGACCAAAATTGAAGCTAGAGGAAGCATATGTTGGCATTAATGAGAATGTTATTCAATGCGAGTCCCACGATCACTGCATTGTTTTGTAGAGAAACATCATAGTATCAGGATTAGTGGAGAAGCCATAAAAATATGACTATGATATTTGGGGAGTCCCATAATTTATAGGAGATTATGTCTCAATATATCAGCTCATTCCATCCTAAAAGTGGATTAGTCGGAAAGTGCCTAGAAATATCTTTCCAACGGTATGTGGAAGTATAAAAATGGGCCTATGAATCAAAGGTTTTCATTAGTCAAAGTAAGGAATTTGAAGCCCTTAGTATTAGAAATCAGAAGCCCGGAAGGCTCGGAAGCCCAGAGGTTTATTAGAAAAGGAATTATGGGATTATAGTGAGCCAGGGTAGCTAGAACCCCAGAACCTCAGAACCGTGGAAGCTTGGAAGGCATGGAATCCCAAAGGCTTATTCAAAAAGGTGTTATGGGATTACAGTGAGTCAGGGTAGCGGGAATCCTAGAAGCTCGGAACCTCAGATCCCTAGAGTTTTTTTAAAATATGGTTGGGGATGGCAAGGATTCAGGCCAGAAGAGGAGAGTAGGTGATAGACCAACAATGAAAAAAACTTGTAACAGGAATTTCCTAGAAGTCAAAAAATCGTAAGCAATCACAATGGAGTGTCGGGTAAATAGTGTCGATAGAAAGAGATTTTGTATTCATTTAAAATTTTGTCAAAAATTGAAGGGCACACCTAGGACTAGGTTTCATAAATTTTTCATGTGTTACGATGACCAAGGTCCTTCGAGTTGTGAATAAGGCTAAAACACCGTGGGAAAGAAATTGAATGAGCTTAGGAAACAATCGAAGGAAAAGTGCCCCAAAAAGGTGCTAAGGCCAGGTGGGCCAACCACGGAACCACATGAGCCCGTAAGATATTTAGGACATAGGGATCCAAGACTTCAACTTAGTGGCAAAATATGTATATATGTATTTATACAATGAAAAATAAGGGACACTGTGGGAAGGTTTTACCCATATGTTTGAAGGATGAATGAGTCAACATCTCTCCATGTCGCAGCCATGGATCAGTCATCATATCTAGCACATAGTTTACACAAGATGAATGAGTCAAAAACTAATATTAAATGTGAAAAAATATGTTATTGCCATCTGATTAGGGGTGAATGTAAAGTCCATCCCAAACTGAAGAAATCCTCTTCTCGCAATTACTTGCATGCCATGAGGAAAGTTATGAAGAGAATGAATCTAAGACATCATATCAGTAGGCCTATGAGCTCTGATGGAAATATGCAACTGAGGTAAGAGGAAGAGACATATCAGAAGTACTTTCTGAAGCTCAATGGGAATTTATGAGAAATAGGGAGCCTTTTTGGACTATGCGGGATGTAAAAAAACTCATTATCATTATGGGAGTCACCCAGATAACGAGTCAGAAATTCAATAGGACTGCAATGATTGAGTGAACTAATCCCATCTCAAAATTGAATATGGTGGTAGAGTGCAAGAATCCTGATGGAACAACAAAAAACCATGCCATATTATATCACTCTATCAAGTACAAAGAGAAAATATACAACATGAAGGACTGTATATAAAACATCCTTCCCAGTGCAACAGAGAAATAAAAAAATGGAGTGCAGTTGAGAAAATTAGGGGAATGTAGAATTGTTGTGAGTTCCAGAGTGTAGCATTTTGAGTGAGTAAATGAGAGAGTGATTGGTCCAATTGTTAAGTAAGATATAGTGTAGCATAGGGTTGAGACCAAATCTTATTGAGTAGAAAAAACATAGTCCAAAGGAGAACTACAGAGCTAGAGGAAAGGAGTTGGTATTGAAGTAGATCATATTTATGTTTCTATGTATATGCATTAGCCTATTTTTTCAATCTGAAAATTGTATGAAATGTAGAAAAATGGTTCGAAAAGGTAGTGGTCTGCATTCATATGATGTTGGTGCCCCTTGCAAAGTAGTGGCTTGTTATCTGAGTGAGTTGGGGCCTCTTGTGAGTGGGTGCTCACAAAAAAATTGATGTAATTAAGTAGGTTCTTAATTTACATCATAATAACAAAAATATTGGTGGTTTTCTCCCTTTGGGTTTCCACGTAAAAATACATGTGTCAATATGTGTGGGATGTTCATTTGATGGATTGTGTGTACATGTGATTGGATTATCATTTTTTTTACTTATATTGTATTATGAATGTTCTCACAAGTAATTGGTAGTGAGAAAAGAAACAAGTATGGGTGCTTAAATCTCTAAGAACCCCATTATTAATGGTTCACCCCCACCTCTTAGTAATTCCTTATTCCAATAGTTGGGTCCATTGGGGTAAATGGATGCTGGGACGACATTAATCATGATAAATGTAATTAGGAAAGGTAGAGTAAATGGGCTTGAGGTAACATATACCTTGGCTAAGTTGGTAACTATTATTCTCGATGTTGTGCACTATTTGCACGGATGAATGAAGTTATCTTGACCTTGACCTTATGAAAATTTGTAATTATGTTGTGATCATGATTATGCTAATTTCTATATGTGTGTGTGTGTGTGTGTTCCATTATCTAGAAAGGTCATCAGGGATCATTCTTATGGAATAATGATTGTTTTATGCGGTTGAATGGCATGAAAAGGTTATCGGTTTTATGAGGAATCAAGTGGGAAGAGTAGCCTTGAGAGATCCATGATTTTATTAGCACGTGGATAGGATTTTTATATTATGTCTTTATGACTATGCTTATGTTTATGCTCTGAATAGGGAAGCAAAGGGGATTGGTTCTCAGGTTCCCTGGAAGTTTTGGGTTGGGTTAGGATCTCTAGATCCTTGTGACAACTTGGGTTCCATGGAGGTTGTGGTTTGGAACCTTGAAAAATTTTCGATTCATTGGAAGCTATGGGTTGAGATAGTATGAACTGAATCCCTAGATAGCTTGGGAAGAGACTAATCTTGATTTAATATATGCAGAGGTGTTATGAAACTAGCTAACAAAATAGAAGAAAATATAGAGAAATGACTTAAAAATTAGCCTCTTCGAGGGGGAAACCTCATTTACATTACATAAATGAACAATTCTTAGATGATACAATTGAAAATACCTCCTTTATATATATATATATAAGAGTCTAACGGTTCACAATATAATCAGATCCTACATAACAATAATAATGTAAGGGCACAACAATAACAATAGTGGGATTCTATGCAGCACAATAATAACAATATGGGTGACTACATGAGTACAACAATAACAATAAGGGTGCTACACTAAAATAACAATAAGGGGTTACACTAGTATTATAGGGATGTAAAATTCCCCTCTCCAAAAAAGTGTTTTCCTCAATGTTTGAGTAGTTCTAGATGCTTCTGTATAAAATTCTCATCCTCCCATGTGGAATCTCCAACGGGTAAGTTCTTCCATTTGATGAGATACTCTGAAATTGGTCAATTTCGTAGCTTTCCGTTTATTTTTTCTGTGAATTCTTCACGTTCGAATATTATTTTTCCTTCCTTGTCAAGTTTTCTAATTATTGTTTGAACTGGGATTTTGTCACCTATAACCTTCTTTAAACATGAGACATGGAAGATGGTTACACTCGGGAAGATGCAGGAAGCTCCAATTTGTATGCCATAGTACCAATATTTTGCAACACCTTCTAAAGACCATAGTACTTTGGTGATAATTTATTATCCTTCTTAGCTTGCTTGAGGGACATTTGTTGGTATGGTTGTAGCCATAAAAAAACCCAATTGCCTACATCAAATTTATTTCACTGCGATACTGATCTGCCTATTGTTCCATTCAATTCTACGTCAAAGTGAGGTTATCCTTTATTACTTGAAGAACTTGTTGTTGATGTTCGATGTGATCTTCCATTGCTTGAACCTTATAATTTTCGATTGATGATATCCATAAAGATCAACAAATGTGGTCATTTTTGTTGTAATATGGAAGGAAGTGTTATACCACCATTCAGCAAGAGGTAACCATTTGACCCATTGTGTTTTTCTATTAGATACAAAGCAACAAATATATCATTCCATACATGTTTTCACTATTTCAGTTTTCCCATCACATTGAGGATGATAAGATGAGTTATGAGCCAATTGAGTACCTAGACAAGAAAATAATTCCGTCCAAAAATTTCCAATGAAAATGGGATCTCTGTCACTTACAATAATCTTTGGGTTTCCATGTAGATTTTGAATTTTTTCCATAAATGTAGTAGCAATTGTAATGGCTTTAAATGGACGAGATAATGGACAAAAGTGTGTGTACTTGGTAAATCTATCAACTACCACCATGATGACACTCTTTGCTTCAAACTTGGGAAAACCTGTGATAAAATCCATTCAAACCTCATGTTAGCCCCCTATCAATTTTTTGACAAGCAAATAGCGGGCTAAAATGTTTTTTGAGCCTTCAAGGAATGCATCTCTTCTGAAAACACATCATCCTTGAAGCCTCCTTGTGCCTTTGTCCTTTGACAAGTCCTCACTTCTGTTTCCATTATAAAGCCTCTTTGTTTGTGAAGAAAATGCCCAAAGGCCTCCATTTTGACTTTTTCCATCCTCACTAAACCTTTGTTTTCCTCATATTTTTCCCTCCATTAATTCCTCATTAACCCTTTAAATCATCCCAAATCCCCTTTTAACCCTACAAATACCCTTTGTTTGGCTTAAGGGTCCCTTTTCTTCTCTACCGATTCCCTCTTCAGCCTTAAAAATCCTCTTTTTTGGCTTTAAAAACCATCTTTTAACATATGACAGGCTTAAGCCCCTTTTTAGCTAGCCCCTTAACCACTTCCCCATAAACCTGAGAGCAGAGATCGAGCACTTACGCCCTGGGTGCTTATCACATCGGAGGATCAATCGGAGTGCATTTCGGTGTTAAAATGAAAATCTCTGATGCGATAATGTATTTGTTATGTTGAAACCCTGTCGCGATTTGAGATGTCGATCCCTTGAGATCTAATGGATTGACATTAATCGCATCGCGCCCATCGCCCCTATCCATCCAATCCTCCAATTACATGTCCACCGTTGATTTGACTTTAATCTGACGGCCCTCGTATCCTCGCTCTGATCGCAATCGCGATGCTTAAGTTGCGCCCTCCTCCGTCCCTCCCGATTGTGATCCTCCAATTAGATTGCAGCTGCCCTTTTCCCGTGATCTAACGGCCCATAGTTAATCGCCCTCCGCCAGCATCAGGTCCCACTATATCAGCCCATTTCATCGCATTCTCGCTCATTACCTTTGTAATCCACCTCCATTCAACTTTAATGTTCCATATTAAATTTTACGTCTTTTCTCTGCCTAGCTACATTTTTCCACCGTCTCCATTGCATCCACAACATTCACCACTGTTGTGCCACCATTATTTCGGGCCTCCACAACATCTCTTCCGCCACCCCTGGATTTTATAATTGGTTTATTTTATTGTGAAAGGTATACAGAGTGATGAATTCATTCTATTTTCCACAATCACAGTCATTGTGATTCAGAACATAGAGATTCCATTACAGCAGTGGCTCAGTGAAACAATAGAGACGGATTAAGAGGATTAAAGCCTGCTAATTGAATATTCATCACCTAATTCCGTAATCAAAGGAAAAGGTGCAGTTTGAAGATAAAGAGCACATGAAACGAGCCATATCTGCTCTCAGCACCAGCAGTACATTTTCTCAGAATAGTATGCCCTCAGCAGAAGTCTTCATGCCTCCCCGAGCTCCCAAAGTTCATTCCACTGATAGAAATATTTCAAAGATTGTCAGGACATCGATAATGGAGGCATGGAAACCTAGAACCATTCAGTCACCTTACTTGCTTCAGAAGTCAAAACAAAGTGCCTTACAGTCAGAAAGGACTCCAAACAAACATCTTAAGTCACTATCGACCTGACAGAGACTCTGAACTAGACCACCAAGTACAGCGCATTGATATTAAGCAGAGTGGGCATGAGAACCACCCCCACTCTATCTTAATGAATCAATTTAATGTGTATCACCTACTCTTGCTGTCCATTTTTCCTATAAAAAATCCCAGAGAACATTTTGTGAAGGGTTGGATTGTGTTATTGTTGTTGTAGTTGTAGGGATTCATTTTTTGACTGTTTGAAACAGTTTTGGGAGAGAGTAGCAGAGTAGTTTGTAATGTAGTAGGCTAGCAGGAGAAAGCTAAGTCTGTAATCAGCCATCGAGCTCAGAGTATGTGACTGGTTTTGCATCAATTAATCAAGAAAATTTCACAGGATCCTGGTCTATTACTACGGGTGATGTTATTCTCGTTTCATTGTTATTTACATTTTCCATGTTTTTCATTGGTCTTTTGGTACGCATCAAAAATATAGCATAGGATTTTCCCTCGCATGGTACCCTATGTTTCTGCTCTCCCTACCTTTAATGTTTTCTGCTGATAGTGAAACTAAGAGTAAATTCATGTAATTTAACCAGTGTAGTAGTTGTTATTCACTACTAGCTGATGTGTCAGTTCGAGGTTTGCTGCTTAGTTGTTCTTGTTTGGGTTCAAGCTAGAGGATTTGGGATACCAGAGATTTAGTGTAAGCCCTGTCCACTGGGGTCCTTGTCCAATAGATTGGCCTTTCCAAGATCCCGCGAGCTGGTGTCGAAGCATTGAAGGTTAAAATCCCTTCTATGATCTTAGGCCCAGTTGTATGTTTAAATCTTATGTGTTTTCCTTTAAGAGTATGCTAAAGAAGATCTGGAGTTAGATGACCTCTGGTATGATCTTAAAGCTGCCCTTTGTTTTTTCCTTCCCTCCTTAATGTTCCATTCCATCATCTATCTCAAATATCCTTTAGTGTAGATGACTTTCCCTCTGAAACCTTGGCTAATTGTTTGCAAGTAATCCCCTTTCATGACTCCATAGCCCAATGGATTGCATAGCCTTAACCCATCCTTTTTTTCTGAAATTTCCTACTGCTCTGCTCCTTTCTTCCCATTACCTTCTCAGTCTATGACCTTATGACCAACCCGATAACCAACCCAATCATTTTAAACCCCCCCTCTGTGCTTCATACCTAGCTTAACATCTCATTTTGAGCTTCAAAGATATATCATTCTTTGTTTTATTGTAGAGATCCCTCTCCGAGTCTAGGAGGGCTATATCCTAGGGCCCCAAAGTGGTTATGATTTTTTCTCATCATTTGGTCTTGCCAATCTGGCCAAAACATGGGAACCCCAACACCTCCTCCCATAATTGATTTGGAATGGCTAAAATTTGTAACAGACCCTGGGTCTTAATTGTCTCCACTTTATTTTGTTGACAAACCAAACATTGTGACATAAACATTTGAATACCATATTTAAGGCCATAAGAAAAAAATACCTTCTTGACCATGTGGGAATTTTTTTAAAATCCTGTGTGCCCTCCTAAGGGAGAGGTGTGCAATTCCAAAAGAATATTTTGTTTTAGTTGGTATTTCTTACAAATATATATGAAATATTTGTACCAGAATGAATCATTTTTCCAGCTAAATGTATCATATCTACTTGGATCTTGCTACAACTTTTGAATGAGTGTCAACACTTCTTCATCATTCTTCCATTCATCCATTGCTTCGGTTATCCAATCTCATTGGATATTGAAATGACACACACCAATGCTTCCACATCCTCATCCTTTATTGAGACTGCTTCTGCTGTTAGAAAATTATATATTACAGAGAAATGGAACACATCAAATATGCAGAAATACAAACACAAAAAACATATAAAACAAGAGAGACACAGATATATGTGGTTCACCCAATTTGGGCTTCGTCCACAAAAAAACAACCAGCCCTTATATTATATTATCCAACAAAATGAAGATACATGACCTATAACAGATTCGTTGTAATACCCTCTACTCTCTCACATAGTCCCCCTTTCTCTTTCTCTCTCAGAATACACACCACATTCACAACCACAATACAATTTCCTCATATGAACTGAGGGGTTTCCTTCTATGGAAAAAACCCTAAATTAAACATAACTTCTATTGTTAGATCATTTGCCTAATGAACGACCTAGATTGACTATGAAATTACAATATTTTACAAGGAAATTTTACAAGTTCCCCCCCGCATGGAGGGGTGTACATTCTTCCTGGGGTATACATCCGGCAAAAACAAAAGACCTATAAATCAGGATAACAATCAGGCTCCACAATCAACAATCTCCCACTTGGAGATTGATTGTAGCCATTCCACCACTACTTCATTTGTTGCACAATGACTCCACTTTGGACCTGGTTATTTCTCATATTTATCATCATAATTGAAGACCAATTGAAACTTAGCAGAACCTCAGTTTATCCCTAGTTACAATTTTTGTTGACATGTTTTGCAGGACTTTGGCTAGTGTGTATACTTTCCAGCTTAAATTCTCCATCTTCCAACACTTGTCATACAAAATGGTATATGTTTAGTATTGGCATGAAATGATGAGTTGTTCGCAAGATGAATGGCGCTTTGGTTGTCACTGTATAACCTACCCATCTCCTGTTTCTTACCCAATTCATCCATAAAAATTTGTAACCAAATCATTTATTTACTAGCCTTTGTAGCAGCAACATATTTTGATTCTATTGTTGAAAGTGCAACAACACTTTGCATTTTCTAAACCTAACTGAAAGTTGCTCCACCTACAGTAAATACATACCCTATAGTGCTCCTCCTGTTATCTCTATCACTTTCCATATCTGCATCAACACATCCATGTAGAGAAATGTTTGAACCACCAAATCATAATGCTTGATTTGTGTTACCTATCAAATACCTGATAATCCATCCAATGTTCTTTTTCTCGATTGTTCATGTACCTAATTACAACTCCCACTGCATGTGTAATATCGGGCCTTGTGTAGACCATTGCATACATTAAGCTTCCAACTATTGATCCATATGGAACTTTAGAAATATAATCTCTTTCTTCATGGGTCTTGGGGAACATCTCCATACTAAGTTTGAAATGGCTAGCCAAATGTGTACTAGCTTATTTTTCATTTTTCATATTAAGTATTTCCAACACCTTTTGTATGTACTCGTTCTGAGACAATGTTAATTTGTGATTTTTCCTGTCTCTGGTTATTCTCATACCAAGGGTTTTTTTTTCGCTCCCAAATCCTTCATTGCAAATGAATTTCCCAATTTTCCTTTGAGTATATTTATTTCCTGCATGTTAGACCTTGCAACAAGTATGTAATCTACATAAAATAACAATATAATATAATTTCCATCATTTTTTTTTTTCAGATAAACACAATGATCAGAGTGACATCTAGCATAACCTTGTTCATAAAGAAATGTGTAAAATTTTAGATACCACTACCTTGGAGAGTGTTTTAAGCCATACAAGCTCTTCTTTAGTCTGCACACTAATTTTTCCCTCCCTTTGACCTCGTATCCTTGTGGTTGCTACATATAGATCTCTTCATCCAAATATACATGAATAAATGTTATCTTTACACTTAATTGTTCAAGATGTGAATCGTTTGTTGCTACAAGACTTGAAATAGTTCTGATTGAAGTCATTTTAACAAAAGGAGAAAATATTTCATCAAAGTAAATAAATTTCTTCTGTGAAAACCCCTTCACCACAAGTCTAGATTTGTACCTTTGTTTTCCTCCATCTTCTTCCTTCAACCTGTAAACCCATTTATTCTGCAATGTTGTTTTACCTGTAGGAAACCTGACTAAGTCCTAAGTCTGGTTATGTGCCAAGGAGTCCATCTCTTTTTTCATGGCTAGCTCCCACTTTTTCCTGGATTCTACCTACATTTCTTCTTCATAACATTATGGTTCACCATAATCAGTCAAAAATACATAATATAATGAATGAGAGTAACGTTAAGGGGGTCTACTCATCCTGGTAGATATTTTGACACCACTTTCAAGTGTGTGAGGTCTCTGTTGTTGTTGTGGTGGTTGTTGGTGTTGTGGTTGTTTATTATTATTATTTTTAGGCACCTTTACTTTTTTTGTCATATCATCAAGAATTGTGTATTCTTTTTTTTCTTTATCTTGTTTGTTTTCCTACGTCTGATCCTTATAAAAGAGTTTTTCATTGAATATGACATTGTTGATCCTAGCTGTTTTTTTATTTTCATAATCACATAAGCGATAAAAAAAATCCTTAACACCATATCCAATAAAGGTACATTTATTTTATTTTTCCTAAAGTTTGGTTCTATTTTCTTTATTAATATGTAAAAAGGCCTCACAACCAAAAGGCTTTTAAAAAGAGTAGTTTACCTTTTACATGTCCATGCCTCCTCTAGAATACCACCATCCAAGGAAATTGAAGGCCCTTTGTTTATTAGATAAATAACTGTATCTATAGAATACGCCCAAAATTCTAAAGGCAATCCTTCATACAATCTCATGCACCTTAGATGCTCCATGATTATCATGTTCATCCTTTCTAACACACCATTTTCATGTGGTGTTCTTGGAAAATTCTTCTCTCTTCTAATTCCATGCTCTGAACAATACCTATCAAACTCTTTGCTACAATATTCAACTCCATTTTCTGATTTGAGACACTTCAAGTTCTTTCCTATCTCAATATCAACCAAATATTTCCATTTCTTGAAAGTATCAAGTACATCAGATTTATTCCGAGTATAATAAATCCAATGTTTTCTAGTTGCATCACCAATAAAAGTAACATAATAACAAGAGCCACCGAGAGCTAATACATGAGCAGGTCCCCATACATTTGAATGCACAAGCTCTAATTTTTCACTCTTCTTTTCTTTTCCAACTCTAAGAAATATGACTCTCTTATGTTTTCCATAAACACAATTCTCAGAGAAATCCAAATAAATATATATCAAAAATGGAAACAAATATCTTCAATGAAGAATCTTCATCCCCTTCTCACTCTTATGTCTGAGCCTATGATTCCATAATGTTGCATATTCTCCTATGGAGTTTAAAGCATTAACACAATTATAAATACCATTTCATAAATACAATGTACCAACATTTTCTCCTTTTGCTATTACCAAGGCTCCTTTAGTGACCTTCCTGGTTTTATCTGTAAAATTTGTCACACAACCTTCACTACCTAACTACCTTGTTGAAATTATATTTTTCTTCAGATCTGGAACATGTCTTACCTCCCTTAATAACCATTGGTTTCCCTTTTTCTATTTTACAAGAACTTTACCCATTCTAACAATTTTACAAGGTTTATCATCACCTAGACGAACCTGTCCAAAATATCTTTGAACATAATCCTGAAAATATTTCTTATTAGGTGTGGCATGGAATGAGACCCCTAAATATACCACCTAGGCATAAATAAATTTTTCTAAAGAATGAATCAAAGCATATTGCAACATATCACCTATCACATTCTCATCATGATTGTTTTCTTGATGTGTGTCTCCTTCTTTTCCCTTCCCAAACTTACAATATTTCTTCAGGTGTCCTTTCTTTTAGCATTTGTAGCACACTATCCCCAATGTGGACTTGGACCTGCCTTTCCTTGACTTACTAATATATCCTGGGCTCTTTTCTCTTTCCATTCCCCCCCCCCTAGTCTCTACACTCAAATCATTACCCGATGTCTCACTGGATATTTTCCATTGCATTTCCTCGCTAAGGATGGCACCAACAACATCATCAAAATTTTAAAGTACTAGATCTAGAGACAGAGTTCCTAATGGCCATACTAAACCATTCCAAGTTTTTGGAAATGAGGATAGAAATAATAGAGCCCTAACTTCATCATCAAATTTTACCCCTACAGAACTTAACTGACTTGTAACCGTATCAAACTCTTTTAAATGGTCAACAAAAAATCCACCTTAGGACATTTTAATAATAAATAAACACTTCATAAGAAATATTTTATTTGAGGCTGAGGGTTTTTAATATAGTTTGGCCAATGTTGTCATTAAACCCTTTATTTCATTTCCTTTGAAATATTAAAGGATACCAACACCACCAGGCACAGCTGTATTGTTCCAAGTTCCTTTCTATCGAGAAATTCCCATTCTGTGTCTATCATACTCGACGACTTTTTTATTTTTCCGCTCAATGGTAGGTATAGATCTTTTTGATATAGATAATCTTCCATCTACATCTTCTAGAACGAGCATTTTTGTCCATTAAATTTCTTGACCCTAAACCTACCATCTTCTGTCATTGCTTGCACTCGAACCAGGAACCCTTCTTTCCTACGAGTTTATCAACCAAATATACATTCAGCTATGATACAAATTGTTAGAAAATTATATATTACAGAGAAATGGAACACATAAAATATGCAAAAATACAAACACATAAAACATATATAATAAGAGAGACACATATATATGTGGTTCACCAAAATTGACCTATGCACACGGAGAAACAACCAATCCTTCCTCTATATTATCCAGTAAAATGAATAGACACAACCTACAACAGATCTATTGTAATATCCTCTACTCTCTCACGCAGTCCCTCTTTCTCTTTCTCACTCATAATACACACCACACGCACAACCGCAATAAAATTCCCTCATATGAACTAAGGGATTTCCTTCTAAGGAAAAAAACATAAAATTAAACATAACTTCTATCGTCAGATCATCTGCCTAATGAATGGCCGAGTTTAACTACAAAATTACAATATTTTACAAGGAAATTTTACATCTATTTTTATCTTCGGGGGTGCTTCCCGTGAACCCCTGCAGGGGAGACAAGTCCCCCTGCATCAAGGGGTGTACAGTATTCCTAAGTTATACATCCGACTAAAACAAAAGACCTCTGAATCAGGATGAAAATCAAGCTCCACACCCAAGATCTGCAACAACATTTTTCTTCCATTTTTTGTATATAATTTCAAAATCATAACCAAACATCTATGTGACCCATTTTTTATTCTCTTCTGAAGATAATATTTGTTCCAAAAAGTATTTAAAACTATCATGATATTTTTTTACCTTCAAGTGTCTTCCCGTTAGGTAAGGTCTCCATTTCTTTAGTGCAAGTAGTATTGCCAACATTTCCTTCTCATAAATATATTTGTGTAAATACTTTCCTTTGGTTCGATGACTTTCAGAAGCAATGGGTCTTCCTTCTTGCATTAAAATGACACCAATTTTGTTTCCCAAGGCATCACATTCCACAATAAACATTTTGTGAAGTCTGGTGTAACTGAGATTGATGCTTGGCACATTGGCTCTTTAAGATGTTCAAAGGCCTTAGTTGCTTCCGGAGTCCAAGAAAATTCATCTCACTTCAGTAATGTTGTTAGAGGTGTTGTTATTCTCCCATAGTTCTTAAAAAAATTGCGATAATACCCTGTCAACCCAATAAATCCTCGAAGATGCTTTATGGTTGTGGGGATTTTCCATTCCTTAATAGATTTGATTTTGTTAGGGACTACCTTAAAACTTTCATGAGATACAATATGACCTAGATATTCCACCTCTTGTACTCCAAATAAAAATTTGGAGGCTTTTTCATATAATTTTTTCTCCTACAATAGTTTTAGCACCTTCTCAACATTTGAACATGATCCGTCCAAGGCTTGTTGTAGATTAGTATATCATCAGAAAATAATAACACAAATGTTGTAAAGAAGTGTTTGAAAATAGTTCATCAATCCTTGAAATTTAGATGGTGCATTGGTAAGGCCAAAAGGCATGACCAAAAATTCATAATGAGAGTCATTACTTCTAAATGTTGTTTTTGAAATGTCTTCAGTCATCATTATAATTTGATGATATCGTGAACAAAGATCCAACTTGGTGAAGTAAATTGCTCCATGTAATTCATATAATAATTCATCAATGACATGAATGGGAAATTTATATTTAATAGTGAGCTTGTTGAGCTCCCTATAATCTATAAACATGTGCCACGATCCATCCTTCTTATGCACCAATACTACTACAGTAGAGAAATAACTTTGACTATGTTGAATTATATCAGCCTCTAGCATTTCTGCAACCATACATTCAATTTCATTTTCTGGGGCATAGGAATATCTATAAGGCCTTATTTTTGGAGGAAAAATTCCTAGAATCAAATGAATAGCATGATCATGATCACAAATAGGTGGGAGTCCTTTGAGAGTCTCAAATACCTTGGAATGATTATCCGATACTTTTTGGAGATCTCGAGAAATAGATGATTTTGATGTTCAAATCTCTAGTGAGAATAATTGTGAAATTATGCCCCATTTTTATTTCTTTAGAAGTTTTTTCATGCCATTAGAGTTGATTATATTTCCTATTTTACCTGCGATACCCATTAATTAAACTTTATTTCTTTCACAAAAAAAATGCAACAAAAGTTATTGAATATTAAAATCTGTCGTACCCAAAGATTGTAACCTTTGGACTCCTATTACAACATTAACAACACCCATTGGAATGGAAAGCATTGGACTATTCAATACATATTCCCCCATGGTTAGCTTGATATTATGGCACTTTCTAGAGAAATTTATAGTTCCTCCATTTACAATCATCACCTTACACTTGGTGTCTTATATAGGAAGAAATTCAGTTCCTTGGATATCTTGCAATACATAAATTATGGGTACTACCAGAATCAATCAACATTATTATCTTTTTACTCTTGATATGTCCTTCTATATTGAGAGTTTTAGGAGTGGTAATTCCTTCCAATACATTACAATATATGGTTAGATTCATTTCTTCTTTATCTAGGGCTGATTCCTGGTGTATATCCTCTTCTTTTGACGTTTCTTGTTCCTTTTCATCCTCCTCTTCACAATCTATGTAAAATAATTTCTTCTCAACACACTTATGACCTTTAGTGTATTTTCTATCACAATTGTAACAAAGCCCTTTTTCTCTTTTTCCTTCCAATTGTTGTGGTGTCAGCCTTGTAGATTTGGGAAGGATAGGAGTAGCAACACTTCCATGTATATAGTTGTGAGTGGTAGACTTCCTTGTTGCCATAATTTTGCTATCAACTTTTCTTTCCAATGTGAATGCCTTCTCCAATGAATCAGGTTCCCAAAGGAAAACCTCATGTTGGATGCTAGACTTTAAAGTCCATATGAATACATCAATCCTATGTCCCTCTAGAATATTATTACCCTAATATTCAATTTTTGGAAGTCCTCAATGTGCTCCACCATTGACCCTTTTCTTTCATATTTATCAATTGGCTAAAGAAGGTGTTTCCCTTTGTATCCTCATAATGTGCTATAATTTCCTCCGTAAAAATTGACCAAGTGAAAAGTGGTTTACGAGAAAAAAATCCATCGATACCATACAAACTGATTTGGTTCTAAATATAATGTTGTGATGTGTACCTTTTGTGTGTGTTGCACATTATGAAGATAAAAATATTGCTCCATCTGTAGTATCCATGTTACCAGATCCTTGCCATAAAACATCCTCATATTGATCTTTGGAATATCGTGAGTCTTCAAACCAACGTTAGAGTCTATGAAATGATGATTAACATTTAGTTTTTTCTCATCATGAGTTTCATATAATACATTTTCTCCATTAGGAATCATTTATTGTAGCAACTTTGCCAAACCTTCTTTGAAACCTTCCATGTATACTTTTAAACCATCCTTCAAACCTTCCATGTCTAATTTTAATTCATCCTTCAAACCTTCCATGTCTGATTTTAAACCATTCTTCAAACCATACATCTTAGCTTCCATTTCATTTTTTGTTACTCTTTTCGAGAGCAAAATTTGTTGTACTTAGTCTCGTAATTTTGATATACCATGTTGCATTTCTTCCTCTTCTTATGATGCTTCGTAGTAAATCTTTTTGGTTGCTTACTGGGTGTTTCCATTTTCTTGATTTGAGTCTTCTTTAATAAAAAAAATGATATTTATGCTTCTCTATGCCCCTTGAATCACTTCAAACTGATTTTTCAAACAAGAATTTTGAAAGTTTCTTAAAACAAATACACACATTTTTCTTGCTTTGTAGGAGCTCGATATTGAATCGGTTGTAGATATATAATTTCAGATATCCAAGGTCTAAAATTTTGTGCTATTGTATCCCTCTGAGTCTTCTTTCCAACCCCACAATTTTGACCGAGATTTTATTCTTCAAGAAAGTGTAATGCTATATCTCCCACGATGACCTAATTATAGATTGTTTAATAGAGAAAACTTATATGGAGTTACCTATGTCATTGTCTCAACCTTCAAACCTAAAAACAATATACTGAAAACTTGAGTTCATGCAATTTCTATCGATTTTTACAAAACTCAAATCTGATGCTCGAAGAGAAAGTTATGAATATTTTCCCTAGGTCACTAGTTTGTGATTGAGTTTTGGATCCTAAAAAAAACCCTAACTTTCTCAGGTCATATCTCTGAAAATATAGAGAACCAAGCTCTGAAATTTTTACAAGAATTTCACCACGATTTCGGCTCCACATGGTCGAAATTTCTCCTTTTGAGGCTTTGTATCTAAAATACCAAAATGACCTGTTTGAAGTAGGGAAACCCTAAAATACAAAGCTCTCATACCAAATGTTATGCAACCAGCTCACAAAATAGAAGAAAAGATAGATCAACAACTTAAAATTTATCCTCTTCAAGGGGGAAACCTCATTTACATTATATAAATAAACATTCTAGGATGATACAAATGAAAAAACCTCCTTTTTATATATAGGAATCTAAGCGGTCACAATATAATTAGAGCTTACATAACAATAATAATGTAAGGGCACAACAATAACAATGATGGGGATACACTAACAATAACAATAAGGGGCTACACTAGTATTATAGGGACCTAATAAGAGTTCATTTCTGAATATTTATCTGTTTATGATCTTATTTTAGCAGTGTGATCTACGACATGCTCGTATAAGCATGGATAATTATGAATACCACAGATCTTGGATTTATATTGTGGTGCACACAATAAGGCATGGGTTTTTTCAACCTATGTTTATCCTTAAGGGTTAGTACCTTTGACTTCCTCCATTGTTGATCATTTTCTTGAGCCTTTGACCACTCTTTGTCCTAGTTTTACTTCCCAGTCATACTGAAGGAGGCCTATGAGTGCGGTTGGACTGATTTTCCATGTGGTTGTAGCCAAAGTCACCCAGTTTTGTCTAAGTGGATGGGAGACGTGTTATGGATGGTTATGGTTCCTAAGAGATCAGTTCGACTCATCATTTATCTGACCTATTCAAGCTCGATAGGTCACATTATTGAAGAATATTCTTAACTTCTCATAATCCTAGGTGTCCACATTCATCCTCCTAGCAGTATTATTTATCCTATTTATACTAGGCTATCTTAGAGAGTCAAGATAGAGAGGTATATCTATAGAAAAAATTAGATTTAGATGTTGTTGCTATTTTGATTCAGTCCTTGAGATACACATTTTGCTTTGATTCCATATTGCTCATACTAGGGGAACTCTATTGGAAACTTGGAGAGGAGATCCAAATTTGATGGTAAAACATTGTATCACTGGTTTATGATTAATAGAGATATATGTTCCCTTCTCTTGAAATTGATATTTGCATCCATTTCTTCATTTTATTGTTTATTTATTTGAACATAATGATATTTTGTGGAAGATCACTTGTCGTCCTTTTTTGTTTGTGATTGTGTGCAAGCCTAGATCGCTATCAACTGAGTGGGATCTCTTGGTTGGAGTGAGACGATTATTCATCGAAATCATGCTACTTCACCAATTTACGAGGACGCCAGGTGTTGGTTCAAACCCAATAGAAATAGGGAATGCATGATGTGTTGATTGTATGATCATATAGTTGGGAATTGTCTCTTGTATTGGTTTAGCCACTATATTTTATATCTAGTGATCCTAATCAAGGCATAATATTACAGAGAAAAAACTCCTTGTGTGTGTAAAAATCCACAATATAATTGGTGCTTTCAATGAGATAATTTGTCTCCTTTTTCCAATTTTGTTTATAAACCTCCTCATTTTTTTCCAATTATGGTTCTTCGTGCTCCCCTGATTTTTTTTTTAGAATTTGTGATTCTCTTTGGGGTTTAATTTTTCTTATTTGGCCCTTGGACTATTGTTATTCTTGCACATTTCTAAAACTAATTAGTTTTTCACCCAGCTACATGCACAGGTTGACTTATAGTGTGGCTAGAAATTTCCAACCAATATATTTCAATGGCATTCATCCGACTGCATCCATTTTGAGCCAGGCTCATCCATGTGGGTAGTCCTACAATTCTAAAACGCTAAAATATCCTTTAGAATCTTCTTGTATTAGATTTTATTTGGGTTTTTCCTTTTTTCAAGAATACAGAACTACCATAGCTCTAATTCTTGCTAGTTTTATTGCATGGATCGGGGTGTTCATTCTTGAATGAGTCTCTTGTTTCATTGTTTCTTTTCAATTTATTTTTTTCTCTCTGGTCGGATCCTTGTTTCTTGGATCTATTGTTATTACCACTATCAGCTGCTATATTCTTATAATCTAAATTCACTTCAATTGACTTATTTGGTTCCTTTTTGGCTTAGATCATTCAATTTTATCTTGATGCTTTTGAGTTCTTGGTTAGGGTTATTGAACCCCATATTTGGATCTTGTTTTCCAGGTCTATGTGGTTGATCTGGTGATTGATTTAGATCCATTTTTTATTTCAGTTTCACAACATTGTTTGGTTTTGTTTGTACTTTGTCACTTTTTCTTGAGTGATTTCATTTTCTTCTTGTTTTCTTGTGATTGCAAGTGGTGGTGTTTTGATTTTGGTTGTGTAGTTGTCACCTAAGAAGTTTATTTCTGTCTGTTTGATCTGTCTATTATTGATCCCACTTAATATTTTCTAGGCCTTCCTGTCTCTCGGGTTTGGTTTTGACCATTGTATACCATTGAATTTTCTTGATGTAGAAATTTATAAACAAAATAATGAATTTCCGGATTCTCCTGATCTAACAAATTAATCTTATGTTAAATACATAATCCTTCCACTTAATTATTTGTGGAAATTAAATCGCCAATTGCAAAACACATGAAGAAAAATCAATCGCACATAACAAGATGTTTTATCGAGAAAGCTTAAAGCTAAAAACCCCAACTATAATATATTATGTATATCAATGGATCATGAAACAATCTCATACAAAGCTCAGCTCTTAGAGCTCTCAGTACAATATACAATCGTCTCACACTATCTTGCAGAAGTTTGCACCTCCATGCACCAATTTCTTGCCTCCTGACAGCCTGCCTCCACTGTGCAATCCCTGATAAAGAAGAACCCTAAATGAATTCGACGTTGCCTTACTTGCACTATGAAATACTCATAAGCATCTACAATGTGTGTGTAGATGCATTGAATGCATCACTATAATCACAACTGATATTCCATATCACCCTTTCACCTATCTCTCCACTAGGTCTCCACTAGATCTGACATGCAAGTAGTTAACTATTGTATTTGTTTAGTTGTAAGTAAGACACTACTTGTGAATTAATTAACTAATTAATTCACTCATATTTCACTAGTGCATGTTCAGTTACAACTAGCACAACTGAGTTTAAATCGCTAAACTGAGTTAAACTAAATAACAACTCACATAACTACTCTTCCAACTCTGTTACAACTTTCCACTGTTAGTTATAATGAAGTCCTCCATGCATGAGTCACCAACCACCCTAGGAATTGTGTAATTCCTTTAGCCACTAATGTGCCACATCTGCTCACTGAAATCAAGTGCTCCAAGAGAATAAGTTACTATTTATTATCTGATTATTATTAAGGGATAATAATAATCGACATGCATTCTATTTTTAGATTTGTGATCTATAAATATATTTCATCCATCTTCTAAAAATAGAAACTTATCTAAAGACATAATTTTCTCAACCATCTAGAATCAACCTCCTGCTAATTTTAGAATATGCTTGCCATTCTAAAAATAGACATACATCTAAAAATATCTTGTGTGGGGCCCACCTAGTTTAGGTGATTATTTTTCACTAGGATGAAGGAATGATGTTTCCAGATGCCACTTTCACTGTTTCTTGTTGCAATATTCAACACTCCCTCTCAACAAGAAAGGAATGTCCTTGCATGTGACATGCAACTCCATGCACTCGCCCTACAACCTTTGCATGCAACACTTTCGAAACTGAATAGCCTCCAAACAACTGAATTAGTATAATGCATCTGTCATCAAAGTCTTCGACTTTTGCTTAGCTACTACATATGTCTTCAGGAACCACTGCGCTGTTTAACTGTACACCCATGCACTCTGCACTTGTTGTCAACTCTGATCCGCGCTCTAGTATCCGACACTGCCACTTTGATCTGACTACATCAATCCAACTGATCCTGTTACTGCTACTCTGTGGGCTCCTCGTAGCTAGGTTCAATTCATGAGATCCACACAATCTCAATGAATCCTGCCCAGAAATCCCTTCTTGGGATTACTCATGCATGTCGCCCCACCTCTTACCTACAGGTATAGCTGCATGCACTCCCGCTGCCCATCTGGCTCGAAATTTCTCTGCATGAGTGGTTGCTATAACTCCATGATCCTCATCTTTTGGCTGCTCCACACCCCGAGGTTCACTCTTACCTACATGCAAATCCTTCTCCCTCTCAAGCTTCAATCACATGTCTTCCTCGCAGTTCCCAATGGTAGGAAGCTCGGTAGAAATCCCATCTACTTCAAGTCTATAGAGATTATTAACTTGAATCCCAACCTTCTTGGCTTGCCGTGTTTCTTTGTGTCGCAGGAAAAATTTTCCTTCACTCAAGACAACATCATAGCCTCTATCCTCTAACATTGTGACTGAGATTAAATTCTTCTTTAAACCTAGAACATGCACAACATCTTTTAAATGAAATAGTTTACCTAACTCCCTCTAAAATTTAATGGTACCAATTCCAGTTGCAGTGTATCATCCATTGTCGCCCAACTCAATATGCATTTGGAGATCTTTCTCCACCAAGTCACTGAACAATTTCTCATCTCTGGTCATGTGAAAGGAAGCACAACTAGCAAAGTATCACCCCGATCCCAATGCACTAGACACCATGCATGCGATCAATGAGAATTCAAGCTCAAATTGTGAGGCAAGGGCCTCACCAGCTGCAGCTCCAGCAGCCATCTTGTTCTTCTTCTTATGTGGAAAATTTGTGGAAATATGTCCAAACTCGTGATAGTGAAAACACTTCACTTTGGACATGGTGTGCTCCTTGCCATCTTCTCCAACCTCAGATCTAGAATGGAATTTCTTCCCCTTATTATTCTTTGCCTTGGTAGCCAAAGCACAATCCTCTTCATCATCATGTTTTGATGAATAGCCATCGCTGGTGTTCCACCTTATCCCCTCCTACACTAGATCTGACGAAAGTTGCTCCCAATCAGGTAGTTTTTCCCTTCCATTGATAGAGTCCTCATAAATGTGCCAACTCTTCGGAAGTACAAGGAGAGCCAAGCTCATCAAATCATCATCCACAACACTGAATCCTACACTCCCAATCTCATCCCTACATGGGAAATTTTTTTTTAAGTATACTGGAATAGTTTCGTTCTTCTCCATCTTGATTTTTCTAAGTTTATCCTTCAGCACCAATTTCCTATGGTCGCTGCTTCTTTGGAAAATATCTGTCAAAGCCTTCCACATAGCATATGGAGTGGCTTTCCCATGAAGGCTTGACAAAATATGGTATTTCACACCTTCCAACATAATCCTCCTTGCCCTTGCTACTTTCTTTTTCCATGCGTCAAGTACTATAGCATCTACCGAAGTGGGCTTAGGAACATCGCTATCGATGAACTCCTTCAAGCCATTATCTTCAAGCACCGCTTCCATCTTGTTCTTCCAGGATATGTTGTTAGATATAATCTCGAGTGAATACTCCAACCACAACCCATTGAAAGCCATTTCAATGTTTACTCAACTGTCGCACCAAGAAATTCTTGCAGCAAATTCAAATTGTCCACCGACACAAAACTCAACACTGCTTCAATATTGCAATCTCCAGTGATCAACACTACTATGATACCATGTAGAAATTTATAAACACAATAATGTATTTTCGAATTCTCCTAATCTAAAAAATTAATATTATGTTAAATACAGAATCCTTCCACTTAATTCTTTGTCGAAATTAAATCACCAATTGCAAAACACATGAAGAAAAATCAATCGCACATAACAAGATGTTTTACCGGGAAAGCTTGAAGCTAAAAACCCCAACTATCATATATTATGTATATCAATGGATCATGAAAAATATCATATAAATCTTATCTCATACATCTCTTAGTACAATATACCATTGTCTCACACTGTCTTGAATAAATTTTCACCTCCATGCACCAATTTCTGGCCTCCTAACAGCCTGCCTCCACTGCGCAATCCCTCCTAAAGAAGAACCCTGAATGAATTCGACCTTGCCTTGCTTGCACTTTTCAATACTCATAATCATATCCAATGTGTGTGTAGATGCATTGAATGCATCACTATAGTCAGAAATGATAGTCCATCTCACCCTTTCACCTTTCTCTCCAATGGGTCTCCACTGGATTTGACATGCAAGTAGTTAACTGTTGTATTTGTTTAGTTGCAAGTAAGACACTATTTGTGAATTAATTAACTAATTAAGTCACTCATCTTTCACTAGTGTATGTTCAGTTACAACTAGCACGACTAAGTTTAACTCATTGAATTGAGTTAAACTAAATAAAAGCTCACATAACTACTCTTCCAACTCTATTACAATTTGCCACTGTCAGTTATAACAAAGTCCTCCATGCATCAGTCACCAACCACCCTAGGAATTGTGTAATTCCTTCAGCCCACTGATGTGCCACATCTGTTCACTGAAATCAAGTGCTCCAAGAGAATAAGTTACTATTTATTGTCTAATTATTATTAAGGGCTAATAATAATCGACATGCATTCTATTTTTAGATTTGCGATCTATAAATAGACTTCGCCCATCTTATAAAAATAGAAACTCATCTAAAGATAGAATTTGTTCAACCATATAGAATTATCCTCCTGCTAATTTTAGAATATGCTCACCATTATAAAAATAGACATACACCTAAAAATAGTCTGTGTGGGCCCCACCTAGTTTAGGTGATTATTTTTCGCTAGGATCAAGGAATGATGTTTCCAGATGCCACTTTCATTCTTTCTTGTTGCAATATTCAACAATTGATACATTGTGTTATATCCCTTTCTTTTGGACATTGCCTTTGCATTTTTCACTTTTTGGCTTTCTTGTTCATTGCTTGATATTTTTTGTTTGGATTTGAATTCCTACCTCTTATGCTTTTTTAGTGCTTTGCATTCTAGCTTGGGGACCATTTTGGCATCTTTTGGGTTTCTTATTTCCTGGTTTGTATTTTGCATCTGAATTCTTATAAATTTGGGATTTTCATTTAGTGATTAGTGAGAAGTGCATTTGGTAGGAATTTGTGTATTTAAAAATACTCTCACCCTCCTGTAGTTATCACTCATCGAATTGAAAGAGAATTTTACATATAGCTACATTAGGGTGTTAATAACAAGAGTCTATCACACCATCTAACTTTCATGTCGCAACCCAACTGCATAAATAAAAACCATTAAAATCAACGCGTTAATAAATTTCACTAGAGCTACCTTTGTTTTCACTGGTAGTACACCAACAGTAGATTCGACTAGGTTTTTAGAGATAGGTGTCAGAATAAACTTCTCCAAAATTGTAAAACCAAATTATAAGCTTTCAATAGGGAGTTAAACCCACTTGTAGGTCTGGGAATCCCTTCTAACACAAGGGTCAGTCATAAGGTCACACTTGGGCAGGGCGAGGTGACATACCACATTTCTCTTAGTTTTGGGTGGCACGTATTTTAGAATTTGTGCATATTACAAATAGTGTTATTAGCCTTTTGTGGTAGCACTTTGGGGTCACTTGAGAGGAAACTCTCATGGTGGTTTTGAAATTTTCTATCCATCTCTTATGTGTGAATTTGGTTGACGACGTCCCTCCGGTATGTGTTATTGTTAGTGGTGACCTTAGTGGCCATTATTTTAGGGATAATACACAGGTGTAGGGTTGGGATTGTCTTTTCTGTACCTCAGATAGATATTATTCATACTCTCTCAGTCCTCTCAAGGGGTGCCCCACAGATAATAAGGGCACTTGGACTGAGTTCGTAGTTAAAAGGTTTGGGAATCAAGTCACCAGTATAATTGTCCCACTGCTAGCTTCTTTGTATTTGGTTTGCATGTGACTACCTTTTTAGGACTCTTCTAGTGTGTGCTCTTAGGTTTGAGTCATTTTTTTGGCCCTAGTGTTGTTTATACTAGCTTTATTTTGTTTATATGCATTTATTCACTATGGTTGAACCCATTCACCATCATTCACATCAAATTGATGGTTTTCCTCTTAAACAAGGTGTACTTGTCACTCTTGGTCGGAGAGTACTTGTCGATTCTCAAGACTTAGACCAACCCATAGTTTTGGACTCTATACCTGGTCCTCCTGGTAGTGATTTTATATATATTGAAACATTAGTAGATGACTGAACTTCTCACGTTAATCCACCTTTTACCCATCCTTTATGACCAGAGTTACTGTGGCTAAACCCTAACTATTCTACATCTACCTACACATACATTCCTTTTTTGGCATTATCAATGGAGGAGGTTATTTCCTCTTTACCCTTTGCATCTAAGTCTTAGTTTCCATGTCATTATTTCCACCACTGAATGTGGTTGGACCTACACCTCTCACACCCTCTTGGGAGATTCCACCAATCTCCTCTATTGCTCCTACAAATTTCCCTAGTGTTCATATGTGCACTCCTACATCTACACTGGCGATGGCCATTAATCTTAGTTAGTATGTAGGATAAAGGACTTTACTCCTATATTTTCTCAACCTACTATTCTTGTTCCTAATATGGGTATGGTAACCTTAGGAAAAGTGTCAGGAGAATCATATATTGATCCTAGCCAGTCTGGGGGCAACCTTGCTTCTAATATCTCTCAAACCTGGTATAGTTCATTGTTTAGAGGGGCACCACCCTCTATTACTTTTCCTAGCATGACTAGTTTATCTGGGGGAAACCCTTTTGTTAGCACCATCACACCTATAGGTCATCCTCCTTATGTCAGTTTTGTTTCACAAGGTCGCCCATTGATTCCTATCGGATAAAATCTTGTTTGCATCCATGATTTTGGGAGTCCTTTGCTTTCTGGGGCCACTTACCCTTGGGGGAAATCTCCATACACCAATCATGCTTTCCCATGTCCTTTAAATTCTGGGATGAATGTTTACCATGTACAAAAATCTTTTCCTGAAAGTTAGAATATGGGGGAACCTCATGGTTGGTCATGAGGCTTTCCTACCTATTACCCAGTTAGTTAGATTTATAGTCTATTTTTATCCTCCCTTGGTTAACCAGATTTAGTTAAGCTGACAAATGACCCCATTTGTCATGATTCTCGGTGGCCACCTATGCCTACAAAATCACCTTCTGATATTCTCGAATGTGAAGGGAATCCTTGAGAGAATCTATTAACTCACATAACCACTTATCATTTTTCATGTTCATCAAAGTCGTTGGTGGATGACTCGATTAAATTTTGTTTGTTCCAACATACCCTAACTAGAGATGGTTCCAAATGTTACATAAAATTGGATACAACATCTTACAGTGGTTTTTTATGTTTGACCAAGAAGTTCTTAACTCATTTTCAGTTACCAATGGGGTATGACAATGATTCTGACTTCTTTTATAATTTTAAACAAGATGATTCCACCTTGATTTTTGATCATATCCATGAATGGCGACATCGCAAGAGGTTACTCTGAACTAAACTCCTTGATGAGATTTTACGTAACTACTTCATTTGATCATTACGGCCTCAGATAGCCAATTATGTCTCCATGTGTAGGGTTTTTACTGAGGAACAAGCCATCTTAGTTACCCAGCAACTAGATTTGATTTTTTATAAGTCAGGAATGATTTCTGAAGTACTTTGGAATGCTCCTCGCCCTTCTATTTGTTAGACTCCTATAGCAATAGGTGTCATATTTAATGATTGACTTGATGGACTATGTAATATGTTCATACCTTTTCTTGTTGCAAAGGTTTTCCATATTCTGAAAAAATCAAAAAATTTAAAAAATGTAAAGAGGGTATACCCAAAAAGAAAAATCAAAGGGTGAAAAGAATAAAAATGGCCCAAAAAAGTAAAAGAAAATGAACCCCACCAAAAGAAAGGCCAAGGAAAGTGTGCAAGTCTAAATGCCACTACTTTTTTCTCTTTTGTAATAAATAAAATTGTGTGCAACTTCTACTCTATGCCACAATTTATGAACGGTCAAAAAGTTTAAGCTTGGCTAGTTCATCTTTCAATTTAATGTTTTAGAGGTAGAGAATAAAATCTGACCAAACTGTTTAATCTTGGTAGATAAGTAGATAGGTAGAGTAAATAAAAGGAGCTCAACAATTTAATCTGAGCCCCTGGATGTAATAAGGTTAGAATTAGATAGATTTCCATATGTAAAAGAAAAAGTTTGAAAAGGGTTTTCCAGTTTAAGTGCACCCTAATAAAGAGGAAAAAATGGTAGGGTAAAGTAGGTAGGGTAGGTAGATGTTGTTGCAGAATTACATGTGATGGATGATGGCTTTAGATGTGTTAAATCATTTACTTTCATCACAAGTGCAAAGGCAAACAATACACTGGAAGAATTGCAAGCAAGGCAAAGTCAGATTATTATCTTCCCCTTTCATTTTTCCCTAAACATTTCACTAATTTCCCCTAAGTACTAAGGTATTTCAAAATTAGAGGGGCTCAAGGAATCTCCTTGACTTTTGGAGGGACCGGACCCTCGGCCCAATAATTGGAAAAGCCTGAGTACTTAAAATCATTCATCATAACATTCATTCACCTCTAAGGAATCTTTTTCTAAGTAAAATCCCAATTTACTTATGAAAATCATGCAATATTTCATAAAAACCCTATTTCATAAAAGCATAAGTTAAAGACATTAACCTAATGTTTTACACTTAGCGCTTCATTTCATTTTCCATATTAATTTCTAATTTATTATTTAAATCCCTATAAGAATGACCTTATCCTATTATATATAACTCCTTTTTTATAAAAATACCCAAAAACCTATTTATTATAATTTTAGTCAAAGTATTTAATCCCCATATGTTTAAATAAAACACCCCCATTATACTCCCTTTGGCTAAAATATATCTTTAATATTAATCCCGCCCCCTTTGGTAATTAGATTAATCTGATTTAATTACCATATAATAGAAACACATTGAAAAACACTTAAAACATGTTTTATTACATGTTTTAAAACAAAAATAATCCTTCCCTTGTGTATTTTTATCCCACAACTCCCTCCCGATCACTTTTCCGCGTTTTAAAAAGGAATTAATTAATCCTCACGATTAGTTAATAACCTATATCCACCAATTGAATCATCCCCGATGTGATTAATTAACATTTAATTATATTGGGCCCGCCTGTTATTCTCTCGTCACCTTATCGTCCCGACCACTGTTTGATCAACCCATCTGAGATCAACGGCTATTGTCCATATTGCTAGCCATCTGAGTCCGAACGATAATGCATGATGGTCAAGCGGTTTTCTGGATCGTATAGTGCCACACGCCATTCATCATATGGAATCGCTACCCATCCGCTCAAAACTGCCCTGTACCAAAAGCGGTGTGATAGAAACTGCTTACCGCCTATCTCCCCTAATGAAGCCTCCGTACTTGCTGACGTCATCAATCAAAAACCTTCCAACCTTTTGACTTTGTGAATAAAACAAACAAATCCTTGTCATTTTCATTATCCTATGCAGTAACCAGTGTCCCAGGAAACCAATTTCGAATTTAACTGTCAAAGTGTGCCGACCACTACCTTGCTGAAGAAATTTGCAGTCAAATAATCAAGATTTTATCCGCCATAGCCAACACCTATTCAACCACTGATCATTTCCCGTAAACAGGTACAAATGCTAGGTATTGGTTCTTCTGCAGGGACTTCTCAACAAAATCTATAGGAAATCAGTGCATTGGCTATAGTAGCATCTAAAGGAAAGGAGAAAGAGGTTGATACACAGGTTACAGAGAAATTTACACTGACAGAACAGCCTCAGACTTCTAAAGGACAGGATCAAGTACATATTTCTCCTACTCTGACCAATGTAGCAGAAGTATAAATTTTAAAACTCCTCTTAATGAGGAAAAGGGAAAGAAGAGAGATGCTAAAGTAGCTACTCGTATCGGTGGATCTTCTGAACAGCAAGATGCTAAAAGAAAAAAATTAAACCCTCTTCTAGAAGTGGAATCTGTTCATGAAATTCTTGATAGTTAAGGAGAAGAACAATTGGGTAGTTAGCAAACAGGTGCAAACAGTGGGACATCCACTAATTTCTAGAGAAAAGAGCAGCAAAGGTAGCAAAGTGCAGAACTGTCATCTTTCAAACCACCATCGAAAGATGCCTGGGACATTAAAAGAACATTCATAAATATCAAGGCCAGGAATGATCCTCTCAGACTCCAAGTTTACAATCAATGTTTGAAAATGGCTCCTAAGAGTCAGCAAAGGTTGATGTCAGCTTATGACATCCAGCAGGGAAAAATGCTAATGAGTCACTTCAAACCCAAAGTGCAGCAACCTCAGATAGCTGCAGATTACATCAGGACCAATTTTGAAGTATTAGCAAAGGATATTCATCCTTTAGACCAAATTGAGCTACATAAATAGATAGGTGAGATGATTTATTCTACTCTGGCAGATAAATCAATGATGACTCAGAAATTACAGGATTCTTTGGAGAATACAAATGCTCAATTAAGCCTTGAAAAAGCCTCTTCTCAGGCTAAAGACAACAGGATTAAAACTTTGGAGGAAATTATTATTATTTTGGGTCACAATCCCAAGGATGTCAAAGGTATAGAAGCTCTAATCAAGAAAAAAGATGATGACATTGTAGCTTTGAGAAAACAATTGAAGTTACTAGCATCAAGACATCCTCAGACTGTAGAAATTATAAAGCAAAATTCTGAAGAAGGATTAATGGAGTTGCTCTTGAAACTGAATGAGCAACTTAATGAAACAGAAAAAGAGCTTGAAAAGGCATTGAAAGATAAGCAGTCAAATACTCTAGCCTCTACAACTGAAGTGATTGCAGGAAATACAACAATAGGTCGGCCAACAGGTCAACCAACAGAATTGTCACAGGTAAATACTTCAAATTTAAGTACAGAAGAATTAATAAAGTCAATGGAGGAAATGAAACTTCAAGTGATAGATCTATAGAGGACAAAGCCACAACTCACCAGTTTAGAACAGAAATATGATCTCTCAAAAATGAATGTTGCAAATAAAACAAGAGAGGTTAACAAATTCGAAAATTTGGTCAGCAAGTTGGAAAAGGATCTCACATTGGAGAAGCCTTTAAAGGAAATAAATGAAATTCTTTGGGACAACATCATCCAGTCAATAAGAGATGTTTGGCCCTCAATTCAAATAATGCATGAACATAATGATTTAGTCAAATTGGCTATAGAAGAAGTCCTAAGAGAAAGAGAAGAATTGGGAAACAGGCCTGATGAAGCCAATGAACTCATCCTTTTTCTAAATACTCAGAACAAGCAGAAACTTGAAGAACTTGGAATTCAATATAGGACAGGAACCATTTTGGAAATAAAAAGAGTTTTTACCAAAAGAACTCTGATGCAGAATTTAGAACGAAGATGTTCTGATATGCAAGAAGAAATTACTGTCTTCAGAAAAAGATTTGATATTTTGTTGATAAAGGATTTCCAATTCCTTTAGTTCCAGAAGATAAATTGATGGACCTGGAAATTTATGTTGAAAAATTTGACAAGCACGCTGACAACCAAACCAGTACTTCAACTAGTTCATCAACAGTAGCATTGCCCACAGGAAAAAGTCTTCATGATAGATTGGAAAATTTGTTTTATCTTGAGCATGAAGTAAAGCATTTGTTTCCTGTTCAACCTACTTTATTTAGGTATACGGAGACTGATGAAACTCTCAGAAAGCTACAAAGGACCAGGATACCAGAAGAAAAATGGTGGGAAGACCTGCTAGAACTTTTGTAAAATCATCCTTACATTGATTTTTGATTATGTACTACAGTAAGTCAAGGGTAAGAAGGATAAAAGGATGAATAAAGGTCAAAGTGTATCAGAGCAGTCAAAGAGTATCAACTAAATGGAGCATCCATCACAGAGTTACTTAAGAGGATAGCAATGAGCCAAAGCATAGGGCCTGCCTCCAGCACATTCTCAAAAGAAGGAAACAACACAACATCAATTATCATGTTTTCTTATCTACGAGACCATCTGTCTCTATTTTATTGTAATTTACTTATGAGTCATCCTAGATAATATCTCAAGTTGTTATGAGATA
This sequence comes from Pinus albicaulis, assembly GCA_034641835.2. NCBI lineage: Eukaryota > Viridiplantae > Streptophyta > Pinopsida > Pinales > Pinaceae > Pinus > Pinus albicaulis. The sequence goes on from CM076579.1 coordinate 224,281,053, forward strand.
TTTTTTGTAACTTTTTGTATAAATACTCCCTCAATCGGAGTATTCAGGGTGGATTTTTTTAGACTCTGCTGTAACATTGACTATTTGGAATAAAGTGCTATTGGAGAAATTTTTTGTGGCTAGCTGGATGAGGAATTGGTGCGAAAGACTTTTTACAGGATTCATGTGTCATACAATGGATCAATAATTCATCTGTCTCTTATGTGTTGAAGTCTTTATATTTGTTTACTATATCATCTATGTTTCATTTCTGAATGATTAATGAAAAGGAATAAATCAGAAAGTGCTTAAGTGTAATCTGATTTTAATCATTATTGTTCTTAATTTCCTTTCATCCATTTAGATTCTGTTCCATTCACTTTAAAATTTATAACTGTTCTCTGTTTGATTATCTTGCCCTGTGAAACCATCTTTTGCTAAGAGACTTAATCCAGTTAAGTTATACTTTTTGGCTCCATTAGCCCAATGGACTAAACTACTCAATCTTTCCCTCATCTATTGAATTCCACCACCCAAAATCAATCAAAACCCTTGAACTTTATAACGAGCATGATATCTTCTAAAAACAAAGCTAAATTTTACAGAGAGAGCCCTCTCTGGGTACATATTGGCTATATTCTATACCTAAAAGTTGGTTTGTGGTTACCTCAGACCCCTTTCCTCTTCCCAACAACTTCAAGGAAAATCTGAGTGATAACATAGTGGCGACTCCACTGGGGATCTGAATAATTTTATTGTTACGGTTGTTTAATTTATAAGCTACAGACGGAGCCTGAAGTTAGCCAGGTAGCCTTTGAACTGCTTTTGCTCTGCAATTGCATAGTAAATAAATGCTACTTCAGTCTATCTCCGGTCTAGTTTATGAACTGAACTTTGGTTTCAGACATTTGATCAGTTCCTCTAGTTAAATAAAATCTTTAAGAAAATTTAAATCCAATATCTAAAACTTCTTAAAGAAATTATTGAAGTTGTATTATTTATTTCATTTAAACCAAAAAAACCAAAAATATCACTTAAGAAAGCTGGCTTCAGAAAGGACTTGTTACACTAGGGCTAATCCTGATCCAAATCCACTGCCTGTGTTTGAAAATCTGAATCTGATTCCCAGAATTCTTAGAAGACAAGATAGTCAAGAAAGCTCTGGAAGTTCTCGACCTCTCTATAGATCTATATCGTATCCTGTGAAGTGGATCTATCTTGAGGACGAACCTTTTGACGAGTAGTTTGAAACATATTTATTTGTAAATTTTTCTGAATCTGAGTTGTCCAATTTGGTTCCAGACCCAATATTTCTTGAAGATTTGCAATTTGAATTTGTTACTTCACATCTTGATAAAAATTTGCGAAATTCCATACAATTTGAGTTTACCTCTGAAGAAACTTCAAATATTTCTATGATCACTTCTGCTTCTCCCAGTTCATCATCATTTCTCCAAACATCTCAACCTCAAACTACTTCTTCTACTCCTCCATCCACCACTCATAGACCAACCTCACCTGTCATATCACCACCACCTCTTCCAATGGCAAACATATATGCTCATTTAAGGTTACCAGCCAATCTAGGGGCTATGCCTCAAGATTATCAAAGTAGGATCACTCCTTTTGATGGTTCAGGTACTTACACTACACAACAGCACACTAAAAATATGACTGATGATTTTGAAATTTATGAAATTGATGCTGATGATGTGAGAATGAAAATTTTTGTCTAAAGTCTTACTGGAGAATTTAGAACCTGGTTCAGAGCCCTTCCTGCAAATAGTGTTGTTGACTTACCAGCCCTTTATAGAACATTTTTAAATAGATGGGAGAAGAAGAAAGATCCTCTTCAGATCCTATCAGACTTTGCAAAACTAAAAAGAAGACTAAATGAGACTGTGCAAGATTATGTCACCAGGTTCAATGAGGCTTACAATGCTATTCCCCAAAATATTAGACCTCCTCCAGATTCAGTACTAATCAAGTTCCCTAATGGATTTGATTCAAATATAGCATATCAGCTTAGGGAAAGAGCTCCTCAAACTCTAGAAGAAATGCAAAGTATATTTGTTAGTGTTGAAGCTAACTTGATAGAGAAACGAGCTAGAGCCAGAGCTGAAAGAAGAATGCCTGTAAACAAAGAACCCTCAGCTTTTGAGAAGAAACCAGATGCTATTATCAAAGGAATGGAAAGGCTAGGAGATAGAGTAGAAACCATTGAAAAGAATAAAGTTCCTTGGGATGGTCAACCTAGAAATACTGTGAGAAATCCGAACTTCAGAAGAAACCAAAATCAAAATACTGGAAAAACTGGTCCTGACCAAAATATTAGGCCCCCATTCCAGGAAAATTATGTAGAAGGCTCAACTTCTGAAGAAGCAACTGAAGATGTTCAAATAAACAATGTCACTGAAGGTGAGAATGAACCAGAAATTTTCTTGACTCAAGAGGATCAAGAGGCTCATATTCTTAAGCAATTTCAAACCCAATCAGGAGAATCATTTGACTTTAAAGAAGGATATGATACAACCATCTACGAAGTTCATAAACAATACAATTTGAGGACCAGAAGAGTTGATGTTCCAGAAGCAAGTAAACAAAAAACTGTAAAACAACCCCTCAAAGGTAAAATCAATACCGCCTCTGTAAATATTCTTTCCAGATCAAATCCTAACCCTGCCCACCCAATAATAGAAGATGTATCTGATACTCAACTTAATAACAGAAAACTTTCCAATAATCTTCCTCCCAAAGGAAATGTAGAGGAACCTCTAGAACTTGATTCAGAAACAACTTCAGCAATCAACCCCACTCCTGAAAAGGAGAAAAACACCAAAAACATACAAAAAGACAATCCAACTGTTCGAAATACAAGGACTCTATCCGAGAAACGTTTTAATCTGGAAGCTGAAGTAGGCAAAATAAAGATATCTATTCCATTGTCTGAATTAGCTAAACATGATGTCTACAGAAGCCAAATTCATAGATCGCTCAATATTACTAGAAATGATGATTCATTAAATGTTTTTGATGATCAACCTAGATTATTATTTGGCCCTGAAGTAAATGGAAAACCAGAAAGTGGAGGAGCTCCTCCATTTTATGTGAGTTTGAATATACATGATAAAATACTTCATAATGCCATGCTTTATTCTGGGGCATCTCACAATTTAATGCCCAAGGCTGTAATGGAAAGATTAAATCTAGACATCACCAGACCTTACAAAGATCTTTTCTCTTTTGATTCAATTCAGGTGAGATGTTTAGGATTAATTAAAGATTTTTGTTACATTGGTTCAATACCCTGCGAAAACCATTTTGATGGATATAGTAGTAGCAGACATTCCTCCAAAATATGGTATGCTATTCTCCAGATCCTGGGGTGAAAAATTCGGAGGATCTCTTCAATTAGACATGTCATATGCTACTATTTCAGTATTCGGCCAACCTAAGAGACTATACAGAGAAACCTTGATGAAATATGTAGTTAGTAGTCAGGAGAAACCTGAAAATTTCCCTATCTACTCAGTACACTCTGATATGGACTCATTCTTTCTCTATAATGTTGAAACTGATCTTCCCACTGAACTAGAAGCACCAACATCTGAACCAAAAGAAACTACAAATGAATCTAGTGTTCAAATCCGAGAAATCTCTGAAGAAAAAGAAACATCAGAAACCCAAGAAAAACCTGAAGAAAGTAAAAAATCAGATTTCACTGTTAAGAAAGTTCCTGAAACTCTTGATGAAAATTATGTACATGAAATTCTTTGGCATTTAGAATTTGATGGTTCAGTTAATAAGTTAGGAGCAGGAGCTGGAATTTGGATACATAACCTTGAAAATGATCACGCGGAAGGCCATGCTTACAGATTGAACTTTAAATTCACTAATAATATGGCAGAATATGAAGCTCTTTTGTTAGGGCTTAAAATTGTCAAAAATTTAGGAGCAATTAGAGTATTTGTTATAGGAGATTCTGATTTAATCATTCAACAGATCAAAGGTGAATTTTTGACAAAATATCCCAGACTAAGAGAATATAGAGGAACAGTTGTAGAAATTCTCAATACTTTCCTGCAGGCTCAGCTTGCAAAAATCCCCAGAAAACAAAATTTGCATGCTCATAGTCTTGCAATGTTTGCTAGCACTTGTAAATTACCGTTTGAACCTAATCATCAGTTCACAGCTGAGATTAAACATAGACCATCTATACCAGTCAATTTTAAGAGTTGGCAAGTGTTTGTAAATGACAACCAGATTAACAATTTTTTGACTTTAGAGAATGAATTTTCTAACAGTAGTATAGATGAAGATACAGTCAATGAATCTGATCAAATAAATGAAAAAGAAATGAACATTTCAAAAGAAAGTGCCACTCAAATACTTCATCCAATGAAATTCACCAAAAAAGACATGTAGGACCTCAAACAAATGGAGGTTGATGAGATTATAGAAGATGAATTTGAAATAATTAATCTAAAAGATAATCATTTACCTAAAGGATTAACTCGTTTGGAAGATCTTTTTGACTCTAATGACATTCCACTAAAACCTAAAATGGAACCATTGAAAGCTGATATTGAGGAATACAATCTGGAAACTGAAGAAAATCTTAAAATAATAAAATTATCTAAATCTTTGCCTCCAGATCAAAAATTAAAATATGTTGAACTGATAAAAGAATTCCAAGATGTCTTTGCCTAGAGTTATGAAGATTTGAATTCATATCATACATCCATAATTCAACATACAATACCTCTAAAACTAGATCAAAAAGCATTTAAGCAGAAACTCAGGAGAATCAACCCTGTATTGTTGCCTTCAATTGAAAAGGAAATCAAACAAATGTATGAAGCAGGGATAATAGCTCCAATTAGATTTTCAGAGTGGGTGTCCAATCTAGTCCCAACTAGGAAGAAAACTGGAGAGATCAGATTGTGTGTTGATTTAAGAAATTTGAACAAGGTTTCTTTGAAGGATAATTATCCTTTGCCCAAAATGGATCACATTTTGCAAAGGGTAGTAGGTGCTTCAAGGATTTCTCTTTTAGATGGGTTCTCAGGATACAACCAGATTCTCATTCATCCTGATGACCAAGAAAAAACATCTTTTACAACACCATGGGGTACCTTCAAGTACGTTAAAATTCTATTCGGGCTCAAAAATGTTGGAGCAACCTTCCAAAGAGAAATGGACATTGCATTTGCAAAAGAAATTCATGACTTTCTTATTATATATCTAGATGATTTAATTGTTTTTTCCAAATCAGATCAGCAACATTTGGAACATCTCAGACAAGTCTTCATAAAATGTAGAAAGTATGGTATCTCTTTGAATCCAAAAAAATCCTTATTTGGTCTTGAAGAAGGTAAAATCCTGGGTCATATTATTTCCAAATATGGTATCAAAATTGATCCTGCTAGAATCGAAGCCATATTGCAGATACCTCATCCCAGAAATATCAAAGAACTACAAGCTTTCATAGGAAAAATCAATTTTTTGAGAAGATGCATTTCTAGTTTAGCCGAATTAATTAGATTAATTACTAACATCTTAAGAAATGATTCGAGTATTAAATGGACAGTAGAAGCCAAGCAATCATTTGAAGATATTAAAATGGCTTTGACCAGAACACCAGTTCTTACCAGTCCACAATTTGATAGACACTTCATAATATTTTCATTTGCATTAGAACATACTGTAGCAGCTGTTTTATTACGAAAGGATGATCAAGGATGTGAAAAACCTATAGCCTTTTTTAGTAAAGCACTAAGAGATGCATCATTAAAATACAATATCATGGAAAAACAAGATTTTTCACTCATAAAAGCCATCAAAGATTTTAGAATCTATATATTGTATTCTCATGTGATAGCCTATGTACCAAATGCTGTTGTCAAGGACATCTTAACTCAAGATGGAATTGAGGGAAAAAGAGGTAAATGAATTGCTACCATATTAGAATATGATATTGAGATAAAACCTACAAAACTTATTAAGGGACAAGGTTTGGCTCAACTCATGACTGAAACAAATTTCCAAGCCTTGGATATTAATGAACTGGATGACAATCAGGAGATGGCGACTCCACAAATCAGCCAGGCCTTTTTAGATTCACTTTGGTATGCTGATATAATTTATGTTTTGCTAAACCTGCAAGCTCCTCCAGGGTTATCCAGAACAAAGAAAAGGTTTTTAAAAATGACATCCTTAAAGTTTTGTATTTTTGATAATGTTCTCTTTTGTAAAAATCATGATGGTATTTTATTAAATTGTCTGTTAAAAGACGAAGCTGAAAAGGCTCTCAATGAATTCCATGCAAGAGACTGTGGTGGACACCTTTATTGGAAATCAACTGCAGATAAGATCCTAAGAGCCGGATTTTATTGGCCAACCTTGTTTTTTGATGTAAAGAGATTTGTCACTGCTTGCCATAAATGTCAAATTTTTGAAGGCAAGAGAAAAATATTACCTTTACCCTTGAAACCAATTTCCACTGAAAAACCTTTCCAACAATGGGGCCTAGATTTCATTGGATAAATCCATCCTCCTTCTTCTGGCCAACACAGATGGATCCTCACTGCCACAGATTATTTTACTAAATGGATAGAAGCAATTCCTTCCAGACAAGCCAATGATTCTGTGATTATAGGATTCCTAGAAACCAATATACTATCAAGATTTAGTTGTCCTGAGAAAATTATAACTGATAATGTTGCAGCCTTCAAATCTAAGAAAATGATAAGTTTCTGTAATAAATATCATATCACTCTAGGCCATTCCACAGCCTATTACCCTCAGGGTAATGGACTGGTTGAATCCTCCAATAAGAGTCTCATCAATATCATTAAGAAATTATTGGAGGAAAATAAGAAAAATTGGCACAAGAAACTTATAAATGCACTATGGGAAAATAGACTCACCACCAAAAAATCTATTGGGACTAGTCCTTATGAATTAGTTTATGGTATTGAGACTGTATTTCCCTCATCTTTAGGAGTTCCTGTTATGAAATTACTTCAAGAAGCTCAGGTTGAAACAAATGATATTCAAAGAAGAATAAATCAGACTATCAATTTGCAGCAAACCAGAGAAGAAGTTTATCAAAGATCCCAAGTATTGCAGGAGAAACTAAAGAAGATATTTGACAAAAGGACCAAGGTAGAAGACTTTCAATTGGGAGACAAAGTTTTGAGATGGGATTCTAGAAGAGAGGATAAGGGAAAACATGGGAAGTTTGATTTCCTATGGAAAGGACCTTACATCATTCATGCTTTACAAGGAAATAATACCTATTTTCTGAAAAACTTGGATGGAATAGAGACTGAAGAAGGGCCAGTTAATGGTCGAATGTTAAAGAATTACTTTGATCCTATTTATTAGGATAATTATAATTTTTAAAATGTACATATTATATCCTCTGTAATGTCACAGTTTTGAGTGGATAGTAACTTGCTGAAGTTGAAGCCCGAAGAGAAGGCCCTAAGCTTCGGAAATGTTACTGTCATACATATAATAAAGCAACAAGCTGAAGAATATTCCATGATTCAGTCATAAATACTTTGAGGCTAACTGACCTGCTGTTCTTGACTTATCATGAGGAAAAGCCATCCCCAAGTGGAGCCAGTGTTAGACTCCTATACCAATAGGTGTCATATTTCATGATTGACTTGATGGACTATGTAATATTTTCATACCTTTTCTTGTTGCAAAGGTTTTCCATATTCTGAAAAAATCAAAAAATTTAAAAAAAGTAAAGAGGGTATACCCTAAAAGAAAAATCAAAGGGTGAAAAGAATAAAAATGGCCCAAAAAAATAAAAGAAAATGAACCCCACCAAAAGAAAGGCCAAGGAAAGTGTGCAAGTCTAAATGCCACTACTTTTTGCTCTTTTTTAATAAATAAAATTGTGTGAAACTTGTACTCTATGCCACAATTTATGAACAGTCAAACAATTTAAGCTTGGCTAGTTCATCTTTCAATTTAATGTTTTAGAGGTAGAGAATAAAATCTGACCAAACTGTTTAATCTTGGCAGATAAGTAGATAGGTAGAGTAAATAAAAGGAGCTCAATAGTTTAATCTGAGCCCTTGGATGTAATAAGGTTAGAATTAGATAGATTTCCATATGTAAAAGAAAAAGTTTGAAAAGGGTTTGCTAGTTTAAGTGCACCCTAATAAAGAGGAAAAAATGGTAGGGTAAAGTAGGTAGGGTAGGTAGATGTTGTTGCAGAATTACATGTGATGGATGATGGCTTTATATGTGTTAAATCTTTTACTTTCATCACAAGTGCAAAGGCAAACAATACACTGGAAGAATTGCAAGCAAGGCAAAGTCAGATTATTAACTTCCCCTTTCATTTTTCCCTAAAAATTTCACTAATTTCCCCTAAGTACTAAGGTATATGAAACTTAGAGGGGCTCAAGAAATTTCCTTGACTTTTGGAGGGACCGAACCCTCGGCCCAATAATTGGGAAAGCCTAAGTACTTAAAATCATTCATCATAACATTCATTCACCTCTAAGAAATATTTTCCTAAGTAAAATCCCATTTTACTTAGGAAAATCATGCAATATTTCATAAAAACCCTATTTCATAAAACCATAAGTTAAAGACATTAACCTAATGTTTTACACTTAGCACTTCATTTCATTTTCCATATTAATTTCTAATTTATTATTTAAATCCCTATAAGAATGACGTTATCCTATTATATATAACTCCTTTTTTATAAAAATACCCAAAAACCTATTTATTATAATTTTAGTCAAAGTATTTAATCCCCATATCTTTAAATAAAACACCCCCATTATACTCCCTTTGGCTAAAATATATCTTTAATATTAATCTCGCCCCCTTTGGTAATTAATTAATCTAATTTAATTACCATATAATAGAAACACATTGAAAAACAGTTAAAACATGTTTTATTACGTGTTTTAAAACAAAAATAATCCTTCCCTTGTGTATTTTTATCCCCCGACTCCCTCCCGATCACTTTTCCGCGTTTTAAAAAGGAATTAATTAATCCTCACGATTAATTAATAACCTGTATCCACCAATTGAATCATCCTCGATGCGATTAATTAAAATTTAATTATATTGGGCCCGCCTGTTATTCTCCTGTCACCTTATCGCCCCGACCACCGTTCGATGAACCCATCTGAGATCAACGACTATTGTCCATATCGCTAGCCATCCGCGTCCGAACGATAACACACGATGGCCAAGTGGTTTTCTGGATCGTACATTGCCACGTGTCGTTCATCATATGGAATCGCTGCCCATCCGCTCAAAACCGCCCTGTCCCAAAAGCGGTGCGATAGAAACCGCTTACCGCCTATCTCCCCTGACGAAGCCTCCGTACTTGCTGATGTCATCAATAAAAAACCCACCAACCTTTTGACTTTCCGAATAAAACAAAAAAATCCTTATCATTTTCGTTATGCTATGCAGTAACCAGTGTCCCGGGCAACCAATTTCGAATTTAACTGTCAAAGTGTGTCGACCGCTACCTCGCAGAAGAAATTTGCAGTCAAATAATTCAGAGTTTATCCACCATAGCCAACACCTGTTCAACAACTGATCATTTCCCGTAAGCAGGTACAAATACTAGGTATTGGTTCTTCTGCAGGGACTTCTCAACGAAATCTACAGGAAATCAGTGCATTGGCTACAGTAGAATCTAAAGGAAAGGAGAAAGAGGTTGATATACAGGTTACAGAGAAATTTACAATGACAGAACAGCCTCAAACTTCTAAAGGACAGGATCAAGTACATATTTCTCCTACTCAGACCAATGTAGCAGAAGTATCAATTTTACAAACTCCACTTAATGAGGAAAACGAAAAAAAGGGAGATGCTAAAGCAACTACTCCTATCGGTGGATATTTTGAACAGCAAGATGCTAAAAGACAAAAATTAAACCCTCTTCCAGAAGTGGAATCTGTTCATGAAATCCTTGATAGTCAAGGGGAAGAACAATTAGGTAGTCAACAAACAGGTGCAAACAGTGGGACATCCACTAATTTCCAGAGAAAAGCACTGCAAAGGTAGCAAAGTGCAGAAGTGTCATCTTTCAAACCACCATCGAAAGATGCCTGGGAAATTAAAAGAACATTCATAAATATCAAGGCCAGGAATGATCCTCTCAGACTCCAAGTTTATAATCAATGTTTGAAAATGGCTCCTAAGAATCAGCAAAGGTTGATGTCAGCTTATGACATCCAGCAAGGAAAAATGCTAATGAGTCACTTCAAACCCAAAGTGCAGCAACCTCAGACAGCTGCAGATTACATCAGGACCAATTTTGAAGTATTCGAAAAGGATATTCATCCTTTAGACCAAATTGAGCTACATAAACAGACAGGTGAGATGATTTATTCTACTCTGATGGATAAATCAATGATGACTCAGAAATTACAGGATTCTTTGGAGAATACATACACTCAATTAAGCCTTGAAAAAGCCTCTTCTCAGGCTAAAGACAACAGGATTAAAAATTTGGAGAAAATTATTATTATTTTGGGTCATAATCCCAAGGATTTCAAAGGTATGGAAGCTCTGATAAAGAAAAAAGATAATTACATTGCAGCTTTGAGAAAAAATTTGAAGTTACCAGCATCAAGACATCCTCAGACTGTAGAAATTATAAAGCAAAATTCTGAAGAAGAATTAATGGACTTGCTCTTGAAACTGAATGAGCAACTTAATGAAACAAAAAAAGAGCTTGAAAAGGAATTGAAAGATAAGCAGTCAAATACTCCAGCCTCTACAACTGAAGTGATTGCACGAAATACATCAACAGGTCAACCAACAGGTCAACGAACAGAATTGTCATAGGTAAATACTTCAAATTTAAGTATAGAAGAATTAATAAAGTAAATGGAGGAAATGAAACTTCAAGTGACAGAGCTACAGAGGACAAAGCTGCAACTGACCAGTTTATAACAAAAATATGATCTCTCAAAAATGAATGTTGCAAATAAAACAAGAGAGGTTAACAAATTGGAAAAGTTGGTCAACAAGTTAGAAAAGGATCTCACATTGGAGAAGCATTTAAAGGAAATAAATGAAATTCTTTGGGACAACATCATCTAGTCAATAAGAGATGTTTGGCCCTCAATTCAAATAATGCATGAACAGAATGATTTAGTCAAATTGGCTATAGAAGAAGTCCTAAGAGAAAGAGAAGAATTGGGAAACAAGCCTGATGAAGCCAATGAACTCATCCTTTTTCTAAATACTCAGAATAAACAGCAAATTGAAGAAATTGGCATTCAAGATAGGAGAGGAACCATTTTGGAAATAAAAGGAGTTTTTACCAAAAGAACTCTGATGTAGAATTTAGAACGAAGATGTTCTGATATGCAAGAAGAAATTACTGCCTTCAGAAAAAGATTTGATATTTTGTTGAATAAAGGATTGCCAAGTCCTTTAGTTTCAGAAGATAAATTGATGGACCTGGCAAGTTATGTTGAAAATTTGGACAAGTATGCTGACAACCAGGCCAGTACTTCAACTAGTTCATCAACAGCAGCATTGCTCACAGGAAAAAGTCTTCATGATAGATTGGAAAATTTGTTTTATCTTGAGCATGAAGTAAAGCATTTGTTTCCTATTCAACCTACTTTATTTAGGTATACAGAGACTGATGAAACTCTCAGAAAGCTACAAAGGACCAGGATACCAGAAGAAAAATGGTGGGAAGACCTTCTAGAACTTTTGTAAAATCATCCTTACATTGATTTTTGATTATGTACTATAGTAAGTCAAGGGTAAGAAGGATAAAAGGATGAATAAAGGTCAAAGTGTATCAGAGAAGTCAAAGAGTATCAGTTAAACAGAGCAGCCAGCACAGAATTACTGAAGAGGACAGCAATGAGCCAAAGCATAGGGCCTGCCTCCAACACATTCTCAAAAGAAGGAAACAACACAACATCAGTTATCATTTTTTCTTATCTACGAGACCATCTGTCTCTATTTTATTGTAATTTACTTATGAGTCATCCTAGATAATATCTCAAGTTGTTATGAGATATTTTTTGTAACTTTTTGTATAAATACTCCCTCAATCGGAGTATTCATGGTGGATTTTTTTAGACTCTACTGTAACATTGACTATTTGGAATAAAGTGCTATTGGAGAAATTTTTTGTGGCTAGCTGGATGAGGAATTGATACGAAAGAATTTTTACAGGATTCATGTGTCAGACTACGGATCAATAAGTCATCTATCTCTTATGTGTTGAAGTCTTTATATTTGTTTACTATATCATCTGTGTTTCATTTCTAAATGATTAATGAAAAGGAATAAATCAGAAAGTGCTTAAGTGTAATCTGATTTTAACCATTATTGTTCTAAATGTTTTCTTCTAAATTGGTTTAAACAGTGAATTCTTAATTGCTCCTCTTTTTCTGGTTTAAGCATTTGATTATTTAATAAAGAATACTTAATTTATTTTTTGTTAATAATTACTCAATTTTCCCTCTTATAAATGTGTTGAAAGATTCTTAATTGCCTTTCATCCATTTAGATTCTGTTCCATTCACTTTAAAATTTATAATTGTTCTCTGTTTGATTATCTTTCCCTGTGAAACCATCTTTTTCTAAGAGACTTAATCTAGTTAAGTTATCCTTTTTGACTCCACTAGCCCAATGGACTAAACTACTCAATCTTGCCCTCGGCTATTGAATTCCACCACCCAAAATCAATCAAAACCCTTGAACTTTATAACTAGCCTGATATCTTGTAAAAACAAAGCTAAATTTTACAGAGAGAGCCCTCTCTGGGTACATATTGGCTAGATTCTATACCTAAAAGTTGGTTTACGGTTACCTCGAACCCCTTTCCTCTTCCCAACAACTTCAAGGAAAATCTGAGTGATAACACTATTGACCCACCGAAAACATCCCTGATTCCACATGGTGATGGTGTGATTGGTTTTGTTTCTGATTCTGTGAGCCAACTTTCTACCCAACTTGGGAAATTGATCATGACATCACAACCCTAGAAAGCGTCTTTGGCTCTGAAAAAATACCCTATTCTAAGAAGGCCACCATTTTCTTAGGGTGAAGTCCATGGCACCTAAGAATAATCAGCGACCTAGTGGGAAGAAAAATAAAAAGAATAAAAAAAGGAACCAGAATGCATAGGAGGTTAAACCAAACCTGCTTAATCAAGGAGGTGGTACATCTGAATTTCATCGTAATATTAAATTCCCTTAAAATACCTGTCAATTTGAGCATTTGATTCACAAGTGCCCTTGAATGGGTGAAGTTCGTCCAATTATTGCATCACCAGCTACTACTCCATAGCATGTTGTCTTGACTCATCCATTCCCTGCACAACCTCAACAAAAAATGGTTTTATAGGCTTCTCAACCTCCGTAAGGGGGAAATAAGGGGCCCTGTGTTCATCATTCCAATAATGAATTTGTACTTATGTGCCAAAATAACATCAATGTGACCACATGAGCTAAATCATATGATACTCCTGAGTATATTTATTCTTCTAAGGATCCAACCACCCCAGTTGCTTCCACTGGACCTCTGACACTTGATAAGCTTGTGGATCCTGTTTATCACCCACCTAAGGGTGTCATTCGCAAGACTACACTCAAGAAATATGCACAATAGATCCCTCTGATTGAAACCTTTTCACGTTTAATGTTGACAAAGCTATTTTCTGGTTTTCCCACCAAATTTCCTTTAAGATTATTGTCTGTGTCTTTCATAGGGATATTCATTGCACTTTGGTGAATGAAGGCTCTTCCACTTGTGTCATGTTAGAATCATTCTGGAAAACTCTTGGTTCTGTGAGACTCACGGATCCACTAATTCTCTATAGGAATTTTATGGGCATCATACACTCCTTTATATTATAACTTGCCCCTTAGCCATAGTTGGTTTTATGCTATGACTGTAGTTGTGTCTTCAATATTTCTCCTTCTTTTCTTTCCTCATGAATCCAATATCATCACAATTTCTCAACTAGACTATTATGTGTCATCGACCCAGCTTGCCACTATGGAGAATTGTGTCCTGATTGTTGGAAATAACCTTAGGAGTTATGAAAGTGTTTATGCGAGCTTGTTCAAATTTTTATCCATTATCAATTTCTTTCCTAAATTACCCTCGGTCGACAATCATTCTTTCTCTACCACTTCTCCCATGCACATGATCTCTTCTATCACCTCTGGACCCCATAGGTCTCTAAGCCCTTGGGAGGTGCCTTCTTATATATATGTATATCAACATGGTGAGTATGTGTCACATTTTTTGGAAGATATTTCCTCTCCAAAAGTCCCGTCAGTACCTCTTGATGTTAGTCAGAAACTCCTTCCCAATATGGAATATGACCAACATCATTTTCCCACATGGATCATAGCTCTTCCTATTCCACATGACTCCCTTAATGATGAATATTTTTCTCATAAATTCATCTCGAAAGTATTGGATTCACCTATTAATTATCCTAGGGAGATTATGCCTCTTCATTCCTCTGTTCTTCCCAACTTGGAAAAGGTAGATATTGGCAAACAAAATCTTGAATTGACCCAGGAGGCATCTTCTCAACCCTCCTTGGAAGTTCCACCCTTCGACCGATTCAAGTATTTGGTTTTTAATGTTGAATTATATAGCTCCTCACATCCACTTGTCAACGAGTGTCTTGTACCCCATTTATGTCTTGATATTCCTTGTCAAGGATCTCTGCTATCTCACAAGACTACTCACCTTGTATGTCCTCGGGTCATTCCTCATAACGCTATGGTTCTAGGTGTTCCTTGGCATCATCAACCTTTAGAAATAAGGTAATTCACCTTTCTATATCATGGCCCCATCATGGTGTTCCATATGGTACCTATGCTCCTCCATGAGTTCATGTATGGAAATCCTTGGCCGGTGCCTGGCAGTGGACATACTTCGACATGACCTATTGGACTGAGTTTCTCTTGCACATATTGTACATTTGATTGTGATGCTATATATCTTTCTTTTTGGTGTGTGATTCAAGTAATTTCATTCCTTATTTATGCCAAAATTCCAAAATAAATTATAAAACCAGAAAATAACTAAATAAATTAAATTAAAAATTGAAAATTAAAAAAAATGGTCTTTTTTTTACCCCCTCCATGTTTTATCTCTTCCATTATCTGATTTAACCATGGATATAGAATTTTTGGATGGTTTTTATAGGATAGGGTGTTGTTTCTATTGCGACATCCATTACAACTTAGGTGCATTTCTCTTAAACTTGGCATGTAGGAGTATGCCATTTTTTCCATCTTCATTTCATTTTTTGCCATTAGTGCCATAATCCCGTAGGTATGACCCCATTAAGTTGCACCATTAGCCACTCTTATTTATGTACATCATATATTGGTGGTAGAGGCTTCCTAATCATGGATGTTTTTATCACTCTATAATTTACAAGATTGGCAAGACTAAATTATAAAGCATAACATCAAAACCACTTGAAGCCTAGGATCTAGCCCTCCTAGACTCAGAGAGGGATATCTCTGTATAAGATTTAGATTTTTTTTAAGCTTTCGGATATTAGGATACTTAAATTGATTGTGGGAGTTGTTTTTTTTTATTTTTGTGGTTGGATGTAAGGGGTTCCTCTAAACTGTTTCCATTGGGCTATGGAGTCGAAATAGGCTGGGTATATGCATCAAATTCCAGAGAAAATGCAAGGCAAGATAATTGTGAATATTGTGCTTATAACTGAGTGCAATTATGAAATGGAGAAAACGTTTTTGGTAATGACTTAAGAGCAATTAATAATTCTTAAACCATACGTCAGAAGAAAACAGTGAAATTGTAAAGGTAGTCAAAATTAAGGTACTCTCAACAGTAAATCCTAATCTAACTTTCCTTCTTTACAATCAGAATTTAATGACGTGCATGAAAATATTACAGTGGGAAAACACTAAATGTGAATAAGGAATAACATCACCAGGACAACACAACACATGAATCTTGAGGATTGATCTCTTTATTGATGCTCCAGTGTGAAAAATTAAAAGTACTAGCAATGAAAACCGCTTACAAAACTAGGGTCCAACCCCTAATACTAAACAAAATGCTATATTTAAACCACTTGAAACTGATTTTCATTATCAAAAGGGCAATCGGTTCGTTTATTACAAAGTAATTGAACTTGAACTGTGCGTCTCATGCATGGATGTGTTGTGATGGCTTTTTAACAATTGTCCAAAGTCACTATGTAACCATCATTCAGTGCAATGGTCTAAAGTCATCATGAAGTCTTTATTAGGTGTTGTGGCGGTCTGCTGTGTAGGAAATTTGATACTACTGAGATGTTATGACACACTGGATCTGTTGATATAGATAATTCGCTGAGTAGCATGCTTTGTCAGCATGCAGAGTTGTCATCCTCCATGGAGTCCACAACAATTTTCCCATTCCTTTGAGTCATAATCTGAGTTCTATTCAAATTTTTATAGACTTCATCAAGCTCGGTGTACTTCACAAATGTTGGCCTCAACTGATAGATGCACTTAATTTCATGCTATATGAAGACCTCATTATTGATAAATTAATAAAATGCTTTCCCCGTCATATTGTTATTCATATTGGTAAGCTTAGATGTATCCTTTGAAACCTATGTAAGCCTTTTGATATAATCTATGATAGCCATCAACTTCTCATTGATAAAAAATAAGGAAGGAAATCCCTTTTGTTCAGTGGCTCAATCCTATTGACAAATCTACTTACTCCGATCTCCAGCTCATGACATCTTTCTTCTCGCTGTGTAACTAGACTCTTCTTATTTAACACCTTTTTTACCTTAAGTATGGTGGTTGTTTCGTCTACTACTTGTAGTTGCCCTACTTCATGACTGCTTTTAGAATTCAAGAATCTGATGGTATTATTTCCAGTTTGGGGCTTATCCCCAAGTTCATGTTTTCTCTGTCAATGGCAACTTTCACTGATTCAATTAAATCCAACGAGACAATTTTTTTAACTCTTCCTACCATGCTTCCAATTTAGGACTCTTGAAGGGAATTCTGCAATCCTTGATTTAACCTTTTGTTGATCTGCAACTATGTGGCATGAGATGAATCTTTCCTCTTCACCTGATCGTGTAGGTCAGTGACTTGATCTTGTAGCTTTTTAAGTTCTGTTGTATGTCAGGGCATGTTCTCCATAGCTTTAGCTCACTTCTCAATGCCTTCACCTGGTGTACCTGTTATTGAAATAGATGCTAGAATCACTGTAAAAGGGACTGCTTGTAGTCGAATCATGGCTTTGGATGTTTTCTTTGTTGATTCCTTCACTACGTCTCTCACTGCTTTCTGTTTTTCCTTTACCATATTTTCCATTTCATTTTCCATTTTCTTCATCTGCTCAGATTTTCAATTGATCAATTGCATCATTTCTTCGCTTTGTGTGTCATTTCCTTTGAATTTGTGGTCAATTCCTTCTGCCGTGTTAAACCCTTTCTTCATAGAACAGTGTAACAAACCTCATACACCTAGATTTGAAATCCTTTAGGCTTTAGCATGCACCTGCATCACACCTGCCCCACTATTCCAAATTGCACTTCAGCATTTATAACATATACCTAGGCACTTATCCTCTTGATCTTGCGAATTGTGATATGTTATTGGGTCCCACCAATATCCAAAATCCCATTTCGCAAAGTTTAGAGTTTATCACACATCGTAGAGTTTAGTTTTTATCGCACATCGCAGAGTTTAGAGTTTATCGCACATCACAAGGTTTGGGATCAGGGAAATGAGGTAAGTGCTAAAACCTATGAACTACGATGTTCGATGATGGAGGGTGATGTGGTAGGACAAAGTTGGGGCCCATTTAATACTGTGTATCGAAAATTTTAAGGTTATTTTACAAGGAGCGGGAGTTAAAGGCTAAAACTCACAAAGTGCGATGTGTGACGAGAACAAAGGTGATGTGTGGTGCGATGGTGGGGCCAAGAAATGAATGAGCGTCGGCGGGGTAATAATGGGCGACGAGGTGATGGTGTTCTTTATGATGCAATGAGATAGTGAATGGAAAGAATAAGGATTATATCATAAACATATGGCAATGGGTTATATGAAGTCCAAAAGGCTTATATTAGGGCTTTGAAGGCTTAATGAGATGGATAAGCACTGAAAAAGGTACTTAGGCTTAGCTTGGCCTATATGGAAAACAAGGTAGCTAGCCATGTTTTATAATTAGGATAATTCTAAAGCCCTTTGTAAAATATTTCCTCCCCATGCCTGTAAAGGGATTTCCAAGCCTTAGAGAGAATATTCTTTGTCCTTTTTGTCCAGCAACATCTACTAAGAAAGAAATGACAGTCATGGAGCATTATTTTCAATATGGAAAATCCGAAGAAAAATAATTATGCGACTTGAGATCCTATGAATTATAGGGTACTAACAGATGCCCAAGTTTAGCACCTTTTTTTGTCGTGGTATCCATGCTGTCGATTTTTATTATTTTTTAGAATCCCTCCTTTTTACTCACCATGACCTATAATTTGAGCCTCATGTCCTCTTCTTTGTCACATTTCTAGCTTTACCCTAGGAGGATTCCACACTTTATCCCTTGTGATTTCCACTTGTTATCAACCTATTTATGCATGATGAGCCTTGGTTTCCTCATTCCATCGTCATCATCTTCTTGGCCTATCAGCCACTTTCACTTTTTTTTTTACCCTTTCTTAGAGGAATCACTATGATGAGTGATATTATTAACCAACCTCTTGACCTATATATGTTTTGAGAAGTTCCAACATGATTGGAACCAGTTTCTACCTTTTATACCACTCATTCCTCCGTGAGGAGTTTCCATTAACCTCTTTTCAGAATCCTTAGCTTAGAAAATTTTTTCGAGTGAAATTATCTCCTTCACGGTCATTAAAATACTTGAACAGAAATCTATCAAGTATAATTTTGACCATTTTCTAAACTGAGTAGACTAGTTACAAAAAAGGAATACTCTAGTCTATTATGACTAGAATATTTTGTTGGATGGTGTTGCCATCGAGGTCACCCATGGATTTGAATGGGGTTGAATTTGACCAAAAACACCATTCATTGATGTCGAATGGATAATGAATGCTTCTCAGTAATTTTCATATTACATATAGATAACAGCTACACTGTTGGACGGTTGAAAACCCAAGTACTAGGGTTTTGGTTCTTTGGACCAAGGATGTACCCTGAATTTTTAGAGGGTTTATGAAGTTCTAAATCATTGATTTTTTCTTGTATATCCATTTCATTGGATTCTCCTTGAAGAGATATCTCTAGTGGTATGTGGTACACCACGTGGTTCCTCCTGTCTAGAGAGATAAGTGAGTTTAAAGCTAAAAACCCCAGTTGGTGGGCTAAAACCCAAAAGGAAGGTGACTTGGCACATTTCCATTAGTTGTAGGAACCTAAAATTAAGATTAAGGGTTTCTTTCCATACTTTGTGGATATATTATCCTAATGAAGGGCTTCAAGCCACTATGCACCCATATAACTCCTACATCTCGTTAAAAAGCCTAATCTATTTAGGTAGCACATCTTCCTTACGGAATAAGAAAAAAAAATACACAATATTTATCAATTAGAATTAACAATAAATAATTTTTGAAAATCCTAAATGTCTCCTTCAACGTTCACTATAGAAGTGCCTCTGAACTCTATAAAAACAAAACTCATATATCCTCCAAAACAGGGCATCGTGGTAGTTTCGTTATAACTTCATTTATATGAAGCTTCAAAACCTGAAAAAAATAAAATAAATAAATAAATAAAAATTAAAAAAAAAAAAAAAAACCAATTTGAGCCGAAATCCTGATGAACCTCGTGACAAAATTTCAGATCTTGGTTCACTGTATTTTCAGAGATATCATCTGAGGAAGTTAGGGTTTTTGCATGCTCTCGAATTCCATGTCAAACCGGTGACCTTGGGAAAATCGTCATAACTTTATCTCTGAGAATTGGATTCAAATTTCATAAAACATGATAGAAAGAGGATAAAATTAGTTTTTTGGGTATCGTTTCTAGAGCCAAAGTTCTATACAGTGACACGTGGAACTTCATACAAGTTCGCTCTACTGAACTAGTCTATAATCAGGACATTATGGGAGATTGGGCATAACTTTTCCTTGAAGAATCCAATCTTGATCAGACCTGTGGGATTGGAAAGAGGACTTTGAAGGAAACCACGTGACAAAATTTTAGACCTTGGAGATCTAGAATTCCATATATACATCATATTCAATATCGAGCTCCTAGAAGGTAACAAAAATGTATGTTATTTCTCCATTCTTGCTAGGTGTTGGGTCTAGTTTATTTGAAGGGTATGCCGCATAATTTAAGGGTTGATTTAGTGACTATTTGAGGGACGTTAAAACAAAATTTTGTACCCTAACCAGTCACCTATATGAAAATATTGAATCAATGTATGATTTAGTACTATGATTATTGAAGTGTAGTAAATACATTGAGTGTGATCTAAAGATTTTCGGACCTGTGTATCCTTGTGACAGTGAGGTAGTCACATTAATATTGATTGTGTCTTACAGTGATATAAATACAATAGTAGTTGGATAATGAAAGTGTATTTACATGATAACTTATGACATGTCGAAGACCTATAACTCAACATTATGTGCAGTGATGTCACTTAGCATAATAATGAAAATTTGATCTTAACATGATACTCAGACCTAGACATAACAATTATGTTGACACCTTGATTTTGACTTCCAGAATGAACTTGACAATGGTGATTTGGCTTATGAAATTATATGATAGTGGTATAGAATTTTATTGAAATAGTATTAGTGGGCTATATGACATCTGCTATATATAACTATTTCTTTGATAAGAAAAGACCCTTAGTGACTCCAATTCTTGACTTGAAAATGATATAAAATATCATAATATGGATAGACATTGAGCTTGACATACTTGACAATAACTGACATTTTTTACTTTATATTAAATTAACTTGATGGATGAAGACAATACTCAACTTCACTTTGACATCCTAAGATTTACTTTGACACACTAAGTCATTACATGTATAATGAAATTTTCCCTAAGTTTGACTTAGTATGAGAATATCAAATAGTCATACCACACACGTTGACCTTTTGAATTTGACTAGACTTGAAATTGATCTATTGATGTTGAATAGTATAACCTTGAGTTGAAAATGTCTATGATAACCTAGGATAACTTGATTGTGACCTTGCAAGGTAGCAATTAGTGAAGAGAACATCCTCTAGTTATACAACCTATTGGAGAAGGATGGATTGCAGGGTCTGACCAGTCAAACAACATGCTGACATATATGTGTGTAGCTCTCTAGGGAAAAATTTTGAGAGCATTGATTGCAGGGCATCGGGATGACCTGAGATAGCTTGGGTTATGCCATCATTTGATAATAGTGCTAGATAGTTGCGCATTGTGTGCAGCCTGATACGATGATGAAAATGATACAACATTGATGAATATTCATTCATGAGCAATGTGATGACATTTTTTTGATGACTATTCATTTGTGAAGTGACATTTTATGGTAGTCACCAGTTATACAGTGATTTGTAGTGACAATGATATATGGTGTGCAGTGACAGTGATATGGTGATAGCTTGATGTGCAACTTTGTGTAGTGATAAGTTTGTGAGAACAGTGATCAATGGCTACCAGGATTCGATATTTATTCTACATCTTCCTTAAAACTATTCTACATTGATTGAGAGTACAAAGAGTCCAGTGTGAAAATTGTGAAACGTGATCTACCAACTCTTCTAGGTGATCAGAGTCACCTTCAGGTTGTGGCTTGATAACACTTCAGGGAAGAAGTGTGGTGATAGCAAAAGTTGTGGCTTGCACAGGGTGTTGTGGAATCCATTCAGTTGTGGATGATAAACTGATAGGGTATTGAATAATCCTTTTTGGTAGTAGCTAGTAAACAGAGTGTTCGGGTGCTCCTTAGGTTGTGGCCTCATCTATAAGGCGTTGTGGCATCCTTCTGGTTGCATCTTCATATTAGACTATAGTACCATCCTATAGGTTGTGGCCTATGAATAAGGGGGTTGACGCATCCCTAATTTATATCTTAAATCTTGATGTAACTAATATTTCTTTTAAAGAGAGAAGAAGAAAATTACTAGAGAAGAGTTCGGTGGTTTTGATCTAAAGGGGGTTTTCTACCTAAAAATCTCTCTGTCTACTGTTTTATCTTTTTGAATTTTTGTATGGTGTTATTTACTGTTGATTAATTTTTATATTTTTTGAAGAATAACATTGGGTTGAAGGCTGGAGAGTGGCTTCCTCAACATTAGGGATTCCACCCAGTCACGAGGTTAGTGCAACTCCTTGCTACTCCTTTTCTGTTGAAATGGTGGGTTAGATTGGGGATATAGGGACAAGTTTCCCATATAAAAATGAGTCTGTAAAAAAATGAAATAAAATAAACATGAATGGAGTGATCTATTCTAGTGATAACAAAAATGAAACTAATTCTAACTACTTACCGGGATGGATCAATTTATATGATTACATAGTAAGATTTCATAAGTATGAAACAATATAGATCATTTGCATGCTAAAATGAATATAAGCACATTAAAGAAACTAAATCAATGTAATTTATTTATTTGATGAATAACATTAATCATATAAAAAGCTTTCAAAGTCACTTATCTAACAACATATCATTCAATACATTTTATGAATAGTAATAAGAATATATATCATTTCAATGCTTATCAGAAAGAGAAAAATAGATAGAAACAAGTTTTCTATAATCTCAGAAACATAAAATGATTAATACATAGACAATATTACCCGTTGCATCATATCTTAGTTCTAAAAAGATAGCCTCTTGGCTCAGACTTTCAATTAGATACTTTTTTTCAAACACTAGTGTAAGTTTCAAAAGCCACCTTCTGAAAAATCTGGACCCTTTTCTAAATGCATGAAAGCAGTTTAAATACTAATTAATATTACAAAAATAGAAGACTTGTGAAAGAATTCTTCTTAATATCATCTAAAATACAAACTAAAAGCTAGGAAATTAAAATGCAGTAGTTGTAACAGTCTCAATACTGTTTATCGGATCCACTCTCTAATTGTTCTTTGAGTTGGAAAGCTTTGATCATATATTCAAGCTTGGGGGGATGCATTACTTGCATTCTCATTTGGCTCATGAATATTGCATCATTGAGTGCTAGAAGAAGTTGAAATGTTGCGTTGGAAAGACACCTCAACACTCCCAATTCACTGCGTGGCTTCATCAACATATACTAGTAAACTTCCATGTTTATCTTTGTCAAGTTTTCTATGTCAAGAGCTTTCCTAATTGATGTTTCCTGCCAATATTGTTTCAAAAGGTTAACTTCAGGCATAGTTTATTTTGGAATTTCTTGGATAATATTAGATTGCATAAGAGAAAATTTAATATACTCAGAGATGTTAAATGACATGTTTTTAGCTTTGATAATAACTAATTTTTCACTTTTCATTTTCATGTCCCAGTCTCCAAATATTATGTCCTTTATTGATTCTTCAAGGAGAGGAAGATCGATTGCTCTCCCTTGCACTGTATCTTGCCAATCTATATATTTAGACAATTTATCATGATTTTCTTCATAATAAATCCTCAAATCAGAAATTTGAGTGACCAACTCATCACTTATTTTAATCTTCTCTTGAATATGTTGGTATTTTGGATAGAAAACTATCTGTTGGTTTACTAGCAATGTTTCCATCTCTGTTGCTTCTTTATTTACCTCATTAAGTTCCTGATTCTCCTAGAGCTTTTGAATTTTATGCTATAGTTACTGGAATATTAAATCATTTTCTTTAATTTCATTCTCAAGTTTGAGTTTTAGCCCTTCAAACTCGATTTGCATATTATTAATATTTGATTGCAACTCCTCCTCTATGTTTTGTTTTTCTTCGAAGAAGATTTGCTCCATTTGAGTAATTTTCCGATATTTCTCCATGATTAATGACTCAATATCTATTGTCTTATGAATATTTTTATCTGCATAAGCACTTGCAAACAAAGATAATCATCTAAGTTCTTTTATTGTAGTTGATTGTGTTCCTTTCCAGAGAACTTGCATTGATGTTGTGTCCATAGGAATTTTTTGGAGAATCTTCAATCTTTCGCTTCTTATTTGACCTGGATACAACAACTTTATGCTTTAGACTATAAAATACATACAAAGGAGGTATTTATTCAATCTTCAAAATTATTATGTTGTTGGAAAAGTAGGGATAATCTCCATGTCTTCTGTCATTGCTTCTTCTTGTCTCTCCTCTATAGCTTTAGTCCTTGGTGTCTAATATTTCTAAATAGAAATTTCGGAAACCTTTGTAGTGAATGATATTTCTAAAACTTCTCTTTGATCTTCAGAACCTTTTAAATTAGAGGATACTTGTTGAACGCTTGATTCACCTATATGAATGGTTGTTCTTAGAGAATCTTCAATGGGAAGATTTTCTAACAAAATAGCATTCTGATCAGCAGAAGTATTAGTATCAGATAATGCTCTTTCAAAACTTTCCCAGTCTTGATTAAATCTATCTCCTTGTGGAACATTTATGATTTCTAGTTCTACCACTGGTATTTGTACCTAAACTAGAGGAATCAGAATCAGAACTTGTTCTTCTTCTGGCACTTAAATCTGAACTTGAGTAACTTTAATTGGAATTTGTTCTACTTCTGGCAATTGAATCTGAACTTGAGGAATTAAAATTTCTTTTAGCATTGGCCTGTGGAACATGTAATCTGGAAAATGAGAATTCCTCTATTCTCGATATTTTTTGAATTGTATCAATTCTTCTGGATTGAATCTCAAATTTTCTATTTGCAGAGCCCTTAAGAATTTTGGAATTGATTCAAACACAATAAAATTTATCAAGCTCACTTGAAAATGCTCGTAGGTTAATTTTATTTGTTATTTATTTGGAAACACCATATGCATCATAAATTCTGTTGGCCAGAATTGGGAAATTGAAGGGTTTTAATCGATCAATTTCAAGACATGCATGCTTGAAATTGTTGAGAGTATATGACCCACATGTGATAGGAAAATTTGGCAAAATTCTATTTTTGGTTTCTTTCAGAAATTTAGTCAACCCATTACCTACGGTCTGATAAGCAATTTATTTGGCCAATAATTTATTTGGTATATATAAAGGTAGGACATGAGGACAACCATGACTTCAAAAAACTCAGATGTACATGAAAAATTACTCGCCAAACCATCTTCCTATAGACTTGAGATTTCTATTAGCTTTATGGGTGACTCTAGAGATTTTACTTTCGAAAATGATTTGAAAAATTGGGAGCATTACATCATTGCATATTTTAAACATATGGGAGTGGTATTTTGATTCCCACAAGAATTATAACTGTACAAATATGGGGGTTTTAACTTCTTTGGTCCATTTCCATCCTAACGTCAGAAATTCAGTACAAAAACAAGCAACATCTAGGATAAATGAACTCATATAAAAAGGAGTGACTGTATTGGAGGGAAGATTATGATTTTCTCTATATAAAGTGATACATATAATCATATTATCAGACAGAATATTAGCCCAATCAAGAATATAGCCATGAGAGATTGCTTCTATCAGGGGTGTCGAATCTTCTTTAAACTTGGTTTTATTTGAAGACCCAAAAAGATGACACTTCATTGTAGAAATTTGC
Organism: Pinus albicaulis; assembly: GCA_034641835.2. Taxonomy (NCBI): domain Eukaryota; kingdom Viridiplantae; phylum Streptophyta; class Pinopsida; order Pinales; family Pinaceae; genus Pinus; species Pinus albicaulis. Next base: position 224,306,748 of record CM076579.1, read on the forward strand.
AAGAATGGGATTTAAAGAGAAACTACTGAGTACATACCCTTATCGTCATGTTTATGCCAATTAGGATCATTTCTCCAATCCTTAATCACATTTGCATGGTGCTCATTCTCTCGCATAAATTCATGGACAAAATAATTGTCATGTATTTTCTGTGGTTCAGGAAATTTGTACATTTACTTCAAATCTGCAGGCCTGAGAGACCCAATAATTTTTCTTATTTTGGTAACAAACTCTCTATCTCAGATGTCCGCATGATCTAGCACCCATCTTACTAATTCATTGTATTGCAACATTTAAGGACATGCAGTAATTCTGTGTAGAAAAGAGTTAGCTGCATCAGACCATGAGTGTGAATCTAAGGATGCGGAATCATCAGCTACAACCTTCCTATTCAAAATTACTTGTGGATTCATGTTCTCAAACAACTTATAAATCCCTTCCCAGCTTTAAGAACCAATTTCTGGGTTGCATGTTGTGTCAGAGACTAGAAGATCCATCTCGTGATCTTCTTCTTGCTGAACAACTAACTTAGGTGGGGTGGCGGACTTCCTTCATGCTTTAAGAAACCTAGACATCCTTTTATGCTTAAGTTATTAGAATTACCCTGTTGAAAGAAAAGCTATAGAGCGTAATATGAAATCAAGTCAAATGCTATTAACTGTTGTATCACCTTAACTCATGCATAATGGGAATCCTCAGTACTAAATCTGAAATAATTATAAAATCATTTACAAACCTCAAAATCATAAAACACCTGAATTAACATTTAATTGATATTATGCGCTTTCTGTGAGTTTTACTGTTGTTATCTTATTGGGATCCGTAAATCAATTTTTAATTATTAGTGAAATGTTGACGTTTCACAGCAATGCGCTATATGTGAACATGTGATATTGCGATGTTTTTTTTGTTAAATTTCAGAATGCGATATCAGCGTATGTCTTATGATAGTTTTTGATATCTCTATCCATTGTATGACATATTTCACAACCTCGTTCATTGGCATTTCAAAATTTTTCATATCGGTGTTTTGGCATTTCGCTTCTCGTTGTTTACTATTTTCACGATTTATGCTTCAGTGATTTCTTTCTCGCTCCTTGTACTCTTAGTCCTTTATGGGTTCTGTTATCACTATAAAAGTTTTCCAAACTTGGAAAGTTTGCATTTGTTTCTAACTCATGGTATTAGATAGGAGTTAAGTCATATTTATGTTTTTAGAGTCTAAGTCATAGGGTTAGAGTCTCATTTCCATCATCAAATAAATTCCCACAACCTTGTTTCACACTTTAAGGGTCCCATATTATGTTTCGAAAGTCACGTGTTTAGTCATTTAAAAAAAATAATTCGAATAAGCCACAAAACCACGTTTTTGTAGCACAGACAGTGTTAAAAACTGCTTTTGCGCTAAGAAAAAATTGGTCTTTTCGTAGCGCAAAACCCTGAATTTACATTACATGCGCTACGAAATCAGGGGTTCGTAACCAATCTTGTCCAGCTGTCAAATCCATCAAATTTCGTTAAATTTTCATGATTAGGTGTCAGTCCACGAATCCTTTCTCACACTTGCAACCATTCATAACCATCATGAGATTCGTTAGGGGTCATTTATCATTAGTCATTTTTAAATTTGAAAAGGGATGGTTTTTCTTGGTTGTATTGTCTCATGAAAAAAAACACTTGGTGCATGTCTTTCTTCGAATGATAAGCCTATGGTAAGCAGAAACCAGAGCTTCTCTCAATTATCAAGTGAGGCAGAACCAGTTATCAAACAAGGCTAAACCCTTAATCAAGCGAGCCAGTTTCTCTGAAATCAAGCGAGGTAGTTTATTACAGGTTTTCTGAAGCCACAGGGATTTCGAGGGAAAGATGACAGAGGAAAAAAGAAACCACAGGTTAGGGCACTATTTTAGAATGGAACCTGAAGGCATAGAGGCTCTCACCAAGGATAAATTAGTTGAAGAAGCCTTCAAGAAGGTAGGATGCTGGAGATTTTGTGGAAAGCTATAGGGAGGTCATAATCAAGTCACAAAATAATTTTCCATTAATTTCACAGGTTCAAATACAAAGGTTGGATTTTTATACTTGCCAATTTCTCTTGAAATTATATCATTAGTGATAGAGATTCAAAGGGGAGAAGAAAGGTGGTTCAAGAACTTCAGGTTTGAAATGGAACCTTGTAAAATATTTTTGAAGCCTGACTTTGTAGACACAGATTTAACCAAAGCAATGCTAAGAGGTTATGTCAAAAATACATATGCTAACCTGCTCTCCAACATTCAAAGGTACTTCACCCATGAAGGATGATACCATAAGGTGTATTCTTATCATTTCAAACTCTTATTGCATTTCACTAGAATAATTTCTCTAGATTTACCTTTCTTCCTGTTTCGAAGTTTGTCCAAGATGGCAGATAAGGTGCAGATGAAAACTCAGGCATGTAAACTTCATTATTCCATCATGGTCTAGTTAAATTAATAGTTTTGCATGAACTTCAGAGGGTGAATAGAGAATGGTCTACATTTCTATTTTGTGTGGATTTGGGGTGGAAACACATAGAACAAGTGTTAGCCCTAATACTAAGGAAAAATCACCATCAGAAACTAGTGACCCTACAGAAACAAGATCAAAGATATTTGTCAAGTTAAAGCAGAGAAAGAAAGTGAAAGAGAAAGAGATTAAAACACCAGTGATTATTCAAGAAACCCTGCAATCTGCACAAAAGAAGACAACCAAAGGTAAGGAAATACTATAGGAATATTCAACCAGCAAATCAGCTCAGAACAGATTGATTAGAAGTCAAATAGCAAGGGAAAAAGGCAAAATAGTGGTTTCGGAAGAAGATCTAGGTTTAAAGGGTAGTTTGAATGATATTTTACAAGCTATTGATATTAAGTAATCTCCTTTAGTTCGGGCATAATTTATAAGTTTGGATGAAGGGAAATATAAGAAGATCAAGTCTTCCAAAAAGCTGGATTTTAATGATGAAATTTTAGAGTTTGTATTCAAGCCCAGAAGGCCTCTAACTAGGAATTCAAAAAAGTTTCAAGGGATGGATGTGGACTTAGATAAAGCTGGAGAAGCTTCAAATTTTTATGATGAACCCATAGACCTTTCATCACCTATGCCTGAAGATGACAGAAACAAAGTTTTCAATACTCAAAGAGAAAAGAGCAGTTATGAAGGAATTAAAGAAAAATTAAGACTAGCTAATCTTGAAATTGCTAAGCTTAAGAGGAAAGCAAGAAAACATGTTGTTGAGAAGATAAAATTTGACAGAATTAAGGCTCTGTGGGAACTTGAAAGAGTCTCAAAACCTGAAACACTCAGCAGTGAAGCTCAGTATTTTACCTGGACTCTTCCTGCAATCAAAGAAACTAAATTTGTGAGACGGATAAATGTTAATTTAAGGGATACTAACAGAAGGTTGAAGAGGTAGATTGAATATCTTGAAATTCAATTGACAAACTCTGAAGGTCAGCTACAGCAGAATTAAGGCAGTATGTGACAAATCCCTAATACAATTTTGTTTTGGGAAGAACACCACTTTTTGAAAACATTGCAAAGTTGACTTATGTTGATTATTAAGGTGTATTAGCATGAAGGAAATCATTGAAGGGCTGCAAATATTCTTAAGATCTGAATATGATGAAAAAACCGTGTAATAAGGAGATACATAGCAGTTTCGTAGTGCGCTACGAAACTGCTGTAGATGACATACACAGCAGTTTCGTAGCGCGCTACGAAACTAAAGTAGGTGTAGTTTTTAGAATTTTATTGAGGTTTAAAGAGGTAAAACATCTGGTTTTTGAAGTGTTGATGCTGCTAGAGGATGGAAAGGGTTCATACATGAAGTTCCAGGTGTTAAAGCAGAAGAAATTGGATGTTAAGAGATGTTTACAAAGACATAGTTACTACGCTACGAAAACAGCTGATATTGTCGTAGCACAGACACATCAGCTCTCTTTACACTCTTTCAAAGAATTAATTTTGCATAGGTGGAAGGGCATGGTTCTATGGAAGTGATAACAGATGGTGCTTGTCTAAAAAGGTCAATTTTTGTCAACAAAAGGATTCGAGGAGCATAAATGAAGGTTAAAGCTATATTGCAGGAAACATGTTCCTAGTTTTCAGGATAGATAAGGGATAAGTTAATAGAATGTAACAACAAGGTTATGGACACCATCAAGGTCGAAGATAAGGAGGAGCAGCTGTCAAAAATAATATTTAAGGTTTTTTTAGTCATAATAAGGAGTCTTACTCCTAATTGTATTAGGACTCTAGAATAGACAGTCAACTATCACATGTAATTAATACTTTGTTTTAGGAGTAGATAGGTGTCAAGCTAAGAAATTTGAATTATCCTCAAGATTAGATAAGGGAATCCAAGATTGTAATGATGGATCTATAAGAGACATGAGGTCGAATTCCTCAAGGTTGGCAATTTTCATTAACAAGCAAACTATGCTATTATAGCAGAGTGTGTGTTTTCATATTAATACAGATATTGGCTTACTACTCAGGATTTAGAAAGAGTTTTTAATGTGTGATCTTCCTATGGCTTTCCTTATCTATATATTTGAAGTGTTATAAACATATGTTACTTAGAATTCATTGGAAAATTCTCTAACTTTTGGCATATGTTTGTAAACTGTGTTTTTTTCACTCTGTTACTATTTTGCTGATACACCTAAAAACTCTGAAATGCCCTGACTTCCATGATAAGCCAATTTTGATGTTTTGTGGAAACATACCTTGACTCCATAGCCCAATAGATGTTTTTTGATCAGTATTTCAACCAATCATACACTTTTATCCAATTTATTCCTAGAGTTAGCCATCTAATCTTTAATTCAAAATCTTAAATATAGTGAGAGAGCCCTCTCAAGTTGAGGAGGCTAGGCCTCAACTAAAAGTTTGGTTTGAAATAGTTACTCAAGGTCTACTTGATCAACAGCTTGTCAGGGCCAGATTTTGGTGATAACAGGTTCTTTAGAGCACTTTTTCATGATTTTCTTATGTTTTTATGAAAAAACGAAACTTAATCTAATAGGTTAAAATTTATAAGTTCTAAAATATATTTAACCTTAAGGATTATTTTAAAAGGGTCCCCATTGTTCTTTCTATACTATTTATCTTGAAAAATGGGGAGTTGTTGTAACACTACAAAAATTGGTGATACACTGGATGAATCTAGAATCTCTGATAAATATTAATACTAAAAAGACAATATTTTAGGAAATTATAAATAATTTAAATCTGCATTTATTATAGATAAAGTTTCATTCAAATAGCTTGGTTTTACTTAAAAAAAAATTTACTTTTTCAAATGAATTTTTTTCTCTAAATGAATCAAATTCTAATAATTTTAGAAGATAGGTAGGAATTTAGTCAAAGTTTAGCTTTCTTTATGAACTTATTAGTCACTAGTAGAGCCACTACTGCCAGTAGGCATTCATAGCCTCGACAAGGTTAATATTTAACCAAAATGATCTAGTATCCCATTCATAACGTAATAGCTATTTCCAAAGGTAATATAATTTATTTTTTTATTTTTGTTACTTTAAAATCATTATCCTGGTTTGGTAGCCAGAAGTGATAATGTCATTCACTGGTTATTAGTAAATTTGAACAAGCTAACTCATGATGAGATCCCTTGTCTCAGGTTTTTAAGCCTAAATCCATTATCTTGGTTTGGTAGCTAGTTTGGTAATGTCAAGTTTACTGTTTTCCTATGAACGTGATGAGTCGGCTCACAATGAAACCTCTCAAGTTTAGAGTTATTTTTTATATTTTTAAATTACACTTTGGAAAATATCTAATACTAATAAATGGGGAGGTTATCATTTTTCTATTTATGAGTTTTTTTTTTATGACCATTTAAGTAAAAGATGCTAATACTTTAACAAAATCTTGAACTTGTAAAAATAACTTTTCAAACTTGATTCATGTCAAAATAATATTTCAATTTACATGGGTAAAAAAAAATTATTTCTAATTTGGATATTTTGAATCAAAAGTTTCTAAAGAAAAAGATATTTCAATAAAATAATTTATTTCCTAATTTTATATATTTAAAAACTAACACTTTCAGGTTCAAGAAAATGATGAAGTGTTTCACATTTTGTGTAAAGTTACAAAAACCTGTTTTACTATACACTGAAGTATGTACATATTTTACAAAAGAATTGCTCTTTCTTTCAAGAAAAGTATTTTTTTGAGGAAAGTCCATTAATAGGAAGAGTTTCCTTCTTCCCTTGTAAGTTTTGCAAAATAAAAGTTGACGAACCTATTTTTCCGCTTATTTGAAAAGGACCAAGATAGAGCTTCTGAAATTTTGTGTGTTTTCTTTTGTCATCATGTGCTTTATCCCATTTTAAAACCAAATCTCCAATTTCAAATTGTTTAGTTTTAACTACATTTGAATCAAATGAACTTTTGATCAATTGCTGATGATGATTATGTACCGTTTTAGCCTTTTCTCTTTCTTCTTCCATTTTAATTGTTTGAGACAATCTTGATTGTAATGAAGAAAAAGGTTTTTTGTTAATTAATTGTACTAGGGCCGTTTATGGGATACCTATGTTTAAAGGTAAAACTGCTTCCTTCCCATATACCAATCGAAAAGGAGAAGTTCATATTTAATATTTTTTAGCTATCCTATCTGCCCATAATGAAAAAGCCAAAGCTTTGTGTCAATTCTTTTGGTTTTGATCAATGGTGTGTTTAATTATTATTATGAGATTTTTTTTCACGTATTATGCCAAACCATTTCATTGAGGATAATAATTCACAGAATATTTCAATTTAAATCCTCTCTTCAAAGAAAATTTTGTCATGGTATTTCCAGAAAAATAAGATGCATTTTCAAATACTAAATCATAAGGGACCCCAAACCTAGTGATGATAAATTGATCAATGAAATCAATAATATTTTTAGAGTTGGCTGTCCTTTAAGGCACTGCTTTTACCCACTTTGTAAAATAATCTGTTGTAGTCAATATATATTTATCTTTATTAGAATAACGAGGAACGATATCACCTATTATATCGAGTCCCCATTGTTCGAAAGGTTGTTCCATATTGACTGGTTGAAGTGGCATTGAATCTTTTCTTTGTCTTCCTGCCATAGTTTGACAAGTTTTATAGTTTTTGACATGGCTATGTGCATATCTGAATAATGTTGGCCAATAATAACTTGCATGTAAAATTTTATGGGCTATGGTATCTCCACCAAAATGTCCACCTGTTGGTCTGTCATGAAGTTCCTGAAGCACATTAAGTATTTCAGTTTTCTCAAGAAACATAATTGTATTTTTTTTCTAAACAATACATCATTGACTAATTGATATTGGCTAGCCTTCAATATTAATGCTCTTTTATTTTGGAATCTAAATTAAGTGGCGCATAATGATTCTTTAAATAAAATATTAAATCAACATATTGAGATTGAGGTTTAATATTGATTACCTCGGTGAAATTTTCAACAGTAGTAGCTACCTCATCAAGTGATGCATCATTCATTCCTGTAATCAATCTACAAAGTCCCTGTCCTCTGACAATTTTAGCAGGTTTAGTTTCTAAGTCGTTGTCTTGCATGGTAGTTACCCAATTGGCTCTCTTTTCTCCTAGTTCCTTCTGTATAAGTACTTGTCTGACCGATGAGAAAGGAACAATTACTTTGACATGAGCTTTTAGAATAAAAGGGAGAAAATATTTCACCGCTTTATAAACTACAAACGCTTGTTTTTAGACTCCTGTATAGTTCAATTCAGCTCCTTCAAAATTAGAACTAAAAATGGAAATTGGAGTTTCAATCCTTTTATCATCTGCTTGATTTAATACCATGGCATATGATAGATCAGAAGAAAAAGTATATAGAATGAAATCATTGTTAAAATTTGGAGTTGAGAGAGAGGGAGCATCGGTGATTTCTTGCTTAATAATTTGAAATGCTTCCTTTTCCTGTTCTTCCCATTTAAACAATGCATCTTTCTTTATCATTTTTTTCAATGTAGGGACAATTTGTCAAAAATATAGAATGAATCCTTTTACAAAGTTTATCTATCCTAAAAAGGATTGCATCGATTTTTTGTTATGCGGTAGTGGAATTTCTGAAATTTTTTTAATCCTATCATGATCAATACAAATTCAATTTTTTGAGATGATAAAACCAAGAATTTTACCTTCACTTAAAGCAAAAATTGACTTTTTTGGATTAAGAGAAATCCCAAATCTTCTGCATATTTTAAAAATCTTCTTTAAGTCATGCAAATGATTATTTCTCTTTTTTGAATAAATGGTTATATCATCAAGATATACGACCATTGTTTGCTTTATAAATTATTTAAAAGAGACATCCATGGCCCTCTAAAAAGTTGCTCCTTCATTCATTAATTTGAATGGCATATTTTGGTATGCATAGGTTCCCCACTTTGTTCTGAATGTAGTTTTTAAATGATCATTTGGATGAACCAAAATTTGGTTATATCCTGAAAATCCATCTAAAAAGGACATTAATTCTGAACCTGCTACTCACTGTAAAACTTGTTTCATTGATGGTAAAGGAAAATTATCCTTTTGACATGCTTTTTTTATATTTCTAAAGTCCATACAAATTCGGATATCACCATTCTTTTTCCTTACAGGTACTAGATTAGAAACCCATTTTCAATGTCTAACAGGAAAATTAATTTTAGCTTTCAAAAGTTTGTTTAACTCATTTTTTAGTTGAGTTTCCGAATTTGGATGTATCTTTCTAAGCTTCTACTAGATGGGTTGAACACCAAACACCATAGGAATAATATGTTGAATGATATATGGGTTGTACGTTTTAATATCTTCATAATTCCATAAAAAATATCTTTGTATCTCTTCAATAAGGAAATGAATGCATTTCTTTCTTCAGATGAAAGGGTAAGCCCTAGATTTATATCTTGATGTTCATTATCAGATCCTAAATTAACTAATTCAGACTTCAAAGTAGAACTTTGTAGTTTGAAATTGTTAATTTTTTTGAATCTGTCTTTTAAATCATATAAATCTTCAAGTTCTACCACTGACTTTGGTAAAAGATTCTTATCAGCTTGTTTCTTTATTTGATTATCATGTTCATCTTCATCTAGAATTTGATCATCATAATATTTTTCAGAAGGAAGAAAACTTAAAATATCACCATCGTCATTGAAGACTCTCTAATTAGTAACATTATCTGGCATAGATCGACGAAAAATCAATTCGATAGAGAATCTGTCAGTACTAAAATCTTCAGCTGGAATTAGCTTGGATGAAACATTACCCAAAATATCATGATTAGCACTTTGTGATCTAGGAATAGGAGAGATATTGAATGCTAAAAAATGCGATGTGAGGTCTAGAACCAAATATTGATAATGTTTCAAGTGAATTGAGAGACAATGAATGGTGTTTTGTACTTGTCTTACAACAATTTCTGAATCTTCAAATACCTGAATATATTGTATATAAAGACTTATTTCATTACAAAGACCTTGAACTAAAGCTTCATATTTAGCAATATTGTTAGTGCATTCAAACTCAAGTCTAGAAGATAGAATATTTTTTTCACCTTTTGGATTTACAAGTACATATCCTACTCATCTGCCATCATTGGATCTTGATCCATCAAAGAAAAGTTTCCAAAAAGAGAATTGATTATTGTTTCTTCTTCGAAATTTAACCATCTAGACAAATTATTTTGGGAAAATTTTTCTATTTGTGAATTAACAGAATCGATCAAGAAAGGTGAACTTTTAGCATTAAAGTTACCCAAAAATGAATCTGAAGAATAATTACCCAAAATATTATTATTGAATGTTATGGGTTCGTTTTCTTCTCCTAGATCTGTAATTGAGTATATCATATGCTTTATGCGATCAAATATGATTTGGTTGAGTTTTCCATTGTATGGAAGCCACATGTGAGACCAGTCCGTTGCAAAATATCCATGTAACTTTTCAAACCAGTCTCTATTAACAACTAAACCGTAGAATTCAGGGGTATCGACAATCCGTATATCAATAATTTCAATGACTTTTGGATGACAATCGAATAATTACCGAATTGATCTATCCTAGGACCTTAACTTTTGTTTTGTCCAATTGAACTATGCTAACTGATGATTTATGGGGTGCGATATTTAAATTTTAGCAAATTGAATATGGTATTATATTGGATAATGATCCAGAATCAATCAAACAATGATGAAAATTTCTATTGTATATTTCATAAGTTAAGAGGAAAGGAGGTGTATAAGAATTGGATCTATCACCAATAAAAATAACATCTGAAGCATTTACTTTGTTTGAATTGTAAATTGGAGGCTTCCACATCCCATTAGCAGCTTTAGTAATAATAGTTAAAGGAAGAGGAGATGGAGTAACTACATTCAAATCTTTCAATAAAATATTGTGTTGTTGCTTTAATTTGCTAACTTTGTGAAAATATTGGCCTTAATATTCTTCATATCCTAAAAAATATTGTATTCAATAGTATCAGATACTACCAAAGCTTTAGATTGAGGATTGGGTACAGATTTAATGGGTTGAGATTCAGTAATAATCTGCTAAAATGGTTTGACCAGTGGTTTTTTATTAACATGGTTGTCTTTACCAATAGAAGTTGGGACCTTCTACTTTTGAATTGATTGATTTTGTTTGGTGGAAGATTTACTTCTAGTGCTAACAAGCATTACTTCAGAATCTATCTCCTCATCATAGGAATGTAAGACAAAGTCCCATAATCCATGTAATTCTGCTACTTATTCATCTTGAGATTCATCAACAGAAGTTGTAGTTTCTTCTTCTTCTTCTTCTTCTTCAGATTCAGAATTAGAAACGATATTGGGAGGCTGTGATACAGACGGCTAATTTTTTCTAAATCATCTAAAGGGGATTTTCACAGAAGTATCAACGACTTGTTTTTTGATTTCAACCATTTCATTTGACATGGTCTTCATGACCTTTTGCAATCCTTCAAGATCAAAAGGGTCTTTGGGATTTTTCTTCTTTTAATCATCTTTGAATGTTAAATTTTTAGATTTTTTTTCTTCTAACTCGGTTTTCTTTTCTAAAGCTACGATTCCTCTTTCTACAGACAAGGCTTCCTTCATATTTTCTACAAGGGTAGGCTTATTAGCTCTATCTACAAAAAATGTTGTATTAGAAGGAAGAGAAGATATTTACCACTCTATTTTTACATCCAATCTTGGTCGAGATGCAGCTGGAATTTTATACAATAAATTTTTAAACCTGGAATTGAAATCTTTGATCTTTTCATTTGAACTATATTTTAAACTAGAAATATCATTGATTAAGGATGCAATTGTCCTATCATCACCATATTTAGAAAGAAATAGGCCTTGAAAATTATTCCAATCTCCTATTGAACCGGAAGGGAGGGAAAAATACCAGGATCCTACAGATCCTTGAAAATTCTAAGGAAAAAATATTACTACAACATCTTCGTGTTGCATACCGTGGAGACTCATAGCCAACATAAAATTATTGAGATTTTCTTCAAGAGGAAGACAATCATCATGATTATATTTCGGTAACCATTTTTCTAGAAGTTTAGGGAGAGGATGTAAATTTTTCATTTGCGTAGCTCCCGTATTAACCCATGGTATATTAGCCATTGCTTGATTTGGTTCTTGTGAGGATGAGGTAGTGGGTCCAGAAGCAGATGTGGATGGTGAAGAACTTACTGCTGGACTAATACTACTTACCGTAGAATTGCTTGTTTGAGTAGAAATGGGATGATTAGAAGAGATGGTGGGATTAAATGGCAATGAAGATGATGTGATCTCACTGATACCTGATTGAGATGCTAATATGGTTTATTTATTGCAATGAGATAAAATAGGAAACTCGAAAGGATTTATCCCAATTTTTTCACTTTGATATTGAGTTAACACACCAGTACTTCAAAATTGAGATGTAACACTTTCTTCAGAGATTTGTGGTTTGGTTGTTTTATCTAGAGATATAGATACTTGTTCTAATATTTCAATCAAAGATTGAAATTCAAGAGATTTAGTAATATATTCTGAAGAAGGTCTACGAGGTAATATTTTAGGAGATATAAGAAATGGTTCTACAACTTTAGATTTATGAATTGGAGATAGGGAACGAGATCTATAAGCCATAGAAACTTTGGAGGGAGTTTGACTCTTATGTTGGATTTTATATTGAGATTTAGCTTTATATTCCATACATATTCAGATGCCCTCCTTCTAGCACCAAAAATTTTGAAGGCTAGAGAGTGACTTCCTCAACATTAGGGTTTCCACCTAGTCGGGAGATTAGTGCAACTTCTTGCTACTCTTTTTTCGTTGAAATGGTGGGTCCGACTGGGGATATAGGGACTAGTTTCCCATATAAAAATGAGTTTCTAAAACAATGGAATAAAATCAACATGAAGGGAGTTGTCTATTCTACTAATAATATAAATAAAAGTAATTCTAACTACTTCCCACGATGGATCAATGTATCTGATTACAGAGTAATATTTCATAAGTATGAAACAATATCGATCATTTGCATACTAAAATGAATATAAGCACATTAAAGAAACTAAATCAATGTAATTGATTTAGTTGATGAATAACATTAATCATATAACAACTTTCAAAGTCACTTATCTAACAACATATCATTCAATACATTTTATCAATAGTAATAAGAATATATATAATTTCAATGCTTATCAGAAAGAGACATATAGATAGAATAAAGTTTTCTATAATCTCAAAAACATAAAACGATTAATACAGAGATAATAATGCTTGTTTCATCATACCGTAGTTCTGAAAAGATAGCCTTTGGGCTTAGAATTTCAATTAGATACTTACGTTCAAACAATAGTGTAAGTTTCAAAACCACCTTCTCAAAAATCTAGACCCTTTTCTAAATGCATGAAATGGTTTTAAATACTAATTAATATTACAAAAATAGAAGAATTGTGAAAGAAGTCTTATTAATCTAATATAAACTACAAACTAAAAGCTAGGAAATTAAAATGTAGTATTTGTAACAGTCTCAAGACTGTTTATCGGATCCACTCTCTAACTGTTCTTTGAGTTGGAAAGCTTTGATCATATATTCGAGATGGGGGGAATGCATTGGCTAAATTCTCATCTGGCCCATGAATATTGCATCATTGGGTGCTGGAAGAAGTTGAATTACTGCATTGCAAAGACATCTCCACACTCCCGATTGACTGTGTGGCTTGATCAACAGATACCAGTAAACTTCCATGTTTATCTTTGTCAAGTTCTCTATGTCAAGAGTTTTCCTGCTTGATGTTTCCTGCCAATATTGTTTCAAAAGCTTAACTTCAGGCATAGTGTCTTTTGGAATTTCCTGGTTAAGATTAGATTCCAGAAGAGAATATTTAATATACTTAGAGATGTTAAATGACATGTTTTTAGCTTTGATAATAGCTAATTTTGCACTTCTAATTTTCATGTCCCAGTCTCCAAATATTGTGTCCTTTATTGATTCTTCAAGGCGAGGAAGACGGTCATTATACCTTGAACTATGTCTTGCCAATCTAGATAATTAGACAATTTATCATGACTTTCTTCATAATAAATCCTCAAATCATAAATTTTAGTGACTAACTGATCACTTATTTTAATCTTCTCTTGAATCTATTGGTGTTTTGGATAGAAAATTGTCTGTTGGTTTGCTAGGAATGTTTCTAGCTCGGATGCTACTTTATTTAACTCATTAAGTTCTGGATTCTCTTTGAGCTTTTGAATTTTCTACCATAGTTTTTGGACTATTAAATCCTTTTCTTTAATATTATTCTCTAGTTTTAGTTTGAGCCCTTCAAATTATATTTGCAGATTATTAATATTTGATTGCAACTCCTTCTCTATCCTTTGTTTTTCTTAGAATAATATTTTCTCCATTTGAGTCATTTTTGGATCATTCTCCATGGTTAATGAATCAATGTTTGCCACCTTATGAATAGTTGCACATGCATAAGCACCTACAAACTGAGATAATCAGACAAGTTCTTCTCCTAGAGTTGATTGTGTTCCTTTCCAGAGAACTTGCATTGATGTTGTGTCCATAGGAATTTCTGGGGAATATTCAATCTTTCGCTTCTTATTTGACCTGGATACAAAATATTTATGCTTTAGTCTATCAAATACATCCAAAGGAGGTATTTCTTCAATTTTTAGAATTATTTATGATATTGGAAAGGTAGGGATAGTCTCCATGTCTTCTGTCATTGTTTCTTCTTGTCTCTCCTTTGCAGCATTGGTCCTTGGTGTCTGATTTTGCTGAATAGAAATTTCAGGAACCTCTGCAGTGAATAAGATTTCTCGAATTTCTCTTTCATCTTCCAAACCTTTTAAATTAGAGGATACTTGTTGAATGGTTGATTCACCTATATGAATGGTTGTTCTTAGAGAATATTCAGTGGGAAGAGTTTCTAACAAAATAGAATTCTGATCAGTAGAAGTATTAGTATCAGATAATGCTCTTTCAAAACTTTCTGAGTCTTGATTAAATCTCTCTCCTTATGGAAAATTTATGATTTCTGGTTCTACCACTAGTATTTGTACCTGAACTGGAGGAATCGGATTTGAAACTTTTTCTACCTCTAAAAATTGAATAGAAACTTGAGGAACTTGAATTGGAATTTGTTCTGCTTCTGGAAATTGAATCTGAACTTGAGGAATTGGAATTTGTTCTGGAATTGGCCTGTGGAACATGTAATCTGGAAAATTAAAATTCATCTATTCACGATATTGTTTGAATTTTATCAATTCTTCTGGACTTAATATCACAGTTTCTATTTGCAGAACCCTTGATAATTATGGAATTGAATCAAACACATCATCAAATTTATCAAGCTCGCTTGCAAATTCTCGCAGCTTAACTTGATTTTTTATTTCTTTGGCAACACCATACACATCATAACTTATCTTTGGTAGAATTGGGAAATTGAATGGTTTTAATCGATCAATTTCAAGACATGCATGCTTGAAATTTCTGAGAGTATATGACCCACATGTGATAGGAAAAGATGGCCAAATTGTCTTTTTGGCTTCTTTCAGAAATTTAGTCAATCCATTACGTATGGTCTGATAAGAAATTTATTTGGTCAATAATTTATCTAGTATATATCAAGGTAGGACATGAGTATAACCATGACTTCAAAAAACTTGGATATACAAGAAAAATTCCTCACCAAACCATCTTCCTATAGACCTAAGATTTATATCAGGGAAAATTTTAAGAACCCCCCTAAATTTATATATATAATAAATGGGTGAATCCCCATGATACATAGGAAAAATGGAAGGCGATTTATTAATAATATAATATGTATATATAATTTTTTGGTGAATTTCTCATGAGATTATATTATCTTGTAAAATCATGGCGAATCACTAGTACAAATGGTGAATCACTACTACAAAATGGTGAATCATTGTCTAGTGGAGTTTGGGGTGTTGGTTCCAATTAAGATATGGTAGTTGAACCAATATTAGAAGGAAGAGAACCACCGAGACCAAGCATGGCACATGGTGACTCATGAGGGAAGTAGTTCTCGTGCAGTTTGGAAAACGCGTTCTTCTAATTCTGCTAAGTGTAGCGTTGTTGCTCATGCTACTACTAGCACTGATATTGAGATTGGAGGGGAGTTTGAGGAGAAATGAACAACAACGGGAAGAAAAGAAAACATGCTATTAAAAAAGTGTTGATAAACATTGGATCCGATCCAGGTGCCATGGTACAATAACAATATCGCAAAATACTTTAGATGTTCAACTATGGAAACATAATTTACATTACAACACCATCACGACTCTTACACAACCATATTTATGGAAATTATTTGATGTTTGGAATCTCTTAAAAAAAGACCTAGCATGGTAACTATAATAAGGCGAACTTCTTCTCACTTCTTCAAAATATTATTCCTTCTCGTGCCTTCAAAATCTGGATATTGAAAGGAATATGTGCCAGTTGCAGCCACCCTGCTGAATCTATTAAAATTATAACCATCAGCATGAAGAGAACCATTAGAAAAACTCCATTCAGAATTCCCCATGTCATGCCCATGCCATGCCATGAATCAATTTGTAGCAGAATCCCACAAGTAGTAGCAGTGGCACCCTGTATTTACCTGATAGTCCATTGATTGGAGAGGAGGTCCACTCTAGAACTTGCCAATGCTCTCCTAGTATTGTTGTACAAATGATGTCTTGTTTTAAATTTGTACAAGGAGAGATACATCTTCAGTATATGCATCTTTTCAAATCTGGTAGTCATAACTTATAAGTCCAAATAAGCAATAAGCAGACCAATGACCTCCATCAAAGGTTCAAATACCATAAATTGAATAGGCAATAAGCAAACAATGACCTCCATCAAAGGTTCTAACCAAGTCTTTAATTTAAGGATGGACGGCTATTCTTTTGAGGTGGATTAAATTACCATTGGACCAATTTGACGTTAAATTATTATATAAAATCATGTAATGTGAATGACCAAACATTTGATATACACATTTTGTAATAACAATTATTCTTTGTAATAACATGGTTTGTTAATGGACGTTGTGTAATGAAATACTTTGTTATAAAGTTAATGTTTTGAGTAATTTACCAGCATAGATCCGTCTAAAGTATGGATCTAACATGAGCTGAGAGGGATTAAATTTATTTTGTTGCAAACTTACTTTAGAGTGCAAAAAACAATGTGTAATTTTATATTGTTTAAATTGTATTTTTGAATATTATAGAGATTACATAACATGTGTATTGAACCAATTTATTAATTCATATTAAAAAAATTTATTCATAACTCACATTGGATATTTTATTCTATACGACATTAAAATATTTTCTTTAAAAAATAAAATCTATATAATAATATATATCAAGTTGATATCGGTTTAAACATCTTACATTATTTTTTTTACTTCAAATTAATTTACATGATATTAGATTAAAAATACATAGGATATATTGTTTTTCCTTTTTATTATAAGGGACATTTCTTGGTCATATGAATAAGTAATTAAAAATATATAGGATATATTGTTTTTCTATTTTATTATAAGGGACATTTCTTGGTCATATGGATAACTAATTAAAAATACATAGGATATATCATTTTTCCTTTTTATTATAAAGGACATTGCTTTTTTATTTAGAGAATATTTTATTTTTATTTTAAGTGGGACATACATACTTACACATCACCAATTAATCTATTAATCCATTTTAGTGCTTGGTAAATATGTGATTAATATAAATCTATAGTGGTAAATTTTCAATGTTTTAATTGTATATTTTTATATTGTATCATTATTAATATTTTATATTAAAATTTAAACCAGTTACACATTTTCCTCTTATCAAGAAGTAATTACTATTTATTGCTTGAATACTAAAAGTGAAATATTAACAACTAAGTTAATTGTTGTGTTAATAGATTTTTAATTGTTTACTTATATGGTTATTTAATTTTTTTTGTCTGATTGAAAATTATTTTTATTATTTTTATTATTATTTATACTTGCATATCCTCATACTGGATTGTATAGGATTGTATAGAATGAGCTGCAGACTCAAAAATGTCGTTTGTCATTGTAAATAAGTAACAATTCCAACCTGCCTGTGCATGGGTTCACCCATTTCAATATTAGGAGCCTGCATGGTGCTGAAAGAATACCCAGACAGACTGGGTTTATAAACCTAACCACTCTAATACTGCAACTACCTCTAAAACCCTAATGGATGGACGCATCTAAAACCCTAATGGATGGACGCATGAAATTACGGTTTCTGCAAAATAACAAATTCATTGATTTTGATTTTAAATTTATAATTCTAAAAAATTGGAGGTCATTTCATGTATTAATCTCTTTTTTTGATAAACCATTTCAAATCAATCCTAACGGATGAAGGCATGAAATTACAATTTCCTTTATCTGAGTTTTGCTACAAAATAATATAATTTTACAATTCTAGGAAATTAATGGCACTTTTAGAGTCAAAAATTTCAAGTATTAGTCTTCTTTGTAAACTAGTAAATCTGCTTCTCCTGAACAGAGTTACATGTTGGTGGAAGATTTTATAATTATTGTAGAGGCATGCAACATTACGGTTTATGCATTTCAAAAGTAGTGAAAAACATATAAAAGGCTGGCTTTAGGCGATATCTGAAATTGCATAAATTGCTATGATGGACTTTACCTTTGGAACTTGAGCTTTCATAGTCATTTTAAAAGTGTCCTTACCTTGACCTATACTCATTTCCCCTCGTTCTATGATTCTCTTATGTATCTTACATGCACTGAAAGCTTAAGTTGTCCTAGAACCAAATCACCTTTAAGTCCCATTTGGGTATTAATAAAAGAATCAATAATTGGTTACAGTAGGTAAAGACATCAAGGCTTGTCCCAAGCTCCATTGGGACTGAAGCTCTCATTGTTAAATTTAAAGTGTCCTTATTTAACCTGTACTCTCATTTACCCTCATTCTTCCCTTCCATTATTTATCCGATATACACTGAAATCTTAAAATTCCCTCGAAATGAATCACATGAAGTCACAATTGGTTATTGTTTAAAGAATCAATAATTGCTTGGGCCTTGCAGTTTACTTGCATTACATAGAGATGGTGAGGCTCATCCCTAGCTCTTGATGAACCAAGAGATTAACAGGCTTCGTGTTGTTGAGATGAAAGCAGCAAAGGGATTGATTGTAATGGGTTTATAACTTTAATCAATGATCCGAATAAATTAACTTTTGCACCAACCTATAAAGTCGAGGCATATTATTGTTTATGGGCTATGTGAAAACAATAACAGAGGTGCGCCTTCTGTGATAAGAAAATTGATGCCCGGGCTTACCTACTTAACCCACATCACACTCTTTATTTGTATATAAAATGCATTCCAAATCTCTTCCCCAAATAATTTTAAATCTGCAACCCCAACAATTTCCTTTTCGACCTGGCTATCTTAAACTACACGGAAGCAAATTTTGAACTCATGGTTATTAAGAACCAAACCATCCAGCTAGATTTAATATCCCTTGTGGAAGTTTTATTTCTTGAACAATTATTATAAAGCCATGTAACACAAACCCTTCACGTGCGGAACTTCACCTTATAAGAGTTCGACCCACGCATACATTTCAACCATAATATATGAATATATAATACGCTTCCATTCAAATGTCAAGGAACATTGTAATAAAGTCTTGAATTTATACAATACACCAGCGACATAAACACTCACCATACCTTAAGCCATTAGGTTCCACATATCCATTAACTTTCAATTAAATTAACCGCTCACCATACCTCATTAACTATATATGTCCGCGGCCGCCATCACATAATATATATCAACACTAAATTAATCCTCGACCTTGGGTTTAAAACCTCGGAATTACATAATGCATCAATGCACATCAAATAATCCACACATATTTGCCATATAACTAAACTACTCAACACATATTAAACCCGAATTATATATAATAACACTCGGCCCCACAGGTCTTCTTACCTCATTAACCCCTTCTTGACTTGACGATGCGACCACCGTTGATTCCACAAGCCCATGATTGGACGAGTATAACGCATATCATGTTTTTTCAGCCTCCGAGTGTTAACATTCAGAAAATTGCGAAACTCGCTCAGAAAAATATGAAACTCATGGTTTTCGAAAACCACCTCTGCCATGCGTCAAGCCCCGTATGCTATCACAATTTTTCTTGAAATTCCATTTACCACTTTTAAGTTTTGCGAAAACCATAAATGGTTTCTCAAACCACCTTCAGCACTTACATCAGAAATATTCCTCTTTGGCTTGATATTCAATCAGTGGCCCTTCTATTCTCAATACTCTGCCTCTGAACAGCTCCGAACTCTACTCTATAGACCTATATACTTAATACCTTTTCGGCTTAGAAGATAATGAATCACTTCATCTCCTCTAACAGCTCAAAAAAATCTTAAGATTCCGGAATTCCTAACTTTAGACAAAAATCCATAAAGTAACTAAACTGACTCTTCACATTCCTCATGTCTCTAGTGGTTAGAGAACATTTACAATTCCTCACCATTTTATTCAAAATACTAATATTTACATGAGAATTTAAAAACATAAGACCCCCCTATGTCTTATAAAAGTACAAAGTATTTCTAGAGCCTAATGCCCCTGCATCATAAATAGACCATGATGATCGAAAATTCATATGTAGCATCAATGCAGAGCTCCCAAACCACAGTGAGAACATGGGTGCCTTTCAAGAACGGACATAGATTTTAGCCATGAGCTTCGGAGCTTCGTTAACTCAAAATCGCTGCCACCAAATTCTTCACAACAACAGAAATGGACTTCATGCGATAGGCATATTTCCTACTATCACCTTTTAATCCAAACTCGTGTGATTCCTCTCTATGATCGACATGCAAGAAATCTGCTATGAAGAAATCATATATAAGAAGCAATCCACATATGCATGGAACGGAAATGCCTGCAAGAAAGTGATAATCTTTTAAGCAATTTCATACTTGAAAATAAATATACTTCAGTCCACCATAACCTATTTTACTATTATATTTACAGGCTACAAAAGTTCTAACTTCTAATAGAAACAGTATCAGGAAACTAACTTATCTTAACAAGTTTCAGAGAACGTACATGCTGCATGTACATTTTCCAATTCCTTGTTTTTTAAGATTCAATACAAGCAGCCTTAAAAATTAAAATAGTAATTATCCATTGAGATGAATTGACAGAAAGGAAGATTTCATTTAGATACCTTGCATCTTGAGAAATTTAGTTGATTACTGAAGATATCTTAAGATGAATGAAAATGAATAAATCTCTGCAAAATCTACCTTCCAAATGCTGCATTATTGAAGACAATTTCTGAAGAACTGTATTCCCTATAATTTGAGTTTCAACAGCTCGTCATCCACAAGTATCCAATATGAAGAGCAACCTAAAATAATCTAGAGAACGTATGAAAGGATCCAAATAAAAAGAATGTATGTTGAACTTGTTAGAAATGTGGCAGAGTTGTATACTTGTAAGGAAAAAATTACATCTCCTTCGTCTACTCTTAAGGTCACTCTCCTTAGCCTATCTTCTCAGGATTGACCAAGGTTAAGAAGGGCCTAGTTTGCAACCCACATAAGATTTAACACATTGCATTCATATCAAAATATATCAGCCCTTCTGAATCGTATTTTAAGGATTTAAATGCATACCTGATCACTAAGCACCCTACACATGCTTGAAAACTCAAGGCTAGTGAGAGGGTACATTGAAGTTGTTTTACAGAAGTCCAAGTAGGCTGCATTCAGCTGCATTGGAAGCAATATATGATGAACAAATGAAACAAGTCACAAAAAATAATAATAATAATTCAACACATAGGAGACCTAACAGAACCAAGAGAATCATGTCCCAACATTTCAAAATTCGCAGCTCGTGCATAAGGTAAAATTATGGTATGAACCACAAATAAAGTATTAAACATGTCATCATATAAGATGCTCAGTCCAAAAAATAAATAGCTACAAAACCAAAGGTGCAAAGAAGAAAAATAGATTTAACAATAGAAAATCAAACAAAAGTTACCTCTCCTAGTGTGGCATCTTTCTTCCGACGCTGAAAAAACTTAACTGCTGAACATAGCACTATCTGTACAATAATTAATTCAATGTCACATTCCTTCACAATTTGATAATACTAGCCTAAAATTCCTTGCTAAAGAAGATTTAAAAGCATACCTGTTTAAAGAAAAATTAAAAGAATACCTATTGATGTTGTGGTAAAGATTGTATTGTGTCAACAACAGCTGACCGGAATGTTTTTGCCAATGCTCTGGCCATATGATCAATTCTTACCTACAAAATAGTTTCAAGAATTTGATATAATATTATCAGTTTCCATTATTACAGGAAAACTCTGAAGAGCCCATTCCACAGTAATCTAGATGAAATAACATGAACATATCATTACTAGTGACAACTTTATCATGTTGTACAAGTGCAGAAATACAAATATGCTAAGGGCTACTTGCAAAAAGAATTTGTAGGTAGGGATTGAGTTCTTTCTTCTACAGCTGTAGAGAGCAGCTGAGGTGACTGCTAAGGGCCAACAAAAGGAAATTATTTTAGTCGAAGTACCCTGCAGGTTGACTTTCTAAGCAGCTTGCCTTGTGCAGTAATAGTTTTCACTAACTGGCATGCTACAAAATATACAGGGCTCATACAACAATGTGATCTTATTGTAGCTTCCAGAAGCATAATTTGCACATGGATTGCCATGATGCAACTATAGAGAGCAGCTGAGGGACTGCTAAGGACCTACAAAAGGAAAGTATTCTAGTGAAAGCACCCTGCAGGTTGACTTTCTAAACAACTTTGCTTGTGCAGTAATAGTTTTCACTAACTGACATGCTACAAAATATACAGGGCTCATACAACAATGTGATATTATTGTATCTTCCAGAAGCACAATTTGCACATGGATTGCCATGATGCAACTGTAGAGAGCAGCTAAGGGACTGCTAAGGACCTACAAAAGGAAAGTATTCTAGTCAAAGTATCCTGCAGGTTAACTTTATAAACAGCTTGCCTTGTGCAATAACAGTTTTCACTAACTGGCATGCTACAAAATATACAGGGTTCATACAACAATGTGATCTTATGGTAACTTCCAGAAGCACAATTTGCACCTGGATTGCCATGATATCCACGTCACCTATAGATTCCATTTAACAATTTTCAACTTCTTGGACACCACCCTAGATTCATCTTAACTCCAGCACTATCAAGCACTGGAAAAGATTAAATACCTCAAGGTGCAAAAACTTGTGGAAAATTTTGCACATCAAAAAATTTGATCCCTCTTGACTCTTGTTGGATCTAAGGTTAAAATAGAACTAGGCTAATTACCATTTAGGTATATTATTTTTTTAATGTGAAAAACCATTGTGATAATGTTGTTGTGATATCAACATTACACATGCACATGATATACCTTATCCATAACAATTTGCAAAATGTGCTTCTCAACACAAAAAAAACTCTTGAAAATGGAACCTTATAACTACAAGAGTGCTCACTAGGAGAGGCAAGTACGGGGGGTCATTTATGACCCCAATGTACAAAAAGAAAGTACACATGGGGTCTAGGGAATGCAACTAAGAATGAGGAAAAATCAATAGCAATTTTTCATGAACTAGTCATGCTAAGCGAGAAAGATGTTCAAGTGATTGTGATGCAGGGGTATTAGGTTCCGAAAAATACTTTGTATTTTTGTAGACATAAGGGGGGTTCTCATGTTTTTAATTTCCTATGTAATTATTCATATTTGAGTGATTTTAGTTAAATGTGGAGAGAAATTGTAAATGTTCCCAAATGATTGGAGAACATGAGAGAAGCTGATTAGTTAGGAATGTGAAGAGTCAGTTTCGTAAATCTGGGGACTTAGTCTAGATTTAGGACTTTTGAGGATTTTAGGAATTTTGTTGAGTTATTCAGGGAGTTGAATAGATTCATTATCATTCTGTATAAATGTAATCCAAAGGCATTAAGTAGAGGAGATCTGGGGAGGAGGAGAGCTGTTCAGGTGCAGAGTAGTGAGAATAGAAGGCCATCGAATTGAAGATCTGGCCAGAAGCAAGAAGGATTTGTATTTGATTTCATATTTATATATGAAGGGATTGATGTTGAGTCACGTATGTTTCAATTTATTGAATTATGTATGTCTCTGTGTGAAGTAGAGGGTTTGATATAATTTTTCATATATATTATCTGAGGAATATCGATCACTGAATGGATCAATGTTAGTGAATGAGATGTTGTTTCACACAGTATTCAATCAAAGGAGGATTATATACTCTGTTGTATATCTACAGTGAAAGAATACCTGACTTTGAAGCCACATATGGGGATCTATTTTATTCATAAATTATGAAATTGAATCATAAGAGACAAACATTTTGGGGTTTAATGTAGATTTAAATAACAGTAATTGGATATAGGAATTAAACATGAGTTGATTGGATGATTGGGGTTTTTTAAAGGACCTGTTGAAATGTTGAATCAAATCACTATCGAATTGAAGAATCGATGAGTTTTAATTGTTTTACCAAGCATAAGGAAGACAAATAATGGTGAAGTAAAATATGAGTCGAAGGCTCATTAAATTGTAGAGAAACCGTGCAAATCGAAGGCACAGATATGAAAGCGAACTTTCAAGGAGAACGTGTTGGTTAATGGCGCAGTTTAAAATGGCACAGAAGACCGTAACTGAGAAGCGGAACCATGAGCGTGGAACCGTAGAAGTGAAGGGTAGAAGCTCTTGAGACCCGTTCGAAAAATTAAAATCGAAGCAAAGTGAAAGGTTTTGTTGTGATTACATAGACTATAGTCTGTGTAAGAAACAAAGCATTGAAGGCGCAATTGGACGGAGTTGGATTCAACGGTGACCAAACAGTGGAAGTGGTTTTGAAGGATTAAACCGATGGTATCGCACGATCTCTTGAATGGTAAGAAGATTTCACTTTTGGAACGCGATATCCTCCGTCGTTGGACACGTGGAAAAAGTGGTAAGGCTAATACCACTTCCATCGCGTAATTTCTAAGAATTAAATTGTGTGCATCTTAATAGCGCAATTATCGTTGGATTGAGAATGATAACACAAAGGTCATTTGATGGTGGCAAAATAACGTGGCTATGTATGACTAAAGGGACCTCGACATATGTGCAATTATTTGTTAACGGAAATGGTAAGTCTTTTAGAAATATGACAATTCTATTATAATGGTATTATAATAGAATTTTTATCGATATTTTATGAAGTATGAAGTTGTGAGGCCGTAAGAAATTCTAACGTGATTTTAAGGAGTTAAACCATATGAACGAAAGTATTAAGGATATGTGGAAAAACCTTGTATATACATATGTTGGACTTGAATAACATAAAGTATATTAAGAGCATGTTGGTTGTGTCGTAGTCCAATATATGACATTTGATTTGGGGAAGGTTGATATATATTATGGCAAGCCGTGGACATATATATTTGATGAGGATGAGCACCATTGAGTTATTTGAAGGTTAATTTGAATGGGCAATAGGCAATAGTTTGACCTTGGAGTTTTAAGTTGAAATATTATTGAATGTTGATTCGAATACAATGAAAGGGTTCTTATTATATAGTTGAAAGTGAAACTTTCTCAAATAGATGAGAACATCTGGTTGGTTTATTTTATGACCAGTGAATGAAGAAAATTGCTTTCGCATTGAAATTATTGAGTTTTCCAGATTTAAAATTATTGGGGAAAAAACTGGAAGTGCTATTTTATATATGCAAGAGTGTGAATGTGGGTTTAGTATGAAGGCATGCCATCAGATAGAAATTGGGGATTCTTCAATAGCCATGCAGTCGTTTCATCAAACCCCTCTCTATAACTTCAAACTATCTCATGTAGCACAAATAACTATTGGATTGGTTCAATACTTCACAAAAAAATAATTTTTTTCATGTTTTGCAATTACAAAAGAGCAAGTTTGAATGAAGGTTTCCATAAAGTAAATGGGGGGTTTCATATTTCATGCCCCTCCCTTGAAATGGCCACTCATTATGAAGGTTATGTCATAGTGCACACAAAAACAAGTGCCCTCTCATGCAAGCTCCAAGAGATGGGGAGTTAAGTCTCCACCAACACCCATTACTCCAAAGTCCATACTACTCTCTCATCGACATGTGAGCTTATGTTCAATACAATGGTTGAATTGGAAAATGTATGTGGGTTTATTTTTATGTCAATTCTAGAAGGACTCAATGCCATTGATTTCACCCCTATTCTCGACCTTCACAACATTCTAACACTAGTAACAAGCAAGGGTATTTTGCTCTAGGAATAATATGGTGGAATTTTGTTAAATCCCAAGGAAAATCTTTGCAGTGCTAAGGTGAGGGGTAACCCAGTCTAGAACTTGTCTTTCTCTTCAGTAAAAATGGGCCACTATCATTGTAGGCATAAATGATGCAACTTATATGAATTTTGAGAGGTTAAACAAGGGGTTAAGTGTTGTGAGCTTGAAGTTGTTCAAACCCAATGATGTGTGATGAATTTCACCATTTACTACAATCAATAGCAAGAGGATTGTGAAAGTACATTAGAAGCCAAAAATAGGGAAAACGTCCATATGCAATGGAAATTACACCCTGACTACAGAACCTTAAGGAAATGAAGGAGATCACCAACTTCATGTAGATTGAAGCTAGAGTTTCAGATTGGTTCTCTAAAATCCCTAGTTAGTAGAATCTCGAGTCACCTCTACCTCCCATAGGAGATGGTTTCATCTCCTGCCCCGTCAACTTCTAAATTGTTGAGGACTCCTCACTTTACAACTTTCCCATCGCCAGGGATGAGGATTTGTGCATCTAACACTCCAAAACCAAAACTGGAGGATCCTACAAGTGAAATCAACCCTGTGGAACAAGTTGACATGTAAATTCACTCAACATAAGCAAAAATGGAGACTCAAGTGGGACTAAAACTTGATAGCATTTCTAATCTGTTTTTTATATCTATAGTATTTTTTCATTGTTTCAGTTTGCAAGGAAATATTCCTTTGAAGCTGACAGACAATAGAATAGGGTGGGAAAGAATAGGGAATTTTGGATACGAGACTGTCTTAGGCTGTAGAAAAACACTAATATATATAAGTGTGTGTGTGTGTGTGTTTTTATTACACCATTGTCCAGTTTGGCCGCAACTTTTTCTAGTTCAAAATATATCCATCATCGTGGAAGAAAAAAACAAGAAGAATGCTCACCATATTTATTTCTTGCTTCTAATATGTGTGTGTGTGTGTGTGTGTATTTTACACCATTATCCAGTTTGGCTGTAGCTTTTTCTAGTTAAAAATATATCCATCATTGTGAAAGAAAAAAACAAGAAGAATGCTCACCATATTTATTTCTTTCTTCGTTAATCGTTCAGGTGGTAGATTCAATCCATTGGTCATTGACTTCTCATGCAAAATATTATCCAACTCATGTATCCCACTGGTTAATTTTGCTTGAAGCATCTCAACAGCACCTCTGTCATGATCCAAAATGAATAGAATATAATAAGTTGAAGCTTTCAGTATTGATAAATATTAAAACTACATACAGAACTAGTTTTCATGACAAAGACGACAAATAATTGTTTTCAATATAATAAAAAAGGTTCCTAGTCTCCTTGCCTTGTCAAAATAATGTGCTTTAAATTATTCAAAGAGTAGAATGAATTTTCTAAAAAAAATGTGATTATCATGATATTGACTATAAGCTCCACAAAGAAAGATGTTAATTGTGTTGATCTCTGGTGGTTGGGAGGAATGATCATTATCCTTCCCACCCAGTTTCAATTCCCACAAGTGGCATGTTGAGCTCCTAACAAATATATTGTTGTAATGGAGTTGAATCTTGTTGTTGACTGGCCTTGTGCCCTGAAGATTCTAGGTTTTATCCTAGGTACCATCCTCACAATGAAGGGAAGTACATTGGGGGTTTCCCCAAGCTCTGTAGCCTGGAAAAAAATGCTCCACAAAAAAGGTTACCTAAGCATCCCAAGCATATGTCAAGACAAAATCCAGATATAGATTTACATGTCAAGATAGTTAATACTAAATAGTATTTGGAGTGGACATATCAGTTTACTATAGATTTTTATTTAACTTGACAAGAACAATCATGGACAACACTTATCAGACTGGGGGAAATAGTCTACATGAAAACATGAAGAGCTTTGCGCATATCCCCTAATGCAGTAGCAACTTTCTACAGTGTCCAAAGAAAAGAAGAATTAGAGTATTCACAACTTTTTAAAACTAAAAGTGAAATTTGTAAAAGATATGATAATTTATTAAAGTCCAACAAATGATCACATTGATAAGTAGGTCAGTGGAATTGAAAGATTATAATCAATATGAATACAATGTGGAAGTGCAAGCACCGCTTTTAGAAAAGGCTGAAAATAACATAAAGAAATAAATAAACAAGCAATATTGCTACTGTGGCCCACAAATAAAGGACTATGGCACAATACAAAATAATCAATAGCCTGCCAAGAAATAATGAGTGAGATAGAGCGATTTTCATTCATCAATGCTTGCTGGTCTTTATAAAAAGCTGAGGGATTTCCTATTTTGAAGTTCTCTCATTATGCCTCTATGCTTGAAAATTCAAAAAGCTGTTGAGAAAAAATACTGAGAGGGGGGGGGGGGGGGGTGAATCAGTATTTAAAAATTTTACTTTTTATTGCTTCTAAAACCCATACGCTACTTTCCTGAAACAGACTCACGTATATACGCGGATACCCTTTATGAAACTCGCGTATACACAGATATCTAAATATGTCATTAGTTCTTCACTTAAATCATTCCATCATTCATTCATCAGATGTTTAATAAACAATAAACATATGTAGTAAGAACAGAGTAAACCATCACACAAAGCATCACACATGAACACCGGGATTTTTAGGTGGAAACCCAAGTTGGGAGAAAACCACCGCTGTCGTTGCTCAGCCTTCAATATTTTATTATAGAGAAAACATCTTACAGCATATGTGCTGGTGCAGACTCCTACCAGCACGCAGGCACCCACCTGCGCTCGTTTACCAGCCTCTCCTGGAAGGGAGCTACGACCCCCTGACTCGTTTACCAGCCTCTCTTGGAAGGGAGCTACGACCCCCCGATCTCGTTTACCAGCCTCACCTGGAAGGGAGCTACAACCCCCTGACTGAGGGCTACAACCCTCAGCACCTCTATGGACCACGTTTCATCAATTTTCACACTGAATCCAATAACTTCAATAGAACACAACTTGCAGGTCACAATTCATCATATTTTCAGACTGGACCCTCTCCATACTTTTAAGCTCAAACATACAACCAAACTGATACAGACAACTCGGAACTGTAGAATACAGATAGCAGCAACACAGCAGTATAGATCAGACATTCCTTACCACAGACTTCAGCAAACCCTAGTTTGCATACGCGCTTTCCTTTCACTGATGTCGCGTATATACGCGCTTCCGTTCAAGCAAACAAGCGTATACTTCTGTACAAATTACAGAACCAATTTCATTGCGCATACGCGCTTTATCTTCAGCGAAGCAGCGTATATACGCGCTTCCTCTGCGGTGAACTAGCGTATGCTTCTTCAACCATTTCAGAGCTGCAAAATTCTTTAGATCAGATATTCAGTTCAGATTC
Source organism: Pinus albicaulis (assembly GCA_034641835.2). Classification (NCBI taxonomy): domain Eukaryota; kingdom Viridiplantae; phylum Streptophyta; class Pinopsida; order Pinales; family Pinaceae; genus Pinus; species Pinus albicaulis. Next base: position 224,336,045 of record CM076579.1, read on the forward strand.
AACCCTTTACTTCAGACAGATGTTCGCCTCATCACTGATCTAATCACTCCATAAACAGATCTAGCAAATACAAGTACATTTCAGATCTAGATCCCCTTCTTCATCATTGGTGCATCTTACATTCAGATCTATCATTCAAAGTAACCCTTTCCATTCAGATCTACTTCACAGAGAAGTATTCATTCAAGCTCAGACATCTTGCACCCACACTCATATCTTGCACAATGAATTTCTTCTCCTTATATAGGTTTACCCTTTTTCAATACCATGAGCCCCTTTTTCAATACCATGAGCCAAAACCACATTATATCTGATGGTATTCATGGACGGGGTTAATTAGGTGAATCATTACCCAATACAATGGGTCAATACCATGGTGATTACCCCTGGTTTTGCACTTTAGGAGCGCTTTTGCCCATACGCGACTTGGAACGTTTTTTTCCGCGTGCATACGCGACTTCCCTTAGGCAAATCCGCGTATTCCTAGAGACATACTCTTTTCATCAAGATTTAGCACATGCTGAATTCCTTTCTTTATTGCCTTCTGTTCACACTGTAGATACAACAGATTTCCTTCATCAAGAACATATTCTATCAAGCACAACTTCATCCAGTAAGTTGCCATTATCTTCATCAAGAGGGTTGCCTTTCAAGGACAACACTCATCATCATATTGCTAGCAAACATAATTTACCAAGTCCATTACGTCAAGAATAGCTTCATCAGGTGGTTCGCCATCAAGGACAACAGTCGCATGTCTTCATCTTCATTCAGTGGGTGGCCATCAAGGACAACACTCTGCATCATATTTCCAACAATCTCCCCCTTTGGACTTGATGGCAACCACAATGGTGTTTGGTTACCATAATAGATAGGTGCATTAAGAGTATAATGACACCATGTCACTCTCTCCATTTTGACACCATTCTTTCTCTTCATTCAAACACCATGTCATTCTCCCCCTTTGACATCAAGGGCAAAGGGCGGAACAAAACCAACACACTCTCCCCTTTTTCTCCTCATGTAGAAGAAGCGTTCTGCAGATCTGATATATATTGAAGTGACCAAGCTCCCCCTGAGTTCATGCAAACAAATTTTCAATGAAGTACATGACTCTATGAACTTCCTATCACCAAAGACTCATACTTACATCAAATATCCATCCAAGTGGATTTACATATGAGACTCAACTACCCAACCAAGTGGGTTTACATACTTGACTCAGCTACCCAACCAAGTGGGTTTACAAAATTTGACTCAGCTACCCAACCAAGTGGGTTTACAAATTTGACAAGTCCTTACATGACTGAATATTACAATTTTTTACATCATGGGTCTCAACAAGAACTTTTCATCAAATTACACATATGACCATTTATAACCAATACCAAAGAGACCTCAAGAGAGATCATATATCAGAACCATCATAATGCCAACAATGCATTATACTCAGCAAAGCTAATGCTCCCCCTGAATCTGTGCAACCAAGCAACCTTTCCAAATGACTAAGGCTCCCCCTTAGTTTGCGCATCTTGAACACTTTCACCAACAAATCATCAAGGCATCTTCATCAAAACATTAGAAACAGAATTATGAGAACTGGAACACCACCAGAGATACCAAACAGTACTGCAGCTGTACTGAAGAGAGCTGTCTCCAAAAAAAAATGTCAGTAAATAGACATACGCGGTTTTCTTTACAGGAACTCGCGTATATACGCGACTATGTTTCATGAAACCCGCGTATCCAATGCCATCTTCTAAATTTATGCAGATTTGTTCTTTTGACTGGCAGAGAACACTCCCAGCTTCTGTCTTAGATACTCGAATGCTTCCCTGGGCAGAGGTTTGGTAAAGATATCAGCAACTTGTTCTTTGGAGGGACATACTCCAACTTCACCGTTTGCTCAAGCACTTGTTCACGTAAGAAGTGATACTTGATGGGAATGTGCTTGGTATTTGAATGCATAACAGGATTCTTTGAAATACTGATGGCACTTGTATTGTCACACTTAATGGGGACAGGAGGTGTACATTTGATTTGAAAATCTTGTAAGGTTTGCATCATCCAAAGGAGTTGAGTGCAACAAGATGCGACAGCCACATATTCTGCTTCTGTTGTGGATAAGGCAATAGAATTTTTCTTCTTGCTGAACCAAGATACTAACCGGGGTCCCATATAGAATGCACCACCACTAGTGATTTTCCGATCATCAACACTTCCAGCCCAATCTGCATCAGTGTAAGCATGAAGAGTAAGATCAGCATCCTTTGGATACCATAGACCAAAGTCTTGAGTTCCTTGTAGATATTTGAATATCCTTTTGACGGCCTGAAGGTGAGACTCTTTTGGATTTTCTTGGAATCGTCCAACAATCCCAACAGCATGCATAATGTCTGGTCTGGTCCCAGTGAGATAAAGTAGACTTCCAATCATCGATCTGTATTCTGGTTGATTCACAGTGGGAGAATCATCATTAGAACTGAGACTGCATCCGGTTATCATTGGTGTACTTACAGGTTTACATTCTTCCATGCCATACTTCTTCAGAATTTGCTTAAGATATTTTGCTTGTGATAGAAATATACCATCTGCAGATTGATGCACTTGCAAGCCAAGAAAGAATGTTAGTTCCCCAAGTAAAGACATTTCAAATTCTTGCTGCATGACAGAAGCAAATTTTTGACTCATAGATTCTTCGTTACTCCAAAAAATGATATCATCAACATATACAACTACAATCAATAGTTTATCATTTTCAACTTTTGTGTATAAGTTGCTATCAGCAGACCCCTTTGAAAATCCTTGTTGATGAAGATATTTGTCAAGACGATAATACCAAGCCCTTAGAGCTTGTTTGAGACCATATAGAGCCTTTTTAAGTCTACAAACAAGATTTGCATCATTTCCCAGAATGAATCCTTCTGGTTGTTCTATATATACTTATTCTTCTAGATCACCATTAAGAAAAGCAGATTTAACATCCATTTGATAAACTTTGATTTGTTGATGACTTGAAAAAGCAAGAAACATTCTTATGGCTTCAAGTCTAGCTACAGGAGCAAAAGTTTCTTCAAAGTCTATACCTTCTTGTTGAGTATACCCTTTGCAAACCAGTCTAGCTTTGTTTCTTACAATATCCCCATTCTCATTTAACTTGTTCTTTAAGATCCATTTAGTTCCAATGACATTTTTATCATGTGGTCTTGGTACCAAATCCCAAGTGTCATTCTTTTCAATTTGATCAATCTCTTCATTCATGGCTTGGTTCCAGCATTCATCTTGGCTAGCTTGATTGACATTGAGTGGTTCAATTGTGGATAGGAGTGCCAGATTACTAGAAGATCCCACAAGTGTTCTCCTTGTTCGTACACCTGATTCCTTGTCTCCCAAAATTTGAGATTCGGGATGATTCTTTTGAACATATCTGGATGGAGCCTTTTCAGAAAGATCATTTTCAGGTTCTTCATTGGATCCACTGTCTATATCATTTCCATTTAGTGCAGAAGGAAATAAGTCACCATCATCTTCATTTGTTGTTTGTTTTTCTTCTTTAGAAGCTGCAGGAGACTCATCAATAACGACATCAATACAATCAACAATCTTTTGAAGCCTTTCATTATAACATCTGTATGCTTTGCTTGAAGATGAGTAACCAAAAAATATTCCTTTATCTGATCTAGGTTCAAACTTGCCAAGTTTTTCATCATTATTTTTGATAAAGCATTTGCTTCCAAAAACTTTAAAATGCTTTACAGTGGGAGATTTTCCATACCAGAGTTCATATGGAGTTTTATCACTGTTTACCCGAACATGAGCTTTGTTGTGAATGTCTACTGCTGCACGAGTCGCTTCTGCCCAGAAAGTGTTAGGTGATCCAGAGTCATCAAGCATAGCTCTAGCCATTTGTTGAATTGTTCTATTCATTCTTTCTGCAACGCCATTTTGTTGTGGAGTGCCAGCTACTGAGAATTGTCTTTTTATGCCATGTTGCTCACAAAATTCAAAGAATTCATTTGATGTATATTCTCCTCCTCGATCAGATCTAAGACACTTGATTTTTAAATCCAATTCATTTTCAACCAGTGCTTTGAAATTCTGAAATTTTTCAAAAGCTTCATCTTTGTGTTTAATGAACCCGATCTGACACATTCTAGAGTAATCATCAATAAATAAGATATAGTATTCTTCCCCACGTAGTGACTTTTTCCTCAGAGGTCCACATATGTCAGTATGAATGAGTTCAAGAGGCTTACTTGATGATCCTTCTTTGGGATGAAATTGTACTCTGGTCTGCTTACCGATTTGACAGGATTTGCATATGATATTTTCTGGTGGATTAATATTGGGAAGATCACGAACAGCTTGAAGTCTGTTTGCTTTGTTGATTTGAGAGAAGCTCAGGTGCCCCAACCTTCTATGCCATAGCCAATTTTCTGAAGATTTGCTTAGGTAACATTGATCTTTGTATCCCTTTAGTATATACAGGTTGCTTGGATTTCTTTTCCCTTTTATAATAATTTTACCTGTATCAATATCACGAACCACACATTCTTTTGAACTAAAAACAACCTCTGTTCCTTGATCACACATTTGACTTACACTTAACAGATTATGCCTTAATCCATCCACATAAATGACATCTTTAGCCTTCACCTTTTCTTTTAGAAACACTGACCCTTTTCCTTTAATTATAGCAGGAGTATCATTTCCAAATGTAACTTTCTTTTCCTTTTCTAGAGCATTATATGAAAGAAGTTTGCTCTTGTCACCTGTCATGTGTCTTGAGCATCCACTATCAATGTACCATTGATTTTCTTCACCTTCTGCAAATAATGCAATCCCACAATTTTCAACTGGTGTTTCTTTCTCTTTCCACACTTTAGAGCTTGAGGGAACATGCTCTTTTGGCTGAACCTTGCTCCTGCATTCAGATTCTTCATGACCAAAGTTATTGCAATAAGTACATTCAACTTCGTTTTGAAGAGGATAAAAGTTGTTATAGTTGTTCTTCTTTGGTTCAACATTCATCCTTATCTTTCTTGCTTCTGTTGTCATGATGGTTTTATATGCAACACATTGAACAACTTTATGACCAAAATTGTGACATGAGAAACATTGTCCATTGAAGTAGAAATTTTTGTGATCATGAAATCTTCTATTAGAATTTACCTATTGGTTGTAGCCATTTTGAAAGATCTCCCTGTTACTGTTTCTTGAATTGAGATGATCATGCTTTACCTGTAAAGATCCTTTGTTCCCATGCTGAGTGGATGAATGTAGAGAACCAGCTGTGGCTGATTTTAGAAAATTTGGTGCTGATGTCTGAGAAGATTCCCCAGTATATCCAAGACCTGTTTTTATAAGAGGAGACCGTTGTACCTTGATAATATCATCCAAGGTTTCTAAACCTTTAGCAAATCTAATATTGAGAGATTTCACTTTCTCATTATCTTTCCTTAGACTCACTACTTCACACTCCAATTCCTCAATGCGTTTTTTCCCTGCTTCAAGCTGATTTTCAAGAGTTTCTATGATTATGTTCTTTTCTTCGTGGTTTACCTTGAGTTGAGTGTTTTCTTCAAGAAGATTATTGTCTTCTAGAGAATCCACAAAAGTACCCTTTTCTTTTCTAGATTCTTGTTCACATTCTTTCACGATTGCCCATACTTTTGCACCAAGATTTTGCAGAAAAGCTTTTGTTTGTACACTTCCCATTGTGACGGATCTCCTTCAAGCGATCAAGCTTCTGCAGAAGTACCTGCTCCGATACCAATTGTTGCGAAAAAATACTGAGAGGGGGGGGGGTGAATCAGTATTTAAAACTTTTACTTTTTCTTGCTTCTAAAACCCATACGCTACTTTCCTGAAACAGATTCGCGTATATACGCGGATACCCTTTATGAAACTCGCGTATACACAGATATCTAAATATGTCATTACCTCTTCACTTAGAGTCATTCCGACATTGTTTCATCGGATGTTTAATAAGCGATGGCTTATGACGGTAAGAGCAGAGTGAAAACCATCACACAAAGCATCACACATGAACACCGGGATTTTTAGGTGGAAACCCAAGTCGGAAGAAAACCACCGTTGCAGTTGCTCAGCCTTCAATATTTTATTATAGAGAAAACATCTTACAACATATGTATTGGTGCAGACTCCTACCAGCACGCAGGCACCCACCTGTGCTCATTTACCAGCCTCTCCTGGAAGGGAGCTCCAACCCCCTGACTCGTTTACCAGCCTCTCCTGGAAGGGAGCTACGACCCCCCGATCTCGTTTACCAGCCTCACCTGGAAGGGAGCTACAACCCCCTGACTGAGGGCTACAACCCTCAGCACCTCTATGGACCACGTTTCATCAATTTTCACACTGGATCCAATAACTTCAATAGAACACAACTTGCAGGCCACAATTCATCATATTTTCAGACTGGACCCTCTCCATACTTTTAACCTCAAACATACAACCAAACTGATACAGACAACTCAGAACTGTAGAATACAGATAGCAGCAACACAGCAGTATAGATCAGACATTCCTTACCACAGACTTCAACAAACCCTAGTTTGCATACACGCTTTCCTTTCACTGATGTCGCGTATATACGCGCTTCCGTTCAAGAAAACAAGCATATACTTCTGTACAAATTACAGAACCAATTTCATTGCGCATACACGCTTTATCTTCAGCGAAGCCGCGTATATACGCGCTTCCTCTGCGGCGAACTAGCGTATGCTTCTTCAACCATTTCAGAGCTGCAAACTTCTTTAGATCAGATATTCAGTTCAAATTCAACCCTTTACTTCAGACAGATGTTCGCCTCATCACTGATCTAATCACTCAATAAACAGATCTAGCAAATACAAGTACATTTCAGATCTAGATCCCCTTCTTCATCATTGGTGCATCTTACATTCAGATCTATCATTCAAAGTAACCCTTTCCATTCAGATCTACTTCACAGAGAAGTATTCATTCAAGCTCAAACATCTTGCACCCACACTCATATCTTGCACAATGAATTTCTTCTCCTTATATAGGTTTACCCTTTTTCAATACCATGAGCCAAAACCACATTATATCCGATGGTATTCTTGGACGGGGTTAATTAGGCGAATCATTACGCAATACAATGGGTCAATACCATGGTGATTACCCTTGGTTTTGCACTTTAGGAGCGTTTTTTCCCATACGCGACTTGGAACGTTCTTTTCCGCGTGCATACACGACTTCCCTTAGGCAAATCCGCGTATTCCTAGAGACATACTCTTTTCATCAAGATTTATCACATGCTGAATTCCTTTCTTTATTGCCTTCTGTTCACACTGTAGATACAACAGATTTCCTTCATCAAGAACATATTCTGTCAAGCACAACTTCATCCAGTAAGTTGCCATTATCTTCATCAAGAGGGTTTCCTTTCAAGGACAACACTCATCATCATATTGCTAGCAAACATCATTTACCAAGTCCATTACGTCAAGAATAGCTTCATCAGGTGGTTCGCCATCAAGGACAGCAGTCGCATGTCTTCATCTTCATTCAGTGGGTTTCCATCAAGGACAACACTCTGCATCATATTTCCAACAAAAGCCAGTTCTCAACATGAATTTATTTTAGATAACTGAGGTTTTCATAACATTCAAGTTATAAACAATGCTCATTTACTCCATTACCATTCAACAACATGCAAGCAAGTAAAAGCAGCTGACTTATATAAAATGCAGCACCAAAATTTAGAAGCTAAAATCCTTCAGTTCTATGGAAATTTAGGATAGAAAATGACAAAAGAAAGCCATGTTGAGTGCTATCCTACAGGTCCACAAATACTACAAGAAACTTGCAAGAAAATAATTATCTTAATGTCCGAGAATAAAGATAAGCAACTTATGGGCATTGTATCCGAGTGTATGCCCAAATAACAATTCAAGGTATCTAGAAGTCCCATTCTTCTTTTAACTCTGAAGTGTACCTGGATGGATGGTTCTTCATAACAGTTTGGCATTTGTGGATCAGCTACATCATACTGGCTTTACAAATGCATATTACATGGTTTGTCACAAGTCAGAAATGGTTAATTATGGTATGTGGAACTACAAGGTTACCGAAGTTTTAAGGACCAGGATTGCTGTTGAGCACAATAATTTTTGTTGCCCCTCATTAGAAAAGGGTCATTTCTAGGGATAAATAGGTAAAGAGTGGAATCTGATCAAACTGATAGGCATCTCCTTATGGAAAAATTGGAATCAAGAAGCATTTCACGAAGGAAAATAATAAATTGTTGGGAGAATTAACAACTTTTGGATCAAAACTGGCTGTGTAGATCACAACAATGAAACTGAACTTTCATGAAATATGTCAATTTCATGAGATCAGAGAATCAGAACTATAGAAGACATGCTTGCCAGATAGCTGGTTTTTGATGTTCATAAACAATAGTTGGAAGGAGTAGACAATAACATTACAGGAACCAGCCACAAGAGGCAGGCAAGGTTAGTGAAAATGGGCATTGTTAAAGTCGTTGCCAGGGTTTAAATCCCACAAAAAGTGGCCTGTTGTATACTTCCTCAAGGAGGCCAGCTTAACTGTCATGGTTTTTTACATGAGGTTGGTCAGACTCCCAACAAAGTAAATAGTGTCACTTTTTTATAGAGGTGGATGCTCACTAATATGGCGCAAGAAGGAACCATTATCCAAAAAAACATGAACAGGATCCTCCAACTTACCAGATATAACTAAAGTCTAATTTACAAAGTAGAAGGGACTTCTATCATGTAATATTAATTTGGAAAGAATTAACAAATCAGCTATGAAGGTACTTAGTCCAATTATATTTTCCATATAATATATAATGTTAACAACTAGGTGTGGCAAACTGGGAAATAATGTAGTAGCTAGAGCCTAGGAGAGAGAATTGGCAAGTAATTTTCATGATTACATTAACTGCTTGAAGGCAAGCTTCCTCTTCCTGACTAGTTGTTATGTTAGAGCAACTTGAACAACCTTATTGTTTTTCAAGGGAGCACTTTCCTCATGCTGCCCCTAATCTCTAGAATAGATTCAGAAGGTCACCTCCATCAACAAAAGGATGAGGCAAGTGGCAGGGAAAATGTGACACAGCTGGAGTGGGTGGACAAAATCTGGGCTATAATTGAAATCTTTAAAGACTCCAAAGGGAGCCAAAGGGGTTCCAACATATATGGAAAAAATGCATACTACAGTATTGGTCAGACAACCGAAAAGGACTCGATGAAGACAACGAGTATGCAAACTCTTCTTCCATTTTTTTAAAAGGCAGTTCATCTCTAAGCTTAAATGCTTTACCCATCATTTAGTACATTGTTGAACCTTTGCATATACCATAATGAAACAGAAGGTTTAACTTTCCTCTATATCAGGTTGAATATATCAAGCTATCAGCATGTCTTTGGAAAAATGTATTACAAATCAAGAATCTCCTGCACTTAAATGTATGACTGGGGCATTTTTGTATTTTCATGTATTGTTAATGTAAATATCCGTGTTAATGTTAAAAAGATAAAAGACATAATTTTGCAAATCAGAAGCAGAGCACTTGAATCTCTTGAATAAAATTTTAACTGGACAGGTAGTAACTTACCCTTGCACAAAGCTCCAATGCCTCTGGTTGAAATATTTGACATGGGAGACCCTAAAACCAAGTGAAATTTCACCATATGTAAGCTAAGAAAAGGTCAAATCACTGTAATCATAAATCTTATAGACAATTCCCTTGGGAATAAGAAATATAAATGAATGTCCAGCATTTTTGGCTGCATTTTTCATACTATGCCCATAAAGATGTATACAAGAATATCTTCAGTCAACTACAAAAGGGCATCTCCAATCAAAAAATAATAAATTACCATTAGCCTCTGCTGGAGTATCTTCAGTATCCGATCTTTTGAATAGACATGAAATGTCATAACCAGAGGTTTACCTGCCAAAAAGAAATTTTTGATCTAAGGATGGTATGAAATCTATCTACTGTAAACAAATAAAAGCCAACAACCCAGAATTCAAATGGAAAAGCCTTCAATTAATTTAGGCAATAACAGTGTCTAGTTTATCATACGGCTAGACCAATAAAGAGGCATGAGATCCTTGACACTCACATAACCTCACAAGGTACAACTGATGGGATTCATCACCAGTGACCAAACTAATAAATTCTATCATCAAATAGTTCATGACCAAAAATTCCAATATCAACCATGAAAGGAAACCCAGGTCAGTGAAAGAAAGCACTGTTGTGGACCACACCAAGGTTAAATCTTCAAAGGAAGTGGCCAATGCACCACCTGCAAAGGGGCCATTGATCTACCCTAAGGACCATTTAGTTGAACCAGGTGATTTTACAATGTATGCAGCATCCCACCTCTAAATAGGTGGAAGAGGCTTGACACTGTAGTATTAAGGAAGCATCTTAAAAAAATTCAATATCAAAACTAACCAACTACTAGAATTAAAGAAACTACATACTTTCATTCTCTTTGTATAAATTCAACACTAACACATGCCTATTGCACATTTTTTATCATTTTCTATACCAAGTCTAGTAATGTCCAACTCCTATGATCCCACCCTTAATCATGTGTGCATATTACACTGATCATAAAATGATGCAAAGGGAAATAGTTCATACAATTTAAGGAATGCAATTTAGGAATAAACCGATCAATCAAGTCTATTGCATTTGAAATGCCTGCACAAACAGATCCATCAGGGAGTTTCTCTTACAAACCATTCAATAAAAATATAATTCATGATGTCCATGAGTTGTAAACAAGAAAAATATGTCTAGCTTATCCACTACTCTTCAGCTTACCTATCAGCATACAGTGTGAATTTGGGAATGTTGGAAGCCTGAAGAGATCATAAAGCACAACTTGATCTTTTGAAATCAAATAATCCATCTCATCGATAATCAACAACCTTTTCATAAGATAGCAGAGTAGAATTAGAACACCAATGAAGTTGACTTGTTTTCTTGCACCAAGAGATCATGATGAAGTTGACTTGTTTACATACTATAAGCAAATTTACCAAAAACAGAAATACATCAATGAGGACTTATAAAGTGTTTGGCTTTAACATTGCATATTTGATTGTCAAAGGCTCAATAGAAATACTTATCTTGCACATCAAAATTTAAGAAGAAAACACATAGGAAGGAGCTAATTTACAAAAAAATTCTACTAATATATAATTCTTAGATCATATTTTTGGCAGATGATTGTTTCTTCTCACACAGAAAGCTTTTCAACTCCTGAAATGGAGAGCTATTTATCGAGCATTTTTTATTTCCTTGGCATTTCTCCAATATTTTTTATAGAAGCAAAATATCAATTAATATAGCATACCAATCCTACATGTTCTCATTAGTGTAATTCGACTATCCTTCATTGTGTATTTCTTAAGTCTATTTTGAATGTAAAATGCTAAAATTGGGGTTGTCATTCATTGGAGAAATCCCCTGATTTTGTCTTGTACTTACCTTGCTGAATATGTCTGAAGTGTTTTTCAAAGAAGTGCAATTAACAACCACTGAAGTGGGGGGTGGCATCCCAACCTGATCACATGTAGAGTCAACTTTTGAAATCAAATCATAAGAAACTCAGTTTTCATCCCTGATTGATAACATTTCCCACTAATGAAACAGATATCCTCACCTTTTTAATGTAGAACAAAGGTTCTAGATATAGAAATTTATCTATCAGATGACACGAATAAGTCCACTATATGCCTCAGTGGAATCTTCAAAACCAGAAAATAGAAATCTAATTAGAAAAGAAATATACCAAAGGACTATTTACCTACCTCTTTAGCCCATTCAATAGACAAAAAATTGACTTTCTCCAAAATCAAAGACTTCCCAGTTCCAGGACATCCACATACATACATGCTTCCAACTTTATTTTTTTCTATACACATCTTACATAACTCTAAGAATTTTTTGAGCTCTTCTTCACGGCATATTACAGTTGTCAGTACTGCAGGCAAATGCAAGGCTACCTTAACTACAATAATTTGAGAGGAATCTATAGAGAAAAATTGCAAACCCCTTCATGAGCATAGTTTGAGCAACTAAAAGCAATATGCAAACTTCAACATGAAGAGATGTAAATCAAAGCCACAGAACTAGTTGAGATTCCTACATCACAAGGAAGTGAGTTTTTTTTAAGTAAAGGAGATATTTTAACGTCGTGATCCGTACCAACTGACCCAAATGTTGGTAGCAACATTGACATACTATCTTCCACGGTCTCTGGAAAACTGATTCCTGAGGAAAAAGACCTTAATATCCCCGATCTTTCCTTTGGAAGAACACTCGAATCAGGCCCTGGGCATTCTGTTGAGGTTATGACGAAGTCATCATCCGGTTTCTGTGGTTTTTTAGCATTGCCCACATTCTTTTTTATCATTTTCATCGTGTTGGCATCATCAGAAGCAGCAACCTTTGGCACAACTTTAGAAGCTCCAATACCATTTAATGTCTGTGGCACTTCTCACATTGGTGTACCCACATTATTCACAGGAACGACATATTTTAACAGTCCTCCCTGTCTTCCAATAAGAGGGGAACCCAATTCATCTCCTGTTTTCATAGCATTCTGAATTGTCTCGCCCCTTTTCACCAGCTACCGTGGAACCAGTTGCCCTCGTCAATGCGTGCCACTTAACAGATCCACCACATCCCAAGGTGCCTATCCCTTGGTGAATCCAACCACCCTGCCACTCATGCACTCATCATTGATTTTTCCATTTTCTAAACAGTGAAAATATCAAATAAAATCATAGGTCAAAAACGAATTCGAACTATGGAAGTGCCCTAATGAACCAGAGAGGGTCGGTTAAGTCCCTCGCTCAGCCAGCAAGAAGATCGGTGAGCCTGTGCACAAAGCCCTAACCACCTCTCCTAAATTCCAGCGAACCAGTGAAAAAATAGGGCGAATCACTCTAACCCCTCTCTTCGACCCTATAAATCCAGGCGAATGCCATGGAAATCTGCTCCAACCAAAGAAAATCGAGGGTGAATTTCTTTATTTTTAGTTTTATGCGGTTTTTTTTGGTCGGCTAATATTTAATAATTAATTATTTTTAAAATAATTATCGGGCTAGCTTTATTAAACTATAGAAAATGGGTTTTATATAAAAAATTCGCCCTATTAAAATTTAAAATCCCTTAAAATTCGCCTTTGGGCTAAAATTCGCCCCTAAAAATTTCCCTGATTTGTATTGGCTTCATGGGTGACTCTAGAGATTTTCCTTTTGAAAATGATTTGAAAAACTGGGAGCATTACATCATTTCATATTTTAAACATAATGGAGTTGTATTTTGACTCCCAAAAGAATTCTAATTGTACAAATATGGGGGTTTTAACTTCTCTGGTCCATTTCCACCCTAACGAAACAAATTCAGTAGAAAAACAAACAACATCTAAGATAAATGAAATCATATAAAAAGGAGTGATTTTATTGGAGGGAATATTACGATTTTCTCTATAGACAGTGATACATCTAATCAAATTATCAGACAAAATATTAGCCCAATCAAGAATATAGATATCATATCCTGCTTCTATCAGGGGTGTCCAATCTTCGTTAAAATTCGTTGTATTTGAATACCCAAAAATATGACACATCATTGCAGCAATTTGTGAGAATGGGATTTTAAGGGAAAATACTAAGTATATACCCTTATTTATGTTGATTAGGATCATTTCTCCAATCCTTAATCAAATTTGAAGTGTGTGTTATCACTCAGATTGAACCTCAGGCTGAGAAAGGAAATTCCGAGGTAACCTCAATCCATGCTTATCCAAGTAGCTAGCCCTACTAGGACAGGAGAGGGATTTCTCCATATGAATCGCAGCCAAAATTACTAAGGAAATAAGATATTAGGCTAGATATAGTAGCTCAGGGTTTTTTATTTTGATTGTGTAGGGTTTTGCTAGATCAGGAGTCATCAAACAATTAGGGCAAGGAAATTAGGTCAAAATTTGCAAGGTTTTCTATGGGGAAAGATAGGTACAATGTTTAGCACTTTAGGGTTTTTATTATGGGATGGTTTAGACAGGTGAGGAGCTAGAAATAGCATGGTGAATTCATGGTTTCTTTCTAAACTGAAGAAATTACAAATTATGAATGTTTACCCAAAACAGAGCATAGAAATTATGGATTTTGTTCATCTAACTTGAAAACATTCATTTAATAGAAATTAAATGATGGATGAAGTAAAAAAACATTCTAACATATGAGCACAAAAGAAGAAACTAAAACTAAACACAATACCAAATGGATCCCATAAAAATAGCTGCAAATTTTACTAATGTACAAGCCAAAACTAATACAAATATGTCTCTTGAGATGCCAAAGCTCCAAGTGAATCCATCCATTATAGTGACTAAGGAAATGCATCATATAGACCTAAAAACCACACTCCCTAGCCTCAGGGAGTCGAATCCATGAGATAGGGATTAGTTTCACCTACTCCCAAACAAGAATCTGAAGACTAGGAAGACCCAACAATTTGCCTCTAAAAGAGAGGAAACTGATTCATTTGACCTCTAAAGGACTTATCTGATGTATTTACCCTAGATAACAATAAAAAAATAACATTTACATTTATATTGAACTCTTACATTAGTAATTTATCATTTCCCAATATAAAAAGTTAAAAAGTCAAAATTTGCTGAAGATGATGAAAATTGCATTTTCCTGGCAAATGCGCAGTGCCATGACAGGAAAAATAGCGTCTTTTGTAAGCAACGTTTGGAGGCCTTCCCAGTGTCCAAATCAGCTCCAAGATATCTCATTGGAAATTTCTCTGAGTCTAGTTTCCAAATATGCCTCCAATTTTCAAACTGATGCTCTTTTTCCCTATCAAAAAGTGAATCTCCCAAGACTGGTAAAAGCACAATGCCAAGGTCAAAAAGGAGGCAGAAACATGAAAATTTGTTGGTTTTCTGCCCTTTTCACCTCCTGAAACTGCAAATCAAGCCTGGAAAAGTGGTTTTTCTAGATGTATATGTCATTATAGATTTCATGGTGGCTTTCTTTCTCTCAAAAAATGTCCCAAACATTATGACCATTTTTCTGTTATTTGCATTTGCAGAAAAACACAATCATACACACATTGTAATATTCCAAAATTTTCACCTGATATTTGGAATATTAGAGTTCTTAATTTTCTTAATGAATCAAGTAAATAAAAGGGTGGAGGGACCCATAATTCTCAATATGAATAAATATCCACTTTATGTGTGTGAATGTGGATTGATTAAGCCTAGATCTACATAATGAGGTAGTTAAGCAACTACAAACGTGAATGGAATTGGAGATCGTGTCTCATTAATGAGATAGATCATGGAGGTTGACACAGTCAACCAAGATCTTGAAGATAAAAAAGAGAATATCATGGAGCATTCATGGTGAGATGACGGATGAAGTTGTGCAATTAATGCACACATGATGGAGAGGGTGTACATTGCACCTAGACATGATGGATAACTTGGATAGACAATGCACAAACATGGAGGATCTTGTCCACATGCACAGCACAATTTAGATGAGGCAAAAGGCATGGGAAGGCTCAAAAACTATATTAAAAGATGAATACATGAATGAAGACATGTTTGATTTTAATTATGTTAAGGATATTTATAGGTCTGGAATTGTCATGTGACATTCCATTACTTTCTTGGGATGTTTAGAAGAGATTGCAAGTGTTGTTTAGCACAGGGTGTTCCTGGTCGGGAATCCCACCTATTTCTTTGAGTAGCTCTAGAAAGAGTATTGTACTTCATTCTACATCAGGCATTGGTGCCACATATCTTTTCCTACTTTCTGCAGAACATTCATGTTCAGAAATTGCAAATTTCTAAATATCAGTTTGGAAGGTGGAGGTTGTCTTCAATATTTCAGTTGGAGAACTGGTGAAGGTTTATTCCTATCACCTTAGGCTTAAATATCAACATTCCTAGAGATTCATATCATATCTAGCATCAGGCCAAAATCTATTGACCTCCTAGTAGCAGTAATACCTCCAGGAATTACGGTGTCCATTTTGCAGATCCAAGAGGAGGAAGGAAGTTGCTAGCATTACAGCTAGTAATACTGTGAGGAATCATCCCCTCACCTTTCCATCTATATTTCCATCAGCCTTGAGTTTATTGTAGTATATTTCAGCAGGCAGAAATCCATTCTTTCCCTTACGGTGAAATTTTTATGAGTAGTTGTGTTGCAGCAGCTGTAATCATCATTGGAGGATTGACAAGCTAGATCTAGAGCTTCTAGCTTGTAGATATGAAGGAGGGATCGGCCCTTCAAGCTTAGATCTGATCTTGTGATATATTTTATCCATCTATTTTTCATATCTAGTTTCATATCTGTAATCCTAGCAGATTAAGCATCAAGCCCTAGGAGGTTGATTTTCCTAAGTTTTTAGATCTGGAAAATTCTTTCTAGGTTATCCTGGGAATTCATCACATTAGCTAGATCTTGAATATTGGCACTATCGGAGCTCCAAATTTCCATAGCTCTGCATTTTCATTTTCAGCCTACAGTCATATATTCATATTCTGCTAAAGGGACAGTGCAATATTTTCTTCAAGCAACACTCCAATTACGCAGTGCCTACTTTGGCATGTTTTCAAGGTAATCCTAGGCCATCTCTTTGGCTAGATCTACTCATATTTTGTACATTGTGTAACTGAATCATCTCCATATAATAAAATGGCTCATCTTCTCTGTAAATTTTGATTTTTTCTTGAGATTTATTATTTACTTGGCTGCAGTTCTTATATTGTGTTTAAGTATTACTGCATTCTCCCTTTTGGGATATTACACAGATTTTTCAAAAATGTTGCAAAATGCCTCAAAATTTTTGAAGAGGATGATGATGAGGTGGCTAGGCTTGGAGTGAATCCTCACAAGTATCTCTAACTTATCCTTATCCTTCTTTTTTGTATCCTCCATAGTGTTTTATGTCCAAGAAAACCCTAGGGATAAGGTAGATGAGGATGGGGACTAAAAATAGGTCTAGGGAATAGGGATAGGGTTATGAAAATTTAGGTAGATGGGGGAAGGAGTTATGGAGTTTTGGGAGGTGATAGGAGGTCAAGATATTTAGGCAGTTGAAAATGATAATTGGATTACAGGTTTGAGGTAGTGGCTGCCTAGGAATTTTAGTGACCTAGGACTTAGGTTTTATGGGAAAGAGATTTAGGGACTAGGAAAAAGTAGTGTAAGGGTATGAATGAGTTTAATAGTGATCTAGGATGGAATTGTAGAGTTTATGAGCAGAAAATTCAAGATAAGGAGATGAAACTAGGGTTTTCCACTAGGAAAAATGTCAATTTTACTTAGGAACAAAAACACTATGAAAATGATGTTTAGAACTGCAAGGAAGCAATAAATTGGTGTTACTTACTTGCAAGAGGGTGATGCAAGAAGTTTCGGAAAAATTGGGAGTATTTAGTTGATTTTTGGTGCTTCTAGGGCTTGTTGGACATAAGCGCAACGCCAAATGGATAAGCGCAGCACCAGAAGGATATGCGCAGCACCAGAAGGATAAGCGCAACACCTTTTTGCAGACCACATTTGGAGGCCTTCCCAGTGTCCAAATTGGAGCTAGGATAGCTTGTTGGAAAGATTATTCTGTACAATTTCCAAATATACCTTCTTTTTTCTGATTGGAGTTGATTTGACCTATCAAAAGTTTATTTTTCCAAGACTGTTCAAAAAGTGATGAATGAGGGTGCAGAAATGGAGAGTGTTGGTGTGGGCAACATTTGGAGGCCTTCCTCAACTCCAAATTGAGCTCATGATAGCTCATTGGAAATATATCCCTATATCTAGTTATCATTTAATGATCAAGAAAGTCATTTGGACACTCCAGATATGAGAAAACTTGATTTTCCCAAGGTCACTCTAGACGTGCAACAACTCTCTTGTGGCACTTGTATTTTTGACATTTCTATAAAGCTATGACACTTGTGCAAAAAATGAAGGAGGTTTTTCTTCTTGAACCTATGATGGAAAAAACCTTTCTCACTTTTGTCAAACTCATCTCTGTTTGGTCAGAAACATAGTTTGAATTAAAATTGGCCCTATGAGTGGAAAATGGCTTGATTCTTGGAATGATTTGCGGGAAAATGATGGAGACATGATGTTTATGAGCTGAAATGACCTCATAATTTCTAATATGACCTACCTTATGGTTCCTCTGCTCATATGTCTCTGATTCCATAGAAAACACTAGCTCAGTGAGAGATGAAATTAGGGTTTAGTGTTTGTGGAAAATGATGACTTAGGCACCCTTGGAAAAAGACAACTCCCTTTGATATTTGTTCAATTTTTGAAGTAGACACTTTTTGTATTTGACACTTGATGTGTTGGCATGTGGAAATCTGAGTTTGCAACCTTGGAAGACTAAGTACTTATTAAATTTGAATTGACAGAGGCAAATCACGAGTTTATGCTGCGTCACCTTCACACCTTCTTCTACCCTTTATTGAAAATGAGACAATGCAATGATTTCACCTAATGAAACCCTAGTGACACTCTGATAAATGAAAGAAACTGACTCAATAAGTGACTTTAAATAAAAGTGGAATGAGAGAAGACTTGTTTTCAGCATGATGAATACATGGAAGAGGGTCAGCATGCATGTGCTTGTGAAGGAAAATGGGACACTTGACAAGGAAACCACCAGTGGAAAAATTTTATATCATGACCTAGTGGAATGATTGAAAATTCCTTAGAGTGGGACACCTAAGATGCACATGAAAAATGTGTTTTGATCCCTGGTGGAAGTACACAAATATTGACACTAACATTGGCTCCAGCTGGGGATGGTAGCTCTTTGGAGGTGCCAAGAACATCGTAGATCAAGTGCTATTCATTGGGCATGGATTCAATAGCTAAAACCAAACTGAATACTAAAAGAAACTTAACTCAATAAACTAAACTGACTCAGACTAAAGAACAACTGACCAAAAAAAAAAAAAATGCTCAGAATTTATCTTATTCATCAAAACCTACTCTAACTGATTCATTCATTACCTAATCAAGTGAAATGAAACAACCAATGCAACCACGTAATCATTTTTCCTGTTGTTTGAATTTTATGCAAGTGCTTTCTTATGAGAAAGAAGAGAGAACTACTTAAAGGAAACTCCCATGAAAACTTGTCAAAATATCAAATCTTGATGAAATTGCAAAGCTCAAGCCCACCGACTGACCTCAAGAATGCTACGAAATGATCTTCATACGAATACATGTTGAACCCTTAGTTAAAATGAGAGGGGGGGTGAATCAGTTTAACACATTCATGGACTTTTAAAACTTTTTCATTAAAACTTATTTACACCTTCATTTCATGTTCAACTTAATATGTGAGTAATCTTAGAATGTGAGCAGCAAGTATCAATATAATGTAACAAAAGACTTAGTATGAGAGAAGGAAGTATTAAGAAGATGAGATAAAACATATCAACACATAAACATCATGCACATAGACACCAGATATAAGTGGAAACCCATAAAGGGAGAAAACCACACCTCAATTCTGTAAGCTACAACTTGCAAGGAAGCTCCAACTCCCATCAATTTGCTGCAGGCACCAACCTATAGGAGGCTCCAACCTCAGTCAACTACAACTGAAATTTATCAAGCTAAAAATTAATGTGAAAGCACCAACTCCCATCTATTTTCTACAGGCACCAACCTACAGGAGGCTCCGACCTTAGTTAGCTACAACTGACATCTATCAAGCTACAACTTGATAGGGAAGCTCCAACTTCCTTACTCTTTCAAAAGAAAACACTTGTTGATTTACATTGGATTTCAGCTCTGTTATGTTCCTTCTTTTCTGTTGTCCATCAGTCCTCATATCTGCCCTGTATCATCTCTGCATCTTCTCAGATTCTCTATCAGCTCCTCCCTCTTCTCTGCCTCACTGCTTCATTTTTTCATTCTCTAACCTCTCTATGCATATAAATGTGATATCATTTATATATTTAATCACATGAATTTTTGTATCCCACTGGTAATTCGAAGTGAATAGCCCTGACTCTTTGCTTTATTCCTTCTCATTTCTTTTCCCAGCTCATTCAGAAAAATATAGCAATTTATACCAATTTCTGTTTTACAGTGGAGTTTTTTTTTGCTACGTGAGACTTGCCTTTGCATCACAAACAATATGAAATCAATTAAAACATTTACATTCACATTTTCAGTTACATAAAACAATTTCACTCAGCCCTTTTTCTGGCCTTTTGCTTTGCTAGTTTTGTCTTTTCTGCTGTTGTTAAGTAATTGTTCTGCATACCTCTACTGTTTACTGCAATTGTGCGCACCTGTGCATGTACCTGTTCTGCATACTCTGTTCACTATATTTTTTAGTTGTACATATTCTATAGCTTTCTATGCATGTACCCCTTCTTTTTCTTCATATTTGGTAGTTTAAATTAATGTTGAAGCTTTAATGCACTGTGAAAAAGCAATCAACACAATTTCAACCCAACAACTCTAATGTGGAAGTACCTCTTCATTTTATGCGCTGTGGTCAAACACTTTCTTTTATGGTTTCCACAACTTTATTAATCCATCTATCGAATACCTTTATATGTTTTGGCACCTGATGCTTGGGCTACCACACTTTCACACTCTCAATCCATATATATAAATTCAAATCCATTTTAACATCTACAACCTTTAATTTCCTTTCCACACAAGCTGTATTCAACTTTTTAGCCACGCTTAATTTTAAATATGGGCACTCAAAAATTCAATGTGGAAGTTCTTATATCTATTTACTACTTCTATGGTTTAAACCATGGCCAAATTTACCCCTAAACGTGTAACTCTTATGCATACAAATTCTATAAGCGGAAGCTTTGATTTTCACCCAAGTCTATGGTTATGAAACCATATTTTAAAAACCATCAGAGGGTCTTCAATTTAATGTTCAAATGAACTTTATCATAAATCCCATTACATAATATGGCCCTAGTTCTCTCTTTTATAACCCACTCAGAGCTGGATTTCCCTTTAGAGGCGTTTAACTATATATTGAACCCTCGCTCGGAACACTGTCTTAAAATAAATGAACTGCTTCCCATACCCTTTGTTAAACAATACCCGAGCTTTTATAACATAACATAGTGAAACACATTTAAAGTTCTAACATACACCCTTTTCGGTGTTTAAATCTTCCGGGCATAGTGTTATAATATTATAACCAAGGGTTCGACCCTTTTACACCAACACCAAACCTAGGCTTTATAGCATTGACCCCTTCAACTCTCATAACGTGAAATTAATATATATATTGAACTAAGGCATGAACCCGTTCAACTCTTTCAAACAATTATTTAAGAGTTAACCCAATGGATTGAACACAAACCAACACCTTCAGGCCCACCATAAATCTTCAAATTCCTCTTATAAAATAACTTTTAATTCTATGAGCGCGGGGCCATACCTGTGAGTGAAACCTCATGCAACTTATCACGCGATTGTTGTTTGATCTCTCACCCTCCAGATCAAACACCTCAATTGGATATCGTGTTTTTTCTCGAACCAAGGTTTAACACCTGAAAGTTACGCGATGTGAGTGGGTTTGAAAAATCGCTTATGGACACATGTCATCCAGTTTGTGGCATCGCATTATTTTGAGCGATTTTGCTTACCACTTTTGAATAATGGGAGACCATTGGTTTTTCAACCTCCGGTTTTACTATTTAATACTTGGTTCCACTATCGAGTGAAGGTTCTGTTTCTTTTCACAACTCTATTTCGAATGGATTCCACCTTTGTTATTTGTTAACTTTTGTTAATACTGTGGCTTCGTCAATGTTCCACTGACTTCTGGTTCCGTTACCTTTCTTCATGGTTCCGTTGTGCCTTTAAACAGCGTCGCTCTCTTACAAAATAAGTCACTGTATCTCCCATTTTTTGTGCATCTAAACTGAGTTTTATCTGCGTCTTTGTATTCATCACTCTGTTGTGCTATGCGTTCTCAATGGATCGCATGAAGCCCTCCTTCCATGACTTGATGGCTTTTGAATTTCCATTAAGCTCTTGGTAATCTCTATACAGCATTCTAAAACCGATATGCCCAAATATCACACCAGAATTGAAAGTTGGATTCTATATAGTTAAATACCGCAATGGTTATAGGATGGGTTTCATTCTACAGGTTCTCACAACAGGATTCACAAATCCTTAACCCAATTCAACATTGACTCTTGATCATATAAACCCTTACTACAGAGTTCTTTCATCTGCCTATCACTGGTTTACACGCACAGGATTTTAGTTCATAGATGTATGTACATTCAATTCCTCCAATATATATAGGGTTCACAATTTAAATCCCTTTATACAGAGTTTACACTATCCACAAACCCTAAACACTTTATTCATACTTTCATAAACAATTCCAGCAGTCAATACATGCATGACCAAGTGAGTCAATAACACATAGTTTCATATATTCCACAGAAACTTGAATGTTCCTTTTATAATATCAGATCAAGAATACATATGTACTTCACAGAGAATTTAAGTCAATAAAAACACCCACATTCAGAACCAATTTCTCATTATATATATGAAATCAAATACCAGAGCATCCAAATACAAACTTCTTGTTGGCCGGATTTTCAATTTGATGGCCTGCTATCTCTCTACTCAGTCTCTATAGATTTTCACTCTAGACCCCTTATCAAAATCAATGGCCCTCCTTTTGTCCTCACTACTCTGCACCTTGAATAGCTCTCTGCTTCTTTGCTAACTTTGTTTCTCTCTTTTGTTGCCTCTGCTACCTCTCTGCTACCTCTACCTCTCTGCTACTTTGCTTATCTCTTTGCCTTGTTGTTGTTTCAGGTGCTCCTCCTTTTCCATCTCCTTTGCAATCAATGACAACATTTCCAACAGTCTCCCCCTTTAGAATTGATGGCAACTGTTGTGTAACCAGCTCCAAAAATATAAGAAAAGAGATATCAACGCCCTAGAAATAAGCCACTTCGAGGGGGCAACCTCCAATACATTACATAAATGAACAAATCTTGGATGATCTAATTTAAAAAACCTCCTTTCTATATATAGGAGTCCATGGGGCCATAATTTAATCCGAGTGGGCCACAATGTAATCCTAGATGACCTAGCAATAATAATTTAAGGGCACAATAATAATAAAATGGGGGTTACAAAGGTACAATAATAACAATAAGGGGGTTACACTAACAACAATAAGGGACTATACTAGTAATATAGGGACCTAACATGCCCCTCTCCTTCAAAAAAGTGTTGTCCTCAATGCTTGAGTAGCTCTGGGTGCTTCCGTATAAAATTCTCATCCTCCCATGTAGAATCTTCAGTGGGTAAGTTCTTCCACTTGATGAGATACTCTGAAATTGATCGATTCCGTAGTTGTTGAGTTCTTGTTTCCGTGACCGCTTCAGGTTCCAATATGATTTTTCCTTCCTCATCAAGTTTTGGTAATATTTTTTGAACTGGAAGATTTTCACTGATAACCTTCTTTAAGCATGAAACATGGAAAATTGGATGTACTCGCGAAGAAGCAGGAAGCTCCAATTTGTATGCCATAGTACCAATCTTTTGCAACACCTTGTAAGGACCATAGTACTTTGGCGATAATTTATTATCCTTCTTTGCTTGCTTGAGGGATATTTGTTTGTATGGTTGTAGCCGTAAAAATACCCAATCTCCTACATCAAAACTTCTCTCACTGCGATGTTGATCTTCCTGTTGTTTCATTCGATTTTGTGCCAAATTCAGGTTATCCTTTAAGAGTTGGATAACTTCTTGTTGATGCTTGATGTGATCTTCCACTTCTTGAACCTTCGAATTTTCCCTTAAAGATGATGTGATGAATGGTGGATGATATCCATAAAGTGCCATAAATGGGGTCATTTTTGCTACTGTATGGAAGGAATTGCTATACCACTATTCAGCAAGAGGTAACCACTTGATCCATTGTGTTTGTTTATCAGATACAAAACAATTAAGATATCCTTCCAAACATTTATTTACTATCTCAGTTTGACCATCAGATTAAGGATGATAAGATGAGCTATGAGCTAACTAAGTACCCAAACAAGAAAATAACTCTGTCCAAAAATTTCCAGTAAAAATGGGATCTTTGTCGCTCACAATAACCCTTGGGCTTCCATGTAGCTTTTGAATTCTATCCATAAATGTCATAGCAACTGTACCTGATTTAAATGGATTATATAATGCACAAAAGTGTGCATACTTGGTAAGTCTATCAACTACCACCATGATGACACTCTTTCCTTCAGACTTAGGTAAACCTATGATAAAATCCATTGAAATCTCCTCCTCCCAACGTTGACTTGGAATGGATAAAGGTTGTAGAAGTCCCGGGGTCTTAATTGTTTCCACTTTATTCTACTGGAAAACCAAACATTCCGCCACAAAATTTTGAATATCAGATTTAAGGCCATCCCAAAAAAATTCTTTATTCACCCTTTGGTAAGTTTTTAAAAATCCTGAGTGTCCTCCTAAAGGAGAAGTGTGCAATTCCAGAAGAATCTTTTGTTTTAGTTGGGAATTCTTACAAAGATATAAGCGATCTTTGTACCATAAGGAATCATTTTTCAACTAAATGTATCAGATGTACTAGGATCTTGCTGCAACTTTTGAATGAGTGTCCATACATCTTTGTCCTTCTTCCATTCATCTCTTGCTTGAGTTATCCAATCTGGTTGGATAATAGAAATGGCACAAAGCAATGCTTCCACCTCTTCATTCTTTCTTGAGAGTGCATCTGCAACAACATTAAGCTTTCCTTTTTTGTAGATTATCTCAAAGTCATAACCCAACATCTTTGTGACCCATTTTTGTTGCTCTTCTGAAGATAGTCTTTGTTCCAAAAAGTGTTTAAGACTATCATGATCATTTTTACCTTGAAGTGTCTTCCCATTAGGTAAGTTCGCCATTTCTTTAGTGCATGCAGTATTGCTAACATTTCCTTCTCATAAATAGGTTTCTGTAAATACTTTCCTTTGATTGGAAAACTTTCAAAAGCAATGGGTCTTCCTTCCTGCATTAAAACAACACCAATTCCATTTCCTGAGGCATCACATTCCACAATAAAGGTTTTTGTGAAGTCTGGCGTAGCTAAGACCGGTGCTAGGCACATTGCCTCTTTAAGGCGTTCAAAGGCCTTAGTTGCTTCAGGAGTCCATGAAAATGCATCTTTCTTCAATAATGTTGTTAGAGGTGCTGCTATTCTCCCATAATTCTTAACAAACTTGCGATAATACCCTGTTAACCCAAGAAATCCTCGCAACTTCTTTATGGTTGTGGGGACTTTCCATTCCTTAATAGCTTTAATTTTGTTAGGGTCTACTTTAACACCCTCGTGAGATACAATATGACCCAGATATTCCACCTCTTGTACTCCAAAGAAACATTTGGATTTTTTTGCATAAAATTGTTTCTCCTGCAATAGTTTGAGCACCCTGTCAACATGTTCAACATGATCCTTGCAAGACCTGTTGTAGATTAGTATATCATCAAAAAATACTAGCACAAATTCTCTAAGGAAGGTTTTGAAAATGGAATTCATCAACCCTTGAAATGTAGAAGGTGCATTGGTAAGGCCAAAAGGCATGACCAAAAATTCATAATGACCCTCATGAGTTTGAAATGTTGTTTTTGGAATATCTTCAGTCTTCATTCTAATTTGATGATATCTTGAACGAAGATCCAACTTGGTAAAATAAATTGCTCCAGGTAATTCATTCAATAATTCATCAATCACAGGAATGGGAAATTTGTCTTTAATGGTGAGCTTATTGAGCTCCCTATAATCCAGACACATTCACCATGATCCATCATTCTTGTGTACCAATACTACAGGAACAGAGAAAGAACTTTGACTAGGTTGAATTATACCCGCCTCTAACATTTCTGGAATCATACGTTCAATTTCGCTCTTTTGGAAGTAAGGATATCTATAAGGCCTGATGTTTGGAGGAACACTTCCTGGAATCAAATGAATAGCATGATCATGATCATCAATAGGTGGGAGTCCTTTGGGAGTTTCAAACACCTTGGAATGATTGTCGAAGACTTGTTGGAGATCTGCAGAAATAGATGATTTTGATGTCGGAACTTCTAGTGAGCATAATTGTGCAATTACGCCTCATTGTTCTTTTTTTAGAAGCTTTGTCATGACATTAGAGCTTATTATCCTTCCTGGCTTCCCTTCAATACCCCGTAATTCGACTTCCTTTCCTTCTGAAAAAAATTTCAAGAAAAGTTCTTGAAAATTAAAAGCTACCGTCCCCAAAGATTGTAACCATTGTACTCCTAGTACAACATCAGCACCTCCCATAGGAATGGCAAGCATTGGACTGATCAATACATATTCCCCCATGGTTAGCTTGATATTATGGCATTTTCCAGAGCAATTTATAGTTCCTCCATTTGCAACCATCACTTGACATTCTGGTGCTGGGTATAGGAAACAATTTAATTCCTTGGCTACCTTACAATGAATAAAATTATGGGTGCTACCTGAATCAATCAACACTATTACCTTTCTTTTCTTGATTTGTCCTTTTATCTTGAGAGTTTGAGGAGTGGTAATTCCTGCCAGTGCATTACACGATATGGTTGGATTCATTTCTTCCTCTTCTGGGGCTGGTTCCTGGTGTATATCCTCTTCTTGTTCATTTTCTTCTCCCTCTTCACAATCTATGTAAAATAATTTCTTCTCAGCACACTTATGACCTTTAGTGTATTTTCTATCACAACTGTAGCAAAGCCCTTTTGCTCTTTTTTCTTCCAATTGTTGTGGTGTCAACCTTGTAGGTTGTGGAAATCTAGGTGTAGCAACACTTCTTTCTTTATAGAATTGAGTGGTAGGCTTCCTTGTCGCCATAATTTTACATTCAACTTTTCTTGCCAACCTGAATGCCTTCTCCAATGAATCAGGTTCCAAAACGCGAACTTCATGTTGGATGTTATCCTTTAAAGTGCATATGAAGAGATCAATCCTGTGTTCCTCTGGAATATCAGTTACCCTTATATTCAATTTTTGGAAGTCCTCAATGTGCTGCCCCACTAAACCCTTTTGTTTGAGATTTATCAATTGGCTAAAGAAGGTGTTGCTCTTGGTATCCTCATAATGTGCTATCATTTCCTCCGTAAAAATTGACCAAGTGACAATTTTTTTACGGGAGCAAAGCCATCGATACCATACAAATGTATTTTGTTCTAAATGTAAAGTTACAATGCGTACCTTTTGTGTGTTTTGCACATTATGGAGATCAAAATATTGCTCCATCTGTAGTATCCATGTTACAGGATCCTTTCCATCAAACTTCCTCATAACCATTTTTGGAATATGGTGGTTCTTCCCGCCAACATTAGAGTTTATGAAATCACGATTAACATTGATTTTGTTCTCATCATGAGGTTCTTCTACTATCTTTTCACCATTAGGAAACATTTCTTGTATCAACTTTGTCAAACCTTCGATGTCTATTTTTAGATCATTCTTCATGTTTTCCATCTTAGCTTCCATGCCATCCATCTTAGCTTCCACGCCTTTCTTCAAACCATCCATCTTCTCTTCCATGCCTTTCTTCAAAACTTCCATTTCATTTTTTGTTGCTCTTTGCGAGAGTGAAATTTGTTGCACTTGCTCTTGTAATTTTGATAGATCATGTTGCGATTCTTCATCTTCATGAGTCATAGTAGAGCCTTCTGAAGGCTTAATGGGTGTTGAATTATTTTTACGGGGCATATTTTAGAACCCAATACTGATATCTATTCTACAATATGCCCTTGGAATCAATTAAAATTGATTCTTCAAACAAGACTTATGCAATTCAAAAAAAAAAATACACACCTTTTTCTTGCTTTTGAGTAGCTCGATATTAAAATTGGATTATATCTGTGATTGAAGCACTTAAACATCTTAATTTTAGTACCAGTGTAGCCCTTTGAATTATCTTTCGAATGCCACAGGTCTGACCTGATTTGGATTCTCCAAGACAAAGTTGTTTCCAATCTCCCACAATGACCTAATTATGGACTGGTTCAGTAGAGCGAACTTGTACGACTTTCCATGTATCACTGGTTTTTCCTTTGTCTCTGAAATTGATAGAAAAGAAACTAAATTCTGTGTACTTGTGACCACTTTTTACGGCACTCCAATCCGATGCCCAGAGAGAGAGTTATTGAACTTTTCCCACGATCACCTCTTTGAGATGCAATTCAGGAGCCTGAAAAAGCACTACATTCCACATATCATATCTCCAAAAATATTGCGAACCAAGCTTTGAAATTTTTTGAAAAATTTCCTCAGGACTTCAGCTTCGTACCATATGAATTTCAGATTCTAAACCTTCGTAGAAAAAAAATTATAGCACAAATTCCACGATGACCTGTTTAGGAGCCTGAAAAAGGACCTAAATTCCATAGATCATATCTCCGAAAATATTGCGAACCAAGCTCTGAAATTTTTAGAAACTCTTCCTTAGGATTTTAGCTTCGCACCCTAAAAATTTCAGCTTCTGAAACTTCATAGAAAAAAATTTATAGCGAAAATTCCATGATGACCTGTTTGGAGCAGCGAAACCCTAGAATCCAAAGCTCTGATACCAAATGTTGTGTAACCAGCTCCAAAAATAGAAGAAAAGAGATGTCAACGCCTTAGAGATAAGCCACTTCGAGGGGGCAACCTCCAATACATCACATAAATGAACAAATCTTGGATGATCTAATTTACAAAACCTCCTTTCTATATATAGGAGTCCATGGGGCCATAATGTAATCCTAGTGGGCCACAATGTAATCCTAGACGACCTAACAATAATAATTTAAGGGCACAATAATAATAAAATGGGGGTTACAAGGGTACAATAATAACAATAAGGGGGTTACACTAACAACAATAAGGGACTATACTAGTAATATAGGGACCTAACAGCAACACATCCACCAATAATCCAATGCTTCCTCCAAGTCTTCCTCTTCTTGCCTTTTAGAAGACCCTTTCTTCTGTTACTTGCTTTTCCTCCCCCTTTGAAATCAATGGCAAAGTGTTGCACAATCCTCAGTGTAGATTCTATATTTTCATTTCTTTTCTCTGAGTTGAGTTTAGGCCCTCTTCTTCTGACTTTGTACCATGCTGCTCCAAACTGGTGTACAAGAGTTGTTGAGAGAGCACTTTTGAGAATTAATGAACTTGAATATACACTGTAAGTTGAAACAATCCCAAAGCACAGACTCATTTCACTTGTATAACATTGAAATGAAGATAATGACACTTCATAGAACACATTGTACCAGCCTTATCTAATAAGAGATGCATCATTGGATCAAAACTAAAATACTGAGAATGATTCAAATATACTTCAGTCTCTAGTATTATCTTCATCATAAATCCATATTTGTTGAGGAAGATTGTATATGGAATATGTCTTCTTCTGCAATACACATTTGCAGTAAAACACATGTTCAAAGATGATGATGCCAATATATCTTTTATAGCTGTGGTTCACCTTTCCTGCCTATTGGTGATGATATGAGCTAGGATGTTGATAATTATATTACACTTAATTGCTGAAAGGTCCTTGTTGCTGATGTGACCAATGAATCAACCATAATTTAATCTACGAGATCAAATGACTTTACTGCTTGCACAATGTACATTCAAAAAAAACCCTTGAGGCTAGATACATTCAATGTATTGGTCAGTCTCACTTATCAATCATGCAATTTTCTTTATGACATAACGGGTTATGTATGTCATTGATCAACCTCTTTTCAATGGTGACATACCAGAAATTCATTTCTATTGAAGTAGGCTTTAGATGTAACATTAACAGACTCTTAGGTAATATCAACACAACTAGTCCTTCATAATTTAGATACTTCAACTGTTCTATCATTATGATCTTCCACAAAAACATATTCAAGATGTTTAATTGATATCTCAACAAACAGACTTCACATGGTGTTATGAATTATTTCAAGAGAGAGGCCTAATATATATATGTATTGACTTCAGAAAGGAAGCAAATATATAGAAAAAGATACTGCTTCAATGCTCCATATAATGTTTCAAGTGTAAACAACAGACTAATCCTTTAGCTCTTTTATTGACCTTTTCAAGCTTGAATAATGTAGATAGTGCTAGGATACTACCTTTATGTTATTTTGCCTTAATCCTTTGATCCTGAGGACCTATACCAGACCATTGTTCCACTTGGCATACTTGATATTTTACTGATAGGCATGCTGCTTGTACCAAATACCCATTGATACTACTTTCACTTCAGCTCACACATGAACCCATAGATAATACCACCTTCATAATTTCATACTATTGATCTTTCCACTGTTCACACCCACAATCATCAATATACTGAATCTGATCTTGGCATCTTTAACCATTTGCTTATTATGTCATTCTGTTCAAAGGAATGTCACTGCATTTTCCTTTCTAAGACTGCTCCAGAATCATTGCTGCTTTAAGTAAAATTCAACTGTTCTAACATAATGATCTTGGGGAAGACATCATCAATTTCTTTACTTGGAATCTTCAAGGGCAGATCACTTAGAGATTTATCATTCACTTAACTGCATTCCTCCAAGGGGACTTTTGATAGATGAATGATGTCATGACATCATGATGATAGGCACTTCTCTTACTAATCCCTCTTAATGTGATTCATTGTTAATTCTAGCAGTATGATGCACAATGTGATCATCACTTAATGTGATGATGTCTTCTTAGCTTACATGTCCATGGCTGAAGTTCCTTCTACCATTATGGCTACTTGCTTCTTTCTCTCCTTCCATCAACCTATTGGCTATTGTGTGCTTTAGGTGTTCTTCTTCCTCTATAGTTCTCTGTTGGAGAAAATGTCATTTCTCTTCCTGTCCTTATAGCTGTCTTCATTCCAAGGATCTCTTCTTATACTACTTTCATAAGGATTATTTATGAACTTCTCTCCCCCTGGGATGGTGCTTCATAATTGTCACTGGTTAGATATTTGTTTTGCTTCCTAGAGCAGCTCCCCCTAAGACTGTGATGAATTCATTATGTTATTGATGTAACAGGCTCCCCCTTTCTCTTTTCCTTCCATACTTTATTGGGGTTCTTCATAACGTCTGCACTTCTTTTTGGTTCATAGTTTTGTTTGATTTGATTTGATTCCTTCATCTGTCTAGAGATCTTTAATGTATATGGAAGATTACAGTCTTTTTCTTTGTGACCAATCTTGAGGCATACATAACATCTTATTTTATCAAGGTATGTTTGAGCTGATGTATGATATTTTATTCCCCTTTTTTAATACAATTCACACTCAACAAGTTTAAGTCCAAAATTACTACATGAGTAACAGTAGCCATGGAAATGATTTGTGTACCTGGAGAAAAATTGTCTTTTCCATTTGTTTTCTTGAGGGGTTCTTCTCATTTTCTTCCTCCTTTGCTGGTTGGACTGGATTTGCTTTGTCTTACAATATGCTGCAATATGTCCAGGTTTGTGGCAGGAAAAACAAGTGATACTTCCCATAGGAGGAAAGAATCTTCTATGACATCTTCCAAATTTATTCAAATCATCTTCAAGAGCGTATGAGCCTTTAGCAGTTGATTGTTTCATCCCCTCATTCTCTGTTGTTTCATGTTGTTGCTTGTTTCTGTTTGTTTCTTTGTAACTCATGTTCTTGCTGGCTTCTACTTTTGTAGGAATCTGCTGAGCTGCTTCATTATCCTTTACAGCTTTTACAAAAATGATATTCTTGTTATCTTCTACGTTGGACTTACTAGTTTCTCCTTCATATCTTATCCCAGCCTTTATGAGAGGTGAACTTTGAGCCTTTAGAATCTGGTCCAACTGTCCAGAGCTTTTCATTTGAGGAGTATTCATTACTAATTATTTTTGGGCTTTTTCTAATTTCTTTCTCAATCTCACTACTTCTTCTTCCAATTTTTCACATTCCAGACTTTTCTCTCTCATTTGTTGTAGCAGAGTGTCTTCAAATTTCTTTGCTTCTTCAAGTTGTGTCTTCAGGCGAACAATTTCTTTCTTATCTTCATATTCTTTCTCATCACATAGTTGCACCAGTGTCTTAAGCTCTTTGTTTTCATTCTTCAATCTTTCTGTTTCAGTGAAGGCTTTGTCAAGTTTGGCTTTTTCCTCAACTACAATCTCTTCATGGTTCTTACTTCCATTCACACTAGCAGGTACCTCATTTGATTGAACATTTTCCCGTTGACATGAATTTTTCTTCTTCTTAAGTCTCTTCTTCTTGATGACAATGCAGTCCTTAGAGTCTACTCCATGCATGAAATGAAATCTATCCCATATTTCTTTTGTAGAGTATAGATCCATTATTAAATCAAGATCCCTATTATGAAGATTTTTATATATCACACACTTTGCCTTGGCATTCCGTTGTTGTTCTTGCAAAGAGGGAGATTCTGTGCAGTAACCATCACGTACAAGTTTCCATACCTCAGGTTCATAAGCCAATAATCCTATTTTAACTTTATCTCTCCATTCAGGAAAGTTTGTTGTATTTAACACAGGTACATTTTGATAGTCCATGACTCAACCAGATCTCCTTCAAGCTATTAAGCTTACACCAAAGGAACCAGCTTTGATACCAATTGTTGAACCCTTAGTTAAACTGAGAGGGGGGGTGAGTCAGTTTAACACATTCATTTACTTTTAAAAAAATTTCATTAAAACTTATTTACACCTTCATTTCATGTTCAACTTAATATGTGAGTAATATTATAATGTGAGCAGCAATTATCAATATAATGTAACAACAAACTTAATATGAGAGCAGGAAGTATTAAGCGGATGAGATAAACCATATCAACACGTAAACATCATGCACAGAGACACCAGATATAAGTGGAAACCCATAAAGGGAGAAAAACACATCTTATTATTGTTGTGATGCAAATGAAAGCTCCAAATCCCTCTCACCACTGATTTTTCTGTAGGCTCCAACCCACAGGAGGCTCCTACCTCAATTCTGCAAGCTACAACTTGCAAGGAAGCTCCAACTCCCATCAATTTTCTGCAGGCACCAACCTAGAAGAGGCTCCAACCTCAGCCAGCTACAACTGAAATTTATCAAGCTACAACTTGATGTGGAAGCACCAACTCCCATATATTTTCTACAAACACCAACCTACAGGAGGCTCCTACCTCAGTCAGCTACAACTGACATCTATCAGGCTACAACTTGATAGGGAAGGTCCAACTTCCTTACTCTTTCAAAAGAAAACACTTGCTGATTTACCTTGGATATCAGCTCTATTTTGTTCCTTATTTTCTGTTGTCCATCAGTCCCCATATTTGCCCTATATCATCTCTACATCTTCTCAGATTCTCTATCAGCTCCTCCTTCTTCTCTGCCTCACTGATTCATTTTTGAATTCTCTAACCTCTCTATGGATATAAATGTGATATCATTTATAGAGTTCATCACATGCCTGTTTGTATCCCACATGGAATTTGAAGTGAATAGCCTTGACTGTTTGCCTTCTGCCTTCTCATTTATTTTCTCAACTCATTCAGAAAAATATAGTAATTTATACAAATTTCTGTTTTACAGTGGAGTTTTGTTTTCCTACAGGAGACTTGCCTTTGCATCACAAAAAATATGAAATCAATTCAAGCATTTACATTCACATTTTCAGTTACATAAAAAAATTTCACTCAGCCCTTTTCTGGCCTTTGGCTTTGCTGGTTTTGCCTTTTTTGCTGTTGTTAAGTAAATGTTCTGCATACCTCTGCTGTTTACAGCAATTGTGTGCACCTGTGCATGTACTTGTTTTGCATACTCTGTTCACTGTCTTTTTCAGTTCTGTATATTCTCTAGCTTTCTATGCATGTACCCCTGCTTTTTCTTCAGATCTGGTAGTTTAAATTAATGCTAAAGCTTTAATGCACTGTGAAAAAGTAATCAACATAATTTCAACCCAGCAACTCTAATGTGGAAGTAGCTCTTCATTTTATGCGCTCTGGTCAAACACTTTCTTTTATGGTTTCCACAACTTTATTAATCCATATATGGAATACCTTTATATTTTTTGGCACTTGATGCCTGGGCTACCACACTTTCACACTCTCAATCCATATATATATATTCAAATCCATTTTAACATCCACAACCTTTAATTTCCTTTCCACACAAGCTTTATTCAACTTTTTAGCCACGCTTAATTTTAAATCTGGGCACTCAACAATTAAATGCGGAAGTTATTATATCTATTTACTACTTCTATGGTTTAAACCATGGCCAACTGCACCCCCAAATGTATAACTCGTATGCATACAAATTCTATAAGCGGAAGCTTCGATTTTCACCCAATTCTATGGTTATGAAACCATATTTTAAAAACCATCGGAGGGTCTTCAATTTAATGTTAAAATGGAATTTATCATAAATCCCATTACATAATATGGCCCTGGTTCTCTCTTTTATCACGCGCTCGGAGCTAGATTTACCTTTAGAGGCGTTTAACTATATATTGAACCCTCACTCAGAACACAGTCTTAAAATAAATGAACTATTGCCCATACCCTTTGTTAAACAATACCCAAGCTTTTCTAACATAATATAGTGAAACACATTTAAAGTTCTGACATACACCCTTTTCAATCTTTAAATCTTCCGGGCATACTGTTATAATATTATAACCAAGGGTTCGACCCTTTTACACCAACACCAAACATGGGGTTTGTAGCATTGACCCCTTCAAATCTCATAACACGACATTAATATATATATTGAACTAAAGCATGAACCCGTTCAACTCTTTCAAACAATTATTTAAGAGTTAACCCAACAGAGTGAACACAAACCAATGCCTTCGGGCCCACCATAAATATTCAAATTCCACTTATAAAATAGCTTTTAATTTTATGAGCGCGGGGCCATACCTGTGAGTTAAACCTCATGCAAATTATCATGCGATTGTCGTTTGATCTCTCACCCTTCAGATCGAACGCCTCAATTGGATATTGTGTTTTTTCTCGAACCGAGGTTTAACACTTGAAAGTTACACGATGTGAGTGGGTTTTAAAAACCGCTTATGGACACGTGTCATCCGGTTTGTGGCATCACATTTTTTTCAGTGATTTTTATTACCACTTTTGAATAATGTGAGACCGTTGGTTTTTCAACCTCTGGTTTTACTGTTTAATACTTGGTTCCACTATCGAGTCAAGGTTCTGTTTCTTTTCACAACTCTATTTCAAATGAATTTCACCTTTGTTATTTGTTAACCTTTGTTAATATTGTGGCTTCATCAATGTTCCACTGACTTCTGGTTCTGTTACTTTTCTTCATGGTTCCGCTGTGTCTTTAAACATCTCCACTCTCTTACAAAATAAGTCACTGTATCTCCCACTTGTTGCGCATCCAAACTAAGTTTTATCTGCATCTTTGTATTCATCGCTTTGTTGTGATATGCATTCTCAATGGATCGCATGAAGCCCTCCTTCCATGACTCGATGGCCCTTGAATTTCCATTAAGCTCTTGGTAATCTCTATACAACATTCTAAAACCGATATGCCCAAATATCACACCAAAACTAAAAGCTAGATTCTAGATAGTTAAATACCGCAATGGTTATAGGATGGGTTTTATTATACAGGTTCTCACAACAGGATTCACGAATCCTTAACTCAATTCAAAATTGACTCTTAATCATATAAACCCTTACTGCAGAGTTCTTTCATATACTTATCACTGGTTTACATGCACAAGATTCCAGTTCATAGATGTATGTACATTCAATTCCTCCAATATATACAAGGTTCACAATTTAAATCCCTTTGCACAGAGTTTACACTATCCACAAACCCTAAACACTTTATTCATACTTTCATAAACAATTCCAGCAGTCAATACATGCATGACCCAGTCAGTCAATAACACAGAGTTTCATATTTGCCACAGAAATTCGAATGTTCCTTTTATAATATCAGATCAAGAATACATATGTACTTCACACAGAATTTAATTCAATCAAAACACCCACATTCAGAACCAGTTTCTCATTATATATATGAAATCAAATACCAGAGCATCCACATACAAACTTCTTGTTGGCCGGATTTTCAATTCGATGGCCTGCTATCTCTCTACTCAGTCTCTACATATTTTCACTCCAGACCCCTTATCAAAATAAATGGCCCTCCTTCTGTCCTCACTATTATGCACCTTGAATAGCTCTCTGCTTCTTTGCTAACTTTGCTGCTCTCTTTTGCTGCCTCTGCTACCTTTCTGCTGCCTCTGCCTCTCTGCTACTTTGCTTCTCTCTTTGCCTTGTTGTTGTTTCAGGTGCTCCTCCTTTTCCATCTCCTTTGCCATCAATGACAACATTTCCAACAATACATATTGACTTCCATCTCATCTAATACATTACTACTCTACTCTAGGTAGTCTTCGTACCTTGGTTTTGAAATTTTCCTAACATTTGTGCTTTCTTTATTTGATGATTGCAACAAGTTGACAAAAGGATCCTGAAACTCATGAGTGACTATTTTCTCTTGACCATAAAAAAAAAAACAAAAATATTCTTCATCAATCTCCTGATATGACTACAAATCTTGGTGTGAGCTTTTTAATGAAACACCTGCTGAAAAAGACAATGAAGTCAGCTGTCAGATCAAGTTTATATCAACACTCTTTTTAGCTTAACAGTTAGCTAATGGAGAAGGAATTTTACTGCTGATATTGACTTGTATTATCTAACACATCAGCTATTGGGTCATGAAAAAAGTGAAAAGACTGCTAAAATGTATCCATCAGTTTTAATGAGTCTGCATGACACTGTACAGGCTTCTCATCCTTTTCTTTAGAGATATTATGAAAAAATTTCTTTAAAAATTGAAATTCTTCAAAAAATAGTGGTACAGAATCACCTTGCATCATTTGATCATGTGTTTCAACATCCAAGCCTTCATCTGCAACCTGACACTCAATGGCATTCAGCGTCTACAAATCTGGAGCTAAGGAGGATTCTGTGTTGCAAATGATTTCTTCAACCGTTTCAGGAGAAGGTTTCTCATTAACAACTTGCTCAAGAATATCATTATCTACCTCAACCTCAACATTAAAACTGAAAGACTGTTGATTTCTAATCTTGTAAAAATTTTCTTTGAGAAATTTAAATGAAGCAAAACATAAAGGAAAAGATCCTTCACTTATTTCCAAATTTTCTAGACTTTCCTCTTCGCTGTCATAGCTAATATGCATTGGTTGATCATTGTTTTTGAGCTCCTAAAATTGAACTTCCTCCCACAAACCAATTGTTGATTTCTCTGCAATATTAGCTTCTGTTTGGATAACATAATCATCATCATATTGATCAAACTTTGGTAAATCATCAATATAAGTAATGTCACCAATCATACACATTAGATTATCAGATTTTTTCTCCTTAGATTGATCTACAAATCCATTTTCTGATCTATGGTGTCTGGGATTAGCTGGAAAATATTTAGGGCTTGCAATCTTTTCTTTTTCTGGGATAAGTGGACCATGATGATCTTGAACAGAAAATACATCTCTCATGGTCATCCTTTGCATCATTTCCTCTATTTTACTTACCAAAATGTCGAGCTTTACCTTTGAAGATGTTAGGTGCTCTGCAATGTTCTTCTTCCCTTCTTCCCTCATCTTTGCCCTTCTGATCAACAGATTAGCCTCTACATCTACTGCCATATTCTACATCTCTTCAAGTGTTGCAATTTTTCATTATCTTAGATGAAAATCCATTTTCTGATCAAAAGCATCTGGGTAATGTAAAAGAGCTAAGCCAGGAGGGGGTCTTATATGAGAAAGTATCGAATAATAGACTTGATTGAATCTAGAAAAAAACTGTTGTATTATCTCCCCTAGCTGTCTTTTCAGCTGGTCATACTTTTTTAGAATTAGGAAATGGTTTTGTTTGACCACCCACATGTCGAGGAAAACTTTCACAAACTGTGGTAAATCTGAGATGCTCGGGGTAGGAAAGTTTTTGAACCAACTCTTGACTCTGCCTTGCAAAGAAAGAGAAAATAGCCTGATACTTACATCCTCTTCATCAACTTCAAAAAGGTCCAGGAAATTCTCAAAATTCTACATATGTCTCTTAACAGTGATGTTGTCATATTCACCATCAAACCTCAGCAGATATAGGTAATGAGTTTTAGGGAAATCATGGAGTATAGGAGGTAAAATGAGTGGTTTGTATCAATCTGGAATTTTACAAGGTGTAGGAGTATGTACAACAGTTGTAGGATTAGTCTTGATCTATTTAGGCTCATCAATTTGAAGATGGTCATCATAAGATTCAGAAAAAAGATGTGGACCAAGATCAAAGAAAAACTCGATATTTACACTTTTATAATAGGTAGAATCAAGATTTTGATCATATTTATCATACAACAAACTCCAGAAAACTTTTAGGATAGTTTCAGGAAAAGAAAATAGGTAATTTACAAGAAATAAAATTAGATCTTGAATACAATTCCACTTTTAATACTTGACCTTTGTGTAAGATCCTTCCATTTTTCTGCCGACAAGGTTGATCCTCCAGTGGAGTCTTTACATCATGTTGGAGTCTCCGGGTGAAGATTGCAGCCTTCATATGCATCTTATTGTTGTCCACCATCAAAAATTACATCTAAAATTTTTCGTTCTTTCCCAGGGAAGACATGATCTTTTTCTTCCCCATGAGTGGATTCGCCAAAAATGTTATCACTCGGATTGAACCTCATGCTGAGAAAGGCAATTCTGAGGTAACCTCAAACCAAGCTTTGCCAAGTAGCTAGCCCTACTAGGCTAGGAGAGGGCTCTCTCCATATGAATCATGGCCAAAATTACTGAGGAAAGGAGTATTAGGATAGCTATAGTAGCTCAGGGTTTTTTATTTTGATTGTGTATGGTTTTGCTGGATCAGGAGGTGTCAAACAGCTAGGGCAAGGAAATTAGGTCAAAATTTGCAGGGTGTTCTATGGGGAAAGGTAGGTACAATGTTTAGCACTTTAGGGTTTTGATGAGGGGATGGTTTAGACAGGTGAGGAGCTAGAAAGAGCATGGTGAATTCATGGTTTCTTTCTAAACTGAAGAAATTACAAATTATGAATGTTTACCCAAAATAAAGCATAAAAATTATGAATTATGTTCATATAACTTGAAAACATTAATTTAATAGAAATTAAATGATGGATGAAGTAAAAAAACATTCTAACATATGAGAAAAAAATAATAAACTGAAACTAAACACAATACCACATGGATCCCATAAAAATAGATGCAAATTTGATTAATGTTGAGGCCAAAACTAATAAAAATATGTCTCTTGAGATGCCAAAGCTCCAAGTGAATCCAACCATTACAATTACCAAGGAAATACATCATATAGACCTCAAAACCACTCTCCCTAGCCTTAGGGAGTCGAATCCATGAGATAGGTACTAGTTTCACCTACTCCCAAACAAGAATCTAAAGAGTAGGAAGACACAACAATTTTCCTGTAAAAGAGAGGAAACTGATTCATTTTACCTCTAAAGGACTTATCTGGTGTATATACCCTAGAAAAAAATAAAAAAATAACATTTACACTTATCTTGACCTTTTACATCAGTAATTTCTCATTTCCCAAGATAAAAAGTCAAAATTTGTTGAAGATGACAAAAATTGCATTTTCCTAGCAAACACGCAGCGCCATGATATGAGAAATAACCTCTTTTGTGAGAAAATGTTGGAGGCCTTCCCAATGTCCAAATGTGCTCCAAGATAGCTCATTGGAAAGATATCTAAGTCTAGTTTCCAAATATGCCTCCAGTTTCAAAAATTATGCTCATCTTCCCTGTCAAAACATGAATCTCCCAAGACTGGTAAAAGCGTAGCACCAAGGTCAAAAAGGAGGCAGAAACATGAAAATTTGGTGGTTTTTTGCCTTTTTCACCTCCTGAAACTGCAAATAAAGCTTGGAAATGTGGTTTTTCTAGATTTATATGTCATTACAGAACTCATGGTGGTTTTCTTTCTCTCAAAAAATGTCCTAGACATAAGCGACTATTTTTCTGATATTTGCATTTGTAGAAAAACACAGTCATACACAGATTTTTCAAAAATGTTGAAAAATGACTCAAAATTTATGAAGAGCATGATGATGAGATGACTAGTCTTGGAGTGAAGCCTCATCAAGTATCTCTAACTTATCCTTATCCTTCTTTTTTCTATCCTCCATAGTGTTTTATGTCCAAGAAAACCCTAGGGATAACGTAGATGAGGATGGGGAGTGAAAATAGGTCTAGGGAATAGGGATAGGGCTATGAAAATTTAGGTAGATGGGGGAAGGAGTTATGGAGTTTTGGGAGGTGATAGGAGGTCAAGATATTTAGGGAGTTGAAAATGATAATTGGATTACAGGTTTGAGGTAGTGGCTGCCTAGGAATATTAGTGACATAGGACATAGGTTTTATGGGAAAGGAATTTAGGGACTAGGAAAAGGTAGTGTAGGGGTAGGAATGGGTTTAATAGTGATTTAGGATGATGTTGTAGGGTTTAAGATCAGAAAATTCAGGATAGGAAGATGAAACTAGGGTTTTCCACTAGGCAGAATATCAATTTTTCATAGGAACAAAAACACTATGAAAATGATGTTTAGAACTTCAAGGAAGAAATAAATTGGCATTACTTACTTTCAAGAGGGTGTTACAAGCCTTTTCAGAAAAATTGGGAGTATTTGGTTAAGGTTTTGTGCTTCTAGGGATTTTTTCACATAAGTGCAACGCCATAAGGATATGCACAACACCAGAAAGATAAGTGCAGCGCCAGAAGGATAAGCGCAACACCTTTTTACATACCACATTTGGAGGCTTCCCAGTGTCCAAATTGGGCCCAAGATATCTCTTTGGAAATATTATTCTTTCTAAATTCTAAATATACCTTTATTTTGCTGATTCGAGTTGATTTGGCCTGTCAAAAGTTGATTTTCCCAAGACTGGTCAAAAAGTGTTGAATGAGGGTGCAAAAATGAAAAGTGCTGGTGCAGGAAACTTTTGGAGGCCTTCCTCAACTCCAAATTGAGCTCATGATAGCTCATTGTAAATCTCTCTCTCTCTAGTTATCATTTGACTCGTCAAGAAAGTCATTTAGACACTCCAGCTATGAGAAAACTAGATTTTTAAAGATCATCAGAAATGTTGACATCCCTGGCACACCTTATTTTGACATTTCATAAAACAACGGCTTTTTGTGTAAAAACGAAGGAGGTTTTCTTCTTGGACCCTATGATGAAACCTCTCTCATGTTTTTAAAAATCTTTGATAGGTCCCTATATTACGAGTATAGTCCCTTATTGTTGATAGTGTAACCCCCTTATTGTTATTATTGTACCCTTGTAACCCCCATTTTGTTATTATTGTGCCCTTAAATTATTATTGTTAGGTCGGCTAGGATTACATTGTGGCCCACTAGGATTACATTATGGCCCCATGGACTCCTATATATAGAAAGGAGGTTTTGTAAATTGGATCATCCAAGAATTGTTCATTTATGTAATGTATTGGAGGTTTCCCCCTCGAAGTGGCTCATTTCTAAGGCGTTTATATCTCAGTTCTTCTCTTTTTGGAGCTGGTTACACAAAATTTGGTATCAGAGCTTCTTTCGATGTGATGTTGATATTCCTGTTGTTTCATTAGATTCTGCACCAAAGTTAGGTTATCCCTTGAGAGTTGGAGAACTTGTTGTTGATGCTCAATGTCATCCTCCACTAATTTATCATCCATATTAGCTATTATTTTATCCTTCAAACCATCCAAATTAGCCTCCATTTCTTCTTTTAAACCATCTATGTTGGCTTCGGTTTCTCTTCGTAAGATCGAAATTTGTTTCACTTGGTACTGTAATTTTGATATCTCATACTGCAATTCTTCCACTTCATGCATCATAATATATATTTTTGAGGGTTTAATGGGTGTTGAATTCTTTTTAGGAGGCATTTCAGAACAAAATACTGAAATATATACTAGCTTATCCTTATCCTTCTTTTGTTTATCCTCCATAGTGTTTTATGTCCAAGAAAACCCTAGGGATAAGGTAGATGAGGATGGGGAGTG
This sequence comes from Pinus albicaulis, assembly GCA_034641835.2. Taxonomy (NCBI): domain Eukaryota; kingdom Viridiplantae; phylum Streptophyta; class Pinopsida; order Pinales; family Pinaceae; genus Pinus; species Pinus albicaulis. The sequence goes on from CM076579.1 coordinate 224,378,245, forward strand.
AAAATAGGTCTAGGGAATAGGGATAAGGTTATGAAAATTTACGTTGATGGGGGAAGGATTTATGGAGTTTTGGGAGTTGATAGGAGGTCAAGATATTTAGGGAGTTGAAAATGATAATTGGATTACAGGTTTGAGGTAGTGGCTGCCTAGGAATTTTAGTGACCTAGGACTTAGGTTTTATGGAAAAGGGATTTAGGGACTAGGAAAAAGTAGTGTAGGGGTAGAAGTGGGTTTAATAGTGATGTAGGATGGTATTTTAGGGTTGATTAGCATAAAATTGAGGATAAGGAGATGAAACTAGGGTTTTCCACTAGGCAAAATGTCAATTTTACTTAGGAACAAAAACACTATGAAAATGGTGTTTAGAATTGCAAGGAAGAAATAAATTGGTGTTACTTACTTGAAAGAGCGTGTTACAAGCCTTTTCTGAAAATTTGGGATTATTTAGTTGAGTTTTGGTGCTTCTAGGTCTTGCTGGAGATAAGCGTAGTGCCAGAAGGATAAGAGTAACACTAGAAGAATAAGTGCAACGCGAGAAAGATAATTGCAATGCCTTTTTACAGACCTGATTTGGAGGCCCTCCCAGTGTCCAAATTGGGCCCAGGATATCTTGCTGGAAATATTATTCTATAAAACTTCCAAATATACCTTTTTATTTCTAATTGGAGTTGATTTGACCTATCAAATGTTCATTTTCTCAAGACTGGTCAAAAAGTTTTGAATGAGGGTGCAAAAATGTAGAGTACTGCTGCAAGAAAATTTTGGAGGCCTTCCTCAACTCCAAATTGATCTCATGATAGCTCATTGGAAATATCTCTCTGTCTAGTTATCATTTGACTGATCAAGTAAGTAATTTGGACAATCCAACTATGAGAAAAAATTATTTTCCCAAGGTCACTCCAAAAGTGCAACAACTCTCCTATGGCACCTGTAGTTTTGACATTTCTATAAAATTATGACACTTGTGTAAAAAATGTAGGCTTTTTTTATTTTTGAACCTATTATTGACAAAAACCTCTCTCACTTTTGTCAAATTCATCTTTGTTTGGTCAGAAACATAGTTTGAAGTAAAATTGGCCCTATGAGTGGAAAATGGCTTGATTCTTGGAATGATTTGCTGGAAAATGATGGAAACATGATGTTTATGAGATGAAATGACCTCATAATTACTGATATGACATACCTTATGACTCCTCTTCTCATATTTATCTGATTCCATAGAAAACCCTAGCTCAGTGAGAGATGAAATTAAGGTTTAGTGCTTGTGGAAAATGATGACTTAGGCACCCTTGGAAAAAGACAACTCCCTTTAACATTTGATCAATTGCTCAAGTACACAATTTTTGAATTTTAAACTTGATGTGTTGGCATGTGGAACTCTGAGTTTTGAGCCTTGGGAGACTGAGTACTTATTACATTTGAACTGACTGAAGAAAATCATGAGTTTGTTATGGGTCACCTTCACACCTTCTCTTGCTCTTTATTGAAAATGAGATAATGCAATGATTTGGCCTAATGAAACCATAGTGACCCTATGAGAAATGAAAGAAAATGACTCAATAAGTGACTTTAAATAAAAATGGAATGAGAGAAAACTTTTTTTCAGCATGATGAAGACATGGAAGAGGGTCAGTAGGCATATGCTTGTGAAGGAAAATGGGACACTTGACAAGGACAACCACCAGTGGAAAAATTTTATATCATGACCTAATGGAATGATTGAGAATTTCTTAGATTGGGACACATAATATGCACATGCAAAATGTGTTTTGATCCCTAGTGGAAGTACGCAAATACTGGCAGTAACAGGGTGCTCATTCTCTCACATAAATTCCTGGACAAAAAAAATGTCGTATCTTTTCTTGGGTTGAGGAAATTTGCACATTTGCTTCAAATTTTTAGGCTTGAGAGACCCAATGATTGTTCTTATTTTGTTAAAAAAATGTCTATCTCATATTTCCACATGATCTAACACCAATATTACTAAGTTAGTGTATGGCACCATTTTCGGACATGTAGTAATTCTGTGGAGAAAAGAGTTAGTTGCGTTGGACGATGAGTCTGAATCTGAGGATTTAGAATCATCAACTACAACCTTCCTAATCAAAATTACTTGTGGATTCTTGTTCTCAAACAACTTATAAATGCCTTCCCAGCTTGAAGAACCAATTTTTGGGTTGCATGTTGTGTCTACGACTAGAGGAGCCATCTTGTGATCTTCTTCTTGTTGAACATCTAACTGAGGTGGGGTGGCGAACCTCCTTCATGCTTTAAGTAGCCTCGACATCCTTTTACACCTAATTTTCCATAATTACCCTGTTGAAATAAAAACCAAAGAGCGTAAACTGAAATCACATCAAATGCTATTAATTGTCGTATTACCTTAACTCATGCATAGTGGGAATCCTCGGTATTAAATCTAAAATAATTATAAAATCGTTTACAACCTCAAAATCATAAAAAACCTGATTTACCATTAAATTGATAGTATGGGCTTCATGTGAGTTTTAAATTTTTTATGTTATTGGGATCCATAAATGAGAATTTTAATGATTAGGGAAATTTTGACGTTTCGCAGCAATGCGTAATATGCGAACATGTGGTATTGCGATAGTTTTTCTGTTAAATGAGAGAATGCGATATTGGCATATGTCATATGAAAGTTTTCAATATCGCTATCCATTATATGATGTATTTCACAACCTCGTTCATCGACATTTTTCATATCAACATTTCGGCGTTTCTCTTATCGTTGCTTAGTGTTTCGGTGATTGATACTTCGACGATTTCTTTCTTGCTCATCATACTCTTAGTCCTTTATGGGTTCGTTAGAGCACTTTTTCATGATTTTCTTACGTTTTTATGAAAAATAAAAGCTTAATCTAATAGGTTAAAATTTATAAGTTCTAAAATAGATTTAACCTTAAGGATTATTTTAAAAGGGTCCCCATTGTTCTTTCTATACTATTTATCTAAAAAAATGGGGGTTGTAATACTACAACACATTGATAATAACTGAAGAATAAATAATGCTCTGACAAGGATTAAAAAGTGCTAATTATTAATAAATATTGATTCACCCCTCTCCTAGTATTTCCAATAGGTTCTCCCTTATATTTTTTTATCTCTTTTTCAGACATGGGGAACCAAATTTGTGAAAAAGGAACCTATTGAGAATACCTGTCTTCTCCTTCGTGCTCATTAAACCATGAAGGAGACTTAATGGAGAAAAGGGAAGGGAAAAATTATTTTTTTAGACTTCAAAATTGCAGCGTCGGTCTCATTGCCCTTGAACATAGCACATGTCTACATCATTACCTTACAGTTGGGTTTTAGCTTTCCTAGGAGTTGTACCATACATATGAGTGTGTCCACTCATCTGGTTCGTCACTCTTCCTTTCATATGGAACTTGCTTCCATGCATCCTGAATTTTTGTCTTATATCATGTAGTGCTCATAAGTCATGTTTCCAGAACACTTTTTTGTAATTTCACTATATTTTCAAGGGAAGCCTCAACGTGTGTCACCATCTGCGGTTGCATGTTGACCTTTTTTTAGTCGGCCATCCCTATTTGAATTGTACTTCATCACTTCATGAGGTCATCCATTCACATCATCCTTTGGTCTAGTGTGCATCAATTAATGGGGGATACATTAAGGCCCTCCTTCAATGTATATTCTCTTGTCAAATTCATCGCATTATCTTTGAGCTTGATCTAAGAACCAATAATACATTGGAGCTTGCGGACCTCAGTGGCACAATTCCTCTCGATCGAAAGTTGGTTTACATTATTGGATCCTTATTGATCAATTTCAATGGTGTTTGACATGAGCTCGTCTATTCACACTTAGTATAATATACTAGGTACCTTGGGGTCCATTTTCCTCATTGGTGCATCCCCTCATGTATGTTACTGGTTTACCTCGTTGACTAGTAATCAAATGATTTTTACCATGCTTGATATCAGCACATCTATTCCCATGTTGTATATTTTTACCATCGGGGTTATGTCAAATACCTTGAGTTAGGTACATCTAACTCTTATATAGCACCCTTCCTATGCTACGTTGGAGTTATGTATAATTTATGTACATTGAGGACTACTTTGGTGCACCTCCTATCTGTCATGTGTCCATAGTGCTACTGATGTATAAGGTGACATAGATCCACATTGTATTTGTTGGTGGCTATGATATGTTTGGTGATTCACATGGATCCACTCTTTATTTTTTTTCTCCATGTTTTAGCATTCCATGTCATGGATCTATAGTGTATATTTTAGCAACCATGTATAGTTTTTCTTTATGACCAATCATGGGTATGCATGCCTCGGGGATGTTATCAACATAGATGAGACTTCATCATTTGGTGTCTTAGGATTAGGGTTCTTTCCTTTGTCTCCTTCCTCCCATTTTGACATATGAACTTTATCATAATGGATTTTTCCGTCAGTCACTCTTGTGACCTCATGCATTAGTGGGAATCTGTTATTAGCCTATTTTTCTCCCTAAGGTTTAGTACCTCTGAGTTACTACATTGTTCACAATTTTCTTGAGTCTTTTACCACTCTTTGTAATATTTTTTCTCCTTTCCACACTGAGGGATTCCTATGAGTGTGTTTGGAACCTTCCAGCTGCACGTAGGACCCATTGTCCATGCAGTTGTAGTCAAAGTCACTGAATTTTGTTTATGCGGTTGGGAGACTTATTTTAGATGCTTATGGTTCCTAGGAGAAAATTTTGACTTGTCGTCTTATCTGACCTATTTGAGCTAGCTAGGAGAAATTATTGAAGAATATTCTTAACTTCTCATCATCCTATGTGTCCAAATTCACCCTCTTAGGAGTGACCTTCTTGATCCTATTTATACTGGATATCCTAGAGGGTCAGGCTAGAGAGGGAGAGCTAGGGAGACAATTATATTAAGATGTTTGTTCTATAATGATTCAGTCCTTGAGAGACAAATTTTTCTTTGAGGCCATATTTCTCATAGTGGGGAGACTCTATCAAAACTTGGAGAGGATAACCAAAGTTGATGGTAAAACATAATATCATTATTTTATTATTAATAGGGATATATGTTCCCTTCACTTCATATCGATATTTAAAGTTATATTTTAATTTTATTTTTTATTACTTTCAACTAATGATCTTCTATGAAAGATCACTTGTCATCCTTGTTTGTTTCTGCTTGTGTGCAGGCCTAGATTGCTATTAGAAGAGCGGGATCTCCTAGTTGGAGCGAGAGGATTTTGCATTAAATTCAAGAGCCTTCACCATTCTGCGAGGAGGGCAGGTGCTCTTTCAAACCATATAGAATTAGGGAATGCATGATTTGTTTCTTGTATTATCATATAGTTAGGAATTATCTCTTGCATTGGTTTAGCCACTTTTTTTTTCTGTCTACTGATCCTAATCAGAGCATAGGATTACAGAGAAACAAGTCCTTTTGTGTGTAAAAAACCACAACAGTGGGTAATACACTAGAGGAAAGAATGTTTGGTAGAGAAATTGTGGTCTCTGGATGTGCAATATTGTTTTTGTGTACATGTTGTACATGTTCTATTGTGTACGTGTTGTCTTATGCCATGTGTATTGTTTACATGTCATTTTGTATCATGTGTATATGTGAAATTGTTGCGTACACCATGTATAAGTGTATGTGTTGTATAATGTGTCGGGATGGGAAGGTATGTGACTATTTGGATGCCCTTGTTATAGATATTGAAGGATGAGGTGTTGTAGTCTCCATATTCCCTTGTTTCTGATATTGAGGGAGGAGGTGGTAGAGTCTTTGGATTCCCTTGTTGCTTTGTAAGAGAAGAGAAGAGAAGGAAATAGGTGCCTGCTGGGTTTGGAAATTGATCCAGTGTGTGTACGTGATCAACAGAAGAGAAGGAAGTGGGTTCTTGTTAGGTTTGGAAATTGATCCAGTGTGTGTACAGAAAATAAAAAGAATAGAGGAAGAAAATAAACATTTGAAAGATAAGTAGCAATATTTCATTTTAGTTTTTAATTTCAAAATTTTGAACATAATCTAGGATTCTGATTTATGATGGTTGAGTTTTGAGGTAACTGGTTGTGATATGTTTATACATGATTATTAGATAAAGGAACTAATCTGACTTGTTATGATAGGAATTAAACAGAATTAAAAATGTCACTTTATTTATGAGCTGCCTATGAGGTATGATTTGAATTTATTACAATTCCTTTTGAGTTTAATGGAAATTATGTTCTTGGTACAATAAATCATGGTTATATCATATTGGATGGTTGGAACTAGCTACAATAGTGTTAGCAATACCATAAAAAGGAATTATAACATCAAATAGTATGCTAGTAAAGAACTACAGGAGTAGGGCCATTGTGGGACACTGGTACCCAATAGTGTCCTTTGATTTCTATAGGCATGCTACGACTGAAATCATGGTTTTGAGGTAGGGATATTCCTTGGTATTGAGATTTTCTGATGTAAGGAAATCTTGCCAAGGAATGTATTTCCTGAGGTAATAAGAAGAAGAGAAGGGGATGCATGAAATTGAAAGGTGAGTGACTGCACAGAAGGGTGTGATTGGATTTTCTGAGGGACTGGCAAGCAGAGAAGGTAAGGTTGGGGAATAATTTGATTTTGGTAAATATCATTACTATTTTGGATCGTAAGCTCATTGGGAGTGTTCCAAGAAACTATGAGTTGGTAATTGTTCACTTAGATATCAAGGAGCACAACGAATGTAGCAATGGAGATTGAGACCAACTTTTATTATAGCAATGGATTCTATACTTTGTGGGAAGGAGGCGAATCCATTGTACTACTTTTGAGGGTGGAGGTGTGAGCCTCTCGACTCCCTTGTTTTGGATGTGGAATCATATCCTTTTATGTAGAAATTAATGTGTAGATTCTAAACTACTCATGAAATTTACTAAATCACAAGACTAGAAGCTACTCTTTTGATCTACGGAATCTAATTCACGATTGAGAAAACATATCATTAACATGCAAAAGGAATCATCACACATGCACAAACATTTATCTAGGGGAAATAAACTTCTCAAAACCCCTCATTGTATGCATTGCATTAATCAAATAATCTGGATGAATACAATATGCTTGCTCAATATTGAGCTCAACCTGCACCTGTATCTTCTATCCTCTACATTAATGACTGAACCTGACCAATAATTAGCCGAATTTTCAAGCCTCCAAGCTCCTATTTCGTTGCATTTTTCCTCGAGGAGCTAGCCCCTAATTTTTAGGCAAATTCCTCAATTGGATTGTGTTATTCTTGTAGGCCCATTCTTTAACTGCATGAACCACTTATACACATGGAACTAGTATACAACTAATGGTACACTACCTTCCAATCTCTATCTCAACTGGGTAACTCAAATTCTATGCATGTATAAGTTATTTTTGGCTAATTGATAAGTTAAATGGATGACCACTCAGTGTGACTGAAGTTACACTGCACAATTTGACCTTTCACTAGTTTCTCCAACAGTTGAAACTAGTTTAACTGACAATAACTCAAGTTAACTAATGTAGATTGCTACAAATTAGAAATAAATCATACTAAAATAAACTCAACCTTCCCCAACTCTAATTTACTGATTTAACCAAGTGAAAAAATCCATGTCACCTCAGTTAACTACCTCCAAGCTTCTACTCATGTGGAAATTTGAATTTTCTCTAGTTTTACGAAGGCAAAGCCAAACTAAGATTTTATTGTTGCATTTTAAACACTTTCTCTCAGCAACAAAGGGATTATTTGCCACCCCAATATTTCCTCTATGTAACTATATTTTTCCTCTTGACAAGGCCTTATTCAAAAATTTTGCATCTTCTTCTTTTTTGAATGTATTACAACAACATGATATGACTCTGCACAAAATCTTGTAGATGGTGATACTGAATATATATGTGCTTAGATCGATCATAAAAAACAATATTTTCAAAGATCTTTTGCAACTCTTATTCTCACAATAAATCACAGTAGGATCCTAATAGTACCCCTTGGCCAGAAATCTGGCCTTTTATTTCTCTATGCTTCCATATTTTGCATTCTTTACCTTATAAAGCCATGTCAAACCTACCACTGATTTGTCTATTGGTCTTGGGGCCACTTCCCAGACATTGTTTCTGACAATGCAATAATATTCTTCTACCATTTCATATACCCATACAGGTTTCTTTACTTCTTCCTCAGTTGATGATGGTTTTGTCTCTACTAGCTCAATCATAAAATCAATATAGCTAGTGTACCAATCTGGTGGCCTCCTCTATCTGCGTTGGAATGTGGGTGCTCCCACATTCTCTCTATCATCTTGCAATAATATTTCATCTTCTCTGGATCATTTCCTTCCTTCTTTTTATATCTCTACTTGAGTGGTTGTCTCCACTCTCTACTCCTCTACTTGTGGTTAATCCACAACTTCCTCACATTCTTCCTTCGGAGCCAAAATATTCTTATATGAATGAAGCTGAAGCTCCCTCTCAAGAGAACACCTCATTTTGTTCCCCTCATCAAACTTCACATCCCTTTGAACAAATTTCATTCTAAGGGATGGCATGTACACGTGATAGTTGTTAGGTGTACCTGTGTACCCCACAAATATACCTAACTTAGTTGTCAGCTCTAGATTTTTTGTTGATTCCTTGGAGACATGGGAATATACTATTGCTCCAAATATCCTAAAGTGTGACACATAAGGTTTATTCCTTGAAAAATATTCTTCTAGTGTACTCATCCCAAGAATCCAATGAGGACTCATGTTCTGAAAATAGACCATTGTGTTTCATACTTCATCCCACAAGTGTAGAGGTAGTGCTTGGTCATGCAACATTGCCCTTTATTCTCCCACGATACTTTTGTTCTTCCTCTCATCCACCCCATTTTGTTGTGGGTTGTGGGTTTATTTCAACTCCCATCGAATGCATTCTTGTGCACAAATTTTTTAAAACTCATTGGAAATGTACTGACCTTCGTTATTTCTTTTAAGAGCCTTCCCTTTCTTGCAAGTCTATTTCTCAATAAGTGCTTTAAATTCAACAAACTTGGAGAATGTATGGTCATTCTTCTGAATGAATAAAATAAAACACTTACATGATAAATCATCTACAAATATAACATAATAATTGCTCTTGGAAGTGGAGGTTGTCAAGAAAGTTCCACAGACATCAGAGTGTATCCTTTCAAGGATTGCATGCACCTTGTTGTCCCAATCATTGAAGGTGGATTTAGTGTACTTACATAAGGTACACCCTTTACATGTATCATGTTGCTCTAGTGCTCCTTTGGGGAGGCCTATGGTGACATGCTGCATAATGCTTCATGATGCAAATGGCCAAGTCTTCTATGCCATAAGTTTTTGACATCTTGGCTATGCACCTTCTCTTCCTTTGTGCTCAAAACAACACATTCCTTCACATCCATCTTGTAGAGGTTCTTCACTCGAACCAAAATCTACTTCACTTGTACCATGGCGATGTGTCTCAGGAATTCCTTTCCTTTTTTGAATATCACATTATAGTCACGGTCTTCCAACACCATGAAGGAAACCAGATTCTTCTTTAGGCCTGATACAAACATCACATCCTTGACCCTGAGAGGGGAGGCATGAATCCCTATGAAAGGTGATTGTTTCAATCCTAGTAATGATGGACCTTCCATAATCTCACATATTGATGTGCATCTGGATATATTTTTCATCCAAGTCACTGAAAATTTATTTCTTCCTTGTCATGTGGAATGAGGCACCTCTATCCATATGCCACACACTTCCCATAAATGTGCTTTCCATGCATGCAATGAGGATGAATTCAAGCTCGAATTGTGAAGACAAATATTCACCTACCGCTCCTCTAAAGGTATTCTTGTTTTACTTCTTGTGTGGACACTTCGAGGCATAATGTCCAAATTCATGACAGTGAAATTGATTTTGGAAAAGTCTTTCTTCTTGCCCCTTGACTGGATTCTGATTTCGATTGGTATTTATTCCCTTTTCCCTTCTTTTCCTTTTCATCCAAGGCATATTTTTCTTCATCCTCACCCTAGGATGAAGTCCCATCTCTGCTATTCCACCTTATTTCCTCATATACAAAATTATACAAGATTCGTTCCCAATTTGATAGTTTCTCCCTCCCATTCACCGAATCGTTCTAGATGTGCCAGCTCTTGCGAAGGCCTAGAAGGGTTAGGCTCACCAAATCATCATCTAGTACTATGACATAGACTCATGCAAGTTCATCATGAAAATTTTTTAACCTCCTCAGATACTATTTAATTGAGTCATTCTTCTGCATCTTCATACTTTGAAGCTTTTCCTTTAGTGCTAGCGTCCTTTGGTCACTACTATTCTAGAACAGATTTGTCAATGTTTTCCACATTTCATATGAAGTCTCTTTCCTGTGGATATTTGAGACAATATGGTCTCATACTCCCTCAAATATGATTCTCCTTTCCCTGGCTACACACTTCTTCCATTCTTCTAGATTATCAATATCAACTACTACTACTAGTTTCGGAATGTACTCTCAACAAATTCCTTCAACCCATTATATTCTAGCACTACCTCCATGCAGTCCTTCCAAGTAACATAATTTGATATTCCCTCAAGGGAATACTCAAGCCTTAGTCCATATATATCCATCCTTCTATATTTGAATAATTGATGTTTCAAATTCGATCCTCCTACAAAGACAACTTTGAAATATCTTCTCTACTCTGAATCTAGCTCTGATACCATGTAGAAATTATTGTGTAGATTCTAAACTTCTCATGAAATTTACTAAATTGCAAGGCTAGAAGCTACAATCAAGAACACATATTATTAACATGAAAAATGAAACATCACACATTCATGTACATTTATCTAGGGGAAAGAAACTAATCAAAACACCTTACTATTTGTATTGCATTAATCAAAGAATTTGGATGAACACAATATGCTTGCTCAAGCTTGAGCTCAACCTGCACCTATATATTCTATCCTTTGACTAACTAACTGAACCAGACCAATACTTATAAAAATTTTCAAGCCTCCAAGATCCTATTTCCTTGTTGTGTTCCTTGAGGAATTAGCCCCTATTTTTTAGGGAAATTCCTCATTTGGATTGTGCAATTCTTGTAGGCCCATTCTTTCACTACATGCACCATCTGTACACATGGAACTAGTGTACAAATAATAGTACACTACCTTGGAATATCCATCTCAACTGGGTAACTTGAATTCTGATGCATGGATTCTGCAATAAAACAGATCTTTGCACACAATACAAGTGTTGGTTTCCTTAACACAGAAACTTCATCAAATTCGTCATTAAAACCCACATTTTATTTGACTCAAAACATACACAAAGAAGAGAGAGCCAAAACAAAAAAAAATGCATAAAATACAACCAAAAATTTATAAATGCAAACCCTTCCTCGGCTGAATATTACAATGATTGGCCTCTCAACTCCCTCGGCCTTTTCACAACTCTCACACCATTTATCTCTATCTCTCCATGTATTCCTCACTTCAAAAGCTTCATATTTATACACAATTATGAATTAACTCCAATCCATTATTTGCTCCACACAAATCTCAACCAAAATCTAAAATAGATTTATCCCTTATTTGACTCAACTGAGTTCTATTGAAGGAATTCCTGAGCCCTAAATTATCTACCTAACTCAACTACACTCATATCCTCCATTTATTAAAAGAATATTTACAATAATCCTCACACTCACATTTTCTCTCTTAATTTATTAAAAATGAGCATAATAATTTATAAAATAATTAAAAAAACATCACCCCCTATTTACACAATATTTTAATAAAAATCAAGCAGGATGCTCCTGCATCAAACTCCCCATGTAGAGAAGTTTCCATAGACTCCTGTCTATAAGGTCTGTCACTTTTCTGTAATAATGTGACAACCACAAGTCTCAATGAATTTCTCCCTCTAGGGTTCCAAACTCTATTCTGTCGCTATTCCTTTAAAGTATCAACTCCATTTTGTAAATCATCACTCACTCTGTCAATCGGATTCCATCCGTCTTTACAAAAATTTCTTCTGCCAATTCCTTATAGTAAATCCTCTTTGTTTAATTCTTTCATCTTTAATTGCACTGAACACTCAAATTTCCGAGAAGAATAATCAAGAATTTCTCCTTGATCACAACTATAGTCATTGTTTTCTCCTATAGTAACAAATTTCTCATCCGGTGTTGTACCTGCATTCATCAACAAACTGTTAGCTTTAAAAAGATAAGACCTTTTGGCCTCTTTTGATGCTTCAAGCACCAATCTCCCATCATATACCTTCGGGATTTCAGTAAATACTCTTTGGAATTGTTGGCTTCTTTCATCTTTATATTGTTGGTTTAATACTTCTGTTTCCTTTATGTCTCTAAGGACATAACATTCTTGCTACTCCTAATTTTTCATCTCATCTCCAAATACTTTCTGCTCAATTTATCTGATTTCAACATCACATTTATTTATGTTTCCTTCTGTACCTACAGCCACATTATTATTTGAAAATTTATAACATTTACTAAACTCTATAAATGTTAAAAACATTTCATCCCTATCATTCATAGTAACTACAATCTCTTTTGTATCAGGTTATGCAAGTTTCATATCCCCTTCAGGTTCCTTGAGCCATCGTTCCAAGAACTCTATTTCCATGTGAAATCTTTCGAGCATTTCATCACAACCTTGATTCCTAGCTTCATTCTTCTTCTGGCAATCCTCTTGAGTTATCCTAGTTTCTGTATCATCACATTTCAAAATTGTGTCAGTAATTTCATTAAACAAATTCATTTGTTTACCTCCTTGGAATTTTAATTCGGCATTTTCATTATGCTTCTGCTCCATAAAAGCTTCAACTGGCTGTCTTACACCAAACAAGAATTCATTGATGATTTCTTCCTGCTGCAACAAATCAATACCTTCCTCCTCTGAAAGGAATTTTCCTCCATACTTCACCTTAATGGTTTCATTCATCTCTGTGACAGTTTCACCAAACTATCCACCATATTCCGCATATCCTGCAAACATACATAAACTGTGAGATTTAAAAATACAAGGCTTCATAGCCTCATCTACTTCTCTTGTCAATAATTATTTTGAACTATTCCAATTGTCCATGATATCTTTCTCATTGATCTCGTCACCCATAATTTCACCCTGTTTTGGGCCACAAATGGAAACTTCCATTTTCAACTCAACCTCTCTGATTTCCTCCACATCTCAATTGCACAATCATCATGTGCTTGAGCTTCCTCAGCTCTTTTCTCAACTATATGTTTACCTGTTATTCCCTCTTTGCATGTAGCCTTTGCCATTTCACTTTCTTACTCATGGTCCAACCATGTCTCTGGTCTTTATTATTTCTCTACAACAATTCCATCAATAACTCAAGGTGAATTGTTATCTTAGTTTTCTCCCGCTCGTACTCTTCATCAGTCAACTGCTTACACATGCCATTTACCTTGGCCTTTTCCTTCTTCTTTCTTCTGCTGTGGTCTTCATCAGTTCTTCTGAAATGACTATCAACAGTCATCTTCTCCTCCTTTGTGAACTTCATTTGTTCACTTGTGGATTTCATTCAAATCCATTTTTCAGCAAGCCTTCATACTTTCCATTTAACAATGCAAGCTCTCTTCTTGCACTTTACCCTTTTCAATTCTCTATCTTGAAATCATTTCTGGAAATTATCTTGCTCCTCTTTGCTGCAAACAAAAACTTCAGTAATGCTGGTGTTACAATGAACAACTCTTTGGGTGTCAGGCTCCGCCGATCATGTACCCAATTACATTCAAACTTTTGACTTGGCTTATGACTCTTTGACTCCAGACTTTACATCAACTCTTTATCTCAGATGAAAAATAAACCCTCTTGTACAATGACTCAATGTTTTAACTTGACTCAAGCTATCCAAATTTTCATTTGGCCTTAACATCTAATTCGACTTCAAAGCTTGACCCAATAATTATGATAGTGGATATTTTGACTTAATTCAAGTTATAAAATCTTCCAATGAACATCCACCCTTAATACATTTTTATGATGTAAAATTTTTTCTCTCTCTCATACTCCATTCTTCAGAAAATATCACAATTCACTAATTGCATCATGTCCCTTTATCACTTTATTTTACTCACATGATACTTTAGCCTTTAAATTGAAATGAAATCCATTTTTCCCAAGATTTATTTTATGGTGAAAATAAATAAACCATTCAATTTTCAATGTTCAAAAATACCTTTCTGAATTATCATACCTTATGCTCTCGTCAAGGTTATTAATAAACCTTCTCTTTGCAATTTCAACTCTCTGGATTTCACTCTTTTGTTTCGTCTTTATCACTATGAATATTCACATGCCACTCATTACCTTAGCGCAAACATTTTTCCTGCACTTCCATGCACCATACAACTGCACATTATAAATTGTACCATCAATTCACATCTCTTCACTTGTGTACAGAGAACAAGCTACTCATGTTTTCAACCTCTCTAATGAATAATTGAAAACGCATACATTGTGTCCATCCTAAACAAAATATCCTTAGGAACCTCCATATGATGGTAAAAACAAGGATTCTACAACATCGAGCAATTGTGGTTTGTTTGTGTAATATTCCAAAATTAGCATATAGCTAATTGGAATATTGATTTTTTTTTTTATCACTGAGTATCTGAATAAATGGGTAAGGAAGCCCATGAATATTAAAAATATGAATAGAATCCCTCATAATGTGAAAGAGGATAGTCATAAGAGCTAGATTTCACACCCTCATGTGTGAAAGAGGACATTTTCATGTAGACAAGGTCAAGTTTGACCAAGTCAACAGTGCTGGGATAGGAGGTGGAGATCAGTTTGAGAGACAGCACAGTGTGAATGGGAGGAAGATTCCTTGGGGGGGGGGGGGGGCGAACCCTAATGAGTGGGACCCATGGTGAGAGTGCTTTCGCTTGTTTAAAAGGATGGCAAGGCAACCATTTTTATTCATGTTATGGATTATTGATTTCTTGGTATGCTTAGACTTTGTGCATTCTCTTGCTGTTTAGCAGAGTTGTTGTGTTGTTTAGCACAAGGCATTCCTATTTATGAATTCCTTATCCTTTAAAGAGAGGCCTCTTGAAGGAGATTTCTCTTCATTTCTCCACATTCAAGCTTCAGGCCAAGCATCCTCCTTCAGCTACAACACAGTATCTGTTTAGAGTTGGGTTGTGTTGTAGGGTGTTGCAGTGGAGGTTAATCAACACCACTTTCAGAGCTTATTTTTCAGAGGAGGAAGCCTACTTTCATTTTGAGGATCAGTGAGGAAGCATCTGGGTTGGTTTCACCATCTTTGGCACCAGGCCAACCATTATCCATCATCTACAGTGCAGTCCCTCTCCTTGACTGCGTTATTTTCAGAGAGCATCTGCAGTGAGGGTTGCAGAGTTTGTTTGGAGGGTGAGATCTTCAATGTTAGTATCAGCCTTTCACTTGGAAGATCCATTGGAGGAGGTTTGTTCATATTGTGCATCATCTATAGCCATGTCCATCCAATTCTTGAGTTGCAGCTGCTACTCAGTCTTGAGACTGCAACTCCGACATTTTTTCCATTTTGTATATTTCAGCCAATCCTTCTAGGATTGTCTTGAAATAGTGTTTGGGAGCTTAGATATTCACTCCCAACATTTTTTGGGCCCTATATTTGTATATTTTTGTATTGATAGTTCCTAGTAGTAGTTCCTCTAATACAACTGTGCTGTCATAGCCTTGGGCATTTTCTGTATAGCAGTGATCTTCATTTTTCCATGTACATGTTTCTTGAGGCTTGTATTGCCTAGCTTGAGTGATTGTTTCCTCAATAAATTGTATGCATTTGCTTATATGATCTAATATGATGGCTATTTGGATATTATTACATCCTATGTGTTGATGTATCACTGCTATTTCATTATTATGTTCATGGATTGTTGTAGCTCCAATTTTGGAATATCTTAAGATATACCCATTATTGTAGATTTTCCGTATTTAGGGATATTACAGTGGTATTAGAGCATAATATTAGCTTAGACTATGGAACTCACCCAATATGATATCAAGAGAAGAGAATATGAACAGAAAGAAGACTCCATTCTTTGGAGGAAAGAAGGAGGAGAGGCTGTCAAAGCTTCTTCCTAAACCTGTACAGAGCATTCAAGGAGATCTCAAGAATATCAGAAGGGAGATGTGTATAGAATCTCCAAGAGGGTTTCAATCTGAATCAAACTTTAGATTTTCATATGGTGAGTGTAAGAATGCAACCATGCATTAGGATACACAGTGCAATCACATGCCCATATTTTCCATGAGAGATATGGAAGAAGAAGGAATGACTAGGAGGACAACTCTTAGTGATTTTCTGCAAGAATATGAGTCTCAAAATCAGAGGTTTAGAGATCATATTAATTTTCCATAGTTTTGCAAGATAAAGGTGAAGAGAAGCAAGTAGCATGATATGGGTAGATTTCTTTTATCTACTTTTGATGGTTCACCTACATATTCAGTCGAAAATTGGGTGTAAGAACTAGAAACCTTTTTGCAGCAGCACTAAATTTCTGAAGATGAAGCCATAAGAGTTGCAGCGCTGCATTTTGGAGGTAAGGCCTATGCATGGTGGATATTTGAGTCCTTTTATTTAAAGAATTAAAATACTTCCTCTTATGCTAGGTTCACTAAGACATTAGTGGAAATATTTGATGGAAAAATTTCTGAAACACATGTGGTGGAAACAAACAAACCCAAGCAAACAAAACCCTTGCATGTGATGGAGGAAACTATAAACTCAGATCCACTTCAGAAAACCATGGAGGAGGCTGAAATCTTGCATCATACCTTGTTAGAGGAAAGACCTGTATCTCATATTCTTGAACAAGAGGGCATGTAGATCTCTTTATCAAAAGAGGATCCAATTCTTTGGAAGTTGCCCTTACATGTTGATGAGGAGAAGGGCAAAAACATTGTCATATATAGAGTTCATCTAGCACATCATGTAGAAGAAGAGGGAGCTCTTGCTCCAACTAGAGGGATTATTGTATAATTGCAAAGAATTCCCCAGGATCTCACATGTGGAGATCAAGGCACAACTCATGATTTACCTGTGCCATTGATGATAGGGTGTGAAACTATGGAGTTAAAAGAAGGAGATAGGGAGGATGACCAACATCATGTGATGAGGAGCACACACCCCTGTCCATTTCATGAGGTTAATGCACCTAAGAGGGATACTAGATTGCGTAGTGAGAGCAAGGAAATATATTTCCATTCACATATGCAGTCTAATCTTGATGATGATGTCTCATTGCATGGAGACATTTCACCAAGGAGACCACCAAATCAGCAGATGATGAGAGATGCTTCACATTTTGAGGCACCATTCATTGATTTCAGAGGATTGGAGACCTTGGGAGGTCATTTTAAAATGTTGAGAGTCTCAGGTAGACTCCAGGAGGAGGGAGATATCCTCCCAACATCATCATTACCCACTCTCACTTTAGATTCTGCGTTGTGGCAGGAGCAGCAGCGGAAGGATAGAAACCTTCCAACTTGCATCTTTGTCATGGGAGATGCCAAAGAGGAGGGTACCCATATGATAGATGCTCTTCATGAGAGATCATTAGAACTATCACTATGGAGGATAGATCCATAATAGAAATCCCATCTGTTGGTGGAGTATTCCAAGGATATTTTTACTTGTATGATATTGGATGACCAGCTGCATGATGAGGGATATTCAATTGGAGATGGGGTCATCTACTATCATGGTAGGATCTTCTTATCTAGAGCTTCCAAGCTCAAGGAGAAGCTGCTACTAGCATCTCATGAGGATTTTCTCTTTAGCCACACTCATTCCATGGGAGCATACCACACCATCATGGAGGGGTATATTTGGGAAGGCTTTGAGGAGGAGATATATCAGCATATGAGGAGATGCATGGATCATATGGAGATGGAGGAGATACATAACTCTTTGGAAGAGTTAGCACAGCCACCTCTTTTCTCTTTGAGGATGAGAGGAGACTCATCTATGAGCCACTAAATTTGTATGAGCAAGACATATGGTAAGGGTATTTTTTGTTTGCATAATGATTGGTGTAATGTATATATGCATCCCTTAACCATATATGTGCAAGATGTTGCTCCAAGGAGGATCATTCTTTCTTCTAGAATTCATGGTCTACTTGAGGCCATGAGCAGTATTGATGACCACTCCCTAGGAGGACTCAGGGAGGAGATGTATTATGGAGAACATGCCCACTTTGTACCATACATCATTCACTTTCTCCAAACATATGAGGAGAGTGGGAAAACAAGAAAGTGATTGAGAAACCACACTTTTTGTCACTCTCTATTGTAGTTGAGGGTCAAATTGTGTTGGTTACATTTTAGTGACCATTTTCCTTCTCCCTTGCTACATATGGCAGCAAGTATGGTTCTCATTTTGGTTTCCTATGATGCTGTTGTTCTTATTTTTATTGGAAGCATGATTGGGGGAGTGGCACATTGGTTAGATGTGTCCCTTGGGGGAGATTTTTCCCACATTGTTTGCATTTCATGTTTTAATGGGAGCATGAGAGGTGATATGGACACCACAGAAAAACATTGGTTCTTTTATGAGGTGGGCCATGGGATTGATTGGATACCACATGATGGTGATTTCCAACTCATCATATATGGAATGATTTGGGCCAGCATGTTTCATAACGTTGGAGGGGATATCCTTGGAGGTCTAGTCTTCATCTTGCCACTTGAGGGAAATGTTATTGTAGCCCAAGATCAGCATATACTCTACACTTATCCTAAGTTGAGAGGAAGACAGCATGGGGTAGACTATTTTGTCTACCAAGATCAGATTTTCAGCCCACCTACATTGCAGGAGCGAAAGGTGGAAGATGATTCGTAGGAGTTGCAATGTTGGGAGGTAACTCACCTTATATGGATGATTTCTTGGGGATGGAGGATCCACATGGGAATGATGATTCCCAATACATTTCAAATCCCATGCCTCAAGGGGACCTCTAGACAGCAACTTATTTCCTTCTTGAGTACTCTACTTGTTCATGATGATAGCTATTTAGCTAACTTGCATGCTTGGGAGGGGCAATATGGAGATTTATTGATGAGACAACATCTCATTCTATGGAGGAGAATATCCTATGTGGATGCTATAGCAGGAGGAGGGGAAACGCCTTATTTATATCCTTGTAGTTGCTTGAGGACAAGCAACATTTGGGAGGGGAGGATTGTAATATTTCAAAATTAGCATACAGCTAATTGGAATATTAATTTTTGTTTTTATCACCTAGCAGCTGAATAAATGGGTAAGGAAGCCCATGCATATTAAAAATATGAATAAAATACCTCATAATGTGAAATTGGATAGTCATAAGAGCTGGATTTCACACCCTCATGTGTGAAAGAGGACATTTGCATGTGGACAAGGTCAAGTTTGACCAATTCAACATCACTGGGATAGGAGGTGGAGATCACTTTGAGAGACATCGCAGTGTGAATGGGAGGAAGACTCCTTGGTGGGGGAAACCCTAATGAGTGGGACCCATGGTGAGAGGGCTTTCACATGTTTAAAATGAGGGAAAGGCAGCCATTTTTATTCATGTTATGGATTATTGATTTCTTGGTCTACTTAGACTTTGTGCATTCTCTTGCTATTTAGCAGAGTTGTTGTGCTATTTAGCACAAGGAATTATTGTTTGGGAATTCCTTATCCTTTCAAGAGAGGCCTATTGAAGGAGCTTTCTCTTCATTTCTCCACATTCAAGCTTCAGGCCAAGCATCCTCCTTCAGCTACATCACAGTATCTGTTTAGAGCTGGGTTGTGTTGCAGGGTGTTGCAGTGGAGGTTACTCAACACCACTTCCGGAGCTTATTTTTCAGAGGAGGAAGCCTTATTTCCTTTGGAGGACCAGTGAGGAAGAATATGGATTGATTTCACCATATTTGGCACCAGGCCAACCATTATCCATCATCTACAGTGTAATCCCTCTCCTTGACTGCGTTATTTTCAGAGAGCATCTACAGTGAGGGTTGCAGAGTTTGTTTGGAGGGTGAGATCTTTAGTGTTAGGATCAGCCTTTCACTTGGAAGATTCATTGGAGGAGGCTTTTTCAGCTTGTACATCATATACAACCATCTCCATCCGGTTCTTGAGTTGCGGCTGCTACTCAGTCTTGAGACTGCAACTCCGACATTTTTTCCATTTTATATATTTTAGCCAATCCTTCCAGGATTATCTTGAGATAGTGGTTGGGAGATTAGATCTTCACTCCCAACATTTTTTGGGCCCTATATTTGTATATTTGTGTATTGACACCTCCCAATAGCAATTCCTCTAATAAAACTGCACTTTCATAGCCTTGGACATTTTCTGTATAGCTGTGGTCTTCATTTATCCATGTACATGTTTCTTGAGGCTTGTATTGCCTAGCTTGAGGGATTGTTTCCTCAAGACATTGTATGCATTTTCTTCTATGATCTAATATGATGGCTATTTGGATATTCTTACATCCTATGTGTTGATGTATCACTACTATTTCATTATTATGCTCATGGATTGTTGTAGCTCCAATTTTGGAATATCTTAAGATATTCCCATTATTGTAGATTTTCCCTATTTGGGGATATTACAGTTTGTGTTTTCAACCTTAAACACAAATCACAAGAATTTTCCCATTTCCAACTACAAGCCTTGATCCAAAATGATGCAAATAAGATTGCAAAGAACCCACACTATGCATAATAAACCATCTCATATATTATAAAATGCATGCTTCTCTTTATATCACCTAGGATTAGCGTATTCTCTTTTTCCATTCATTTATGTGGAACTTAATTTCTTTTAAACTTACTGTGGTGATAAAACCTTATACATCCACATTTAAAATATTTCCACTTTAATTTTGATTATGGTTTGAACAACATGCTGACATATATAAATCATTCCCTCAAAAATACTTATTTATAATTTTGGTTAAGAAAACCAAAAATGTCAACATAATATGCTCAGTCCCACAATTTTACTTAACATACCTTTCCAATTTTCTACGCCCTTCTAATTTGTCTGAGTGAACTTACTCTCAGCCCATTGATTGGTCTCTTCACAAGAAAGATCTCCAAATGCGCTTTAAATATTTCTGTCTATGCGAATTGCAAATTTTCAATTTTCGCATTGCAACTCAATTTTACTACTCCATAGCCTTTAATTATCACAGATCATGATTGTGCTTGCAATCATTGAGATCTCCACCAATATCTGTCTCTCCTGTATGCACAACTTCCATTCTAAGTACAAGCTTGGATTCATTGCCTGTCACCTTAACTCCAGATTCATTCTCCACATATGATGGAACTTATTCATTCCTCACCTCTTAGTGTGCACTCTGATTTCCATGCCATTTTAAAACGTAGAAAAAATGATCCTTATTGCATCTCTACAAGTTACAATGTCCTTTGTAACTTCATTTGTAACTATGCAAGTCTCATTCCATTAAATAAGTTAATGTAATCCTTAAGGAAATCATTGATAGATGTAACAATGTGAAACTAACAAAGTTCGTTGCATTAACGAACATGAAATAACGCATTACCAATTCTGGGACATTGCACAAGGAAGAGAGAACACTATGTGGCATTTCTCTATAATGTTGAAGCCGCTGCCAACATCAACCATTGCACCCAAAACTTCAACATGTGTTATGACATTCTTTTGTGTTGCTAGAAATGCTGCCAAACATGGGATGTCATTCTAGAATTTATCAAATACTATTCTATGTTATGGAAATGAAACTGGTTTATATTTGTCGAGCTTTGTGAGTCACATCTTCACCATTTACCCACGCAATTGTAAATATGAGCTTCTAAAACCCTTCTTTTCACTGAGCCGCAATGGAATGAATTGTGTGAGGGATGTGACACAACTAAATTCTGTGTTTATCAACCACGAAAAGTGCTGGGCAAAGAAAGTAGACTCTTACCCACTGTTAGCACCACATGATATGAACGCACTACAGGAGTATCAACACTATTTCTCTGTGTTATGGGCAAAGAAAATAGTAGACTCTTACCCACTGCTAGCACTACATGACTCAATGCACTTCTAGCATTGCATGATTCAACGCACTACATGGAGAATTATTTGCGTTATGGGCAAATAAAGGAGACTCTTACCCACTGTTAGCATCGCATGATATCAATGAACTACAGGAGTATCAACATTATTCCATCATCAATTTCAGCTTCGGCTTTGTGGCATGACCCCTGCTTCTCCAAAATTTGTGTCTGACCTCTTTAGTATCTCCACTCGTGAAAATCACTCTAGCTTACGGTGCTGTTGTCTTTAGTTTCAAATTCAATGGAAAATCTATCTTTCACTTGCACAATACATTCATATATGGCATAGACATAATTTGCAGATTCAACAATAAAAAAAAACCTAATGGTCAACCACAAATTATATTACTATCGCATGGGATAAATATTTCAGTAATCGCCCGTTTGCGTTTGTAGTTTACACACTGGCACTCTTATCACAGTAGATCGAACAAATCAATGCACATTGGATCTCTCCTTCACACTCAAACCACAATAGAATCAACCTTGCTAATTTGGTGTGCTTATCTCAAAAATTAAAACCACAATAGAATCAACCATTTCATAAACTACTCAGCTCCTTGGCTTTGATACCAAATGATGTAGGGATTCTGCAATAAAACAGATCCTTGCACACAATACAAGTGTTGGTTTCCTTAACATGGAAACTTCATCAAATTCGTCATTAAAACCCACATTTTATTCAGCTCAAAACATACACAAAGAAGAGAGAGCCAACACAAATAAAATAATTGCATAAAATACAACCAGAAATTTATAAATGCAAACCCTTCCTTGGACAAATATTACAATGATTGGCCTCTCGGCTCTCTCGGCCTTTTCACAACTCTCACACCATTTCCTTCTATCTCTCCCTGTATTCCTCAGCCTCACAAGCTTCATGTTTATACACAATTATGAATTAACTCCAATCCATTATTTGCTCCACACAAATCTCAACCAAAATCTAATATAGACTTATCCCTTATTTGACTCAACTGAGTTCTATTGAAGGAATTCCTGATCCCTAAATTATCTACCTAACTCAACTCCACTCATATCCTCTATTTTTTAAAAGAATATTTACAATAATCCTCACACTCACATTTTATCTCTTAATTTATTAAAAATGAGCATAATAATTTATAAAATAATTAAAAAAAAACAACACCCCCTATTTACACAATATTTTAATAAAGATAAATCAGGATGCTCCTGGATCAAATTATATGCATGAATCAACTATTTTAGGCTAATTGATCAGTTAATTAGATGACCAGTTAGTGTGATTGAAGCTACACTGCATAACTTGACCTTCCACTAGTTTCTCCAATAGTTAGAACTAGTTTAACTGATAATAACTCAAATTAACTGAAATATATTGCTACAAATTATAAATCAGTGATACTGAGTTTAACTCAAGCTTCCCCAACTCAAAATTACTGAGTTAACTAAGTAAAAAAATCCATGTCACCTCAGTTAACTACCTCCAAGATTCTGCTAATGTGGAAATCTGAATTTTCTCTAGTTTGACTAAGGCAAAGTCAAACAGAGATTTTGTTGTTGCATTTTCAACATTTTATTTGTGTGTTGAAGAAAATTTTCATATGTACATATGTGTATATTATTTTAAATATTGCATCACGTTATGTTTATAAATATTCATAAGAAATATGTTTTTCATGTTTTCAACAATTTGTCATTCTAAATAATGCATCGAGTTGTTTTTATAAAGCTCCATAAGTAGTATGTTTTATTGTTCATAAATTTGATACAACACTGAGGATGGTGTTACCCCGAGGGGGCAGGTTTATAATAGCCCTAGGTTATATTTCCATGTAAAAATGCAAAAATCAACCAAGATCATGGGACATGTATTCCAAGTTTAATGGAGGGAAAATCATTAAAGTGGGTGTCACTTGTGGTTAATATATGGATATGGACATTGGAATTGTGATTGGAAAAAAGAAAAGGGAAATAGATGGGAATTAATTCAAGAAATAAAGGAAAATAGGAGAAAAGGGAGATTAAGGGACAAGAATATTCATGCAAATAAAAGTAAAGAGAAAATAAAGGAAAATGAAAGAAAATATGAAGTAAAATGAAGAGACACCAAACATCAATGATAAAAAGGCACCTCAGAAACAATTTACAAATTTTGATAATATTTTGATTATTTTTCATATTTTACATATTCATTTTTGCTAACATAGAAATTGAATTCCAATAGAGAGAGAACAAGCAAGGGAGAAAGCAAGGAAGGAAAGTAAGGGAGTGCAAGAGAAAGTTTAGAAAACAAAAAATAACGACATA
This sequence comes from Pinus albicaulis, assembly GCA_034641835.2. NCBI lineage: Eukaryota > Viridiplantae > Streptophyta > Pinopsida > Pinales > Pinaceae > Pinus > Pinus albicaulis. Next base: position 224,402,695 of record CM076579.1, read on the forward strand.
CAATAGTTGTGGATTTACAAGTAACAGTGTGAATGTGATACTTAGCATACTGGGATTTGATGCATGGTCTATGCATTGGTTTATTATTTATGTTGGTTTTCATTGACATAGGATTTTCCTAGATTGACAGTGATGTACAACCAGCCATTTCCTAGACAGCCATAATGTAGTTGGTTCTCTATTTTATTTAAGCTTTGGATTTCCTATAGATTTTGGATCCTAGTTGAGGTGGTCTTAGGAAAAATCCCAAGGGTTGAGGGTGGAGATAATTTTATCCTAGAACTCTTGAAAAGTGGCTGGAGACAGAAAATTTCCACTCGGTCTAGTGAATAAATTATGAGGAATCCAAGCTTATTTGGTTTGGTGTTTTTTAGAACAGTTTAGTTGAAATTGTTGTGGTTGAGGGTTGAAGTGGTTTAGCCTTCATAATCCCTGGTTGGTTCTATTTTGGTTTATCCCATGTGATCCCACATTCATGGTTGTAATAGGGAACATGAGTGATTAGTTGAAAGAGAGATTTGGTTCAACCAAATATATGGTTGGGTAGGTACGTGGAAGTCCCTGACTTGGTTAGATTTATCCATGTGTTATTATGTGTTATTTTTTATTGAGATCTATGAGAACATTTATTGGTTATTGTGTTGATTTTATGGTTTTTTTTTCATGGCTTCATTCTGGTTAAATGTTGGTTACATGGATGCTACATTCTTATGGTATGATGTTCTCTTTGTATGGTTCTTGTTCATGGTTTGATAAGATATTGAATAGTTATATGAATGCATGAGCTAAAAAGTTTTGTTTCATATATCTTAAGAGGGAAGTAAGCCTTCTTGATGATTCTCTAATGAATTTAATGAGATATTGTATAGATATGCATTCATGACCTAAAATTTCCTTTTCTACAAATTTCTTATCTAACTGATTATTATGTATTGGAAAATTTTGAGAAGGAAATGAGTCAAGAATAGTGAATGAAGGCTTATACGAATTATTTAGGTAACTCTAGAAATTTTTGGGAAATTTTGGGCACTTGATTTGTAGCTAGCCCTGAAAATATGGAACATGGTATCTGGTCATAGTCTCCTAATTCATAAATTTTGGTTGTAGATTCATGGAGGAAGGCTTATGAGTGCAGTTGGAGCCTTCTGGCTAGATGAAAAACTTTTCATGTGTAAAACTGGGTTGTCAAGTGAGTCAAGAAGGTAGTTCCAGTCGAGGAAAAGTTGATCAGTAGTTTTTGCTTGACATCTAGGTGATTTGTTGTTCCTGTAGGTTGCAGTGATTTTTAGGATGGTGAAACCCACTTCCATAACTGGAACTTGGATGTCAGGACATGTATAGTAATGCCTGTCTCATATTTACCCTGGTGAGCTTGTAAAGGAAGGTTAATGTGGAATGGGTTGTTACAATCCTCTTGTATTTGTATCCTTTTCTTGGTTATAATTTTTCTTTCATGGCCTCGTAGTGAGGATTTCGGGTACATAGTGAAGGTTTACAAGTATTTGGAAGAAGATGGAAGTAGTGGAAGAATAAATCAAATCTTGTTGTAAGAGGACTCTCCCACAATAAATGATTTGTATTGAGAGATATTGTACTAGATGAAATTTGAGCTTAGAGGGATCATAAAAATAAAAAATATTAAATTATTCCTTGACGAAGAGAACTATGTTGAAAAGAAGTCAGTGGTGACTTCCAAAATGAAGTGTGAGATAGATGGAAACTTAAGAGAAGTACAAAGTGAGGGATTACCCTAGTAAGAGGGATAATACTATAAAGAAAATATTTGTCAAGTACACTTTTTCTAAAATGATTGCCATTATTATTTCTATTCAAAGTTACATCTGATGGATGTAAATACCATTTTCTTTGATGAAAGAAGAAGTCTACATAAGAGCTACCTCAATATTTTGAGGTACCTGAAGAAGTCCCTTGATTAAAGATAGGGAATCATTTGTACAAACTTCATATACTTATATTATCAAGGTATATTTTGTTAATAACAAGGCTAAAAAGACTCTTGTGATAGAGGGATAGGTTATCCCTCAAAGGGATTTGAACTCTGAGTTCGAAATGAAGAATATATATTTTATGTTTTAATTCCATAATAAAGGAAAGAGTAATATTGAGATACTTAAAATGATGGAGCACAAGAGAAGGGAGATTATGCCTTCTATGAGAGGAATATGTCAGGTTGAAGATATGCTTCAGTGACCAGAAAGAAACAGTGGAAGAGGGAGTAGCCAAGATTACTCCAAAAGGATATGTTTCAATGTCAGAAGGAGCACACATTCATGGTGATAGGAAAGTAGTTTTGGTGATGAATACAATGTAGGAATAAGATCAGTTTATGGTTGAGATAAGGCATGTGGCTCAACATGTGTTGAAGTATTAGCATGGTACAGTTGCTCATGGCACATTCAGTTATCGAGTAATGACTCAAACAATGAAGTATAACTACATAGATACAAAGATTCATATTCGAAAAAGATTTCTCAAGATAGAAAGAGTTCATTATTATATTGCTTCAATTTGGGCTCCATTATGATTTCTTGGATAATTAGGAAACAAACATTTTTCAAACTTAATATTACAGAAGGTGAACATATATATTTCAGTTTCACTGGTGAATTGAGAATAAATATAGATTTAGAAACTATTTTCAAGATTGTTTGATTAATTGCAGGTGACGACCATGATGACAGGTCAAATCAAAATGAGATTTAGTAGGAAGACAAGGTACAGAAGGAATCAGTATGGCTCTTGTACTATTCTATAATCAAGAATATTGCTAACAAAACCTCTTTCCTAGGTTGAATTTTGTATACTTTAAGGAAAAGCTTATATTGGTTGAGAATACTTCCCTCAATCAGAGGAAGTGTTGTTGTTTTCAAATCAACGGGTATACATCCTCCCTAGGTTAGAATATATATAGGTCAAATTATTGACTAGGGCCACAAAATATGTCTAGGGAGAGTGGCGCATGGAGCATCAAGGCTCAAAATGCACCCCAGGTGGGTGATTGAGTTCCTTTAGCATTATAAAGGAGAGCTAGCATTCAATTAGCATGAAGTCACGGGTGTTCACTAGGTTCCAACTGATGACTTAGATAATTGGTGAATTTCTCCAAGTGGTGACTTGTTGAGAATGACGATGATTTAGGATCATTTCCATATGTAGTAGTCTATCACATCAACATAGCTAGCTCATTTAGGGACAAAAATTATTCCTGTGTCAATTATGTTGACAAAAATTAGGAATAATGGTCCTAGAGGCCCATACACTCAGTTTAGTGGGTTCCTTTCAAAATTAGGCCTAGAGTATTCTCTAGATAGGTTGAGTGAGCCCATTAGCATCATGGCCTAGGGTGAGGCCTTTCGATTTTGGAATAGAGTACTCAAACATATTAAGCATGTCCCTATGGTTTCACCATGAGTCAAAGAGATTGACCAAGATGATGGTGAACCACGACTAGCTAGCATACCATAATTTAGAAGAATCGACCAGAATCATGGTGACTAGTTGATGCTAATGATGCACCATAGGTTTTAAGTACCAACCATAAGTATCGTCAGATGTACTAACCATATTTATGGTGATTAGTTGATGTTGTTGATTTACCATGGTTCGGAGTTTCTAACCAAGAAAATGGTAACTACATGATGTTGATGTTGATGATGAATTATTATAACCTTTTCTGAGAGAAATTTTTCAGTGAGAGAACATCTGGATAGCCATTATGACTACCTCCCTAGCTAAGAGGGAGTGTTGAAATTTTTAGCTATGGTCGGTATTCCTAATTAATATTTTAGCCTATAAATATATTTAATGACAATTATAAGGCATGTTCTTCATGTCATTTTCAAAAATAAAAAATTTGAACTTTCAAAATTATGTTTTTAGCTCCAATAAAGTAAATTTACCCCTCCAAGAGACCAAGTCAGCCCAGTTGAAGTGGAACCTATTTGACCTCACAAAATTATATATAAAGAAACCTTTCCTCCATCATTTTGGCACATTATTTGGATCACACATAGAAAAGGTTTTTTTTTTCCCATCAAGCGAAGAAGAAGAAAAGATAAGGGATGAACTTCCCCAACACTTGACCAAACATCTCTCTTATTTTATCTCACATTTGTGTCTCTTTATATTGTTTATCTCATAGATCTGGAATAATACTAAAATTCTGGGGAGATTATTTAGATAGAGTGAGTGTTATAGTGCAGAAGAAGGTATAAATTTGGCCATAGCAAAGTTGATTAGACCAAGTCTTTTGGGCATAATTTTGTGTTGTTATGAGGAGAGTTTTACTTGGTTTGACCAAGACCAGGTTGTTGGTCATTTTGAATTCTAATTTGACTACAGTATTTAGATGTGTCTCTTGTTGGACTAAATAATTTCTCTAAGGAAAAGGTTGCTAGGTCTTTCCCCCACACATATTTTTCAAGGTAAAAAAAAACTTGTGTTTCTTGTTTGGTTGTATCATTATAATCCTACTGCAATATTTTTTTTACTATTGATATATTTTGTGTAATTTCTTTATGATGAATATGAATGGAAGAAAACATTAACCTAAGAAGTAATAAGAAGTAATTATCGATTTAGAAGATCCTATGAAAAATCAGTCCTTCTTGGGTCGTATTTTGGGTATCTCCTTCAGAAATGCATATTTCTATTCATGTAGAATGGGATAGTCCTCTACCTTTAGATAATTTTCTGTCAACTGAGGATGCTATCTCTATAGCATACATTGCATTTCATCCTCTGCTACAACATATTTTCAACTTTGGAGCTACAATCTACCTTAGAGACACAACATTGTGTACCACATGCAATAACATTTGTTTTCCACTATCATCCATGTACTCCAAGGTTTTAAGATAAAAATCTAGACTGTTCTTGTGTGCTACCTACAAATATATACCATGGTTCAAGTCATACCACCCTAAAAGAAACACACTTAGTGTGGATTTATTCAATAGGTTTTTCATCTCAAATTGGCATGATTCAATTCCATTTCTTAGCTTCCTTTTGATTCCAATAGCTAGTTGGACTAGCCGTGACTTGCCATGTTTTCTTTTCTATAACACACATGCTTCAAAAATTTTGGGTGTAATGTAACTAATATTACAACAAATACCAAATAAAATTGAAATAGTATATTTTTTTGTTATACCTAACATCTCTACTGTCGAGGCTTGGTGGTTCGCTTTATTATTTTATATTATTTCATAAATCTAGGACATTCCTCTAGCCATATTATTAATATTTGTGGCTTATTGGATGTTATACACCCTTTCACTTTCTTATTGTCTGTGTGCATAGTCTCTCAGTGGGTGTTCTTCCCCATGCACACAACACTTCAATGTATTTTTTATTTAGTTCTTTTTCCCCCCATTTCTGTCGGTATGCCTGGATAATCACCACTTGGAGATAAGTAGTTTTAATTGAACGAAATTTTCATGGGAGTTCTAAAGATAGTGATATTCCCAAGCTACCTATAGTGTGACAATTTCACCCCTTTATTCCTAAAGTTTTTATTTTAATTCCTTTCCCATTCATCTAGAATTGATTCTTGTTATTATAATCATCATAGCAATATTTTTCTTTTATAATGGAGTCCTCTAGAGATTTTGGTTCATAAAAAGCTATTCTATCTTAGTAGGACTACAACATCCCACTTAGAAAAAATTGTATCTTCACCTTTTCAACTTGGATGTAGGGTATGTACCTTAACAATTTTATAAATTGGTTGGAATATGCCTCGATGGTAAGTTACCCCAATTTATGTTCAGGGAACCCCTTAATCATTGCTTCATAATATGTTTTAACTATAACTACTTTTAATAATGAAAATATCTAATTCAAACTCTATTCTTTGAGCCTATTTAGTCCCAACTATTGAACCTTTAGTTCTGATACCATCTATAAGGTACCAAAACCCCCTTAATTTGTAGTTAGGGATATGTGGTTTATCTATACCTAACATCCATGGTTCAAATTTAGAGATGGGGTTAGAAAACATTCTTCTTTCTCTATTCTCCTCAGAATTTAATTTTGTACTACCATAATCTTTTGGTCATCTTCTTCTCCATGTTTCCATGTTTCCCCACCTTACTATATGACATGGAGGCCTCACCAACTCAACCTATCATTTGTTAAGCCCGTGCAACAAAAAATTTCATTAAATAACCATCGTGCTCATTTCTCTTGTAGTAGTCATTGAATAACATGTAGGGCATGTGTTATATTCTCTGAGTGACTTATATACATCCAGTTTTGGTAGTTTTTGGCACACGATTTTTCACATTCAATAATTTTTCAATTGCACAGTGTTTTTTCCCATGTTTTTGTACATACAATAAAAGAAACTATGTTAGTTACCTATAATACTAATTCATCCCAATTATTTTTATTTTTGTACCCATGTAGCCCCCATATTGTTATTTTTGTGCCCCATAGAAACCCATTATTTTTTATTGTTGCGCCCTTATATTATTATTGTTATGTAGGATTTGATTATATTGTGACCCTTTAGAATCCTATATATACAAACGATGTCTTGTCATTATTTTCATCCAAGAATTGTTCATTTATGTAATGTAAAGGAGGTTTCCCCATCAAGTATGTTAATTTTGAAGTTGTTGATCTAACTTTTCTTCTATTTTGTGATCTAGTTGCATAAGATTTGGTATCAGAGCTTTGGATTCTAAGGTTTCACTTCTTAAAACATATCATCTTGGAATTTTCCCTATAGGTTTTTTTCTACGAAGATTTATAAGCTTAAATTACAACCACGTGGAGAACAAATACTGATGAACCTCGTGTAAAAATTTCAGATCTTGATTCTCTATATTTTCAGAGATATGATCCAGGGCAGTTAGGGTTTTTGCAAGCTCAATAATTTCATCTCAAATAGGTAACCTAGGGAAAATAGTCATAGATTTCATTTCAGGAATTGTATTTGAATTCTATAAAAAGTGTACAAAATTGCATAGACCTTATTTTTTCCTATATAAATTTCAAATCCAAATATTGAAATGGTGACATGTGGCATCCTATAAAAATTCGCTCTATTGAACCAATCCATAATTAGGTCATCGTGGGATATTTGGAATAACTCTATATTAAAGAATCAATATTGGTCTAACTAGTAGCATTGGAAAGAATATTCATAGGGCTACAACAAGACCTACTTTAGACCTTTAGATCTGTAATTACAGAGTTACAATCATTGCAAGATCAAGCTCCTAAAAGAAAGAAAAATATGTGTATTTTCTTTTTAAATTTCATAACTTTTTTTTGAAAAATATTTTTGAAGTGATTCCAAGGGAATATTGAAACATATGTATCAGTATTGGGTTCTAAAATTCCACACCCATTAAGCCCTCAGAAACGTCTACTATGATGCATGAAGAGGAATATTTACAACATGATATATCAATATTATGGGACCAAGTGCAACAAATTCACTCTCACAAAGAGTAACCAAATATGAACTAAAAGGTGACATGGCTGGTTAAAAAGGAGACATGGATGGTTTAAAAGGCAACATGGATGGTTCAAAAGGTGACATTAATGGTTTAAAATATGACATGGAAGGTTTGAAGGAAGGTTTGACAAAGTTACTACAGGAAAGGCTTCCTAATGGTGAAAAGGTATTCCAAGAAACTCGTGATGAGAACAAAAGGAATGCCAATCGTGATTTCAGAGACTCCAATTTTGGGTTTAGCGCCCACCACATTCTAAATATCATATGAGGAAGCTTTATGGAAAGAATATACTAAAATGCATACTACAAATGGAGCAATACTTTGATCTCCATGATGTGGTGTAATATTCGTAATTAGCTTTTAGCTTGTTGGAATATTAAATTTTACTTTTGTTCATAAATTAGATGAATAAGTGGGTAGAGAGACCCTCAAATCTCTTTAGTAGTAATACAACCACGTCTAGTGTGAAAGTGGATGAATGTAGCTAGCTAAAATAAAGCAACCCTTGGTCTGAATGGGGTCAATGCATGTGGATAGGGTCCAGGTTGACCAAATCAACAACGTTTCTATGGAGGGAGTGGACATAATGGAGGACAACACAGTTATGATGGAGGAGTGTATGCATGAGAGTAGAATCTTTAATGAGTGTGACCAAGAGTGAGTAAGCTCACAAAGCATATAAGGAAGGGGACGGAAGCCATAGAAGGAATTCTGAATATTGTTTATGTTTGGTCTTTTATGACTTTCTACATGCTTCAACTGTTTAGCAGAGTCTGATGTCTTATTTAGCACAAGGGTGTTTCAGGGCGGAAATCCCACCCTCATCCTCGGGGGACTTCGAGTGCCCACTCAAGAGAGTTTTCTTTGAGCTTCATTCCACCATCTGACATCAAGCCAAGCTTCATCCATCTTCAACAATGTAGTTTCCTTCAGGAAATGCGTTATTTTTTAGGGTAGTTGCAGTGGAGGGTTGATAAACCCAGTTTGTGAGCTTGTTTTTGAGTGAGGGGAGCATCCCTTCATCTCGAAAGATAGTAGGGAGAAGTATCAATTATTCCCTTTTCATATCAGCCATCTCCCAGCATTTATTCAGTTGTAGAGTCGAATTCAGCCCTAGGGCTGCATTTTTCATATTGTGTATTTCTGGAAACCCTTTCTGGGTTATCTTGGAATTGTTCTTCAAAACCTAGATCTCTAATCCCGAAATTTTCTAATAATTATATTAGCAGAACCTTGTATTCCTATTTCCCAACAGTAGTTATTCTCACTAGAACTATGTTTTCATGGCCTTCCGGCATTTTTTGTAGCAGCAATATTTCATGTTTGGGTGTTTTCGATCATTGGAGGTATGTTTTGCCTATATTGAGTGTATTTTTCCTCAAGGTATTGTACTCATTTCTGCTATTATACATAATGAAATGGATCTATGATTTTCTCATGCTTTTATGCATTAATATTTACAACAATTTCCATTTTAATGTTCAATATTCATGTCTTTCCTGTTTTGAAATATTACAGCGGTATCAGAGCATAATCTTGGCTCAGCCCGTGGGGCATTACATCTATAACATCTAGAGCAATGGATGAAAGGTAATTTCCAAAAATTATTCTCCAACATATGTAGTATATTTCCAACTAAATCAAGGAGATGAGGGCAGAAAGATAGAAGGAATCTCCTAGTGGGTTTCAACATGGAGAGAGTTCCCTCACCTCACATTATTGGTGTGAAAAACCAACATTACAGCTAGTTTCACAACTCTCCACCATGCCTACATTCATAGCAATAGGAAATGTGTAATATTCCCAATTGGCCACTGCTACTTGGAATATTATAACTGCTCCATTTTTGAAATAAAAGAGTAGGGAGGACAGTAAAACATATCCCAGTGTGCAAAGGGATTGGACTAGGAGGACAAATAAAGCCACTTTGGTGTGAAAGAGGGGAAAATAAATGAGCTAGATCCAGTTGACCAAGTCAACAATGTTGTTACAAGAGGAGGGAAACTAATTAGCGTAGCGCAGTTTTGAAAGGGGAATCTTCTCAAGGAAGTCACCTCATCAATGAGTGGGGTCCGGGGTGAGGAAGCTCACCAAGGATAAGAAGGAGGAGATAGCAGCAAGGAAGGCATTCAGTAATCATATTTTTTTGGTATTTTGACTAAATGTAAGCTCTATCTATTTAGCTATAGCTGCAGTACTATTTAGTGCAAAAGAATTCTCATGCGGGAATTCCATCTTCACCTTTGGTCTAGCTAGTTGTGAGATCAAAAGGGAAGGTCCTGGGCCTATTTTTCATCATTTCTATTGAGTATATCCATTATGCATCATATATAGTGCAGCCACTTCCAGTAACTACGTCATTTCTGCAAGTGCAGTAGCTGTTGTGTAAAACCCTGCTATTTTATGCTGTTTTGGAGAAGGAGGTGCCTATTTCACTCCGGAAGGCCTATTCAGGAAGTTTTTGCGCAAATTTATGTACCATTCATCTATTTTAGATCATATTCAGAATTTTCTAATACTGAGTTGCTGTGTACAGTGTTATTTTATGCAGTGCTACATTTTATATTGTTATTTGGCCGAAAAACCTTGCCAGGATGTTCTGATGTGCTTGTAAAAGGGGTCTAACCTCTTATTTCTTATCTCATTATTAATGAAAGTTCCAGATATGTACTAAATCTTCTTATTCTGTAGATACCCTAATGAAAATTACGATGTTGCAGTCTTCAGCAATTCTATTTTGTGTTGTGGGATTGGGGTGTTTTTGAGCATATATGAGCTGGGGAAATCTGTTTAATGTAGCTAGGATGATTTTTTTCTGATGCCATTTCATATTTAAGCTACATATAGCATATATAAGAGTCTCCAAGTCATGTTATACATTTTAATTGCAATTTTTTCCTTATACATCGTCCTCTTTGAAGAAATTGCAGAAATTCCTAAAAAGGAATATTACAATGGTATTAGAGCTCTACTCTTGGCTCATCTTGTGGGGGGAATTTATCTTCAGCATGGAGGAGGAAGAAAGTTTGAATCTCCTACTTCAAACCTTGCAAAACATTGCAAGGGACCTCAAGGAGATGAGACATGAAGGGGATTCTATAGGGTTTTGCAATGAGGCAAGCACCAGCACTGTAAATGGCATGGGGCATTCAGCTGCATCACAATGCTCTATCATGCCATCATTACTAACTGGAGGATATAATGGGGGAACCTTGGGAGAATATTTTAAAGAATATGAACTCCAATCTCAAGGGTTCAAGGAGCACTTGAGCTTTCAAGGGTTTTTTCGGATCAAGGATGGGAGGAGGATTAATCCTCATCAAAAGGAGGAGAACTTGATGCAGGGATCAGCCCAACAGCGCAATATGGTAGGGTTCTTCTTTCCCACATTTTATGGGACACCTAAGTGTATAGCCAAGGGTTGGGTGGAGAAGCTGGACACATACTTCCATCTCAACAGGGTTTCTGAGATAGAAGCCATAAAGATAGCTGTGTTGCACCTAGAAGGGCAAGCTCAAGAATGGTGGTTTCATGGACTGAACACACTTGGGCATCACCATATCACTTCATACTCAGCTTTCACCAAGAAGCTAGTGGAGAGGATTGATCCAAGAGATTTGGAAGCCCACTTTGTCAAGTTAACCAAGCTCAAACAGGAGGGAGATCTTGAGGATTATATTGCTGTGTATTTGCAGCTTTCAGTGATGGTATCCAACCTCACTATGAGCAAGAAGGTATGCATGTTTATTAATGGAGTGGCTGAACCATTGCAACGGTTAGTCAAATCCACTAAACCAACCACACTCTTTGAAGATGTGGAGAAAGCTAGAGATCTACAACACATCTTGCCCAGGGCAAGAACATTATTGCAGCAGGAGGCTTACCCAAGACCAAGGAAGACAATCCATGTTCGAGATTTGGAGGGAGAGTGAGTTGCAGGAAGGACACATCATGTCAAGACCTTCTCCAAGAAGGATTCCAGCGTTGTACCACCCATAGAAGACTTTGCTCCAAGAGAGGGAGCTATTGCAGCGTTAAGAGGGGTCCCAAAGTATCTAACCTTGAGGGTGAGAGGTACTATTATGGGGCAAAGAGTCTCTGTGTTGATAGATAGTGGGGCTACTCATAATTTTATTGATTCAAAACTGGTACAAAGGAGAGGAATCCACATGGAGGAGTTTGAGGGATTCTCAGTTTTGGTCCTAGGAGTTATGACCCTGTAGTGTGCCAAGTATGTTCTGGCAGTAACCATCACCATGGGGACCTACACCTTGATAGACCACTTATTTGTGGTAGAAATTCTAGACACCAATGTCATATTGGGAGTCCAGTTGTTAATCACTCTTGGGATAGTTACCACTAATTGGAGAACTTTGGAGATGGAATAGACAGGAGGGAAGGATGGCCAACATCAAAAGATCAAGAGTATAAATGCATACCCCCCTCAAGTTGTTTCAGCACACAGGATGGATGCAGATCTGCGCAGAGAGGATGTTGAATGGGTAGTGGAGCTGCATATATTAGAGGTTAAGGGAAAGGATTCACAAGTGCATCTAGATTTTCAGTCTCTCTTGGACCGGTATTCTACAGTATTTGGAGATATCCCACCAGGGAGACCTCCTGACCGAGGGTTTGAACACACTATTGAGCTGGAAAAAGGGATCCAAGTAGTAATCACCACTCCTTATAGGCATCCTAAGGCTTATAGGGATGAGATTGAGAGGGCTATCCAAGAGCTGCTAGCTCTAGGACACATCCGGCCTAGTACTAGTCCTTTTGCTTCTTCAATTGTCTTAGTAAAGAAGAAATATGGCACATTGAGGATGTGCATTGACTATAGGGCCTTGAAAAATAAGACCATGAAGAACAGGTAACCTATACCCAGGATCGATGAACTCATGGATGAGTTGAGGGGATCTAAATACTTCTCCAAGATTGATTTGAGATTCGGGTATCATCAAATTAAGGTGAGGGAGCAAGATATCCCCAAGACAACATTCAAATGTTACTATGGGAATTTTGAGTTTCTGGTAATGCCCTTTGGATTGACCAATGCCCCAGCAACTTTCCAATCCTGCATGAACCACATCATTCGTGGTCATTTGAGAAAGTTTGTATTGGTCTTCTTTGATGATATTCTTATCTACAGCTGCACGTGGGAGGAGCACTTGCAGCATATTGAGACATTTTTACATATCCTCGAGGAGCAAAAATTCTATGCCAAGCTCTCCAAACAAATATGTTGTATCTGGGGCACATCATAGGAGTAGATGGAGTGAGGGTACATGAGGAGAAGATCCAAGCTATCAGAGATTGACCTGAGCCCAGGAATGTTACAGAACTCAAAGGGTTTGTGTGCATATGCACTTATTACCGAAATTTTGTGAAAGGGTTTTCACAACTAGCAGCACCACTGACATACTTGATAAAGAAAGGAGCTTTTCATTGGACACCTATAGTGCATAGGGCTTTCTATAATCTTAAAGAGGTAATGAGTAGTTGTCCTGTTTTGTTTTTTCCTGACTTTTGTCAACCTTTTGTTCTAGAATGTGATGCATCAGGTGAAGGTATTGGGGTAGTCTTGATGCAAGGTGGGCATCCTATAGATTTTGAGAGCAGGAAGTTGCTCCCTCATGAGAGGTTGTACCCCATCTATGATAAAGAAATGTTGGAAATCATGCATGCATTAGCCAAATTTTGGCAATACTTGGTGGGGAATAAGTTCAAGGTGAAGACTGACAATAGCAGTCTTATATTCTTCCTTGAACAGAAACAACTCCAGGAGAGACAACAGAAGTGGGTGAGAAAAATCCAAGCCTATGATTTTGACATAGAGTATGTCAAGGGGAAGAGAAATGTAGTAGCTGATGCACTATCTAGAAGGCCCACAGCGTTGTCTTTGACGGGCATGGACGCAGATTGGAAAGCTCAACTTTTAGTTGAGTATTCTGAAGATGACTTTGCATGTGAGATACTTGATGGGGTGGTATCGGATGAGAGGTTTAAAGTAATGGATGAGGTCATCTATTATCGGGACTAGATCTTCTTGGCTAAGAACTCCAAGCTCAAGGAGAAGATCTTATTGGCATCACATGATTACCCACTTCCCGGGCATCAAGGTTTCACAAAGACTTACAGGGCCATAAGGGGGATATTCTCATGGAAGGGTCTCAAGGAGGATGTGCTCCGACATGTCAGAGAGTGCACCATTTGTTAGAAAAATAAGGGAGAAAACACCCACCCTATTGGGTTATTACAGCCACTACCTATTCTGGATGGGAAGTGGGAAAGTATCTCTATGGACTTCATCACCGGCTTACCGACAATACATGGTAAGGATTGTATCTTTGTTGTTGTTGATAGACTAACAAAGTACTCTCATTTCTTTTCCATTTCTACACATTATAGTGCTTCATAGGTAGTTGAGCACTTCTTCAAAGATGTATTTAGACTCCATGGTCTCCCAAGGACCATAGTAAGTGATCGAGACAACCGCTTCATGGGTGGATTTTGGCAGGAACTTTTCCAGTTAGTGGGGACTGATTTGACTCCAAGCACTAGCTATCACCCCCAAACCGATGGACAGACCGAGATAGTGAAAAAGTGCCTAGAAGGCTACTTGAGGAACTATGTAGCAGGGCAACAAAGAGCTTGGCTACATTGGCTCCACTTGGGAGAGTATTGTTACAACACTAATCACCATATTTCTATTGGCATGACTCTATTCCAGGCCTTATATGGGTATGAGGCACTCTCATTTGCTGATTTTATGTTTTGGGAAAGTAAGGCTCCAAGGGAAAAGGAATGGATTCAGGAGAACCAGGACATACTCAGGCCACTCGAAGACAACATTGCTACTGCCCAGAACCAGCAAAATATGTATGCAGACCAGGGTCGGATAGAAAGATAGTTTGAGGTGGGAGATCTTGTCTATCTGCGTCTTCAGCCTTACAAACATTCCACACTCAAGGAGAAGGGAGATGAGAAGCTCAAGCCCCATTTCTATAGGCCATACAAGGTGATCAAATGTATTGGTAAGGTAGCATATGAGTTGGAGCTTCCTAAGGGGAGCAAGATCCACAATATCTTCCAAGTTTCTTGCCTCAAGAAGGCCGTTGGGAGGAATGTAGTTGCCAACATGGATCTCTCCCCTATTGATGATGAGGGCCACCTGATTTTGTAGCCAGAAGCAATATTAGACACAAGGGAGAGGCAGCTAAGAAACAAAGTCATCAAGGAATATCTGATTCAATGGAGGAATCTACCAGATGAGGATGCCACTTGGGAGGGAGTGAAAAACTTTCGACATACTTTTTTACTGTTACTTTTGAGCAAGAAAATTTTGAGCAGGGAGGACTGTAATATTCCCAATTAGCCACTACCACTTGGAATATTATAACTGCTCCATTTTTGAAATAAAAGAGTAGGGAGGACAATAAAACATATCCCAGTGTGAAAACGAATTGGATTAGGAGGACAAATAAAGCCACTTTGGTGTGAAAAAGGGGCAAAGCAATGAGCTAGATCCAGTTGACCAAGTCAACAGTGCCATTACAAGAGGAGGGAAACTAATTAGGGCAACGCAGTTTTGAAAAGGGAATCTTCTCAAGGAAGTCACCTCATCAATGAGTGGGGTCCGGGGTGAGGAAGCTCACAAAGGATAAGAAGGAGGAGAAAGTAGCAGGGAAGGCATTCAGTAATCATCTTTGTTTTTTCTTTTGACTAATTGTAAGCTCCAAATTTTTAGTTGTAGCTGCAAAACTGTTTAGTGCAAAAGAATTCTCATGCGGGAATTCCATCTTCACCTTTGGTCTAGCTGGTTGTGAGATCAAAAGAGAAAGTCCTGAGCCTATTTTTCATCATCTATCTTGACGATATCCATTCTTCATCATATACTGTGTAGTCACTTCCAGTAACTGCGTCATCTCTGCAGGTGCAGTAACTGCTAGGTAAAACCCTGCTATATTATGCTTGTTTTGGAGAAGGAGGTGCCTATTTCACTCCGGAAGGCCTATTGAGGAAGGCCTTGGGCCAATTTCTGTACCATTCAACTATTTCAGATCATATTCAACATTTTCTAATACTGATTTGCTGTGTACAGTGTTATTTTATGTAGTGCTGCATTTCATATTGTTATTTTGCCGAAAACCCTTGCCGGGATGTTCTGGTGTGCTTGTAAAAGGGGTCTAACTTCTTATTTATGATCTCATGATTAATGAAAGTTCCATATCTGTACTAAATCATATTTTTCTATAGATACCCTAACAAAAACTACGTTTTTTCAGTCTTCAGCAATTCTATTTTGTGAAATTGTGAGCTAGGGAGATCTGTTTAATGTAGCTAGGATGATTTTTTTCTGATGCAATTTCATATTTAAGCTACATATAGAATATATAAGAGGATCCAAGTCTTGTTATGCACTTTTATTGCAAGGTTTTCCTTATACCACGTCCTCATTGAAGAAATTTTTGAAATTCCTGAAAATGAATATTACAAAATGAGGTAGGGGGACCACAAGAGGAGGAGAATCTTGGTGACTATTTCCTATAATATGAATCTCAATCTCAGAGGTTCAAGGAGCTTCTAAACTTCCAAGATTTATGTCGGATCAAGGATAATAGAAGACCTGATAATCACAATAAAGGGGGAGCGTACATGCAAAACAATGATCTGCAGCATATTATGGGTAGATTATTTCTACCTACTTTTGATGGGTCACCCAAGTGCACAGCCAAGGCTTGGGTAGAGAAATTATACATCCATTTATATATTAAATAAATTTCATAGATTGAGGCCATTAAGATAGCGGTGCTACACCTTGAAGGTGAAGCACACGAATGGTGGTATCATGGTCTATCTATACTAGGGCATGCTAATGTCACAACATATGTATAATTTACCTGGAGGTTGGTGGAAATATTTGACTGTAGAGATCAAGAAGCACATTTTTTTGAGTTAGATAAGCTCAAGAAAACAAGAGATACAGAGAATTATATTTCTGAATTTCTGAAACTTTCACTCATGGTTCTAGATATATTCGCAACTAGAAGAGTATATATGTTTATTGATGGATAAGAAAAGCCTTTGCATGGGTTGGAAAAATCCACTAGACCAACTACACTCCATGAGGCTATTGAGAGGGCTAGAGACTTGCAGCATGCTTTTCCAAGTGCAAGAGCCCAATTTTAGCAAAATCTCTCCTCTTAGGCAAAGAAGAAAGAGGTGAAGGTTCCTCCCTCAAAGGAGAACCAAGAAAAATGATCTCTTAGTGATGATGTCCGAGGAGATATAAGAAGGAGAAAACTTTGCTTCACTTGCCAAGATCCATGGGCACTGGGGAATCGGTGTGATGTTGGGAAGGCACATTATGTTGAAAATGCAACAAGATGATGGAGCTTAGTGAAAAGAAGTCGCCTTCACTAAGTGGGCCCGCAGGCTATTTTTGGCGCAAAGTCTATTTTTAGACTATGTCTATTTTTAGAAATATGGATCATGGTCTATGAGTTGCAGGATGCTATTTGTGGATGGTTTGTCAAGTTGGTAAAAATAGATGGACCTCTATTTTTAGATATTGGGCAAAGTCTATTTTTAGATTGCTAGTCTAAAAATAGATCAGTCAAATATTATTAGCCCTTAATAATATTTGGACTATAAACATTATCTTATCCTCTTGGAGCACTTCAGTTTGATGCTTGGATGTGGCACATGCAGCTAACAGAAGGAATTACGCTATTCCTAGGGGTTATTTGAGCTATTGCATGGTTGACTTCAGTTAGAACTCATGTGGCCGAGTTTGGTGGAGTTGATGAGACAGTTGGTGGAGTTGTGTTCGGTTTAACTTAGTTGAACTAGTTGTATTTAGTCTAACTGATAAATACACTAGTGATGAGTGGTGTGAATTAATTATTAATTAATTCACTAATTATTAACTCATAAATCAACTAAATAATACATCAGTTAACTGCAATGCATGGACAGTTCAGTGGAGAAAAATGTTAGAGGTGGGTGAAAGGGTGAGTCTACTATTAGTTGTGACTATAGCTGTGCATGAGATTTGCACACACA
Organism: Pinus albicaulis; assembly: GCA_034641835.2. Lineage (NCBI taxonomy): Eukaryota > Viridiplantae > Streptophyta > Pinopsida > Pinales > Pinaceae > Pinus > Pinus albicaulis. The sequence continues at coordinate 224,420,250 of CM076579.1, forward strand.
TTGATTGAGATCTCCAATTAGGATTGCACAGTACAAGCCAGTGGGATTCAAACTTGGATCTCATCATTATTCATCTTGGATTGCGCAGTAGAGGCAGGCAGACAGGTGGAAGAGATTTGAACTTGTGACTTGTTCATATCTGAGCTAGTTTGTGTGTAGCATGTGAGATAGTGCTAAGAGCTGTGAGGAGCTTTGTGCTATGTATTTTTACATGTTTCTATCATTATAATATATAGATATTTGGTGTTTTTCAGCTGTAAGCTTTCCCATTACATACTGTGTTGATATGTGTGCTTGATTATGTTTTAATGTGCGCATGCGACTGCTTCTATTTCCACAAATTGATGATCAATTATAGAAGAGGTTATGTATTATGCATGAAGCTTAAATAGTGTGTAATCAGGATAATCTCGGTGAATAATTCAGCTATTATTCAAATTTCTACATGGTATCGGAGCAAAATTGATCATCGAATCTATTACAGTGATTACAATTTATTTCGGTAGACAGAGTCTGTAAGTGGGCCAGGTAGCCTCTGGATCCATCCTTTCTTTGAAAGTTGATATATCCAGTAAATGCCCCTATAGTCGATCTCTGTGCTAGAAATACTTTTTTCTCACAGATCAGAAGCAGTTGAGTTTTGAGCTGGTGGAATTCGAATTTGCAGCAGTGTTTTCTTGGTGTCGAAGTCAAAATGTCTTTCAACGGATTGCGATTGGAGTATGCTCTTGAAGGCAACTCGAATTATATTTCATGGAGAGATAGGATGGAGGCCGTGTTAGATGAAAATGGGCTAAAGGAGTTCATAGATGCTGAAGTCCCAAAGCCTACTGATGCTGCTCAAGTTGAGGCTTGGCAAAAGAAGACAGCAAAATGTCGAAGGATTATGTTGGAGGGCGTGAAGGATCACATTGTATCCAGCCTGCATGGAAAAGCTTCTCCATACTTGATGTGGAAAGTGTTGACAGATTTATTCCAAAGCAAGAGCGACCAGAGGAAGTTGGCGCTCAAGGATAAACTCAGAAACATAAAGATGGAGAAAGGCGATAGTATGCCCAAGTACCTCACGAAGTTCATCCAATGTAGGGATGAGCTGGGAAGTGTGAGGGTGATTGTTGATGATGAGGACTTGGTGAGCTTGGCTCTCCTTGGGCTTCCGAAGAGTTGGCATTCCTATCAGAACTCTGTCAATGGTCGGGAGAAATTGCCAGGATGGGAGCGACTTTGGTCGGATCTTGTGCAAGAGGAGATAAGGCGGAGTACCAGGGACGGATCTTCATCAAAGGCATTTGATGAAGAAAATTGCGCTTTGGCTGCCAAAGCAAAGAAGGGGAAGAGCAAGAAAGCTTCTCATTCTGGTGTGAAAGGTAAGAAGCAAGACATGTCCAAGGTGAAGTGCTTTCACTGTCACCAACACGGACATTATGCCACAAATTGTCTGCTGAAGAAGAAAAATAAGCAGGCTGCTGGATCTGCAGCGGGAGAGGCCTTGGCCTCGCAGTTTGAGCTGGATTTTTCACTGATCGCATGCTTGGTATCAAGTGTGATGGGTTTAGTTTGGTTCTTGGACAGTGGTGCATCTTTTCACATGACAGGAGATCGAGATTAGTTTTCTGATCTGGAAGAGAAAGATCTTGGAGTGCACATCGAGATGGGCGATGATGGTAGATACAGTGCAACCGGTATCGGTACCATTTCATTTGAGAGGGATTCTGGTAAACCCTTCGTATTGAAGGAAGTGATGCATGTTCCAGGATTGAAGAAGAATCTTATCTCTGTGGCGATGTTAGAAGACAAGGGATGTGATGTTGTCTTCAGCAAGGGAAAGGCTTTCCTGCGCAGTAAGACAACTGGAGAAATCTGGAAGATAGGGGTTTGAGTCAAGAACCTTTATCAATTGCAAGTAGATGGCTGCGCAGCAATGGCATGCAAAGTAGAAGGAGTGGTGAGCTAGGATGATGGCGAGCTGTGGCACCGGAGATTGGGCCACCTTCACCATGGAGCTTTGAAGATACTGCAGCAGATTTCTACTGGGCTTCCTAAGGGCACTCTTGCGCAGTCAGATCAGTGCAAGAGGTGTACCTTGAGAAAATATGTGAAAGCCACCTTTCACGAGAAGGATAGTCACGCCACGATGATCCTTGAGAGAATTCACATAGACATGTGTGGACCTTTCTCAGTAGCTTCGACAGCAAAGCACAGGTACTATGTGATATTTTTTGATGATTATTCTTGGAAGTGTTGGATCTTCTTCATGCAAAAGAAGAGTGAGACATACTCAAAGTTCTGTGAGTTCAAGGTGCTGGTGGAGAAGGAATCAGGGAAGCATGTGAAGGCTTGTAGGAGCGACAATGGTGGTGAATTCATATCTGGCGAATTCAAGGACTTTTGCAGCACAGAAGGGATTCGAAGAGAGCTCATAGCACCTCATAACCCACAATAGAATGGGGTTGCTGAGAGGAATAACAGAACGATCGTGGGTGTTGCACGGGTGATGTTGCATGATCAGGGCCTACCCATTCACTTGTGGGCGGAGGCATGCAATACTGTAGCATATGTGCAGAACCGTTGTCCTCACAAGATACTTGGCATGAGTACACCCGAGGAGGCATTTTCTGGTAAGAGGCCTGATATTTCCCATTTGAGGATTTTTGGTTCACCTGTTTACATTCATGTGACAAAGGATGCGAGGAAGAAGCTGGAGCTGACCGAAGAGGTTCGGATATTTGTGGGGTACACTGATATGCCCCACAAATATCGTGTGTATTTTCCAAACAGTCACAAGACTATTGTGTGACGGGATATCAAATTTTAGGAGGAGAAAGCCATGAATTGTTCGCTTGAGAGGGAGCCACACTTGCATGCAGATGAGGAGCTATTAGTTCCTAAGGATGAGCTTGAGGATGTGGATCAGCCACAAGGGGAAGTTCATGGAGTGGAAGAGACCACTCATGCAGCACCAACCATCAGAGGGCGGAAGCGCACTACAGAAGCTGAGCGACTGGCTCAAGATGCAGAGAAGGTTGTAGGACCACCTACAGCACAGCGCAGACAGAGACAGTCACCGGACCGGTACATTGGATACATGGCTCTTATGAGAAAATGTGTCGTGACAGAGCCATCCTCTTTCGAGGAAGCTGTGGAGGACCCTGCATGGGTAGATTCCATGGTGGAAGAGTATGATTCGATTGTCAGAAACAGTGCATGGGATATTGTCCCGAGACCGGAAGGGAAATCAGTGGTGGGTTCGAGATGGATCTACAAAGTGAAGCAGGCGGCTGACGGGAGTGTGGAGAAGTACAAGGCAATATTTTTTGCCCGAGGCTTCTCACAGATAGAGGGGATCGATTATGAGGAGACCTTTGCACCTGTCGCAAGGTATTCTTCCATACGGACGATTCTTTCTCTCTCAACGCAGATGGGGTGGCACATTCATCAGATGGATGTGAAGACTGTGTTCCTCAATGGAGTCATTGAGGAGGAGGTGTACATAGAGCAGCCCGAAGGTTTCAAGATCTTCAGCAGCGAGTCGCATGTGTGCAGGCTCAAGAGAGCGTTGTATGGGTTGAAACAAGCACCTCGTGCTTGGTACACATGGATAGACAGTTATTTCACCGGACTTGGATTCTCCAAGAGTGAGGCGGATCTGAACCTATACCAGATTGTGGTGGAGGGTAAGTTGTTGATCATTGTACTTTATGTAGATGATTTTATTTTGACAGGTGATGAGCTGTTGATACTCTCATGCAAGGAGGATCTTGCAAAAGAGTTTGAGATGAAGGACTTGGGCCTCCTTTATTATTTCCTGGGATTGGAAATTTGGCAGCGCAGTGGTGGACTGTTTGTTTCTCAGGGTAAGTATGCCCGGGAGATATTGGAGAAGTTCAACATGCATGGCTGCAAGCCTGTTGATACTCCTCTTCCTAGAGGTTGGAGGAAGGAGGATGCTACTTCAACGGAGGTAGTGGATGCCACTGTTTATCGACAGTTGGTGGGGTCGCTTATGTATCTGGTCAATACACGACCCGATATATGCTATGCTGTTAACTAGCTTTCACAAGCTATGGTTAAGCCTACCAAGCTCTTCTGGAAGGCAGGCAAGCATGTATTGCGTTATCTTAGAGGCACATCGGGATATGGCTTGTGGTACAGACATGAGGATGAGGTGAAGCTATGTGGCTTCACAGATGCAGATTGGGCAGGGAGCCCAACGGACAGAAAGAGCACATCTGGAGGGATCTTCAGTATCGGGTCGACAGTAGTTTCTTGGTACAGCAGGAAGCAGAGATCCGTGGCACTCAGTTCAGCAGAGGCCAAGTATATGGCAGCAAGCTTGGCTGCATGCGAGGCTATATGGATGAGGAAGATCCTGGTCGGGTTGTTCGGGTCACACTTGGAGCCTACTATGATTTATTGTGATAACCAAAGTTGCATTAAACTCTCGGCTAATCCAGTATTTCATGATAGATCCAAACACATCGACATCAGGTACCATCATATCAGAGATTGTGTGCAGCGGAGAATCATGTTACTTTCATATATTCCCACGGAGGATCAGGATGCTGATATCTTGACGAAGGCGCTCACCAGGAGAAAATTCGAATACCACAAAGGCAGGATAGGGGTTGCATATAATCCATATCTTGTTGAGAGGGAGTGTTGAAAATGCAACAAGATGATGGAGCTTAGTGAAAAGAAGTCGCCTTCACTAAGTGGGCCCGCAGGCTATTTTTGGCGCAAAGTCTATTTTTAGACTATGTCTATTTTTAGAAATATGGATCATGGTCTATGAGTTGCAGGATGCTATTTATGGATGATTGGTCAAGTTGGTAAAAATAGATGGACCTCTATTTTTAGATATTGGGCGAAGTCTATTTTTAGACTGCCAGTCTAAAAATAGAACAGTCAAATATTATTAACCCTTAATAATATTTAGACTATAAACATTATCTTATCCTCTTGGAGCACTTCAGTTTGATGCTTGGATGTGGCACATGCAGCTGACAGAAGGAATTACGCTATTCCTAGGGGTTATTTGAGTTATTGCATGGTTGACTTCAGTTAGAACTCATGTGGCAGAGTTTGGTGGAGTTGATGAGACAGTTGGTGGAGTTGTGTTCAGTTTAACTTAGTTGAACTAGTTGTATTTAGTCTAACTCATAAATACACTAGTGATGAGTGGTGTGAATTAATTATTAATTAATTCACTAATTATTAACTCATAAGTCAACTAAAGAACACATCAGTTAACTGCAATGCATGGACAGTTCAGTGGAGACCAGTGTTAGAGGTGGGTGAAAGGGTGAGTCTACTATCAGTTGTGACTATTGGTTGTGCATGAGATTTGCACACACATTGATTGAGATTGCCAATGAGGATTGCGCAGTACAAGCCAAGGGGATTCAAACTTGGATCTCATTCATTCTCATCTTGGATTGCGCAGTAGAGGCAGGCAAACAGTGGAGGAGATTTGAACCTATGACTTGTTCAGATCTGAGCTAGTTTGTGTGTAACAATTGGAGATAGTGCTGAGAGCTTGTGAGGAGTTTGTGCTATGTATTGTTACATGTTATCTATCATTATAATATACAGATAGTTGGGGGTTTTCAGTTGTATGCTTTCCCCATTACATACTGTGTTATATGTGTGCTTGATTATGTTTTAATGTGCGCATGCGACTGCTTCTATTTCCGCATATTGATGATCAATTGTAGAAGAGGTTATGTATTATGCATGAAGCTTAAGTAGTGTGTAATCAAGATAATCTCGGTGAATAATTAAGCTATTATTCAAATTTCTACAAATTATATTGAGGTATTCTCTGATAATGAAGAGGAGGGAGAAAAAGACTTAGAGGGGGATACCAACATTGTAGCATCAGGAGGAGATCCACCACCACCAGGAGATGGGAAGGGATAATTTTCTCCAACGGAAAGATCCCTTGCAGCTTTGCGAGGAGTTTCCAAGTATCTAACATTGAGAGTAGGAGGCATTTTTCAGGGGTAGCAAGTGTCAGTATTGATAGACAATGGGGCTACCCACAAATTTAATTATACTCAGTTAGTGCATATGAGAGGCATTCCCATAGATGATTTCGATGGATTCTCATTTTTGGTTCCAGGAGCTAGAACCAAGTAGAGTGTCAAGTATGTTCTGGAATTGGCCATCACTATGGGGACTTACACATTGACAGACCACTTCTTTGTGGTTGATATTCCAGACACCAATGTGATATTGGGTGTTCAGTGGTTGATCACTTTGGGGAAGGTCACCACAAATTGGGATACCATGGAGATGGAATGGATAGATAAGAAGAGCAGTGAGCACAAAAATATCAAGGGCATACACACTTATCCACCCAAGAGAGTCTCAACACATAGGATGGAGGCTGATTTGCATAGAGGGGACATAGAATGGGTAGTGGAAGTGTGTATGTCAGAGGAAAGAGGCAAGGGTGCACTAGTCCACCTAGATGTATAGTATATTCTAGGCTAATATTCTACCATGTTTGGGGACATACCACTGGGAAGGACACCAAACTGGGGGTTTGAGCATACTATTGAGTTGGAGAAGGGGATCCAAACAGTGATCACCACACCCTATAAGAATCCCAAATACTATAAGGATGGGGTTGAAAAAGCCATCCAGGAGCTCTTGGCTTTAGCACATATCCGACCCAGCACCAGTCCTTTTGACTCTTTTATGGTCTTGGTGAAGAAGAAGGATGGTACATTGAGGATTTGCATTGATTATAGAGCCTTGAATAAGAAGACAATGAAGAACAGGTACCCAATTCCTAGGATCGATTAGCTGATGGATGAGCTAAGGGGATCAAAGTACTTCTCAAAGATAGATTTGAGGTCGAAATACCATCAGATCAGGGTGAGGGATAAAGATATCCCCAAGACTGCATTTCAATGTCATTATGGCCACTTTGAGTTCTTGGTGATACCCTTTGGGTTACCCAATTCTCTGGCTACTTTTCAGTCTTGCATGAGCCACATCTTTTGTGGTCAATGGAGGAAATTTGTGCTAGTTTTCTTTGATGGAATTCCTATTTATAAATACACATGGGAGGAGAATCTACAACATATTGAGCCAGTATTACGCATTATTGAGGAGCAGAAATTCTATGCTAAGATCTCAAAGTGTGAATTTGGGCTCACAAATATGCTTTATTTGGGCCACATCGTTGGATTGGATGGAGTGAGAGTTCATGAGGATAAGATACATGCTATTCGGGATTGGCCTAAGCCAAAGAATATAACAGGACTTCGAGGGTTTTTAGACATCTGTACCTACTACTGGAATTTTTTCAAAGGGTTATCCCAACTAGCAGCAACACTCACAGGTTTGACCAAGAAGGGGGCTTTTGGTTGGATAGGCACTATGCGGAGGGCCATTGATAGGCTCAAGAAGGTGATGAGCAATTTCCTGGTGTTGATATTGCCCGATTTTACCTAGCCCTTTGTGTTGGAATGTGATGCTTCAGGAGAGGGCATTGGAGCAGTCTTGATGCAGGGGGGCCACCCCATAGGTTTTGAGAGTAAGAATTTTTTTCCTTATGAGAAGTTTTATTATATATACGATAAGAAAATGTTTTCTATTTTACATGCATTGGAAAATTCCTGGTAGTATTTGGTGGGCAATAGATTCCGAGTGAAGACTGATCACAATAGTCTTCAGTTTTTCCTTCAGCAGAAGCAACTGCAAGAGAGGCAGCAGGAATGGGTTAGAAAAATACAAGCATATGAATTTGACATTGAATATGTCAAGGGGAAGAGTAATGTAGTATTGGATTCCTTATCATGGAGGCCAACAACATTATAATTGATCAATGTGGATATAGATTGGAAGGCCCAACCATTGGTAGAGTATTCCAAATATTTCTTTGCATGTGAGATCCTAGATCAACAAGTGACCGATGAGAGGTATAGAGTGATGTATGAGATCATCTATTACTATTACCGGATCTTCTTGACTAGATATTCTAGGCTGAAGGAGAGGATTTTTCATGCAGCACAAGATTACCTACTTTCAAGCCATCAAGGGTTCACCAAGGCATATCGAGTTATTCGGGAGAGATTCTCATGGAAGGGTCCCAAGGAGGATGTGCTCCAACACATCAAGGAGTGCGTAATTTTCTAGCAGAAAAAAGGAGAGAACAACCATATTGCAAGGTTGTTACAACCACTCCCTATTCCAGAAGGAAAATGGGAGAGTATTTCCATGGATTTCATTATCAGTTTACTAGCGGTGCAAGGTAAGGATTGCATTTTTGTAGTTGTTGATCGAGTAACAAAGTATTCACATTTATTTGCTATTTCTGCATGATACACTACTTCACAAGTGATCAAGCTCCTCTTTATAGATGTTTTCACACTTCATTGTCTTCCTAAGACCATAGTCAGTGATAGAGATAGTCGCTTCATGGGTGGATTTTGGAAGGAGATTTTTTGGTTGGTGGGTATCGAGTTGACACCGAGTACCAATTGTCACCCCAGACTGATGGGTAGAAAGAGATAGTAAGCAAGTGGATGGAAGGCCACTTTCGAAACTATGTTTCGGGGCAGCAAAGTGCATGGTTGCGCTAGCTCCACTTGGGAGAGTATTGGTACAACACGACATTTTACATGTCGATCGGTATGTCTCCATTTCAGGCTCTATATGCGTATGATGCTTTGTCATTTTTTTATGTGATGTTTTCAGAAAGAAAGGCTCCTAGAGCCAATGAGTGGATCCATGAGAGTCGAGATATACTCCGTGCTCTCAAGGACAACATTGCTATAGCCCAGAATCAGCAGAAGTTTTATGTAAACTGTGGTCGAATAGAGAGGTTGTTTGAGGTGGACGAAATTGTCTACCTCCATCTTCACCCATACAAATAGTCTACACTAATGAAGAAGGGGGATGAGAAGCTTAAGCCCCGTTTTTATGGGCCATACAGGGTGGTCTATCATGTTGGGGAAGTAGCATATGATTTGGAGCTCCCCATTGGGAGTAAGATCCACCACATTTTTCATGTCTCATGCCTCAAGAAGGCCATTGAACAACATGTAGTTGCCACTATGGATCTCCCACCTATTGATGATGAGGGCCATCTAGTTTTACAACTGGAAGCCATCTTGGATACTCGGGAGAGGCAACTAAGGATCATAGTGATTAAAGAATATATGATTTGATGGAGGAATCTGCCAGATGAGGATGCCACTTGAGAAGGAGAGAATATTTTGCAGCATCCATCTTTACAGTTGCTTGAGGACAAACAACATTTGGAAGGGGAGGACTGTAATATTCCTAATTAGCTTTTAGCTAGTTGGAATATTAAATTTTTCTATTTTTCATAAATTAAATGAACAAGTGGGTAGAGAGACCCTTAAATCTCTTTATTAGGAATAAAACCATGTCTATTGTGAAAGTGGATATGTGTAGCTAGTTGAAATAAAGCAAGCCTTGGTGTGAATGGGGTCAATGCATGTGGATGGGTTCAAGGTTGACCAAATCAACAACATTGTCATGGAGGGAGTGGAGATAATGGAGGACAATGCAGTTATGATGGAGGAGTGTATGGATGAGAGTAGCATCTTTAATGAGTGGGAAAAAGGGTGAGGAAGCTAAGAAAACATATAAGGAAGGGGATGGAAGCCATAGAAGGCATTCTAAATAATTTTTATGTTTTGTCTTTTATGAATTTCTGCATGCTTCAACTTTCTAGCAGAGTCTATTGTGTTGTTTAGCACAAGGGTGTTTCCGGGAAAAAATCCCACCGTCATCCTCGGGGGCCTTTGAGTTCCCACTTAGGATAGGTTTCTTTGAGCATCATTCCACCATCCTACATCAAGACAAGCTTCATCCATCTTCAACAGTGCAGTTTCCTTCAGGAATTGTGTTATTTTGTAGGGAAATTCTAGTGGAGGGTTGATAAACCGAGTTTGTGAGCTTGTTTTCCAGTGAGGAGAGTAGCCCTTCATCCGGAAAGCTAGTAGGTAGAAGTATCAGCTATTTTCTTATCATATCAGCCATCTCCCATTAGTTTTTCAGTGGCAGAGTGTAATTCATCCCTAGGGCTGCATTTTTCATATTGTGTATTTCTGGAAACCCTTTTTGGGTTGTCTTGGAATTATTCTTGAGAGCGTAGATTTTCTGAGCATTATATCAGTAGATCCTTGTATTCCTATTTCTCAGGAGTAGTTATTCTCATTGGGATTGTACTGTCATCGCCTTCTGGCATTTTTTGTAGCAGCAGTATTTCATGTTTGGGTGTATTGGGTGATTAGAGGCTTGTTTTTCCTAGCTTGAGTGTCTTTTTCCTCAAGATATTGTACTCATTTATTCTATTATACATAATTAAATGGATCTATAGTTTTATCATGTTGTGATGTATTTATATTTACTACAATTTCCAGTTTTATGTTCACTATTCATGTTTTTCCTGTTTTGGAATATTACATGTGCAACAAACACAAAAGGTACGCATTTAAACTTTATATTTAGAACCCAATTAGTTTGTATGGTATCGATGGTTTTTTTCTCTTAAACCACTTGTCACTTGGTTAATTTTTATGGAGGAAATGATAGCACAATATGAGCATACAAATAGAAACACCTTCTTTAGCCAATTGATAAATCTCAAACAAAAGGGTTAAATGGCGGAGTGCATTGAGGACTTCCCAAAATTGAATATCAGGGTAACTAATATTCTAGAGGAACATAGGATCGGTGTCTTCATAGGGAATTTAAAGGATAAAATCCAACATGAGGTTCTCCTTTGGGAACCTTGTTCATTGGAGAAGGTATTCAGGGTGGCAACAAAATTTGAAAGAAAAATTATGGCAACATTAAGGAAGTCTACCACCCACAACTATAAAGATGGAAGCTTTCTTTTTCCTAGCCTTCCACAACCTACAAGGTTGACACCACAAAAATTGGAGGAAAAAAGAGCAAAATTTATTATTTATATTTTTGAAGGAAAATAAAATAAAGGTCATAAGTGTACTTAGAAGAAATTATTTTACATATATTGTGAAGAGGAGAAATAAAAGGAATAAGAAACATCAAAAGAGGAGGATATGCACCAGGAACCAACCCATGAGAAAGAAGAAGTGAATATGACCATATATTGAAATACATTGGTAAGAATTACCACTCCTCAAACTCTCAATATAGAAGGATATATCAAGAATAAAAAGGTAATCGTGTTGATTGATTCGGGTAGTACCCATAATTTTATTATTTGTAAGATAGCCAAAGAATTGAATTTCTTCCTATATCCAGCACTAGAGTGTGAAGTGATGGTTTTGAATGGAGGAACTATAAATTTCTCTAGAAAGCGCCATAATATAAGGCTAACCATGGCAGAATATGTATTGAATAGTCCAATGCTTTCCATTCCAATGGGTGGTGTTGATATTGTACTAGGAGTCCAATTGTTACAATATTTGGGTTCGGATAAATTTTAATTTTCTGGAAATTTTGTTGAATTTTTTTTGGGAAGCAAAAGAATTTTAATTAAGGAGTAGCACAGGGAAAGTGGGAAAGATAATCAGCTCTAATGTCATGATAAAGCTTCTGAAGAAAGAACAACGAGGCATACTCAAAGATCTCATAGCTCATCTTATCATCCTTAGTCTGATTGGAAAATTGAGATAGTGAAAAAAAATTTGGAAGGATATCTTCATTGATATGTATATGATAAACAAACATAATGTTTCAAGTGATTACCTCTAGATGAAGGGTGGTATAACACTTCCTTCCATACCGCAACAAAAATGACCCCATTTATGGCACTTTATGGATATCATCCACCATCCATCACATCATATTTAAGAGAAAATTCTAGGGTTCATGCAGTCAAAAATCACATCGAGCATCAACAACAGGTTCTCCAACTCTTAAATGATAACCTCACTCTAGTAGAAAATCGAATGAAACAACAAGCAGATTAGCATCGCAATGAAAGAATTTTTGTCATAGGGAACTTTTTATTTTTATGGATATAGACATACAAAAAAATTTCCCTCAAGAAATCTAAGAAGGATAATAAATTACTACCCAAGCACGATGGTCGTTAAAAGGTGTTGCAAAATATTGGTATTATGGCATACAAATTTTAGCTACCTGCATCTTCTCGAGTACACCCAATTTTCCATGTTTCATGCTTAAAAAGGTCATCGGTGACAAGCTTCCAGTTCAAATAGTTTTTCTGGAACTTAAAAAAGAAGTAAAAATCATATTTGAACCTAAAGCAGTCATGGAAACAAGAATCCAATTGTTACAAAATCAATCAATTTCAGATTATCTCATTAAGTGGAAGAACTTACCAGCTAAATATTCCACATGTGAGGATGATAATTTTATTCAAAAGCATCTAGAACTAATCAAGCATTGAGGACAACATGTTTTTGAAGGAGATGTGCATTTTAGGTCTATATAATACTAGTGTAGCCCCCTTATTGTTATTGTTAGTTCAGCCCCCTTATTTCTATTCTTGTTTCCATGTAACCCCCATATTTTTACTATTGTGCCCCATAGAAACCCACTATTGTTATTTTTGTGTGCATGCATTATTATTGTTATGTAGGATCTGATTATTTTATGACCCCTTTGACTCCTATATATACAAAGGAGGCCTTTTCATTTGTATCATATAATAATTTTTCATTTATGTAATGTAAAGGAGGTCGTATCATTTGTATCATATGTTATTCTTCAGTAATTTTTGCCTTTGCTGATGACTAAATGATTTCCCTAGATTTCTAGAAACAAGGTTCATGAACATTGTGAGTTCTAGAAATCTCACTACCTTCATCATCCTTAAAGATAATTTTTCACTATTTTATCATTTCATCAGGTCAAGCTCTACTTACTAGTCCCAGAAAACCAATTAGGGGCTCATGCCAATCATTTTGTTTATCTCTTGTCACCCTTGACCCAAATCCTCTATTTTTTGTTTTTTTCTTAAACCTCCACTGCTACCTAAGGCCACCAATCAAACAACTCTTTTGTGTCTTCCCAAAATACCCCAAGCACTGATGATCTCATACTATCTCTATAGGCTCTTTAAATAAATCAAGTACATTAGATTTTGGATCTTCAACACATCAATTTATCATAAAATCTATCTTACACTTGATGACCCCAAATTCTAAATTTCAGTCCAAAAGCTAGGTCCAAGGAACATTCCACTAGGTGACCTAGGGTTTCACAAGTCATAGGGTGGATTTGGTACCCTAAAAACTATGTTTTTCCTATATGAAGAAACTGCATTCAAAGAAGAAAGGCACAAGTGATTTTGTCCAAAACTCATCAAAAGGTCATTCAAAAAGGGCCCTCCTTGGCCTATTGCACAAATCTTGCAAGGGGACAACTGCCCTTTGCTCACACTTATACAAAAGTATCAAATGGCCATTAGCCCAGCAAGAGGTAAGGCAATAGGTGAAATCATTACAAGAAGATCATCCACAACAAGAGAAGGCATCAAGGCCTATGTTTAAGAGAATCAGGGTTTCTGACTAGTTTGGCCAAACAAGGGATCATTACTAGGGCTACAAGGATAGAAGAGCACCTCCACACCATCAAGTGCACATTGAAGATTCTTTAGAAATGATAGATGAGTTTTGAAGGGCTTTAGAGAACTCAGAGGACAACACTATTTACTTTTTCCTAATAGCCCTAAAACCTAGGAGTTTGGGAAGAATGCCAAATAGGTCAAATGATGATGATAAAACCTCCTTCATAACAGTAGATGGCATTCAAAGGGTATTAGTACAAAAACCCCTAAAAAAGGATCAAAAGGAATGCAAGAATGAGATAAAATTTCCCAAGGAGGTAATTATGATAAGCATAGGCTCACTGTTCAAGAAAAGAAGTTTCAAACTCTAAAGGGACAGTGATCAAAGGTAAAGGTTGTGTAGGAACCTACAAAACCAGAAGTGGCCAGAGAAGACAAAAAATGGTTTAAACTGCTAACCTTTCCCACCAAAGATATATCACTGGCAAACTGATCAAAGGAGCAAACATGTAATTTGTCTTAAAAGAAGAGAAGCTTCCAAAAATGGTTTCCTTATCAAAGGTATATTCTGCAAGATATAGATTAGCCATGAATGACACTTCTGCAGGACTGTTAAAATGGTTACCTACAAGAATATTGAGGAGGAAAAGAAAACCTAATGTTTCTCATAATCATGACACATCTAAAATACCAAAGTGATATTGATTCCAACTACTATGGTTTCCACACCAAGGTCTCCACTGATTCACAGTGAAAAACATGAGAGAATGACAGTCAGAGGAAGGGAAAAATTATTCTTTCAGCCTATCCACCAAGAAATCAAAGGCATAAAGGATGCAGGGCTAGAGATTCCAAGGTGAAAGTGCCAAAATGGTCACAAGTTTTCTATTTCCAAGTGTTGAAATTCATCAACATGACATAGTGAAGAAAGCCTTCAAAATAGAGCACTAATGTCACTATCTACCTATTTTCATCAAAAAATTTCCAAAATACCTTTTTCTTTTTAATTAAAGGGTTCATATTTCCAAAATATGTATAAGAGGCATAGTTTAAGATTCTTCAAGAGTTTTTCAGTCTGAGAGGAGACATCAAAATGCTCTAGCAAGGCAAAAAACCATATTTTCAAAACTCTGCCACCTACAGGACAAACAAACCAAAATGACAGTGACAAAAGTAAGAAGATAAATAAACATTAGAAAGTGGGTTTTGATGATGAAATATTTTTCAAAAATGGTGTATGAAGGTCTCCTCTACCTCTTCCGTAACTCACTTGTGTCTTTGAATGCGAAGAGGAGAGCCGTTGAAAAAATTTCTCGGGTTTTCTGCAAAACTTGGTGAAATTTTCAGGTGCTACGCATTGAGCCACCGACACTGCACACAGAGGAGGAAGCTACAGTGTCAAAATACACTGTGATGTGCACCAGAGGGGAGGCGCTACGCACCGACCAAGGCGCTGCGCACAGGCCTAGTCCGACATTCGACTGCCCGCCTTTGAACAGCGCTGCGCACCGAGAATGCTCGACAGAACCTCTTATCGCCTGACTCGCCCGCAAACCGACCCGAAGCTATGAAAAGGAAGGCCTAACACGAACGACCTATTAGGTGGCACTACGCATAGAGCCGATTTTGGTCAAAATGCCAAAATAGTTGTCAAAATAACCTTTTTCTCCTCTGATTTGTCTCCAAGCTCCTCCACAAAATTTGAAAAGGTTGGTGGTCTTTCTTCCTTAAACTCCAAGTGATATTTTTCATAATCAAGAAAAGTATTAAAACCTTAATTTTCCCAAACCCTAATCTTCATGAAAATCAAATATTGGACATCCTAGGGCAGGGTTTGCAAATTGGAGAGTTTTCATTTGTGTAAAGACACTCAATACCAGCAAGCCTCCTCCTAAAGCTCTCAAAACCTTCCTAGACCTACTTTATTTTTCCCTCCATTTGTTCAAAGTTTTCCCTCACCATCCCTTATTCTGTCCTCCCTAGACCTAAATTCCCATCAAGCAAAAAAACAATTTGTTCAAGAAAATAATCAGTCACCATGTCCGAGGGAAAAATCAGTACCAACAGTGATGAAGGCCAAAGGCCTATCAAGCCAAAACACAAGCGAGGAAGGGTTAATAGATTTGAGCCTTTAGAAACCATGAAAATCAGCTCTTCTCCCATGATTCTTGTATGTTTTCAAGATGTTGGATGCTATCAGTTTTGTGATAGGGTTAAACAGGTCCAAAGCCACTCAGATTTGACTAGGTTGTTCATTCTCAGCCTACAAAACCACCAAGTCAACCTAGCAGGAGTAAATTTTGAACTCTCATCTGAATCCATTGCTAAAGCCATAAGAATACCAGATAATGGTGAGAGATGGTTCAAGCAGAAAAAGTTGGCCTTAAGCTACTACGAGCCCTTCCTCAAGCCTAGTTATCAACAGAGCTGCAAGGTTGTTTTCCCCTTCTCCCACCTGCTATAAAGGCATGCCCTACTGATGAGACAGATCATCAAGTACTTCACTTGTGAGGGGAGGTACTCCAAGATTTATTCATATCATATAAGGCTTCTAATGCACTTCACCAGGGTTAAATTTCTAATCCTACCATATTATCTCTACTAGAGCATTGACAAGATGGCTTCAGTGGTCAAGAAAATGAGTTATGCCCATCAAATGCAAAGCCTTTTTCACCACTCCTTGATTAAGATGATTGTTTTACACCAGCTAGAGTAGTAGGGAATTCCTTGGGAAGTATTTATCTCACATGATTTATTTGCAAATCCCCAAGCCTTCAGTCAACAAAATTTGCCTTCCACTTCACACCCACTTCCCTCCAATCCTCCATCACCTCCACCTAGGCCTTCTCCACAAGGAAACTTACCTCCTACTTATTATCCTAATGCATCAAATGAATATGATAACATTGGCACTGATGAACAAGAAGATAATGATGAAACTGATGAAAATAGTGAGGCAGATGCTGAGTTGAATGAGGAACAAGGAGGTGGCAGTAGCAATGAAGAACAGGAAGATGATGGTGGAAATGAAGAAAATAGTGAGGTAGATGCTGAGTTGAATGAGGAACAAGATGACGGAAGTAGCCATGAAGAAGAAGAGGAAAAAAATGAGCGCTATGAGGGAGACAATGATAGTGATGATACAAATAAATCACTCCCAAGTACAGAAAAGGGTATCGCTGATGAGCAAGATTAAGACACAGAGGATAATGAAGAAAATGATGTGGATGATAGTCAGCAGGACAATGCATAGGAAAACCAAGAGAAGAATGTACATGAGCATGATAGTGAGCCTAGTCTTAGTGAAAACACTAACAATATAAATGAAGATGATGAATATGATGAAACAGAAGGTGATGATGAGGAAATAGAAGACGAAGAATGTTAGAAAATTAAATATTACAGAGCAATGCAACACATAAAATATGCGGAAAATAAGCACACAAAACACATAAAACTAGAGAGACATAGATATACGTGGTTCACCCAGTTTGGGCTACGTCCACCCCGAATAGCCAGTCCTTCCTTTCTATTATCTAGAAAAAATTGAAGAGACAAAACCTACAGCAGATCCGCTGTAATATCCTCTGTTCTCTCTCACAGTCTCCCTCTCTGTTTCTTGCTCCGAGAATACACACACATTACACAGCCGCAATACAATGCCCCCATAAAAGCGAGGGGTTTCCATCTAGGACAAAAAACCCTAATCTAAACATAACTTCTACCGTCAGATCATTTGCCTAATGAACGGTCCAGATTGACTAGAAATTACTATACTTTTACAAGGCAATTTTACATATGTTTTTAGCTTTGGGGGCGCTTCCCCTGAAAACCCCCGCCAGGAGGGGGCTCCAAAAAGTGCTGCCGCCCCCCCTGGACCCCCCATGGCAGCGATTAATTACGGGCGGCATTGCCGCCCTTTTAAGGTACAGGGGTCCAATGTTGTGATATAAAGTAAACAAGATAATAAGGCTCCACACCCAACAATCTCCTACTTGGAGACTGATTGTAGCAACTCCACCACTGCTTCATTTGCTAGAAAATGACTCCTCTTTGGACCTGGTTGTTTCTCATCTTCATCGTCATCCTTGAAAACCAATTGAAACTGAGAATGTTCTCAGTTTCTCCCTAGTTACAACTTTTGTTAGCATATATGCAGGATTTTGGCTAGTGTGTATCTTTTCCAGCTTCAACTCTCCATATTCCAATACTGACCGTATGAAATGGTACTTGAGATGTATGTGTTTAGTCCTAGAATGAAATGTTGAGTTCTTTGCAAGATGAATAGAACTTTGGCTATCACTGTATACTGTGCCCATATCATGCTTCTTACCCAATTCATCCATAAACCTTTGTAACCAAATCATTTCTTTACTAGCTTCTGTAGCAGCAACATACTCGGCTTCTGTTGTTGAAAGTGCAACAACACTTTGGATTTTTGAAACCCAACTGACAGCTGTTCCACCTACAGTAAATACATATCCCGTAGTGCTCCTCCTATTATCTCTGTCACCTGCCATATCTGCATCAACATATCCCTGTAGAGCAATGTTTGAACCACCAAAGCATAATGCTTGATTTGTGGTACCTCTCAAATATCCGAGAATCCATTTTACTGCCATCCAATGTTCTTTTCCTGGATTATTCATGTACTTGCTTACAACTCCCACTGCATGTGCAATATCAGGCCTTGTGCAGACCATTGCATACATTAAGCTTCCAACTGCAGATGCATATGGAACTTTAGACATATAATCCATGTCTTCTTAGGTCTTTGGGCACATCTCCTTACTAAGTTTGAAATGGCTAGCAAAAGGTGTACTAACTGGTTTTGCATTCTTCATATTAAATATTTTCAACACCTTTTCTATGTACTCATTCTGAGACAATGTTAATTTACGATTTTTCCTGTCTCTAGTTATCCTCATACCAAGGATTTGTTTTGCAGCTCCCAAATCCTTCATTGCAAATGAATTTGCCACTTTTCTTTTGAGCACATTTATTTACTACATGTTAGACCCTGCAACAAGCATGTCATCTACATACAATAACAATATAATATAGCTGCCATCATTTTTCCTTTTTAGATAAACACAATGATCAGAGTGACATCTAGTATAACCTTGTTCAAACATGAACTTGTCAAATTTTAGATACCACTACCTTGGAGCCTATTTTAAGCCATACAAGCTCTTCTTTAATCTGCACACCAATTTTTCTTTCCCTTTTACCTCATATCCTTCTGGTTGCTGCATGTATATCTCTTCCTCCGAATCTCCATGGAGAAATGTTGTCTTTACATATAACTGTTCAAGATGTAAATCTTCCGCTGCTACAAGACTTAAGATAGTTCTGATTGAATTCATCTTAACAACAGGAGAAAATATTTCATCAAAAACAATACCTTTCTTTTGTGCAAACCCCTTCACCACAAGTCTAGCTTTGTACCTTTGTTTTCCTCCATCTTCTTCCTTCAGCCTGTAAACCCATTTATTCTACAATGTATCTTTACCTGCAGGAAACCTGACTAAGTCCCAAGTCTGGTTATGCATTAAGGAGTCCATCTCTTCTTCCATGGCTAGCTCCCACTTCTTCCTACTTTCAACCTGCATTGCTTCTTCATAACATTCAGGTTCACCAGAATCAGTCAGCAATAGACAATATAATGAGGGAGAGTATCGTTAAGGGGGTCTACTTATCCTGGTAGATCTTCTAACACCACTTTCAGGTGTTTGAGGTGCTTGTTGTTGTTGTGGTGGTTGCTGCTGCTGTGGTTGTTGATTATTATTATTTTCAGCCACCTTTACTTTTTCAATTATCTCATCAAGAACCGTGTATTCCTTGCTTTCTTTTTCCTGTTTCTTTTCCTGCAGCTGATTCTTATACAAGACCTTTTCATTGAATATTACATCTCTGCTCCTAATGATTTTGTGATTTTCATAATCATATAAGCGATAACCAAAATCATTAGCACCATATCCACTAAAGGTACATTTCTTTGATTTTGCCTCAAGCTTTGTTCTGTTTTCTTTATTAATATGGACAAAGGCCTCACAACCAAAAGGCTTTAAAAAAGAGTAGTTTACCTTTTTACCTATCCATGATTCCTCTGGAATACCACCATCCAAGGAACTTGAAGGCCCTCTGTTTATTAGATAAACAACAGTATCTACAGCATCTGCCCAAAATTGTAAAGGCAATCCTGCATGCAATCTCATGCACCTTGCACGCTCCATGATTGTTCCGTTCATCCTTTCTGACACACCATTTTCTTGTGGTGTTCTTGGAACTGTCTTCTCTCTACGAATTCCATGCTCTGAACAGTACCTATCAAACTCTTTGCTGCAATATTCACCTCCATTGTCTGATTTGAGACACTTCAACTTCTTTCTTGTCTCAATCTCAACCAAAGCTTTCCATTTCTTGAAAGTATCAAATACATCAGATTTATTCTGAATACAATAAATCCATGTTTTTCTAGTTGCATCATCAATAAAAGTAACATAATAACGAAAGCCACCGAGAGATGATACCTGAGCAGGTCCCCATACATCTGTATGCACAAGCTCCAATTTTTCGCTCTTCTTTTCTTTCCCAACTCTGAGAAATCTAACTCTCTTTTGTTTTCCATAAATGCAATTTTCACAGAAATCCAAATCAACATTCTTCAAACCTGGCAACAAATTTCTTGAGTGAAGAATCTTCATTCCCTTCTCACTCATGTGTCCGAGCCTATGATGCCATAATGCTGCATCTGCTTCTTTGGAAGTTAAAGCATTAACAGAGTTAGAAATACCATTGCATAAATACAATGTACCAACCTTTTCACCTTTTGCTATTACCAGGGCTCCTTTGGTGACCTTCCAAGTTTTATCTGTGAAAGTTTTCACACAACCTTCACCGCCTAACTGCCCTGTTGAAATCAGATTTTTCTTTAGATCTGGAACATGCCTTACCTCCTTTAGTAGCCATTGGTTTCCATTCTGTTGTTTTACAAGAACTTTACCCATTCCAACAATTTTACATGGTTTATCATCACCCAAACGAACTTGTCCAAAATCTCCTTGAACATAGTCATGAAAATATTTCTTATCAGGTGTGGCATGGAATGAAGCCCCCGAATCTACAACCCAAGAATCAGTAACATTTTCGAAAGAAAGAATCAAAGCATCTTGTAACACATCACCTGTCACATTTGCTTCATGATTGTTTTCTTGCTGTGTGTCTCCTTCTTTTCCCTTCCGAGATCTACAGTCTTTCTTTAGGTGTCCTTTCTTTCCGCAATTCTAGCACACTATCCCTGATCTAGACTTGGATCTGCCTTTCCTTGATTTACTGTGATATCCCGAGCTCTTTCCTCTTTCCATTCTTCTTCCCCTAGACTCTGCACTCAAAGCATTACCTGATGTCTCACCGGAGCTTTTCCGTCGCATTTCCTCACTAAGGATAGCACCAACAACATCATAAAACTTTAAAGTACTAGATCCAGAGACAGAGTTACTAATGGCCATTACTAAACCTTTCCAACTCTCTGGAAATGAGCACAATAATAACAGAGATCTAACTTCATCATCAAAGTTTACCCCTACAGAACTTAACTAACTGGTAACTGTATTAAATTCATTTAAATGGTCTGCAACAGATCCACCTTTCGACATCTTCATATTAAATAATCGTTTCATAAGAAATACCTTGTTTGAGGTGAGGGTTTTTCATATAGTTTCGCCAACGTCTACATCAAACCCTCTGTTGTTGTTTTCGTCGAAATATTGAAGGCGACTGACACCGCAAGACACAACCGTACTGTTCCAAGTGCCTTTCTATCGAGAATGTTCCATTCCGCGTCTGTCATGGCCGTCGGCTTCTTTGTTTTTCCACTCAATGGTAGGTATAGATCTTTCTGATACATATAATCTTCCATCTGCATCTTCCACAGCGGAAAGTTTTGGCCGTTAAATTTCTCGACCCTAAATTTACCATCTTCCGCCATTATTCCCACTTGAACCAGGAACCCTTCTTTCCTACGATTTTATCAGCCAAATATACCTTCGGCTCTGATACCAGTTGTTAGAAAATTAAATATTACAGAGCAATGCAACACATAAAATATGCGGAAAATAAAAGCACACAAAACACATAAAACTAGAGAGACACAGATATATGTGATTCACCCAGTTTGGGCTAAGTCCACCTCGAACAGCCAGTCCTTCCTTTCTATTATCTAGAAAAAATTGAAAATACAAAACCTACAGCAGATCTGCTGTAATATCCTCTCTTCTCTCTCACAATCTCCATCTCTATTTCTCGCTCCGAGAATACACACACAATACACATCCGCAATACAATGCCCTCATAAAAGCGAGGGGTTGCCTTCTAAGGAAAAAAACCCTAATCTAAACATAACTTCTACCGTCAGATCATTTTCCTAATGAATGGCCCAGATTGACTAGAAATTACTATACTTTTACAAGGAAATTTTACATCTGTTTTTAGCTTCGGGGGCGATGCCCCCGAAAACCCCTGCTAGGGGGGGGCTTCGAAAAGCGCTACCACCCCCCCTGGACCCCCCACGGCAGCGATTAATTACGGGCGGTGTTGCCGCCCCTTTTAAGGTATAGGGGTCCAATGTTGTGATATAAAGTAAACAAGATAATCAGGCTCCACACCCAACAAAGAACGAGCAGATAATGAGGCTGAAACAAATTTTGAAAAGGCAGGCAGTGACCAAGAAAATGAAGAAGGGGATGTCATGGCTGAAAATGAAAATGCCTCTAACAATAGCCCCACATAAAGTGAAAATGGTGACAGCCCTAGTGCAGAGGCAGACTTTCATGATCAAAATAACGAAAGTGAAGAAGAAGATCATGACAGTGCTCATGAACAAAGCAATGATAAAGAGACAGAATTTCAAGGTAAGGACATTGGGCCAAATGATGAAGAAAAACACTTTCATGAGGAACAGGGTCAAAGTGAGGCAAGTGAGGAAGGTCATGATTAATTTGAGAACCAATATGGCAGTATAGAAAACAATGAGGAAGACAATGATGATGATGATGCTAAAGATCAAGAAAGAAGTGACCCAATGAGGCATGAGGTGACTCATGGAAGCCATGGAAAAAATGAAAAGGCTTGTGAAAACACTAAAGGTAATAGAAATGATGGAGACACTATCAAAACTACCATGATCACTCCTCTCACATGCACATACCACAAAGGAAAAAAAGATGTGTTTGCGGCCTCAAAAAGGAAAAGGGCCATCTCTTCTCTAGCTATCAAGCCAAAGGAAAAAGGCAAGGAAAATATGGAAAGGGGTGAACAGCAAGTAAAGGTGAGAAGGAGTAAGAGAATCAAGAAAACCAATCAAGAGCCTCAATTCATTGATCTAGACAGTGACAATGAGGACAAGGAGGTGACCACTAGAATGCCACTTTTGACCAAGGATGCATAGCTTAAGGAGTGGAAAAGAGATTTAGAGATGGCACAACGTGTCATTCAGTATTAGAAAGAGGATAAAAAGTACTTCAAGAAGGTAAAGAGAGGCCTTTCTCTCCAAAATAAAATGACCAAGCACTATGCAAAGAAAAACATGCTTGCTTGTGCCAAACTGAAGGAGGCCCTCATGGAGCTAGAAAACCTAAAAAGGGAAAAAGTACATGATAGCCTTGGATTTTTGGCTGAGGCTTCTCAACAGGTTTCCAATACCTCTTGAGGGACCTCTCCACCAATTTTGGGCCAAATTGGACAAAATTTTGTTTTTTTTGAAATTTTGAGGCCTCTCTGCGTAGCATCCTAGGCGCTACGCACAAATTTGGTACATCCTCAGCTTGTAAAATTTACATTTTTGGATTCCTCACATTACCAGCAATCGACTCACAAATTTCACATCATTTGGAGCAGTTTTGACCCCCCAAAAGTTCAAAAAACACCTAAATTTTGACCATTCTGCCTCATTTTCAGGCAAGGTGCTACGCACAAAGCAGTGTTGGTAGAATGGGGTTTTGGATATGAAATTGAACTCATTCAGAAAAAAAAGGTATCTTTGGAAATTATACTTAGATACCTTTCCAACGAGCCATCACAGAGACTTTGTTGACATCGGGAAGGCCTCCAAATCACTGCTTCAAGAAGACCCATTTTTTTTCTATCTCTGTGCTACAGTTATGTGGTTGAAAAGTCAAAATGTGCATTTAGAAAGTTTTCAGAGGCTTGTCAGGGCCTAAAAGTCAATTTAATTCCTATAAGTGGCCGAAAAAGATATTTATTTAGATATTCTGTGCCTTGGGCCTTGCAAGGCCTCAAGGACAATAGAGATACTTTTGTTTAACCAATGGACTTCTATATACTCTCTTAGATCATTTTTCTCCATGCATGATAAATAGAGAATGGAGACTCATTGTAAAATGTTGGCATTTGATGAGCTTTCAAGAGAAATACATGGTTTTTATGAGTTTGGAGAACAAATTGCTCTTGTGAATATTGGTGAATGGCTTGCTTAGACTGATGATGGAGAGCCTTGTTTGCAGGATTCCTTAGCTTGCTGAATGGTGATGTCTTCTTAATTTGTTTATGTTTTATTGTTCTCATTATTCTTCATGCTTCTTGGTTGCTATAAATGAGAAAAGTATTGGTTGAGACATGCTCTTTGAGGCACCTCAGTCCTCCTGTTTGTTATAGCCTTGATGTTTTCTTCTGGTTGGTCATCTTAAGGAATTATTAATTACTCCTTTGGCCCACCTAAACTTGTTTGTTTCATGTATGGATTAGTATGCTAGTTTACAAGTATGATTAATGGTATGCCCTGCTTACTTGAAGCTATTCAAATTCTGTCTCGAAACCTCTCTTTGGAATATTTTTTGATAGGTTAAGTCAAAGTGGTCTAGTTCAATCTTGCCCTTTGTCCATTTCTACCTACTTATTTCATATTTCTTTATAGCTTTATTTATGATGTTTAGGATTTCCATCTTAATAGATTGAGTTATTGTGATATCTTATATGTTTTCCCAAATTCTGGAGGTGAATTTACTAAAGTTAGAAGCTCTTATGGTTTCTATCTTTCACTGGAATGTTTATCTTGGATATTTATCATTTTAAGTATTATTCATTGAGCTTAATGGTTTTCCCTACCTGATGAGTTATAGCTTTTAAATATCTGTATTTAAGACCTCTTAGTTTCTCCCAAATTTGATGTTCACTCCACCTCACACATTAGCCTAACGATCCATCTACCTTGCTGGATTGGCCTTGCAACACACTCAGATTCATCATTGAGACACTCCTGAATTTTATTGACTCCATAGCGCAATGGCTTTGACAGACTCTCACTCCACCTATCCTACGTGACCATCTTACCCAACCAAAACAACAAACAAACCCCACACTTCACAACTAGCCTAAAATCAACCATCTAGAGCGAACAAGTTCACATCCTTCGCATAGAATAGAGAGAACCATCTCTGAGTCCAGAAAGGCTAGGTCCTAGGACTCCAAAGACTAGTTTCATGTTACCCTTTCATTTGGTTAAGCCAATCTGCCAAATTAGGAGACCCTAACATTCTGGCGATCAGGGTGGGACTCTAAGAAAATAACATCCTAAGTCCTCCTTAGAATTCCAGAAGCACTCCCATCAAACAGTATCCATTGATCTATCGCCACCTCATCGCCACACTAACATTCTGGCGATCACGGTGGGACCTTCTGAGTTAGTGAAAATCTAAGTATTCCTTAGAGACTTCAGAAACCATTATTAGATCATAGGAAACTCAATTGATAGCCAAGAGTAGACTTTGGTTGTTTCACCATATTAGCAAAATGATGACTCAGTTGTATGACACTCTCGCAAACCTGAGGGCTACATAAAGGAAACTCAGAAAACCCCAAAACATCCCTAGATTGGATTTTCATCAGTATTGTTGGTGGACCATACACACACATCCTCAAAACAACTAAAAACATCCACCTGGCATCTCCACTAGCCTCCAGTAGGCCTATTACTTCACTAGTTCTCATTTAGACTCCCTGGGATTATATCAAATTAGCCTGGAAAAGTTTAGAAGCATATTTCTACATTGTGTGAGTTTACCAAACACTAAGAGAGGTCATCCTCCGAAAGAAAGTTCTAAAAATTTCAGTCTCTCTGCCTTTTTAAGTTTGTAATATGGCTTCACAAAGGATCAGTACCAAATCTCATCCGGACCCAAATCCTCCTACTATAGTTGATGACCCGGAAAATATTTTGTGGCAAAATTCTAGATCTGGAAACTCGACTCCTGTTAGGACTATCCATAGAGCAAGCTCCATACCTGAACATCTTACAGCTTTACAAGATCCCCAGTTTGACTTGCACCACGCAAAAAACGGTTTCATAACCAAGTCACAAACTAGTATTGACCAGATTGACTTTAAACTTGTAGATTTGAAGCAAAGTTCTAGTAGAGAAGCCTCTCCTTCTACACCACCTGATTTTCAGCTTCTCCATCACTTTAGCTCGTTCCATACCAAATCTTCTCAAAATAGGTTTACCATTCCAAGTACTTCCACTACACCCATCCATAACCCCATTGTGCAAACCACTCCATCCCATCTCACAAACACACCTCTTGTAAATCCTTCATTATCACCCATCATGACAGCTTGGTATGCTCCCCTAGTTCTACCACAACCTTTGGTACCTTTACCAAATGACTACCAATCCCAAATTCCTCATTTTACTGGAGCTAAATCCATCAATACCCAGTATCATGTAGATAGAATAAATGATTCCTTTGATTACATGGAAATAGAAGAAGAAACCATCAAAATGAGATTTTTTTCACAAAGCTTAGGAGGTGAAGCCAAAAAATGGTTCAATGCATTAACTCCTAACACTATACATGATCTCCCTTCCCTCTACCAAAATTTCATAAACAAGTGGGAAATCAAGGAAAACCTCCCCCAGGTCCTTTCCGAATATAACAATATTAAGAGAAATGTAGGGGAAAGTATACAAGATTATTGTACCTGGTTTAACAGTGTTTACAATGCCCTCCTGCCTCATATGAAACCCTCTCAAGGCCTAGCAGTAGTGAAATTTCCTGAGGGCTTTGATCCTGACATGATATATCAATTGAGAGAGAGAGATCCCACAACCTTAGAAGAAATGAAAAGGGAAGCTATTAGTTATGAAGAAAACTTAATTGAAAAGAGAGCTAGGGTGAGGTCAGAAAAAAGAGTTACTTACAAAGATGAACCCAGTGCTTCAACCTCCTCCTCCGATGCCAAAATGGACATCCCAATGAGGAAAATGGAAAGAATGATAGAAAGAATAAACTTAAACAAAAGAGCTCCTCCTAGGGATAACCAAACAAATCCCCAAAATAGAAATAGAGCTTAAAACTTCAGAAGAGGCATGCCTCAAATCAAACAAAGGGAAAATGACCAACAAATTAGGCCCCCTTTCCAAGACAATTATCTAGATGAAGAGGGAAGAGAGAAAATAGAACCTGAAGAAAACCATGTAAACTTAATAGGTTCAGATAATGAAGATAATTTTTTTCTCACAGAATAAGAACAAGAATTATTTTCCCCAAATGAAACTGAAACTAGCTATGAGGATTCTGAAGACTATCGCTTGGGATTTTAAAATTCCATAATGGAAGTTCATAGGCAATATGACCTTAGGAGCAGAAAGAACCAAGATCCCCCCAAGAAAAACCAAATAGACACTGCTGTTAGGAAAAAACCTGAAAACATTCCTAGGAAGACAACAGAGAATGTCAACAGTATGGTCAAGAAAACTGATCCAAACAAAGGAAAAATTGTCCAACAAAATAATGACCCAAGTTGCCCTAGTACCTCCACTGGTGGCCCTGATAAAACTATTTTGTCTAGACCCCCAAATCAAAATCAAAATAAAAAATGTAGAAAATTTCATGGCTGATAAAACTGATATAAATTTGTCCAAAACCCAATTCCCTTTCAGCTTTGAGGGAGAGATTGCTAAAATCAAGATCACCATTCCTTTCACCGAACTGGTTACTCAAGAAGTGTATAGGTCCCAAGATTTGAGAGTCTTAAACATAGGAAATGATACTAATACCTTAAACTTGACAGATGATAAACCTAAATTGTTGTTTGTTCCTAAAGTAGATGGAAAACATCAAGAAGGATCCATTCCCCCTTTTATGTCAGCCTAAACATACATGATAAAAATTTTCACAATGCCATGCTAGATTCTGGTGCATCACACAACTTCATGCCTAAAGTTGTGATGGATAGATTAGGCCTAGAAATTACTAGGCCTTACAAAGACTTGTACTCATTCAATTCGAGCAGTGTCAAGTGTTTGGGTCTAATCCAGGATATTTGTTTCAATCTGGCGCAAATACCTGCCAAGAATCTAGTCATGGAAAGTGGTTGCTGACATTCCCCTAAAGTACGGTGTGCTTTAATCCAAATCTTAGGGAGCCAAACTTTAGGGGAACCTCCAAATTGACATGTCATATGCTACTATCCCTACTTTCATCCAAACCAAGAGGTTATACCGGGAGTCCCACATGAAGTATATGGTAAGCAGCCTAGATAGGCCAAATAACACACCTACGTATTCCATTCACTAAAATATTGATTCTTTCATCTTCTATAATGAAGAGGATGTCAATGAGAAAGTAACTGAAGTTGAGACTGATATAGGTACACTACAACCATATTATGATGAAACTGAACTTGAATTTCTACAATTTGAAAATGAAACTTCAAAAGAAAAAATCAATTTAGAATCTGAAAAAAATTACTCTAATGAAGGACAAATCTCAAAAACAAAAATTTTTCCTCTTGATAATCTAGAAGTGCTAAAATACCCTCACATAAAAAAAAAATCTTTGGAAATTTGGATCAAAAAAATCTTATGCTTTTACCTTATTTAGACACCTCATTATTAGAAATTTCTACCCCTCCAAAAGATTTGTTGACTCTCACTGATGTTGCCATGAATCCTAAAGGGGTATCTGTTGAAACTGATATAGAGGAATACAATGTAGGCGGCCTAAGAAGACCCAAGGTAATTAAGTTGTCCAAAGCCTTGTCATTTCTCACAAACTCAAAAACTTAAGTTTATGCAAGAAGTTTCAAGATGCTCTTTTATATAGAAGTAAAAGCTCAAAGACTGATGACATAGACATTGTTCAAAAGAGGCCTTCTTCCAGGAAGAACTATGAAACCTTTGGGAAAATTCTATCACTAACAAAGAAATCCAAAGGATGCAAACTATGTCTGGACTTTAGACACTTAGGCAAAGCCTCCATAGAGTCCAAATACCCTTTTACCAAGATAAATCATCCAATGCCAAGAATAGAAATTTCTAACGAAGTGAAATTG
The DNA here is from genome assembly GCA_034641835.2 of Pinus albicaulis. NCBI lineage: Eukaryota > Viridiplantae > Streptophyta > Pinopsida > Pinales > Pinaceae > Pinus > Pinus albicaulis. Next base: position 224,449,111 of record CM076579.1, read on the forward strand.
ATTGGTAGTGTTTCAGGTTTTCATGAGATGATACCACTTCAAATTAATCAACACAAAGACATTTTCAAATTTCCTTGGAATGACTACATGCTTGACCAATTTTTTCCTGGAATAAGGAATGCTGAAGACACCTTCCAAGAGGCCATGGCACCCGTTATCAACTTTTTCACTATGATATACATTGATGAAACTGTCATTTGTTTGGGAGCTAATGAAGAATGCCTTCTTCACCTAAACAATTTCTTTCACAAAAACAAGTTTTGGAAGCAAAACTCAAAGAGAAAATATCAAGAAAAGCATGGTTTTTTTGGAAATTGTCGGAAAACTCCTTACACCATGCCCACACATGGAGGTAACTATGATTTCTATTTACAAAAGCTAAATGGACAAAAAATTATAGGAGATCATTTTGAGGATAGGATGCTCAAGTACCATCGCTATAAAGATCCTTAGTTTGAAAAATTTTCATTCATTGTACATAAACATTGCATGAGAAAAGTCACAAAAATACAAAAACAAAGAAAGAGAGGAAAGAGGGCAAATTCAAAAGACGGTACAACCCCATACCCAAAAAATAGTAGTACTGAAAGTGTGTAAGCCTAAATTCCACTACTTGTGCCTAAAAGTCTTGTTCAGTCATCTAGCCTAATCATGGCTGAACATGTTTTGAATTTATGTTGATAAGTTAGTGAAAGAATGTTTGTCAAATCATTTAAGCTTGACTTGTCGAAAATAAATAGATTAGGAGAAAAATATACAAGTTCCTCATGCCCAAAATAGATCCAAAGAGAAAAATGGGAATGCATAGCAAATGATACATCATAGCCCTTATTTTTCTAGTTATTACTTATGCAAAATAATGTTTATGTGTAGCTTGTCCCAATGCCACAAACCGTGATAGATCAGATTGCCTAATCCTAATTTGAATCATGTTTTCAATTTCATGTCAATAGTTTAGAGAATGAATTATGCCAAACATTTTAATCTTGGCGGTCAGATAGTCTAGGTAGACAATAAAAGAGTTCACTACTTTAATCCAGACTCTTGGAAGAAATAAGTATAGAAGTAGATAGTTTTTTTTTTCTTTCAAAAGCAAGAGGTCAATGGGTTAGCCAGTTCAAGTGCACCCAAGGAAGAAAAAAATGTTAGGAAATATAGATTGGGTAGGTAGAAATGAAGTTGAGCTAATCATGCTTTCAGATTATGAAAATCACTACTTCAGGGAAGCAGCAGCAATAGAAGAGAAGAAAATCCGCCCAATGGATGAGGCACTGGCCACCATGAAACAAGAGATCTGAAGTTTTGGACACCTCCTGAAAAGGAGCTGCCCTCCCACAGTGGAGCCACTATTAGTCATTAGTAATTTTTGCCTTTGTTGATGACTAAATGATTTCCCTAGATTTCTAGAAACAAGGTTCCTGAACATTGTGAATTCTAGAAATCTCATTTCCTTCATCATCCTTAAAGATAATTTTTCACTATTTTATCATTTCATGAGGTCAAGCTCTGCTTACCAGTCCCAGAAAACCCATTAGGGGCTCATGCCACTCAGTTTGTTTATCTCTTGTCACCCTTGACCAAAATCCTCTGTTTTTTGTTTTTTCTTAAACCCCCACTGCTACCTAAGGCCACTAATCAAATAGCTCTGTTGTGTCTTCCCAAAATACCCCAAGCACTGATGATCTCATACTATCTCTTTAGGCTCTTTAAATAAATCAAGTACATTGGATTTTGGATCTTCAATACATCATTTTATCATAAACTCTATCTTACACTTGATGACCCCAAATTCTAAATTTCAGTCCAAAATCCAAGTCCAAGGAACCTTCCACTAGGTCACCTAGGGTTTCACAAGTCATAGGGTGGACTTGGTATCCTAAAAAAATTGTTTTCCTGTATGAAGAAACTGCATTCAAAGAAGAAAGGGACAAGTGATTTTGTCCAAAACTCATCAAAAGGTCATTCAAAAAGGGCCCTCCTTGGCCTAGTGCACAAATCTTGCAAGGGGACAGCTACCCTTTGCTCACATTTCTGCAAAATGATAAAATGGCCATCAGCCTAGCAAGAGGTAAGGTAACAGGGTGAAATCATCACAAGAATATCATCCACAGCAAAAGAAGGCAACAAGGCCTATGTTGAAGAGAATCAGGGTTTGTGACTTCTTTGTCCAAACAAGGGATCAGTACTAGGGCTACAAAAACACAAGAGCACCTCCACACCATCAAGTGCACATTGAAGATTCTTTAGAAATGATAAATGAGTTTTGAATTGTTTTAGAGAACTTAGAGGACAACACTATTTAATTTTTCCTAACAACCCTAAAACCTAGGAGTGTAGGAAGAATTCCAAATAGGTCAACTTATGATGATAAAGCCTCATTCATAACAGCAAATGGCATTCAAAGGGTATTAGTACAAAGGCCCCTAAAAAAGGATCAAAATGAAAGTAAGCATGAGATAAAATTTCCCAAGGAGGTAATTATGATAAGCATAGGCTCACTGTTGAAGAAAAGAAGTGTCAAACTCTAAAAGGACAGTGATCGAAGGTAAAGGTTGTGTAGGCACCTACAAAAACAGAAGTGGCCAGAGAAGACACAAAATGGTTTAAAATGATAAATTTTCCCACCAAAGATATATCACTGGCAAACTGATCAAAGGAACAAACATGTAATTGGTTTGAAAAACGGAGAAGCTTCAAAAAATGGTTTCCTTGTCAAAGGTATATTCTGCAAGAGATAGATTAGCCATGAATGGCACTTCTGTGGGACTGTCAAAATGGTTACCTATAGGAAGATTGATGAGGACAAGAAAACCTAATGTTTCTCATAATGATGACACATCTAAAATACCAAAGTTTTGTTGATTCCAACTGCTAGGGTTTCCACACCAAGGTCTTCACTAATTCGCAGTGAAAAACATGACAGAATGACAGTCAGAGGAAGGGAAAAATTCTTCTTTCAGCCTATCCACCAAGAAATCAAAGGCATAAAGGATGTAGGGCTAGAGACTCCAAGGTGAAAGTGCCAAAATGGTCACAATTTTGCTATTTCCAAGTGTTAAAATTCATGAACATGACATAGTGAAGAAAACCTTCAAAACAGAGCACTAATGTCACTGTCTACCTATTTTCATCAAAAATTTGTCAAAATACCTTTTGTGTTTCAAGTAAAGGGTTCATATTTCCAAAATATGGATAAGAGGCACAATTTAAGCTTATTCAACAGTTTTTCAGTTAGATAAGAGACATCAAAATGCTCTAGCAAGGCAAAAAACCATATTTTCAGAACTCTGCCACCTATAAGACAAACAAACCAAAAAGACAATGACAAAAGTAAGAAGAGAAATAAACATTAGAAAGTGGGTTTTGATCATGAAATATTTTTCAAAAAAGGTGTATGAAGGTCTGCTGTACCTCTTCCCCAACTCACTTGTGTCTTTGAAAGCGAAGAGGAGAGCTATTGAAAACATTTTTGGGGTTTTCTGCAAAACTTGGTGAAATTTTCAGGTGTTGCGCACCGAAGTAGGCACTACACACCAAGCCGCCAACACTGTGCATAGAGGAGGCAACTACAGTGTTAAAATACAATGCGCTGTGCACCGGAGGGGTGACACTACGCACCGGCCAAGGCGCTGCGCACAGGCCCAGTTCGGCACCCGACTGCCCGCCTTTCAACGGCACTGCACACCGAGAAATCCCAACAGGCCCTTTTACAGCCCGACTCACCCACAAAATGACCTGGCTCTATGCATAAGAAGCCCTGACAAGAACGTCCTATCAGGTGGTGCTATGCATAGAGTAGATTTTGGTCAAATTGCCAAAAAAGTTACCAAAATCACCTTTTTCTCCTCTGATTTTTCTCCAAGCTCCTGCACCAACTTTGGAAAGGTTGGTGGTATTTATTCCTTGCCCTCCAAGTGATATTTTTCATAATCAAGAGAAGTATTAAAAACATATTTTTTCCAAACCCTACTCTTCATGAAAATCAAATATTTGACCTCCTAGGGCAGGGTTTGCAAATTGGAGAGTTGTCATTTGTGTAAAGACACTCAATACCAGCAAGCCTTCTCCTAAATCTCTCAAAATTTTCCTAGACCTACTTCATCTTGCCCTCAATTTTCTCAAATTTTTCCCTCACCATCCCTCATTTTGTCCTCCCTAGACCTAAAGTTCCCATCGAGCAAAAAAAACAGTTGTTCAAGAAAATAATCAGTCACCATGTCTGAAGGAGAAATCAATACCAGCAGTGATGAAGGCCAAAGGCCTATCAAGAAAAAACACAATGGAGGAAGGGTTAATAGGTTTGAGCCTTTAGAAACCATGAAAATCACCTCTTCTCCCATGATCCTTGAATGTTTTCAAGATGTTGGACACTATCATTTTTGTGATAGGTTTAAACAGGTCCAAAGCCACTCAGATTTGACTAGGTTGTTCATTCTCAACCTACAAAACCACCAAGTCAACCTAGCAAGAGTAAATTTTGAACTATCATCTGTATCCATTGCTAAAGCCACAGGAATACCAGATATTGGTGAGAGATGGTTCAAGCAGAAAAAGTTGGCCTTAAGCTAATACGAGCCCTTCCTCAAGCCTAGTTATCAACAAAGTTGCAAGGTTGTTTTCCCCTTATCCCACCTGCTAGAGAGGTATGCCCTAATAATGAGACAGATCATCAAGTACTTCACTTGTGAGGGGAGGTACTCCAGGATTTATTCATAACACATAAGGTTGCTAATGCACTTCACCAGGGTTAAATTTCTAAACCTACCATACTCTCTCTATCGGAACATTGACAAGATGGCTTCAATGGTCAATAAAAGGAGTTATTCCCATCAAATGGAAAGCCTTTTTCACCACTCCTTGATTAAGATGATTGTTTTACACCAGCTAGAGTAGCAGGGAATTCCTTGGGAATTTTTTATCTCACATGATGTATTTACAAATCCCCAAGCCTTCATTCAACAAAATTTTCCTTCCACTTCACACCCACTTCCCTCCACTTCTCCATCACCTCCACCTATGCCTTCTCCACAAGGAAACTTACCTCCTAATTCTTATCCTAATGCATCAAATGAATATGATAACAATGGAACTGATGAATGAAGAAAATAATGATGAAAGTGATGAAAAAAATGATGCAGATGCTTATTTGAATGAGGGACAAGGAGGTGGAAGTAGCAATGAAGAACAAGAAGATGATGGTGGAAATGAAGAAAATAGTGAGGTAGATGCTAAGTTGAATGAGGAACAAGATGATGGTAGTAGCCATGAAGAAGAAGAGGAAAATAGTGAAGAAGAGGAAAACAAGGAACGTTATGAGGGAGACAGTGATAGTGACGATACAAATAAATCACTCCCAAGTACAGAAAAGGGTATTTTCTGATGAGCAAGATGAAAACACAGAGGATAATGAAGAAAATGATGAGGATGACAGTCAGCAGGAAGATGCACAGGACAACCAAGAGAAGAATGTACATGAGCATGATAGTGAGCCTAGTCTTAGTGCAAACACTGACAATATAAATGAAGATGATGAATATGATGAAACAGAAGGTGATGATGAGGAAATAGAAGACCAAGAACACATAGATAATGAGGTTGAAACAGATTTTGAAAAGGCAAGCAGTGACTAAGAAAATGAAGAAGGGAATGACATGGTAAAAAATGAAAATGCCTCTAACAATAACCCCACATAAAGTGGAAATGGTGACAGCCCTGGTGCAGAGGCAAAATTTGATGATCAAAATAATGAAAGTGAAGAAGAAGATAATGACAGTGCTCATGAACAAAGCAATGATAAAGAGACATAATTTGAAGGTAAGGATAGTGGGCCAAATGATGAAGAAAAATACTTTCATGAGGAACATGGTCAAAGTGAGGCAATTGAAGAAGGTCATGATCAATTTGAAGACCAATATGGCAATATAGAAAACAGTGAGGAAGACAATGATGATGTTAATGCTAAAGATAAAGAAAGCAATGCCCCAAGGAGGCATGAGGTGACTCATGGAAGCCATGGAAAAAATGAAAAGGCTTGTTACAACGCTAAAGTTCATAGCAATGATGGAGACACTGTAAAAAATACCATGATCACTCCTCTCACATGCACATACAACAGAGGAAAAATAAATGTGTTTTTTGCCTCAAAAAGGCAAAGGGCCATCTCTTCTCCAACTATCAAGCCAAAGGACAAAGGCAAGGAATAGATGGAAAGGGATGAGAAGAAGTTAAAGGTGAGAAGGAGTAATAGAATCAAGAAAACCAATCAAGAGCCTCAATTCATTGATCTAGACAGTGACAATGAGGACGAGGTGACTAGTAGAATGCTAATTTTGACCAAAGATGCATAGCTTAAGGAGAGGGAAAGAGATTTTGAGATGGCACAACGTGTCATTCAGTATTGCAAAGAGGAGCATAAGCACTTCAAGAAAGTAAAGATAGGCATTTCTCCCCAAAATAAAATGGCCAAGCACTATGAAAAGAAAAATCTTGCTTGTGACAAACTGCATGAGGCCCTCATGGAGCTAGAAAACCTAAAAATGGAAAAATTGCATGATAGCCTTGGCATTTTGGCCGAGGCTTCTCAAGAGGTGTCCAAGACCTCTTGAGGGACCTCTCCACCAATTTTGGGCCAAATTGGACAATTTTTTTTTTTTTTAATTTTGAGGCCCTTGTGTGCAGCACCCTAGGCGCTACGCAAATATTTTTTACATCCTTAGCTTGCAAAATTTACAATTTTGGATTCCTCGCATCACTAGCAGTATGCTCACGAAATTTTAGATCATTCGGAGCAGTTTTGACCCCCCAAAAAGGTTAAAAAACACCTAAATTTTGACCATTCTGCCTCATTTTCAATCAAGGTGTTGCACACAAAGAAGTTTTGGGAGAATGGGTTTTGGACAGGAAAATCGAACTCATTCAGAAAAATAAAGGGATATTTGGAAATTAGACTTCGAGACCTTTCCAACGAGCCATCACGGAACCTTTTTCGACATCGGGAAGGCCTCCAAATCACTGGTTCAAGAAGACCCATTTTTGTTGTCTCTATGCTACACTTATATGGCTGAAAAGTCAAAATGTGCATTTAGCAAGTTTTCGAAGGCTTTTCAGGACCTAAAAGTAAATTTAATTGCTATAAGTGGCCAAAAAAGATAATTAATTTAGATATTTTTTGCCTTGGGCCTTGCAAGGCCTCAAGGACAATAGAGATACTTCCATTTAACCAAAGGACTTCTAGATACTCTCTTAGATATTTTTTCTCCATGCATGATAAATAGAGAATGGAGACTCATTGTAAAATGTTGGCATTTGATGAGATTTTAGGAGAAATACATGGTTATTATGAGTTTGGAGATCAAATTTCTCTTGTGAAGATTGGTGAATGGCTTGCTTGGACTGCTGATGGAGAGACTTGTTTGTAGGATTCCTTAGCTTGGTGAAGGATGATTTCTTCTTAATTTGTTTATGTTTTCTTGTTCTCATCATGCTTCATCCTTCTTGGTTTCTATAGATGAGAAAAGTATAGGTTGAGACATGCTCTTTGAGGCACCTCAGTCCTCCTGTTTGTTATAGCCTTGATGTTTTATTCTGTTTGGTCATCTTAAGGAATTCTTGACTGCTTCTTAGGCCCACCTAAACTTGTTTTTTTCATGTATGGATTAGCATGCTAGTTTAAAAATATTATTCATAGTATGCCCTGCTTACTTGAAGTTGTTCAAATTCTATCTTGAAACCTCTCTTTTGAATATTGTTTGATAGGTTAAGTCAAAGAGGTCTCGTTCGATCTTGCCCTTTTTCCATGTCTACCTACTTATTTCAGAGTTCTTTATAGCTTTATTTATGATGTTTAGGAGTGCCCTCTTCATAGATTGAGCTATTGTGCTATCTTATATGTTTTCCCAAATTCTGAAGGTGAATTTACTAAAGTTATAAGCTCTTATGCTTTCTATGTTTCACTGGAATGTTTATCTTGGATATTTACCAGTTTAAGTATTGTTCATTAAGCTTAATGGTTTTCCCTACCTCATGAGTTATAGCTTTTAGCTATCTGTATTTAAGACCTCTTAGTTTCTCCCAAATTTGATTTTCACTCCACCTCACACATTACCCTAAGGATCCATTTACCTTGCAGGATTGGCCCTACAACACACTCTGATTCATCATTGAGAAACTCATGAATTTTATTGACTCCATAGCCTAATGGCTTTGACAAAATCTCACTCCACCTATCCTACTTGACCATCTTACCCAACCAAAACAACAAACAAACCCCACACTTCACAACTAACCTAAAATCAACCATCTAGAGCAAACAAGGTCACATCCTTCACACACAATAGAGAGAGCCCTCTCTGAGTCCAGGAAGGTTAGGTCCTAGGACTCCAAAGACTGGTTTCATGTTACCCTATCATTTGGTTAAGCCAATCTACCAAGTCACGAGACCCTAAAATTCTAGCGATCACGGTGGGACTCTAAGAAAATAACATCCTAAGTCCTCCTTAGAATTTCAGAAGCACTCTTTTCAAATAGTATCCATTGATCTATCGCCACCTCATCAGCACACTAATATTCAGCGATCATGGTGGGACCTTATGAGTTAGTGAAACTCTAAGTATTCCTTAGAGACTTCAAAAACCATTACTATATCATAGGAAACTCAACTGATAACCAAGAGTAGAATCTGGTTGCTTCACCATATTAGCAAAATGATGACTTAGCTGTATGAGACTCTCACAAACCTGAGGGCTACATAAAGGAAACTCAGAAAACCCCAAAACATCCTTAGATTGGCTTTTTTCAGTATTGGTGGTGGACCATAGACACATATCCTCAAATGTCAAACCAGGAGGTAACTCCTCAAAACTGCAATTTATATTAGCTGAAGAATGTACATGCTTATATAGATGGGAGGTGAGGCTATTGGGATTCAGCTCTCAATGACTCTTGGCCTTCCTTATTTCCTAATAACAAATAATATACAAAAATAAATGTGCACACCCATCCATAGGATTAGGTGTCAACATTCCCCCCTTTAATCCGAAGGGATGTTGGTGAGTCCAAGCATCGATCTGAACTTTTCAAACTTTCAAGAATTTTCATGTATGGATTGAAAATGATGCACAAACACATATTGGCTCTCTACGTACTGATAATGGAAAAGAATACACCTCAAACGAATTTGAAAATTATTATCTTCGTTGCACCTACAACGTAGTATCCCCCAGTTGACTCGTTATTTTCTTTTGGTATTTGCGTAGAGGGTTTGCGTTGTTTTTCGTGAGGGTGAGATCTTCGTTGTTAGGATCAACCTTTCACTTGGATTATCCATTTGAGCAGGTATTTCATCAGATGCAACATTTCCATCCTTCTCCATTCATTTCAATTTTGAGTTGTAGCTCCTACCTCAAGTAACTCCTAAGATTTTGTAGATTTTTTGCATATTTCAGCCAATCCTTCCAGGATTGTCTTGAGGTAGTGATTGGGAGCCTAGATCTTCACTCCCAATGTTGTATGAGCCATCTATATGCAAATGTATGATATTTTACATTCCCATGTAGCAGTGTACCTTCTATGACTGCACAGTACATGTTCATGAGCATTTTGCAATATAGTAGCATTCCATATTTTCACATGTATTCATGAGAGGCTTGTTTTCCTTGATCATTTGAGTTGTATTGTACATGTTTGCTGCTGATTTACATAATATAATGGCTCCATGGTTTCCATACAATTTGGTATGATGTTGTTCACTACTATTTCCAGTTTGTGCTTATGTATTGCTGGATCTCCACATTTGGAATATCTTAAGATATTCCCAATAGTGTATAATTTCCCTATTTTGGGATATTATAGTGGTATCAAAGCATAATATTGGCTCAAATTGTGGATCTCATCCATGATGCTATAAAGAAAAGAGAAGATGAAGAATCCATTATGTGGAGAAAAGAAAGCAAGATAGGCTTACAAAGCTTCTTCCAAGAGTCAGACAAAGCATTCATGAAGATTTCCAGTTGTTAAGGAGGAGATGTGTACAAAATATCCAAGTGGGTTTGAAACTGAAATAAACTTCGCATTTTCTTATGGGGAGTGTGACCATGTAGCCTTTACACCCTATGGTGCACAAGACAATCACATGGCTAGTTTTTCCATAAGAGAAAGAGGAGAAGAAGGAATGCCTAAGAGGGAACTCTTAGTGGTTTCGCATGAGTATGAATCTCAACCTTTAAGTTTAGAAATCATATTACTTTTCCAGAGTTTTGCAAGATCAAGGTGAGGAGGAGCAAGCAGCATAATGTGGGTAGATTTCTTCTGTCTACCTTTGATGGTTCCTCTACATGTTCAGCCAAGGCTTGGGTGGAAGAGCTAGACACCTTTATGCTGCAGTGCCAAATTTTTGAAGATGAAGCCATCAGAGTCGTAGCACTACATTTTGAAGGTAAGGCCTATGCATGGTGGATATTTGAGTCTTTTTCTTTAAAGAATGCAAACACTTCTTCCTATGCAAGGTTCATTAAAACATTGGTGGGAAAGTTTGATAAGAAAATTTCTCAAACACATGTGGTGAAGCAAAACAAATCTAAATAAACAAAGACCTTACATGTGATGGAGGAAATCATAAAACCAAAACCACCTCAGAAACCCATGGAAGAGGCTGATAACTTGCATCATACTTTGCTATAGGCAAGACATTTATCTTGTATGTTGGCACAAGAAGGCATAGAGACCTTTTTTTTTTCAAAGGAGGATCCAATCATTGGGAGGCTGCCCATTCATGTTGAGGGGGCTGAGGGAAATAGCATTGTCAGATCTGGAGTTGATCGAGCACCTCATGCAGAGGAAGGAGGAGCTCTTGCTCCAACTGGAGGGATTCTTGGATATTTTCAAGGAAGTCCCTAGGATCTCATGTGTGGAGATCAAGGCACAACTCATGTTCTACATGTGCCATTGATGATGAGGTGTGGAACTATGGAGATACAAGGAGGAGATAGGGAGGATGACCAGCATCATGTGATGAGGAGCACACATCCCTGCCTATTTCATGAGGTTGATGCACCTAAGAGGAAGACTAGATTGCGCAGTGAGAGAAGGTACAAGTCTATCCATTCATGTATGCAGTCTACTCTTGATGATGATGTCTCATTGCATGGAGACATTTCACCAAGGAGACCACCAGATCAACAGATGATGAGAGACGCTTCACATTTTGAGGATCCATTCATTGATTTCAGAGGAGTGGAGACCTTGGGAGGTAATTTTACAGCGCCGAGAGTCTTGGGTAGACTCAAGGAGGAGAGAAGCATTCTCTCAACATCATCTTTACCCACTCTCATTTCAGATTCTGCGATGTGGCAGAAGTAGCAGGGGAGGGATAGCAGCCTTCCAACTTGCATCTTTGGCATGGGAGATGTCAAAGAAGAGGATGACCATATGACATATGTTCTTCATGAGAGATCATCAGCGTTGTCACTGTGGAGGATAGATCCATATTGGAACTCCCAGCTGTTGGTGGAGTATTCCAAGGATATTTTCACTTGCATGATATTGGATGACCAGTTGCATGAGGAGGGATATTCAGTTAGAGATGGGGTCATCTACTATCATAGTAGGATCTTCTTATCTGGAGCTTCCAAGCTCAAGGAGAAGTTGCTACAAGTAGCTCATGAGGATTTCCTTTTCAACCACACTTGTTCTTTGAGAGCATACGACACTATCATGGAGGGGTATTTTTGGAAGGGGTTTGAGGAGGAGATATATTAGCATATGAGGAGATGCATGGATCATGTGAAGATGGAGGAGATACATAACTCTTTGGAATATTTAGCACAACCACCTCTTTTCTCTTTGAGGATGAGAGGAGACTCATCTATGAGCCACTCCATTTGCATGAGCAAGACATATGGTAAGGGTATTTTTTATTTACATAATGATTTGTATGATGTATATATGCATCCCTTAACCATACATGTGCAGGATGTTGCTCCAAGGAGGAGCATTATTTTTTCTAGACTTCATGGTCTACTTGAGGCCATGAGCATATTGGTGACCACTCCCTAGGAGGACTTGGGGAGGAGATGTATTTTGGAGAACATGCTCACTTTGCACCATACATCATTCACTTTCTCCAAACATATGAGGAGAGTGGGACAGCAAGCAAGTGGTTGAGAAACCACACATTTTTTCACTCTCTCTTGCAGTTGAGGATCAAACTACGTTGACCACATTTGAGGGACCATTTTCCCTCTCCCTTGCTACATATGGCAGCAAGTATGGTTCTCATTATGGTTCCTTATGTTGTTCTTGTTCTTTTTTTTATTGGGAGCATGATTGGGGGAATGGAAAATTGGTTGGATATGTCCCTTGGGGGAGAGATTTCTCACATTGTTTTCATTGCATGTTCTAATGGGAGCATGAGAAGTAGTATGGCCACAATAGCCAAACAGTTGTTCTTTTATGAGGTGAGCCATGGGATTGATTGGATGCCATATGATGGTGACTTCCAACTCATCACATATGAGATGATTTGGGACAACATGTTTCATAATGTTGGAGGAGAGATCCTTGGAGGTCTAGTCTTCATCTTGCCACTTGAGGGAAATATTATTGCAGCCCAATATTAACATATACTCTGCACTTATCCTAAGTGGAGAGGAGGACAGTGTGGGGTAGGCTATTTTGTCTACCAAGATCAGATTTTCAGCCCACCCACATTGTAGGAGCCAAAGGTGGGAGAGGATTTTCAGGAGTTGCCATGTTGGGAGGTAACTCATTTTGTATGGATGATTGCTTGGCGATGGGAGCTTCATATGGGCATGGTAGATCCCAATTCATATCAGACCTCATGCCTAAAGAAGGCCCCTTATTTTTATCTTTGCAGTTTCTTGAGGACAAGCAACATTTGGGAGGGGAGGAATGTAATATTCCCATTTTAGCACACAGCTAAATGGAATATTAAAATTTTATTTTTATCACCTAGCAGCTAAATAAACGGGTAAGGAAGCCCATGCATATTAAGAACATGAATAAAATCCATCAAATGTGAAACGGGATAATCATAAGAGCCGTATTTCACAGCCTTATGTGTGAAAGAAGACATTTTCATGGAGACAAGGTCAAGTTTGACCAAGTCAACAGCACCGGGATAGGAGGTGGAGAACACTTTGATAGACAATGCAGTATGAATGGGAAGAGGGTTATTTTGTGGAGGATAATTTAATGAGTGGGACCCATGGATAGAGGGCTTTCACTTGTTTAACAGGAGGGCAAGGTAGCCATTGTGATTCATGATTCAGATTATTGATTTCTTTGTCTATTTATACTTTGTGCATTCTCCTGCTGTTTAGCAGAGTTGTAGTGTTGCTTAGCACAAGGATTTCCTGTTTAGGAATCTTTCTCCTTTCTTGAGAGGCCTCTTGAAGGATTTTTACTGATTTTCCTCACATCCAGGCTTGAGGCCAAGCATCCTCCTTCAGCTACATCATTATTTCTGCAGCAGAATAATGTTGTGTTGCAGGGTGTTGCAGTGAGGGCTCACAACACCACTTCCATCACTTGTTTTTCAAAGGAGGAGGCTATCTTTCTTTTGAGAGATTATTTTGGAAGCCCTTGGAGCATATTTCAGATCTTGGAACTTGGCCAATACTTTTTCCTGCACCTACAGCGCAATATCCCTTAGTGACTGTGTTATTTTCAGTTGCTATTTGCAGAGAGGGATTGCAGTGTTTTTCGGAGGGTGAGATCTTCAATGTTAGGATCAGCCTTTCACTTGGAATATCCATTGGAGGAGGTATTTTCATCAGATGCAACATATTTATCCTTCTCCATTCATTTCCAGTTCTTGAGTTGCAGTTGCTACCCTGCAACTCCGACATTTTGCAGATTTTGCAAATTTCAGCCAATCCTTCCAGGATTGACTTGAGGTAGTCTTTGGGAGCTTAGATCTTCACTCCCAATGTTGTATGAGCCATATATATGTAGATGTATGTTATTTCATATTCACATGTAGCAGTGTACCATCTATGACTGCGTTGTACATGTTCATGAGCACTCTGCAATAGAGCATCATTCCATCTTTTTCACATGTATTCGTGAGAGGCTTGTTTGCCTTGATCATTTGAGTTATATTGTACATGTTTGCTGCTATTTTACATAATAAAATGGCTCTATGGTTTTCATACATTTTGGTATGATGTTTATTCACTGCTATTTTCAGTTATGTTTACATATTGTTGATCTCCAACTTTAGAATATCTTAAGATATTCTTATTGTTGCAGAAAATCCCTATTTTGGGATTTACAAAGATCCTCAGTTTGACTTGCATCACGGAAAAAACCTTTTCAAAACCAAGTCAGAAACTAATATTGACCAGACTGACTTTGAACCTGTAGATTTGCAGCAAAGTTATAGTAGAGAAGCCTCTCCTTCCACACCACCTGATTTTTAGCCTCTCCATCACTTTAGCTCGTTCCATACCAAATATGATCAAAATCAGTTTACCAGTCCAAGTACTTCCACTACACCCATCCATAACCCCATTGTGAAAACCACTCCATCCCATATCACAAACACACCTTTTGTAAATCCTCCATTATCACCCATCATGACAGCTTGGTATGCTCCCCTAGTTCTACCACAACCTTTGGTACCTTTACCAAATTACTACCAATCCCAAATTCCTCATTTTATCGGAGATGAATCCATCAATACCCAGTATCATGTAGATAGAATAAGTGATGCCTTTGATTACATGGAAATAGAAGAAGAAACCATCAAAATGAGAATTTTTGCACAAATCTTAGGAGGTGAAGCCAAAAAATGGTTCAAAGAATTAACTCCTTACACTATACATGATCTCCCTTCCCTCTACCAAAATTTCATAAACAAGTGGGAAATCAAGAAAAACCCCCTCCAGGTCCTTTCCAAAGATAACAATATCAAGAGTAATGTAGGGGACAGTGTACAAGATTATTATACTCATTTAACAGTGTTTACGATGCCCTCCCGCTTCATATGAAACCCCCTCAAGGCCTAGCACCAGTGAAATTTCCTGGATACTTTGATCTAGACATGACATATCAATTGAGAGAGAGAGATCCCACAACCTTAGAAGAAATTAAAAGGGCAGCTATTAGTGTTGAAGAAAACTTAATTGAAAAGAGAGCTAGGGTGAGGTCAGAAAAAATATTTATTTACAAAGATGAACCCAGTGCCTCAACCTCCTCATCCAATGCCAAAATGGACAGCCTAATGAGTAAAATGGAAAGAATGATAGAAATAATAAGCTTAAACGAAATATCACCTCCTATGGATAACCAAACAAATCCCCAAAATATAAATAGAGCTCAAAAATTCAGAAGAGACATGCCTCAAATCGAACACGGGGAAAATGACCAACAAATTAGGCCACCTTTCCAAGACAATTATCTAGACGAAGAGGGAAGAGAGAACATAGAACCTGAATAAAACCATGTAAACTTAATAGGTTCAGATAATGAAGATAATTTTTTTCTCACAGAAGAAGAACAAGAATTCTTTTCCCCAGATCAAACTGAAACTAGCTATGACGATTTTGAAGACTATCGCTTGGGATTTGAAAATGCCATAATGGAAATCCATAGGCAATATGACCTTAGGATAAGAAAGAACCAAGATAATCCCAAGAAAAAACAAATAGACACTGTTGTTAGGAAAACACTTGAAAATATTCCTAGGAAGACAGCAGTGAATGTCAACAATATGGTCAAGAAAACTGATCCAAACAAAGGAAAAATCACCCAACAAAATAATGACCCAAGCTGCCTTAGTACCTCCACTAGTGGCCCTGATAAAACTATTTTGTCTAGACCCCCAAATCAAAATCAGAAAATAAAAATGTATAAAAGTTCATGGTTGATAAAACTGATATAAATTTTTCCAAAACCCAAGTCTCTTTCAACTTTGAGGGAGAGATTTCTAAAATCAAGATCATCATGCCTCTCACTGAACAGGTTACTCAAGAAGTGTATAGGTCCCAAGCTTTGAGAGTCTTAAACATGGGAAATGATACTAATACCATAAACTTGATAGATGATAGACCCGAATTGTTTTTTGGTCCTGAAGTAGATGGAGAACGTCAAGAAGGAGGCATTCCCCCTTTTTATGTCAGCCTAAACATACACGATAAAAATTTTCACAATGCCATGCTAGATTCTGGTACCTCACACAACCTCATGCCTAAATTTTTGATGGATAGATTAGACCTAGAAATTACTAGGCCTTACAAGGACTTGTACTCGTTCGATTCAAGTAAAGTCAAGTGTTTGGGTCTAATCTAGGATCTTTGAGTTAATCTGGCGCAAATAGCTGCCAAGAATATAGTCATGGACATAGTGGTTGCTGACATTCCCCCAAAGTACGGTATGCTTTTATCCAAATCTTGGGGAGCCAAACTTCAGGGGAACCTCCAACTTGACATGTCATATGCTACTATCCTTGTTTTCAGCCAAACCAAGAGGTTATACTGGGATTCCCACATGAACTATATGGTAAGCAACCTAGATAGGCCAAATAACACACCTATGTATTCCATTCACTCAAATATTGATTCTTTCATCTTGTGTAATGAAGTGGATATCAATGAGCAGGTAACTGAAGCTGAGACCGATCTAGGTACACTAAAACAGTCAAACCATGCCCTCTATGATGATCTAGACAGTCAGAACTATCACAACCCTAAGCAACCATATGATGATGAAACTGAAATTGAATTTCCGCAAATTGAAAATGAATATTCAAAATCAAAAATCAATTTAGAATCTGAAAAAAATGACTCTAATGAAGGACAGATCTCAAAAACACAACTTTTTCCTCTTGCTAATTCGGAAGTGCTAAAATACCCTCACCTAACAAAAATATTTGGAAATCTAGATAAAAAAAGTCTTATGTTTTTACCTTATTTAGACACCTCATTATCAGAAATTTCTTTCCCTCCAAAAAAGTTGCTGACTCTCACTGATGTCGCCATGAATCCTAAAGGGGTATCTGTTGAAACTGATATAGAGGAATAAAATGTAGGTGGCCTAAGAAGACCCAAGGTAATTAAGTTGTCCAAATCCTTGTCATTTCTCACAAAAATCAAATACTTAAGGTTATGCAAGAGGTTTCAGGATGCTCTTGTATATAGAAGTAAAAGCTCAAAGCCTGATGACATAGGCATTGCTCAAAAGAGGCCTTTTTCCAGGAAGAACTATGAAAACTTTGGGAAAATTCTATCACTAACGAATAAATACAAAGGATGCAGACTATGTTTGGAATTTAGACACTTAGGAAAAGCCTCTATAGAGTCCAAATACCCTTTTCCCAAGATAAATCATCCTATGCCAAGAATATAAATTTATAACAAAGTGTAATATCCCCAAATAGGGACTTCTCAACCATGCATGCATAGAAAACTCACTTTTAGAAATAATGAAATAAAATCTTGAATACTTTAGATCATACAATATACAACCTAAATCCAAGAATAGAGCTGAAACAAATCAAACTAGGTGGGTTAAACAGACCTCCGACACCTAGGATTGCTAAGAAAAGCTAAAACCCCAAACAATGCAACACATAAATTTCTGCATAAAAGAGACTGCGCAATATAATGAGGGTATGTACACATGAATATTAATACAAATAGATCTTATATTATATTAAATAATATGGCCAATAAAAATGAGATCTAGTTTCCTTTATACAAAAGCTAGAGAACCCGGGAAGGGTTTCTAGGAATACACCCTGAATACAAAATGGTGACCTTCAACAATATGACTAAATAATCACTGAAAAATGAACCACAGGAGTATATAAGACTGTAATAATATATATCTGATGTAGATCTGATCAAAGGTCTTCCCCCATGGAAGAATCAACCCTCCAATCACAGGAAAACTCCCCGAAAGAGCCACAAAAGACACTGCAGAAACTGCCCTCCGGAAATAACACAATTCCATCATGGAATAACGTTTTAGGTGATGGAAATGTGTTGGCCTACTGCCAAAGATCTTATATCAGCCTAAGAACCCTCCAAACTGATCCTCCAATAGAAGGAAACCTCCCTCTTATGCGAAACCAACTCAGAAAGTGGGTTTCTCAACCCTCCACTACAATACCCTACAACTCAACACAACCTCCTACGGAAACTGCACTGAAACTAAAGACTAAAGATTGGCACCAACTCCAGATGTGTGGAATGATAGATCAGGTCTCTCCCAAGATCTACTTAAAGGGAAGAGAAGGAATTCTTGAATAGGAATACCTTAGTGCTAAACAACATCGGCAATCTTAGCTAAATAGCTAAAGAGAGAAAAAGTCTAAGAAGACATAAAAAATACAATTCATAAGATAACCTCAAATGGCTGCCATCCTCATCCTTATAAAATAAGTGAGCCTTCTCACCTTTGGTCCCACTCAATAAGGTTTCCACCAACACACAAATGATCTCCCTCCAAAACTGCGTTGTACCTTCATTAGAGCCTCTCCTCTAAACTGCTCTGTTTGATTTGGTCAACGTTGACCTCTTCAACCTACTTTAGCCATTTTCACACCTAAGGCTCTTCAATCCAACTCACATATAGCTATCTAGGCTGAACCTCATTCACATTGAGCTATTTTATTTTCTGATCCACTCCTCCTACATTTATGCTATTGACTTGGTCAAACTTGACTTTGTCCACATGCAAAATGTCCCTGTTCACACATGAGAGTGTAAAATCCAATTGGAATTATGATCCCCTTTCACAATATGAGGGATTTTGTCCTTATTTCAGAAATGTATTGGCCTCCTTACCCATTTATTCATCTCCTAAGTGATTAGAAAAATTTAATATTCCAATTTGCTGCATGCAAATTTTGGAATATTACAGTCCTCCCCTCCCAAATGTTGTTTGCCCTCAAGAAACTGCAAGGATAGAACTGAAGAGCATCCTCTTCTCCCCTTGTAGCATCCTCATAAGATAAAATCCTTTAAGGGTCATGGTGCTATCTCATCAATATATCTCCAAGTTGCCCCTCCCAGGTAAGCAAGCTAGCTTTGGGTGAACAACCCAAATAACTATCATCATGTGAAAGTAAAGTATCAACGGAGGAAACAATGGATGGTCTAAAGGCCTTCTTGAGGCATGAGGTCTGATATATATTGGGATCTACCATCCCCATATGAATCTCCCATCCCCAAGCTATCATCCATACAAAATGAGTTACCTCCCAACATGGTAACTCCTGAAAATCCTCCTCCACCTTGAGCTCCTGTAAAGTAGGTGGGATGAAAATCTAAACATGGTAGACAAAGTAGCCTACCCCATGCTGTCCTCCTCTCCACTTAAGATAGGTGTAGATCATTTGCTAATCTTGGGCTGCAATAATTTTTCCCTCAAGTGGCAAGAAGGAAACTAGATCTCCAAAGATCCCTCCCCCAACGTTGTGAATCAAGCTGCCCAAACCATCTCATATATGATGGATAAGAAATCACCACCATATGGCATCCCATCTATCTCATGGCCCTCCTCATAAAGAAACAAATATTTTTCTGTGGTGGCCATATCCCCTCCCATGCTCCCCTTAGAACATGTAATGCAGAAAGTGTGGGAATCCTCCTTCCCAAAGAACACATCCACCCAATGTGTTTCTCCCCTAATCATGCTCCACATAAAAGCAAAAATAATATCAGAAAATGGGATCATGATTAGCATCAAAATGAAGGGAATACTGAAGGTTTCATGTGGTGCTGGAAGGTACCAACATTTTCCCAAGTGATCATAGTGCAGTCTTCCCCACTGCATCTTCAGAAAATAGCATGGCAAGTTGTTTCTTGATAAATGGCTAGTTGTGTAAGTCATCACATCTACTAGTAAATAGTAAATGGCTAAGTGTATCAACTAAGAATACAAGAAGTAACCAACCACTTGCCCACATTCATACAATAGATGGTTGTCTCCATCATGATAGTTGGCCAAAAATGGTCCATGGAGCCCGAAGAAAATCTTGCCCCTTTGTGGAGCAATGCATTGCATTGAAATGGTAAGAGCATGCAAATATTGTGTTGGACAACCAATAAATGGAAAAACAAAGTTCTTACCATGTAATGAAAGTAAGATGATGATAGGATCCATAAATAAGTTCTCCATAGTGGTATGACATACTCCCATGAAGAGGAATGAACCATATGCTACAGGAAGATCCTCCTTCTTATGCTTGGAAATCCAAGTCAAGAAGAACATACCATAGTAATAGATGCCTCCATCCACTACTCCATCATTCTCACCTCCTCCTTCTCCACCAAGTGCATCCAATGTGAAGTGATCTTGGGGACACTCCATTAATAAGTCGAAGCTCCATAGTGACAGCATTATTGGCCTATGCAAATAGGCTCCTACCAACTCATAACTCTATTCTTTGGCATGATCATTGTCGAAGATTCCTCCCATAATGCTTCTATATATAGGAAGTTCCTTCCAAAGTGGAAGTATTTCTAGATCATACAAGGCTAAGGAGTAGTCTCCTTGCAGCATGATAGTTCCATCTCCTACCCCTGCAACATCATGAAAAGTATGAGAGAAAATCTTCCCATGCTCTCCCAAGAACCTCCAAAGCAAAAAAAAAGTGTTTGCTACCTCCTCATACCTCCATCATACAAATCATGTGGTGAAGACATAATGACCATATCATCATAATGCATCCACACTCCTTGCTGCTGAATGATACAAGTATCCTGCCAAGTTCCTTCCACCCACATACCCTTGGGAAAAGGATATGTCCCATGATGGCCAAACTCCTTCAAGAGTAGCCAACGAAGCCAAGCCTCCTACTGGTTGGTGTCATATATTTTCAAGTAGCTCACCAGATTCTTGTTCTCCATCCACACCCACTTATCCAAATGTGGGTTCCTCCCATCATGCTCAATCTTGGTACCCTTCCAATGAAGACTACCATCCTCCCAAATCAGATTTTTGTCTTTGAATTTCATGGGATATTGAAATGAAATCTCCTCAATGACCAAGTTGATCCCATAAGGATCCAAATAGGTGGTAGGCAAAAACCTCCCATCATGATGTGTAGGGCTCATCAAGAAGTATCCAACACAAACATGAGAGATGTTATCCATCCTAAGATTTCCTCGATCATTTATCTGCTCCCCCTTTGTTATGTAAATGGGAAGGTTGTTGGAATATTCCAACAATGGTTGGGTCCCCAACTGATCATTGCTGCTAAATGACAACGTTGTTAATCTTTCCAATGATGTACTTGTTGTCTCATGCTCCAACTCAAGGATGAACATATGGTTTTTTGTAATTTTGTTCGGAACAAGATTCATCCTATCCTCCAAGAATTCACACCCGAAGTCCAAGTTTTGTGTGCACCCAATATTGGCCCATTAGGATGATGTTTCATCCCTTCCTTGATCAAATCAAGGTTGCACAGCGCAGTGCAATTATGTTGTTCCAAATGAGTAGTATGCAATGGTATACAATCCTCCATATGATTTGCTGAAACATTAGGAGATGAAAATTTAGGAAAACCTTGATGAAATTTGGAAGTTTCTTGTATGGATGTAAGGGATTCTTCTTCCAATGTGTTGGCTCCTCCAACTGAAGATGTTGAGGGTTTCTCCTTCATGGTTGTGACAGTGCTGGTACAAGTCTCCCCCAATGGTGGTGAGGGCTTCTCCTCCTCTAATTTTTCTTCACCGAATTTCCCAATCAAACTTTGAGTAAACTCAGCAAAATTAATCACTCTTGCATGGCTCAAGTGGTTGAACCACCAAATATTTTCTTCACCCTCTAGGTGCAGCACTACAATCTCTATAGCCTCCCTTTATACCACGGGATGTAGTAGGAAGAATGCATCTAGTTTCCTTGCCCAAACCCTTGCTGCAGATGACCCATCAAAAGTAGACAATAGAAACTATTTCCCTTAATCCTTCTTTGGCCACAAGGTCTTCTTTATTCCTCCAAATGAATGAACTGATGGAAAGGTAGAGTCTCCTTGAAGGCTCTAGGTTGAGTGTACTCAACAATGTATGCACTTAGAATCTTATGATCCAAGTGTCCTCCATCTTCCTGAAATTTGTCCTCCTTCTCAAAAGAAAAGGGTATGTTCCAATTATTTGGAGCTCTTTGCAACACCGGTCTCCTCTTTTAATCATAGGAAGTGCATGGCTATTCCTCCCCTTGAAACTCTCTAGAAGTTTCACAGCTCCTTTTCTCTTCTTCTTGTTTAACCTCCTTGGAGAGGTTCTTCCTGGATCTGAAAAGTGATGAGAGCAAGCTCATCCTTTCCATAATTTTGTCCTTTCTCTTTCTCTTATATAATTTTGGCTTGAAGTCCACAGGCTGAGCCAAAGATCTTGCTTTGATACCATTGTAATATCCCCAAATAGGGACTGCTCAACCATGCATGCATAAAAAATGAATTTTTAGAAATATATGCTATAAATAATGAAATAATCTCTTGGATCCTTTATATCAGACAATATAAAACCTAAATCCAAGAATAGAGCTGAAACAAATCAAAATAGGTGGGTTAAACAGGCATCCCACACCTAGGATTGCTAAAAAAAGCTAAAACCCCAAACACTGCAACACAGCAATTTCTGCATAAAAGAGAC
The DNA here is from genome assembly GCA_034641835.2 of Pinus albicaulis. Lineage (NCBI taxonomy): Eukaryota > Viridiplantae > Streptophyta > Pinopsida > Pinales > Pinaceae > Pinus > Pinus albicaulis. The sequence goes on from CM076579.1 coordinate 224,471,733, forward strand.
TGCAAAATATAATGAGGGTATGTACACATGAATAGAAGAGTCAATTATATCTGATATTACATTAAAAAATATGGCTCATAAAAATGAGATCTAGTCTCCTTTATACAAAAGCTAGAGAACATGGGAAGGGTTTCTAGGAATACACCCTGAATACAAAATGGTGACCTTAAGCAATATGAATGAATAATCATTGAAAACTAAAGAACATGAGTATATAAGTCTGTAATAATATATATCTGATGTATATCTGATCAAAGGTCTTCCCCCATGGAAGAATCAACCCTCCAATCACAGGAAAACTCCCCGAAAGAGCCACAAAAGACACTGCAGAAACTGCCCTCTAGAAATAACGCAATTCCAAAATGGAATAATGTTGTAGGTGATGGAAATGTGTTGACCTATTGCCAAATATATGATATCAGCCCAAGAACCCTCCAAACTGATCCTCCAATAGAAGGAAACCTCCCTCCTATGCAAAACCAACTCATAAAGTGGGTTTCTCAACCCTCCACTGCAACACACTGCAACTCAACACAACCTCCTACAGAAACTACGCTGAAAATGAAGACTAAAGCTTGGAACCAATGCCAGATGTGTGGAATGATAGATAAGGTCTCTCCCAAGAGCTACTCAAAGGGAAGAGAAGGAATTCCTGAACAAGAATACCTTAGTGCTAGACAACATTGGCAATCTTAGATAAACAGCTAAAGAGAGCCAAAGTCTATGAAGACATCAAAAATAAAATTCATAAGCTAACCTCAAATGGCTGCCATCCTCTTCCTTATAAACTAAGTGAGCCTTCTCACCTTGTGTCCCACTCAATAGGGTTTCCACCATCACACAAATGATCTCCCTCCAAAACTACGTTGTACCTTCATTAGAGCTTCTCCTCTAAACCGCGTTGTTTGATTTGGTCAAGGTTGACCTCTTCAACCTACTTCAGCCCTTTTCACACCTAAGGTTCTTCAATCCAGCTCACATATAGCTATCTAGGCTGAACCTCATTCACATTGAGCTATTTTATTTGCTGATCCACTCCTCCTACATTTATGTTGTTGACTTGGTCAAACATGACTTTGTCCACATGCAAAATGTCCCTGTTAACACATGAGAGTGTAAAATCCAGCTGGAATTAGGATCTCCTTTCACACTATGCAGGATTTTATCCTTATTTCTAAAATGTATGGGCCTCCTTACCCATTTATTCATCTCCTAAGTGACATTAGCAAAATTTAATATTCCAATTTGCTGCATGCAAATTTTGGAATATTACACGAAGTGACATTGATTGGTAGTGTTTTACATTTTCATGAGATGATACCACTTCAAATCAATCAACACAAAGACATTTTCAAAGTTCCTTGGAATGACTACATGCTTGACCAAATTTTTCCTAGAATATGGAATGCTGAAGACACCTTCCAAGAGGCCATGGCACCTATTATCAACTTTTTCACTATGATATACATTGATGACATTGTAATTTGTTTGGGAGCTGATGAAGAATGCCTTATTCACCTAAACAATTTCTTTCACAGAAACAAGTTTTGGAAGCAAGACTCAAAGAGAAAATATCTAGAAAAGCATGGTTTGTTTGGAAATTGTCGGAAAACTCCTTAGACCATGACCACACATGGAGGTAACTGTGATTTCTATTTACAAAAGCTGAAAGGACAAAAAATTGTAGGAGATCCTTTTAAGGATAGGATGCTCAAGTATCATCACTATAAAAATCCTTAGTTCAGAAATTTTTCATTCATTGTACATAAACATTGCATGAGAAAAGTCACAAAAATACAAAAACAAAGAGAGAGAGAAAAGAGGGCTGATTCAAAAGAAGGTATAGCCCCATACCCAAAAAATAGTAGTACTAAAAGTGTGCAAGCCTAAATGCCACTACTTGTGCTTAAAAGTCTTGTTCAGTCATCTAGCCTAATCATGGTTGAACATGTTTTGAATTTATGTTGATAAGTTAGTGAAAGAATGCTTGTCAAAAAATTTAAGCTTGACTTCTCAAAAATAAAAAGATTAGGAGAAAAAGATAATGGTTCCTCATGCCCAAAATAGAACCAAAGAGAAAAATGAGAATGCATAGCAAATGATACATCATAGCCCTTATTTTTCTAGTTGTTACTTATGCAAAATAATTTTTGCGTGCAGCTTGTCCTAATTCCACAAACCATGATAGATCAGATTGCCTAATCCTGATTTGAATCATGTTTTCAATTTCAAGTCAATAGCTTAGAGAATGAAGTCTACCAAACAGTTTAATCTTGGCGGTCAGATAGTCTACGGAGAGAATAAAAGAGTTCACTAGTTTAATCTCTACTCTTGGAAGAAATAAGTGTAGAAGTAGATAGTTTGTTTCTTCTTTCAAAAAAAGAGGTCAATGGGTTTTCCAGTTCAAGTGTACCCAAGGAAGAAAAAAAATGTTAGGCAATATAGACTAGGTAAGTAGAAATGAAGTTGAGCTAATCATGCTTTCAAATTATCAAAATCACTACTTCAAGGAAGTAACAGCAAAAGAAAAGAAGAAAATATGTCCAATGGATGAGACATTAGTCACCATGAAACAAGAGATCTGAAGTTCTGGACACCTCCTAAAAAGGAGCTGCCCTCCCCAAGTGGAGCCACTGTTAGTCAGCAGTAGTTTTTGCCTTTGTTGATGACTAAATTATTTCCTTGGATTTCTAGAAACAAGGTTCATGAACATTATGAGTTCTAGAAATCTCACTACTTTCATCATCCTTAAAGATAATTTTTCACTATTTTACCATTTCATCAGGTCAAGCTCTGCTTACCAGTCCCAGAAAACCCATTAGGGGCTCATGCCACTGATTTTGTTTATCTCTTGTCACCCTTGACCCAAATACTCTGTTTTTTGTTTTTGATTAAACCCCCACTGCTACCTAAGGCCACCAACCAAACAGCTATGTTGTGTCTTCCCAAAATACCCCAAGCACTGATGATCTCATACTATCTCTTTAGGCTCTTTAAATAAATCAAGTACATTGGATTTTGGATCTTCAATACATCAGTTTATCATAAATTCTATCTTACACTTGATGACCCCAAATTTTAAATTTCAGTCCAAAAGCCAAGTCCAAGGAACCTTCCACTAGGTCACCTAGGGTTTCACAAGTCATAGGGTGGATTTGGTATCCTAAAAAATCTGTTTTTCTTGTATGAAGAAACTGCATTCAAAGAAAAAAGGGACAAGTGATTTTGTCCAAAACTCATCAAAAGGTCATTCAAAAAGGGCCCTCCTTGGCCTAGTGCACAAATCTTGCAAGGGGACAGCTGCCCTTTGCTCACATTTCTACAAAAATATCAAATGGCCATAAGCCCAGCAAGAGGTAAAATAATAGGGTGAAATCATCACAAGAAGATCATCCACAACAAAAGAAGGAAGCAAGGCCTATTTTGAAGAGAATGAGGGTTTGTGATTGCTTTTGCCAAACAAGGGATCAGTACTAGGGCTACAAGGATAGAAGAGCACCTCCACACCATCAAGTGCACATAGAATATTATTTAGAATTGATAAATGATTTTTGAAGGGTTTTAGAGAACTTAGAGGACAACACTATTTAATTTTTCCTAACATCCCTAAAACCTAGAAGTTTGAGAAGAATGCCAAACAAATAAAATGATGATGATAAAGCCTCCTTCATAACAACAGATGGCATTCAAAGGGTATTAGTACAAAGGCCACTCAAAAAGGATCAAAATTAAAGTAAGCATGAGATACAATTTCCCATGGAGGTAATTATGATAAGCATAGCCACACTGTTGAAGAAGAGAAGTGTCAAACTGTAAAAGGACAGTGGTCAAAGGTAAAGGTTGTGTAGGCACCTGCAAAAACAGAAGTGGCCAGAGAAGACACAAAATGTTTTAAACTGCTAACCTTTCCCACCAAAGATATATCACTGGGAAACTGATCAAAGGAACAAACATGTAATTGGTCTGAAAAGCAGAGAAGCTTCCAAAAATGTTTTCCTTATCAAAGGTATATTCTGCAAGAGATAGATTAGCCATGAATGACACTTCTACAGGACTGTCAAAATGGTTACCTACAGTAATATTGATGAGGAAAAGAAAACCTAATGTTTCTCATAATGATGACATGTCTAAAATACCAAAGTGTTGTTGATGCCAACTACTAGGGTTTCCAAACCAAGGTCTCCACTGATTCACAGTGAAAAACATGACTGAATGACAGTCAGAGGAAGGGGAAAATTCTTCTTTCAGCCTATCCACCAAGCAATCAAAGGCATAAAGGATGCAGGGCTAGAGAATCCAAGGTGAAAGTGAAAAAATGGTCACAAGTTTTCTATTTCCAAGTGTTGAAATTCATGAACAGGACATAGTGAAGAAAACCTTCAAAACAGAGAACTAATGTCACTGTCTACCTATTTTCATCAAAAATTTGCCAAAATACCTTTTTCTTTTCAATTAAAGGGTTCATATTTCGAAAATATGGATAAGAGGCATAGTTTAAGTTTCTTCAATAGTTTTTCAGTTTGAGAGGAGAGATCAAAATGCTCCAGCAAGGCAAAAAACCATATTTTCAGAACTCTACCACCTACAGGACAAACAAACCAAAAAGACAGTGACAAAATTAAGAAGAGAAAAAAACATTAGAAAGTTGGTTTTGATCATGAAATACTTTTCAAAAAGGGTGTATGAAGGTCTCCTCTACCTCTTCCCCAACACACTTGTGTCTTTGAAAGAGAAGAGGAGAGCCGTTGAAAACATTTCTGGGGTTTTCTGCAAAATGTGGTGAAATTTTTAGGTGCTACGCACCGAGTCACTGGAGTTGCACATAGAGGACGCATCTGTAGTGTTAAAATACACTGTGGTGCGTATCAGAGGGGCAGTGCTATGCACCGGCAAAGGCATTGTGCACAGGCCCAGTCCGGCACCTGACTACCCACCTTTCAACGACGTTGCGTACCGAGAATGCCCAAGAGGCCTTTTTACCACCCGACTCGCCCACAAACTAACCTAACGCTATGCATAGGAAGGCCCGATAGGAACGGTCTGTCAGGTGGCGCTACGCACAGAGGAGATTTTGGTCAAACTGCCAAAACATTTGCCAAAATTACCTTTTTCTCCTCTGATTTGTCTCCAAGCTCATGCACAAAATTTGAAAAGGTTGGTGGTATTTCTTCCTTTCCCTCCAAGTGATATTTTTCATAATGAAGAAAAGTATTAAAAACCTAATTTTCCTAAACCCTAATCTTCATGAAAATAAAATATTTGACCTCCTAGGGTAGGGTTTGCAAATTGGAGAGTTGTCATTTGTGTAAAGACACTCAATACCAGCAAGCCTCCTCCTAAAGCTCTCAAAAATTTCCTAGACAGATTTCATTTTGCCCTCCATTTGCTCAAATTTTACCCTCACCATCCCTCATTTTGTCCTTCCTAGACATAAAGTTCCCATCAAGCAAAAAAACCATTTGTTCAAGAAAATAATCAGTCACCATGTCTGAGGGAGAAATCAGTACCAGCAATGATGAAGTCCAAAGGCCTATCAAGCCAAAACACAAGGGAGGAAGGTTTAATAGGTTTGCGCCTCTAGACACCATGCAAATCACCTCTTCTCCCATGATCCTTGCATGTTTTCAAGATTTTGGATGCTATCAGTTTTGTGAGAGGGTTAATCAGGTCCAAAGCCACTCAGATTTGAATAGGTTGTTCGTTCTCAGCCTACAAAACCACCAAGTCAACCTAGCAGGAGTAAATTTTGAACTCTCATCTAAATCCATTGGTAAAGCTACAGGAATACCAGATATTGGTGAGAGATGGTTCAAGCAGAAATTTTTTTCCTTAAGCTACTATGAGCCCTTCCTCAAGCCTAGTTATCAACAAAGCTGCAAGGTTGTTTTCCTCTTCTCCCACCTGCTAGAGAGGTATGCCCTACTGATGAAACAGATCATCATGTACTTCACTTGTGAGGGGAGGTACTCCAGGATCTATTCATATAACATAAGGCTGCTAATGCACTTCACCAGAGTTAAATTTCTAAACCTACCATACTATCTCTATCGGAGCATTAACAAGATTGCTTCAGTGGTCAAGAAAATTAGTTATGCCCATCAAATGCAAAGCCTTTTTCCACCACTCCTTGATTAAGATGATTTTTTTACACCAGCTAGAGCAGTAGGAAATTCCTTGGGAAGTTTTGATCTCACATGATGTATTTGCAAATCCCCAAGCCTTCATTCAGCAAAATTTTCCTTCCACTTCACACCCACTTCCCTCCAGTCCTCCATCACCTCCACCTAGGCCTTCTCCACAAGGAAACTTACCTCCTACTTCTTCTCCTAATGCATCAAATAAATATGATAACAGTGGCATTGATGAAAAAGAAGATAATGATGAAAGTGATGAAAACAGTGAGGTAGATGCTGAGTCGAATGAGGAACAAGGAGGTGGCAGTAGCAATGAAGAACAGGAAGATGATGGTGGAAATGAAGAAAATAGTGAGGAATATGCCGAGTTGAATGAGGAACAAGATGATGGCATTATCCATGAAGAAGAAGAGGAAAACAGTGAGCGCTATGAGGGAGACAGTGATAGTGATGATACAAATAAATCACTCCCAAGTACAAAAAAGGGTATTTCTGATGAGCAGGATGAAGACACTGAGGATAATAAATAAAATGATGAGGATGACAATCAGTAGGAAGATGCATAAGACAACCAAGAGAAGAATGTACATGAGCATGGTATTGAGCCTAGTCTTAGTGCAAACACTGACAATATAAATGAAGATGATGAATATTATGAAACAGAAGGTGATGATGAGGAAATAGAAGACCAAGAACAAACATATAATGAGGCTGAAACAGATTTTGAAAAGGCAAGAAGTGACCAAGAAAATGAAGAAGGGGATGACATGGTAGAAAATGAAAATGCCTTCAACAATGACCCCACAAAAATTGAAAATGGTGATAGCCCTAGTGCAGAGGCAGAATTTGATGATAAAAATAACGAAAGCGAAGAAGAAGATCATGACAGTGTTCATGAACAAAGCAGTGATAAAGAGACAGAATTTGAAGGTAAGGATATTGGGCCAGATGATGAAGAAAAGGACTTTCATGAGGAACATGGTCAAAGTGAGGCAAGTGAGGAAGGTCATGATCAATTTAAAGACCAATATGGAAGTATAGAAAACATTGACGAAGACAATGATGATGCTGATGCTAAAGATCAGGAAAGAAGTGACCCAATGAGGCATGAGGTGACTCATGGAAGCCATGGAAAAAATGAAAAGTCTTGTGACAACACTAAAGTTCATAGCAGTGATGGAGACACTAGCAAAACTACCATGATCACTCCTCTTACATGCACATACCACAGAGGAAAAAGAGATGTGTTTTCTGCCTCAAAAAGGAAAAGGGCCATCTCCTCTCCAGCTATCAAGCCAAAGGACAATGGCAAGGAAAAGATGGAAATGGGTGAGCAATAGTTAAACGTGATAAGGAGTAAGAGAATCAAGAAAACCAATCAAGAGCATCAATTCATTGATCTAGACAGTGACAATGAGGACAAGGAGGTGACCACTAGAATGCAACTTTTGACCAAAGATGCACAACTTAAGGAGTGGGAAAGAAATTTTGAGATGGCACAACGTGTCATTTAGTATTACAAAGAGGATCACAAGCACTTCAATAAGGTAAAGAGATGCCTTGCTCTCCAAAATAAAATGACCAAGCACTATGCAAAGAAAAACATGATTGATTGTGCCAAATAGAAGGAGGCCCTCATGGAGATAGAAAACATAAAAAGGGAAAAAGTGCATGAGAGCCTTGGATTTTTGGCTAAGGCTTTTCAACAAGTTTCCAAGACCTCTTGAGGGACCTCTCCACCAATTTTGGGCCAAATTGGAGAAAATTTTGTTTTTTTAGAAATTTTGAGGCCTCTGTGCGCAGCACCCTAGGAATTACGCACAAATTTGGTACATTATCATCTTGCCAAATTTACAATTTTGGATTCCTCACATCACTAGTAGTCTGCTCACAAAATTTCAGATCATTTGGAGCAGTTTTGACCCCCCAAAAGGGAAAACAACACCTAAATTTTGACCATTCTGTCTCATTTTCAGGCAAGGTGCTACGCACAGAGAAGTGTTGGTAGAATGGGTTTTTGGATACGAAAATGGCACTCATTCAAAAACATAAAGGCATATTTGGAAAGTATACTTCGATACCTTTCCAAAGAGCCATCAAAGAGCCTTTTCTGACATCGGGAAGGCCTCCAAATCACTGCTTCAAGAAGACCCATTTTTGTTGTCTCTCTGCTACACTTTTGTGGCTGTGTTAGGGTCCTATAAGTATAGGATTCATAATTTGGAATTGACTTATGATAGTCTTTTAAATATGTAAATACTTTTCTTTCTGCAAGTTGTTTTCCCATATTTGTAAAAAAATAAAAAAAATAGAAAAGAAAAAAGACGGTAAAGTCCTAAAAGAAAAAATCGAAGGACTTAAAAAAAATAATATACCCCAAAGAAAAAGAAATAAAACATGAAAGTGTGCAAGTCCAAATGCCAATGATTTTTACTTTGTTACTGATGATTATGGAAGAGTGTCAATAAATGCCATAATCCATGATGAGTTGAACCGCTTAATCTCGACTTGTCATGTTTCAATTGTATTGTTGTAGAATAGTGAATAAAGATTAGTCAGTCAGTTTAATCCTGACTAATTACTAGATAGGTAGAGAATAAAGAGGAGCTCATCAGTTTAATCTGAGCCCTCGGATGATATAAGGTAGATTTAGATAGTTTTATTGCTTTCAACAGAATAAAATGTTCAAGTTTACTAGCTCAAATGCACCTACAAAATGGAAGAAAAAAAATGTTAGATTAAAAGTTGGGTAGGTAGAAAGAAGTGGGAGAATCATGTAAATACTTTTCACCAGAAAAAATCACTAATTTCCCCTCCCTTATAGTTATTCTACATTCTATACTTTCAGTCAAAGAGGCTCAGAGCATTTCTCTAGCTTCTGTTGGGACCGGACCCAAGGCTCAATGACTGTTAAGATAAAAGTGTTGAATTCCTATGTTAATCCATAATTTTCATCGTTTACCCTACATTCATCCATTTCCACTTCAAGTTCATAAGTAAAGACCTTTTACTTGATGAAAAAGAAAATCCCCTTTGATTAATTTCCTTCATTCATAAAAACATAAAAACCCTCCAAAAATATTATATTCTAGGTAAAAGTGGTCAAATTACAAATGATATAGCTTTGTTTTTTACATTATCACTTTACTTAGTCATATCAATATATTTTGGTGTTTTTCATTGTCCTATGTCATATTAACTTCTAACTTATTTATTAATTCCTTATAAAAATACCTTATCCTATTAATATAACTCCTTGTATTTAAATATTTCCAAAAAACCCACTAATATAAGCTTTTTTGCCAAATTTAATTACCCACATGTTTTAAATAAAAACCCCAATTACAGCCCATTTGGCATAAAACTAACCATATGTAAATATCGTGTCCTCTATAGTGATAGACATTTCCATAGTCTATAACTATATAATAAAAATATAAATACAAAAAGGCTTTAGGCATGTTTTATATATGTCTAAGAAAAAAATATTTCCCTGATGTATGAAACCTCGTGTTTTATACATAAACTAATCCCTTGATTAATACAACCCACCTCATGCACATTTTACCTTGTATATAAACCTTTGATACATCTATTACCGCTCATTTTAAACGCTTTGTAAACCATATATCCTGCATATAAACATTATCATTTGATATAAGACTTTGTAATATAATCCATATGTTACAAAGGTTTTATTTTGCCGCGCATATAAAGCCACCTAGCCCCACATCCTTTTGAGCGTAGCTTTTAGGCTCATCCTGACCGTTCGCTTCCACTTTTCAAATTCGACGGTGGATGATCATTTTTGCGTTCACAAAACAATCGACTGCAAAATGCCCAAATGAGCGCGAAATGGGCAATTTTAATGTTACCACCTCCTATGACGTGTCATATTTTGATAAGATCGCATTCGTTTTAGGCAATACCATTTCCCACCCTAACCCAGCGCAAAAACCACTGATGGTTTTCCACGTTCATAAAATAAAAACCACTCCTGCCCGCGATTTAACTCACATTTATGACAGTTTTTGAAAGATTTATAATAAAGGTCAAACCTTTGTTATATGTTTTATCGATGTTATATGTGTTTTCTGTCGCACCCGAATCATTATACATATTCTCGCTATTATTAGAGCTCCTACTACATGTTGAAACCTTCAATTCCCATTGTAAACCCAATTTCAACGACTATCTCATTTGTCTACCATCAGCTCATTCATTGATCAACGTCAAGTAGAACTACAAAGCATCAAGCCCTTACAGCATCAATATACCTGCAAATCAGTTATTTTCCTAAGAAATTTCACCTACAATTTCATAATTTGAACCAATAATCAAACCAATTGAGATAAAACAATAAAATTGCCCATATATTGTGTTCAAAACCTTGGAAAAAGAGGGCAAACCCTTGCAATTTTTTCCCAGAAATTTCCATTTGCATAAAACCTAATTTTGAAGCTAAAATTCTTAGTCTAGACCCTTTAAAGAGAAATTCCACGGCTAAGAAAGGTTTTTAAACCCACAGAAAACCTTAAAACACCTTTTACAGTCCTAATCATTCGGAAAACCTGTGTTTTCTATCTCAAACTTGTTCCTTGTGTCCTAAAAATCCTAATTGAGCACTAAATTGCCCACTGCTATCATCCTTGCCCATAAAGTTGCTCAATTACCCTTTGTTGAAGAAAAATCAACTATAGAAAACTGTATAATCTTGATGTAGTTAATTCAAAATGACAAAAAAAACAAATTACACCCAAGGCTACAGGATCCAAGCCTGTTAAATCCAAACTTCCCAAGTCTGAAGCAGTAAAAACCCCAAATTCTACTCCTGCTATCACTGCAAAGACCACTGTGACTGTTAATCCTCTTCAACCTTCAGTGTCCAATGAAGAAGTTATCCCTTTGCTGATCTAGATTACAAAATTGTAGACCCTCTAGTAGAATTCAATCTATTAGAAGTACACAATTGGTGTCATGAAAAGTTCCTCGACAAAGAAGAAATGCCTCTCTGGGATACAAATATTCCCAAGTATGTAATCCCATTAACACACCATAGTCAGGACTTGATAAGACTGTGCCAGAAGTATTATGTCCTATATCAAAGATAAATTGTGAATAATGACAGGGAAATCCTTTTTTCTATCACTGCAGAGTCAATCAATGAAATGTAAAGTTATAATTTGACCCTAGGGTAGTCCCATTATCCATTAAAGCATTGAATAAATTATATTTAGGGTTATATTTCCCTAAAAGATTCATGATTTTTCAGAACTTCATGCCTAGTCATGTAGATATTCCAAAATTGAATCCTCCTTATTCCACTTCCAAGTTTCCAGAGGGTTCTAGGCACATTATTTCAATGTTATCCTTCATCTTAGGATACTTCACTGATGAGTTTACTGATGAGTCCATCCTTGGATTTTTGTCTACCTTGTCTCCTGGTCAGCCTCCTACTGTGATCTTTGATTTTTCCAGGTTTATTGCTGATTCTATACACCATCAATTGACAAAGTTACCCACTGAAGGGGTATTTAGGTATTCTTCCTATTTGTCTCATTTGTTCTTATTCTCTCAAGCAGATCACTTCCCAATAACATTGTAGAAAATGAATGTAGAGGTCCAACCTCTATCAGTTGTATTTTGGACATCATTGTTGAGAAAAGAAGGAAGTGAATACAGTTATACAAATTTCACAGATTTGTTTATCAGGCCAGCTATGAGTTTGCTACAAAAATCAGAACAACCTAGAGTAAGTGAAGATATGAAAATAATATTACAATTGTCAGAAGAATGCAAAATGGGAGATTGGTACTTGTATGGGAAGCATACTGAATTAAGAATTTTTGGAACTAATCTGCTTCAATATAAGTTACCTAAGTTTTTGACTATCAAAGTCTTTGCTCTAGAATATTTGAGACAGGTGCTAAATGTTGATGCTATCCATTTCATGGCATCCAAAAACAAGACTCAGTTCAAACTTAAAAATAAAATTGGTCCATTCACAGTAAATAACAGGGATGCTGGGAAAGAGATAGAAAAGATATTATCAAGGCTGAAATTTCAAGTGAGTTTCCCTTGGAATTATGACCCCCAAGGTCTTTCGAACAGTATAAGGGTTAAAAATAAGCTTCCTCCTTTTATACATGAGCCAAAGACAAATATTTAAAATTTTACCAATCAAACAAAATGGGAAGAAAATACATTGGTAGATTTAACTGCAAATACACAGCCAGCAGAAAAAAAAGATACCACACTTGCTATAGTAACTCCTAAACAACCAGAGACTTCAAAAAAAGGGAGCAGAGATGAGGGTGCCTATACAGCAGAAACTACTTCAGATACCAAGTTCAAAGTCATTTACAATAAAAGGCTAAGATTTGGTTCCATAGGAAAAGAAAAACTTATTGAGGTTGAAGATGAACCAGAGGTCAGTAATGATGAGGCCACTACAATAATCAAAGAGACTTTGACAAATATTGAAAGAGAACAATCAGCATCCAAAGGAAAGGATAACCAAATGATTGAACAACAGGTGAATATGGAAACTTCTTCTTCTCAAATAGCAGAAGAAAAAGATTTGGATATTAAGGACAGATATAAGAAGATTAAACAAAGAAATGAGGAAATTAAAATTGAGATTTATTCTCAATTTCTCAAGCATAAGCCGGGAAATCAGGATAGATTGCTTACATCATTTGATTATTCTTCAAATAAAATGATCATGTCCTATTTACAACCTACTACTTCAACTCCAAAAACAGTGGCTGACTACAAGAAGATGGAATTTTCAGTAGATACTAAAAAGGTACATGAGTTGGATCAGATAGAATTTCACCAACATAGTTTAGAGATGATATATTCCACTGTGGTGACAAAGGCCATGAGTGTAACAAATTTTCAAAATACTATTATCAACCTGCAAGATCAAATGAAACTTGATAAAGGCTCCTTATATGCAAAATATCTAAGGATCAAGGCCTTAGAAGATTTAATTCTACAAATAGGAGTTGACCCATCAAATATACAAGTCACTGAAGTATTAATCAAATAGAAAAATGATGATATTGCTGCTTTGAGGAAACAGTTAAAACTTCCTCAAAGTGAGCACCCACAAAGCAAGTAGATACTTCAAGAACATAATGAAAAAGAAGATATGATGCAATTGATAATAAAGCTTACTACCCAAATTAAGGATATGGAAAGTCAATTGGATATACTGATGAAATAAAAAGAAACTTTGAAGGAAACCGATGCTTCCACCATTCCCACAATTATACCTATTAGTACATCTTCTATTCCTTATACATTGGGAGAAAAATTAGCACCCAAAGAGCCACTGGCAACTACAGTGTCAGTACAATCAGCTACTACCTCCCAAATAGAATCCTCAACATCACAGGTGCAACAGACAAATGATGCAGGGAAAATTGTCAAGGCAATGGAATAAATGACATTGAAAACCAATGAAACTAACAGTTTGAAGAAAAAGATTGAGATTATAAAGGTATCCAATAAAGCAGCATTGATTAATGCCAACAATTATGAACAAAAATCTAAAATATTTGAAGATCAAGTCAAAAGCCTTTAGAAGGATTTGAGCTTCACCACACAGATTTCTTACATAAAAAATCACTTTTGGACCAACATTATTGAGGCTAATATACATCTTCAATGGCCATCAATACATATAATATATGAACAAAGAGACCTCCTTCTAGTAGCTCAAGGTGAAATACAAAGGACAACAGAAGAATTAGCAGATAAACTAGCACAGGCACAAAGACTAATTACCTTCTTAAACAGTAAGAACATGACTGAGCTAGAAGAATTGAAGATACAAGACAGGACAGAGACTATACTGCAAATAAAAAATGTATTGATGATGAAAACTTTGATGAATAACTTGAAAGAAAAATGTGATGCTATGAATTTTTCCATTACCAAGTTTTTAGCAAAGTATACTATGCTAAGACAAGCAGGCATTCCAGAAATCCATGTATTCAATGAAAAATTGATGAACCAAAAGGAATATGATAAAAATATAAGGGACCATGCCAAAGAATAGGTGAATAAGAAACTACCACAGGGATCTCCAACAGGGAAAGTTGTTCTCCAATACATTGAAGAGTTATTCTTCCTTTAAAATTAAATCAAACATTTTCTTGTAATTAAGCTAAATTTTTCTAAATACACTGAAGCAGATGAGAACCACAGAAAACTCAAGAATGTAAATATACCAAGTGCTAAACAGTGGCAACAGTTTACAGATTTTCTTTAGCTACAAATAAGCAAAACAGTGATAGAGAGAGCAGAATGAAAGAGTCAGTTTGAGAAGGAAACAATAAAACATCTACTTTATTTTGAATTTTTTACTACTAACAAATCTCTTTTTCACAGCAGTTGAATGTCAAAGTATCAGTTTAAAGAGTACCAGGGTGAAAGGCCAGAGTTAAAGTGTATCAGAAAGAAAGCAACAGTTACCTAATTTTGACTGTTGTAATTTCCTTTTTTACAGTAGTGAAATGATTAATAAACAACGTGAAAGAGTATCAGAGATAAAGTACAAGGTCAAAGAGTATAAGTGGAAAGAGTATCAGTGAATCCATCTTCCAAAAAAGATATTTTACAATATGCCAGCAAGCATGGACAACTATTCAACAAACAGTTTTTGTTAGATAATATTAGTTCGATATTTTCTAGATAAGACGACAGTTTGCTAAAGTTGTTAAGCAGTTGTCCCTCTTAATGTCTAAAGATATTTTATTTTCCTAGAGTTATTCCTAGATCTCTCTAGGATATTTGTAATAAACATTTGTATAAATACTTCAGTTTATGAAGTGTTTAGTGTGGAATAAAATTGCTAAGAACATTACAGACATTTTTCTGGTACGTTGGAGGCTCACATGTGTTGATTTCAAAGCAGCAGTCTAGAAAATAGCCAATTGGACTTCATAATTCAGGATTCATGCAATAATTTGAAGAGTAAAGTGCATTTATCATGTCATTTTTTCCAGTCTAAGTTACATACAATTTCATATACGTTGTTCAATCTTAATGATTAATTAGGAGAATTATTTCAGGACTAGTGTAAGAACTCAATGTCTTAACTACTTAATCATTTAAATGTTTTCTGTTGATTTCCAGATTTAGGAATTCTTAATTGCTCCTAGTCCCATTTGACCTCTACCTCCTTCCCCTTTTTCCGGATCAAAGGACCCTTCACTACCCTTTATCCCGAAGTAAGCCATCTCATCAAAACAATCTATCCAAATCTCTAAGGGTTATCTACCTTACCCTTAATACATTAGAATCCTCTTGGCCTTGCCTTCTAGTTTTGCTTGCTAGACTTTGACTCCATAGCCCAATGGACTAGTAGATCCCTCTTTAATTTGTCTTCCAGTAATCTTATTTTCCACCAAACATTTCAAAACCAAAATCAATTGTTCTATCATAACTAGCCTAAAACATTAAACAAAAACAAAGTTAAATCATAAAGAGAGAGCCCTCTCTGAAATTTAGGAAGGCTAGATCCTAAATTTTCAAAGTAGATTTGTGGTTACCCCTAGTTTTCTTAAACTAAAAAAATCCAAAATCCCACAATCTTTAGAAATTACTAGGGTGTTAACACACTGGAGACCATACTGGGGAACTAACTAATCTCCAGTTTTAAAATTAGTCTTAAAGAAAGATTTTTTTTAATCTATCTTTTTACTTTAAGATTATTTTTAAAGGGTTGTGGGTATTCATAAATAGTCATTATGGCTTCTAGGAAAACCTAATATACCAGGTCTAACGTGGATCCTAAGCCTACAGTTATAGTAGATAACCCATAACAGATTGGAAAAAACAAATTTTCAATTTAGAAACTGAAGTACCATTAAGAAAAGATACTTCTTTACCCAAAGAATTAGTGAGCTTATATGATATTGATTTTGACTTCAAGTTTGAACAATCATTGTTTAAAGTTAAATCTGAAACTGATTTAAAAGATATTGTAATAGATCCGGTTTTTACTTCTTTCTTGAAAGAAAAACAGAATATTATTTCAACAAAAATAAAATCAGTTCAATCTGAAACTCAATGTCAAGTAGAAATGATTAATGTTACATGGATTAAAGACATTGATGAAGCTATTAAATTAGCCCATTTATTATCTCACATTAAGCCTCCAGTTTCTCAATTGCACACAACAATAATTCCAGCAGCAGATTCAACTCTGTATGTTGTCACTTCATTTTTAGATTCCACTACAAGTTCATCCACAGAAAAATTTATTCCTGAGTTGCCTTTGTAGCCTAGGATATTATTTCCCTCATTCACTTAATTCGTTGCATCCACTAGTTTTATAAGCACTACATCCTTATTTCCAAGTAATTACATATATATACCAACATCTTTTCCAAGCTCATCAAGCACAGCTTTCAGCTCATCATCTACCATATCTAGCACTATTCCTATCATTACTGTTATACCTCCTAGTTCAACAAAACTTCAAGCCATGGCTGCTAGGTATGCTCCTCTTGTCTTACTCCAAAACCTCCATGATATGCCCCAAGATTATCAGAAAAATATACCACTATATGATGGCCAATCACAATATACTTCTCAACAACATGTTACAATAATAACAGATTATTGTGAAATCTATGAAATAGATGAATTAGATGTTCAAATGAGGTTGTTTTCTCAAAGTTTAATAGGAGAGGTTAAGAAATGGTTTAAAAATTTAGCTGCTGGTAGTATAGCTAATTTAGCTGCATTCCATAGAGCATTCTTAAATAAATGGGAAAAGAAAAAGAACCCCTTGCAAATCTTATCTGAATTTGATGCTTTAAAAAGAGCTCCTAATGAGTCTGTTTAGGATTACTGCACTAGATATAACATTTTTTATAATGCCATTCCTGTTGATCTTAAACCCATACCCTATTCATTACTTCTTAAATTTCCTGATGGATTTGATCCAGATATGGCTTAACAACTAAGAGAAAGGAATGCTGAAACATTAGAACAGATGCAATTAGATGTTGGTGGTGTATAAATAAATATTCTAGCTAAAAAAGCCAGACTTAGGAATGAAAGGAGAGTCACAATCAAATAAGAAACATCAAACTCAGATGGTAAATTTGAATTTGTTACTAAAACTTTAGAAAGGGTGGTTGAAAGATTAGACAATATTGAGAGAAAACCACAATGGGATAGCCAACCTCGAATCAGAAATCCCATCTTCAGAAAAAATAATGATCCTGGAAAAGGTAAAGAAGCCTCTCCAAATCAAAACATTAAGCCCCCATTCCAAGAGAACTGTGTTGAAATTTCTCAAAATAATGATGAAAATGAGGATGACATCAATATAGTAATGGGGATAGATGAAGAAAACACTTTTTTCCTCACTCAGGAGGATCAAGAACTTTTTGAGCTTCAACAACTCAGAGTATAATCTAGTGAATCATTTGATTTCAAACAAGGTTATGACTTCGTTATTAACGAAATTCACAGTCATTATAACCTTAGAAACATAAAAAAAAATGAAACTTCTACAAAAAACAACTCTCAAAATCAAATGAAAAAGAATGTAGAAGCACCAAAAACAAATATTTTGGAAATTCTCCCAAGGGAAAACAAGAAAAATTCCAATCCTCCTAGTCCTAAAAAGTCACCAAGCCCAAAAACTGTTGATATCACTGAAGAAGTGGCCCAATCCTCCAATAATGTTCAAAAAAATAACACTACCAAAGCCCCTAATTCAGCAAAATCAACAATTTTTGATCCAAAGAAGAATCCTGCTGATTCTAAATCAGCAAATCCCAAAACTATAAACACTGAAGCTTCTGCTGAAAGTTCAAAACCTGAAAAAACTTCTGCTGCCCCTGAATCTGTCCTTGAAAACAAAACTAAAGACAGTAAAAGTCGAGAAACTCAAACTGAAAATAAAAGAACAACTCAAGATAAAAGTATAGCTACTGAAATGCTTGAAAAACCCACTCAGATAACTGTTACTAAAGATGAACTAATTCAGATTAATAAGTCTCAATCATCATTTAATATTCAATCTGAAATAGCTAAGTTGAAAATACCAATTCCTTTAACAGAATTGGTAAAAGATGACTTATATATATCAACAATTACTGAAACTTTGAATTTGAATGATGGTGAAGATTCTATTAATTTAAATGATGATCAACCTGAATTAATTTTTGGCCTTGATGTAAATGGTAAGCATTCAGATGGATCAGTTCCTCCTTTCTATATTAGTCTTACTATTCACAATCAGATTTTACATAATGCAATGTTAGATTCAGAAGCTTCTCACAATTTAATGCCAAAATCTATTATGGAAACTCTAAATTTAGAAATAACAAGGCCATATAAAGATTTGCTCTCTTTTGATTCAAGCAAGGTTAAGTGCATTGGATTGATAAAAGACTTATGTGTTAATTTGGTTCAATATCCTGGTAAAAGCATGGTTATGGATATTGTAGTAGCTCACCAAAATATGGTATGCTTCTTTCTAACTCATGGGGAGCTAAGTTGCAGGGATCTCTACAATTAGATGAGCTATGCCACCATAATAGTGTTTGGACAACCTAAGAAATTTTATAGAGAAAATTTAATGAAATACATGGTTATAAGTGCTAAGAGATCAATAAATTACCCAATTTACTCAAGACCAACTGATCTTGATTCTTTCATTTTATGTAACTCTGATAATAATGAAATCCAAAATGAATTAATTGACATAAAGCCTAAACCAAACAATGATAATATTTTTCATGAAGCCCTTTGGCACTTAGACTTTGATGGCTTAGTGATCAAGTCAGGATAAGGAGCTGGAGTGTGGATCTCAAACATTGAGACCAGTCATTCGGAAGGACATACCTTTAGACTTAACTTCAAATGCACCAACAACATGGCAGAGTATGAGGAACTTATCTTAGGCCTCCAAATCATCATAAATTTGGGAGGTAAGAGGATTTTAATTATGGGAGATTCGGAATTATTCATTAAACAAGTAAATGGAGATTATTCTTTTCATAATCCTAGATTAGCCAGATATAGAGATGCAAAAATTGATTTATGTGATGATTTACTAGAATGTAAGTTTGCTACTATTCCTAGAAATCAAAATTTGCAAGCACATTGCCTAGCAACTTTTGCTAGCACATGTAACTTACCTTTTCAACCAACACATAGATATACTGTTGAAGTTAAATATAGACCCATTGTCCCTGATAATGTCAAATACTGGTAGATTTCTCTAAAGATGAACAGATTTATCATTTTTTGAATAGTGAGGATGAATTTCAAAATTGTATGATAGACACAGATGGTAATTTAGATTCAAAATGTAACATAGATTTAGATGTAAATTGTGAAATAATTAACATAGATGCACATAGACTTACTAAACCCACTGTATTTACTCAATCTGATATAGATAACTTAGAGAAGGTAGATATAGAGGAAATAATTGAAGATGAAATTGAGATGTTAGATTTAAAAGATAATTTTTTACCTAATGGTTTAACTCCTTTGGAGGACTTGTTTGATTCCAATGATGTGCCCAAAAATCCTAAAATGGAACCAGTCAAGTTTGAAATTAAAGAATGTAACATTGGGACAGACACAAAACCAAAAATGATCAAATTAAAAAAAAAAATTACCCCTCAAGAAAAAGAAGAATACATTGAACTTTTAAAGGAATACCAAGATGCTTTTGCATGGAGTTATGAAAATTTAAAATCATATGATACAAACATAATTCAGCATAAGATTCCTATAAAATATGATCAGAAACCATTTAGGAAAAAATTGAGGAGGATCAATCCTGTCCTATTACCTTTGATTGAAAAAGAAGTTAAGCGCATGTATGATGCCCAAATCTTTACATCAATTAGATATTCTGATTGGGTTTCTAAATTAATACCTACAAGAAAGAAAACTGGTGAAATCAGATTATGTGTAGATTTCAGGAATCTAAATAAGGTGTCTTTAAAAGAAAATTACCCTTTACCCAAAATGGACCATACTTTACAAAGGGTAGTTGGTTCTTCTAGGATATCTTTATTAGATGGTTTTTTCAGGTTATAACCAAATACTTGTCCAACAAGAAGACCAACCTAAAACAATTTTTACCACTCCATGGGGGCTTTCATGTATGTGAAAATTCCTTTTGGATTGATGAATGTTGGAGCTGCCTTTCATAGGGCTATGGATATAGCCTTTGCCAAGGAAATACATGAATTTTTGGTTATTTATTTAGATGATATTACTATTTTTTCTAAGACAACTAATGATCATTTGGATCACCTGAGACAAGTTTTCATTAAGTGTAGAAAATTTGGTATATCATTAAATCCAAACAAAACTCTTTTTGGACTAGAAGAAGGAAAATTACTTGGACACATAACTTCAAAGGAAGGTATTAGGATAGATCCAACAATAATAGAAGCCATACTACAAATTCACCCACCTAGGAACATCAAATGTTTACAAGAATTTTTAGGTAAAATTAACTTTTTGAAAAGATTTATTTCTAATATAGCAGAAATCATCAAAGAACTAAATAACATGTTAAAAAAGGACTCTGTTTTAAAATGGACAGTTGAAGCAAAATAGTCATTCGAATCTATTAAACATGCTTTAACAAAAACTCCAGTCGTAATTAGTCCAGACTTCAAGAAATATTTTATAATCTTTTCATTTTCCTTAGAACATACCATAGCTGTAGTTCTATTGCAGAAAAATGACCAAGGTTTTGAACAACCTATAGAATTTTTTAGTAAAACTCTTAGAGATGCACCTTTGAGATATAAAATAATGGAAAAAAAAGCTTTATCTTTGGTTAAAGCCATAAAATATTTCAGAGTGTACATTCTTTACTCCCACATTATTTCCTATGTCCCTAATTCTGTAGTGAAAGATATTTTATCACAGGATGGGCCAGATGGAGGAAGAGGAAAGTGGATTGCCACTATCCTTGAATATGACATAGAGATTAAACCAACCAAGCTCATAAAAGGACAAGGTTTAGCCAGACTGATGGTTGAATCCAATTGTAATTCTTTGGATATAAATTTTATTACCCAGATTGATGACCAGGAAGAGATGATGACTCCATTGATCAGTGAAGCCTATCTAGACTCACCATGGTACTCAGATATTATCTTTGTACTTACAAATTTACAACCTCCTCTTGGATCAACTAGAACTAAAGCTAGATTTATCAAAATTAAAGCAATGAGATATTGTATTCTAGATAAAATGCTTTATTGGAAAGAACAAAGTGGGATTTTACTGAATTGTTTACTAAAATCAGAAGCTGACAAAATTCTTGGATATTTTCATGCAGGTGATTGTGGAGGACACTTATACTGGAAAAGTACAGCACATAAGATTCTTAGAGTTGGTTTTTACTGGCCTACCTTATTTGGTGGTGTGAAAAAATTTGTTACTTCATGTCACAAATGTCAAATTTTTGAAGGAAAAAGGAAGTTGTTACCTTTACCCCTAAAACCTATTTCTACTGAGATGCCTTTTCAACAATGGGGTTTAGAATTCATTGGAGAAATTCACTCTCCATCCTCTGATCAACAAAAATGGATATTGACTGCCACAGATTATTTCACCAAGTGGATTGAAGCAATTCCAACCAGACAATTCACTGATTTAGCCATTATTTCTTTGATAGAAAACAACATTTTATCTAGATTTGGATGCCCACAAAAAATTATTACTGATAATGCAATTGCATTTAAATCTAAGAAAATGATCACCTTTTGCCACAAGTATCATATTAGCCTAGGCCACTCTACTGCTTATTACCCTCAGGGTAATGGCCTAGCTGAATCTTCCAATAAAATCCTTGTGAGTATCATAAAAAAACTACTTGAATAAAATAAGAAAACTTGGAATAAGAAGTTAGTCTATGCCTTATGGGCAGATAGACTTACTACGAAGAAGTAAATTGGAACATCTCCTTGCCAGATTGTATATGGGATGGATGCAGTTTTCCCATCATCTTTAGGTGTCCCAGTTATGAAAATTATCCAATAATCATAGGTAGAACTCAATGATATATAGAGAAGGATAAATTAAACTATTCATCTTCAACAGACAAGGGAAGAAGTATATGAAAAATCTCAAGTCATTCAAGAAAAAATCAAGAAAATATTAGATAAAAGAACTAAATAAGATGATTTTTCCATAGGAGATAAAGTGTTAAAATGGGATTCCAAGAGAGAATAAAAGGGAAAACATGGAAAGTTTGACCTTCTATGGAAAGGTCCTTATGTCGTTCATGGGTACAGAGGTAACAATGCATTTTTTATCAGAAATTTGGATGGAACAGACATTCCAGATGGACTAGTGAATGGTAGAATGCTCAAAAATTACTATTCTTCTAAGTTAACTAATTCTTAGTCCTAATTTCCTTTTATATCATTATAAATATCCATTGCAATTTTTATATTGGATTGGATATTTTCTTTCCAAAGTTGAAGCCTGGAGTGAAGGCCCTAAACTTTGAAGAGTAAAATATCATAAGTATGAGTTCTTGCAAAAATCAGAAGATAGTTATAGAATCATCATGGTCAAAATGGAAGGCTACTGATCTTAGAGTTCTTGACATTTCACCAAGAAATTCCATCCCCATGTGAAGCCACTGTTAGGGTCCTATAAGTATAGGATTCATAATTTGGAATTGACATATGATAGTCTTGTAAATATGTATATGCCTTGATTTCTGCAAGTTGTTTTCCCATATTTGTAAAAAAATAAAATAATAAAATAAAGCAAAAAGAGGGTAAAGTCCTAAAAGAAAAAATCAAAGGACTTAGAAAAAATAATATACCCCATAGAAAAAGAAATAAAACATGAAAGTGTGCTAGTCCAAATGCCACTACTTTTTACTTGTTACTGATTATTATGGAAAAGTGTTAATAAATGCCATAATCCATGATGAGTTGAACTTCTTAATCTTAACTTGTCATGTTTCAATTGTATTGTTGTAGAATAATGAATAAAGATTAGTCAGATAGTTTAATCCTGACTAATTACTAGACAATGACAAAGATATTTATCAATGAATTCTGTTCTCCTGGTTGATATAAGGTAGATTTAGATAGTTTTATTTCCTTCAAAATAATAAAATTTTCAAGGTTGCTAGCTCAAATGCACTCCGCAAAATGGAAGAAAAAAATGTTGACAGTTGGGTAGGTAGAAAGAAGTGAGAGAATCATGTAAATACTTTTCACTGGGAAAAATCACTAATTTCCCCTCTCCTATAGTTATTATGCATTCTAGACTTTCAGTCAAAGACGCTCAGAGCATTTCTCTAACTTCTGTTGGGACCAGACCCAAGGCTCAATGAATGTTAAGTTTAAAGTGTTGAATTCCTATGTTAATCCCTAATTGTCATCATTTACCCTACATTCATCCATTTGCACTTCAAGTTCATAAGTAAAGACCTTTTAGTTGATGAAAAAAGAAAATCCCCCTTGATTAATTTCCTTCATTCATAAAAACATAAAAACCCTCCAAAAATATTATATTCTAGGTAAAAGTGGTCAAATTACAAATGATAAAGCTTTGCTTTTTACATTATCACTTTACTTAGTCATATCAATATATTTTGGTGTTTTTCATTGTCCTATGTCATATTAACTTCTAACTTATTTATTAATTCCTTATAAAAATACCTTATCCTATTAATATAGCTCCTTGTATTTAAATATTTCCAAAAAAACCCACTAATATAAGCTTTTTTTCCAAAGTTAATTACCCACATGTTTTAAATAAAAACCCCAATTACACCCCCTTTGGCATAAAACCAACCATATGTAAATATCCCATCCTCTATAGTGATAGAAATTTCCATAGTCTATAACTATATAATAAAAATAAAAATACAAAAAGGCTTTAGGCATGTTTTATATATGTCTAAGAAAAAAATATTTCCCCGATGTATGAAACCTCACGTTTTATACATAAAATAATCCCTTGATTAATACAACCCACCTCATGCACATTTTACCTTTTATATAAACCTTTTATACACATATATAACTGCTCATTTTAAACCCTTTGTAAAACATATATCCCGCATATAAACATTATCATTTGATATAAGACTTTGTAATATAATCCATATGTTACAAAGGTTTTATTTTTCCGTGCATATAAAGTCGCCTGGCTCCACATCATTTTGACCACAGCTTTTAGGCTCATCCCGACCGTTCGCTTCCACTTTTCAAATCCGACGATGGACGATCATTTTCGCGTTCACAAAACAATCGACTGCAAAATGCCCAAATGAGCACGAAATGGGCGTTTTTAATGTTACCACCTCCTATGACGTGTCGTATTTTGATACGATCGCGTTCATTTTAGGAAATACCATTTACCATCCCAACCCAATGCAAAAACCACTGATGGTTTTCCACGTTCATAAAATAAAACCACTCCCGCCCGTGATTTAACTCGCATTTATGATAGTTTTTTAAAGATTTATAATAAAGGTCAAACCTTTGTTATATGTTTTATCGATGTTATATGTGTTTTTTGTCGCATCTGACTCATTATACATATTCCCATTGTTATCAGAGCTCCTACTGCGTGTTGAAACTTTCAATTCCCATTATAAACCCAATTTCAACCACTATTCCCTTGTTTGAAGACCATTCGAAGCCATTTCTCTGCACCATCATTGCAAGAACTATCCAAGCATCAGAAGCCCTTCTTACAGCATCAATATACCTGCAAATCAAGTATTTTCCCAAGAAATTTCACCTGCAATTTCACAATTTGAACCAATAATCGAACCAATTGAGATAAAAGAGTAAAATTCCCCATCTGTTGTGTTCAAAACCTTGGAAAAAGAGGTCAAACCCTCGCAATTTTTTCCC
This sequence comes from Pinus albicaulis, assembly GCA_034641835.2. Lineage (NCBI taxonomy): Eukaryota > Viridiplantae > Streptophyta > Pinopsida > Pinales > Pinaceae > Pinus > Pinus albicaulis. Next base: position 224,496,772 of record CM076579.1, read on the forward strand.
AGAAATTGCCATTTGCAGAAAACCTAATTTTGAAGCTAAAATTCTCAGTCCAGACCCTTTAAAGACAAATTCCACGGCTAAGAAAGGTTTTTAAACCCACATAAAACCTTAAAACCCCTTTTATAGTCCTAATCATTCGGAAAACCTACATTTTCTGTCTCAAACTTGTTCCTTGTGTCCTAAAAATCCTAATTGAGCACTAAATTTCCCACTGCTATCATCCTTGCCTATAAAGTTGCTAAATTACCCTCTGCTGAAGAAAAATCAACTATAGAAAACTATATAATCTTGTTGTAGTTAATTCAAAATGACAAAAAAGAAAATTACATCCAAAGCCGGAGGATCCAAGCCTGTTAAATCCAAACTTCCCAGGTATGAAGCAGTAAAAACCCCAAATTTTACTCCTGCTATCACTGCTGAGACCACTGTGACTGTTAATCATCTTCAACCTCCAGTGTGCAGTGAAGAAGTTATCCCTTTGGTTGATGTAGATTACAAAATTGTAGACCCTTTAGTAGAATTCAATCTATTAGAAGTACACAGTTCATGTCATGAAAAGTTCCTTGACAAAGAAGAAATGCCTCTCTGAGATACAAATCTTCCAAGTATGTAATCCCATTAACACACCCTATTCAGGACTTGATAAGAATGTGCCAGAAGTATTATGTCCCAGATCAAAGATCAATTGTGAATAATGACAGCGAAATCCTTTTTTCTATCACTGCAGAGTCAATCAATGAAATGTTGCAGTTACAATTTGACCTTAGGGTAGTCCCATTATCCATTAAAGCATTGACTAAATTATATTTAGGGTTATATTTCCCTAAAAGATTCATGATTTTTCAGAACTTCATGCCTAGTCATGTAGATATTCCAAAATTGAATCCTCCTTATTCCACTTCAAAGTTTCCAGAGGTTTCTAGGCATGTTATTTCAATTTTATCCTTCATCTTATGATACTTCACTGATGAGTTTACTGATGAGTCAATCCTTGGATTTTTGTCTACCTTGTCTCCTGGTCAGCCTCCTACTGTGATATTTGATTTTTCCAGGTTTATTGCTGATTCTATACACCATCAATTGAAAAATTTACCCACTAAAGGGGTATTTAGGTATTCTTCCTATTTATTTCATTCGTTCTTATTCTCTCAAGCAGATCACTTCCCAATAAAATTGCAGAAAATGAATGTAGAGGGCTAGCCTTTATCATTTGTCTTTTGGACATCATTGTTGAGAAAATAAGGAAGTGAATATAGTTATACAGATTTCACAGATTTGTTTATCAGGCCAGCTATGAGTTTGCTACAAAAATCAGAACAACCTAGAGTAAGTGAAGAGATGAAAAGAATATTACAATTGTCAGAAGAATGCAAAATGGGAGATTGGTACTTGTATGAGAAGCATATTTAATTAAGAATTTTTGGAACCAATCTACTTCCATATAAGTTACCTAAGTTTTTGACTATCAGAATCTTTGATCTAGAATATTTGAGACAGGTGCTGAATGTTGATGCTATCCATTTCATGGCATCCAAAAACAAGACTCGGTTCAAACATAAAAATCAACTTGGTTCATTCATAGTAAATAACAGGGATGCTGAGAAAGAGATAGAAAAGAGATTATCAAGGCTGAAATTTCAAGTGAGTTTCCCTTGGAATTATGACCCCCAAGGTCTTTTGAACAGTATAAGGGTTAAAAATAAGCTACCTCCTTTTATACATGAGCCAAAGACAGATATTGAAAATTTTTCCAATCAAACAAAATGGGAAGAAAATACATTGGTGGATTTAAATGCAAATACACAGCCAACAGGAAAAAAAGATACCACACTTGATGTGGTAACTCCTAAACAACCAGAGACTTCAAACAAAAGGAGCAGAGATGAGGGTGCCTATACAACAAAAACTACTTTAGATACCAAGTTCAAACTCATCTACAATAAAAGGCTAAGATTTGGTTCCATAGGAAAAGAAAAACTTATTGAGGTTGAAGATGAACCAGAGGTCAGTAATGATGAGGCCACTACAATAGTTAAAGAGACTTTGACAGATATTGAAAGAGAACAATCAGCATCTAAAGGAAATGAGACCTAAATGATTGAACAAAAGGTGAATATGGAAACTCTTCTCCTCAAACAGCAGAAGAAAAAGATTTGGATATTAAGGACAGATATAAGCAGATTAAACAAAGAAATGAGGAAATTGAAAGTGAGATTTATTCTCAATTTCTTAAGCAGAAGCCAGGAAATCAAGATACATTGCTTACATCATTTTATTATTCTTCAAATAAAATGATCATGTCCTATTTACAACCTACTACTTCAACTCCAAAAACAGTGGCTGACTGCAACAAGATGGAATTTGAAGTAGATACTAAAAATGTACATGAGTTGGATCAGATATAGTTTCACCGACATAGTTCAGAGATGCTATATTCCACTGTGGTGACAAAGGCCATGACTGTAACAAATTTGCAAAATACTATTATCAACCTACAAGATCAAATGAAGCTTGATAAAGGCTCCTTATATGCAAAATATCTAAGGATCAAGGCCTTAGAAGATTTAATTCTACAAATAGGAGTTTACCCATTAAATATACAAGCTGCTGAAGTATTAATCAAACAGAAAAATGATGATATTTCTGCTTTGAGGAAACAGTTAAAAATTCCTCAAAGTGAGCACCCACAAAGCAAGGAAATACTTCAAGAACATAAAGAGAAAGAAGATATGATGCAATTGATAATAAAGCTTACTGCCCAAATTAAGGATATGGAAATTCAATTGGATATACTGATGAAATAAAAAGAAACTGTGAAGGAAACTGATGCTTCCACCATTCCCAAAATTATACCTATTATTACAGCTATTATTCCTTCTACATTGGGAGAAAAATTAGCACCCAAAGAGCCATTGGCAACTACAGTGTCAGTAGAATCAACTACTACCTCCCAAACAGAATCCTCAACATCACATGTGCAACAGACAAATGATGCAGGGAAAATTGTCAAAGAAATGGAAGAAATGACATTGAAAACCAATGAAATTAATAGTTTGAAGAAAAAGATTTAGATTATGGAGGTATCCAATAAAGCAGCATTGATTAATGCCAAAAATTATGAACAAAAATATTAAAGACTTGAAGAGCAAGTCAAAGCCTCAGAAGGATTTGAGCTTCACCACACAGATTTATTACATAAGAAATCACTTATGGACCAACATTATTGAAGCCAATATACATCTTCAATGGCCATCAATAAAGATAATATATGAACAAAGAGACCTCCTTCTAGCAGCTCAAGGTGAAATACAAAGGACAACAGAAGAATTAGCAAATAAACCAGCATAGGAACAAAGACTAATTACCTTCTTAAACAGTAAGAAGAGGACTAAGATAGAATAATTGAAGATACAAGATAGGACAGAGACTATACTGCAAATCAAAAAAGTATTGACAAAGAAAAATTTGATGAATAACTTGAAAGAAAAATGTGATGCTATGAATTTTTCCATTACCAAGTTTTTAGCAAAGTATACTATGCTAAGACAAGGAGACATTCTAGACATCCATGTATTCAATGACAAATTGATGGACCAAAAGTAATATGATAAAAATATAAGGGACCATGGCAAAGAACAGGTGAATAAGCAACTTCCACAGGGATCTCCAACTAGGAAAGTTGTTCTCCAATACATTGAATATTTATTCTTCCTTCATAATGAAATCAAACATTTGTTTGTAATTAAGCCAAATTTTTCTAAATACACTGAAGCAAATGAGAACTATAGAAAACTCAAGAGTGTAAAGTTACCAGGTGCTAAACAGTGGCAACAGTTTACAGATTTTCTTTTGCTACAAATAAGAAAAACAATGATAGAGAGAGCACAATGAAACAATCAGTTTGAGAAGGAAACAAATAAAACAACTACTTGATTTTGAATTTTTTACTGCTAAGAAATCTCTTTTTCCATCAGTTGAATGTCAAAGTATCAGTTTAAAGAGTATCAGGGTGAAAGGCCAGAGTTAAAGTGTATCAGAAAGAAAGCAATAGTCAGCTGACTTTGACTGTTGTAATTTCCTTTTTTACAGTAGTGAAATGATTAATAAACATCATGAAAGAGTATCAGTGAAGCCATCTTCCAAAAAAGATATTTTTCAATATGCCAACAAGCATGGACAAATATTCAACAAACAGTTTTTGTTAGATAAGATTAATTCTTTATTTTCTAGATAAGAGGACAACTTGCTAAAGTTGTTAAGTAGCTGCCCCTCTTAATGTGTAAAGATATTTTATTTTCCTAGAGTTATTCCTAGATCTCTCTAGGATATTTGTAATAAACATTTGTATAAATACTTCATTTTATGAAGTGTTTAGTGTGGAATAAAATTGCTAAGAACATTATAGACATTTTGCTGGTACGTTGGAGGCTCACATGTGTTGATTTCAAAGCAGCAGTCTGGAAAATAGCCAATTGGAATTCAGGATTCAGGATTCATGTGATAATTTGAAGAGTAAAGTGCATCTATCTTGTCATTGTTTCCATTATAAGTTACATACAATTTCATATGTGTTGTTCAATATTAATGATTAATTAGGAGAATTATTTCAGGACTAGTGTAAGAACTCCCTATCTTAACTAAATAATTTAAATGTTTTCTGCTGATTTCCAGATTTAGGAATTCTTAATTGCTCCTAGTCTCGTTTGACCTCTACCTCCTTCCTCTTTTTATGGATCAAAGGACCCTTCACTGCCCTTTATCCCGAAGCAAGCCATCTCATCAAAACAATCTATCCAAATCTCTGAGGGTTATCTACCTTGCCCTGAATACATTAGCATCCTCTTGGCCTTGCCTTCTAGTTCTGCTTGCTAGACTTTGACTCCATAGCCCAATGGACTAGTAGATCCCTCTTTAATTTGTCTTCCAGTAATCTTATTTTCCACCAAACATTTTAAAACCAAAATCAATTGTTCTATCATAACTAGCCTAAAACATTAAACAAAAGAAAATTTAAATCATAAAGAGAGAGCCCTCTCTAAAATTTAGGAAGGCTAGATCCTAAATTTCCAAAGTAGGTTTGTGGTTACCCCTAGTTTTCTTAAACTGAAAAAATCCAAAAACCCACAATATTTAGAAATTACTAGGGTCTTAACATGCTGAAAAGTCAAAATGTGCGTTTAGCAAGTTTTCAGATGCTTGTCATGGCCTAAAAGTAAATTTAATTGCTATAAGTGGCCGAAAAAAGATATTTATTTTAGATATTTTGTGCCTTGGGCCTTGCAGGGCCTCAAGGACAATAGAGATACCTCTGTTTAACCAATGGACTTCTAGATACTCTCTTAGATATTTTTTTCTCCATGCATGATAAATAGAGCATGGAGACTCATCGTAAAATTTTGGAATTTGATGAGCTTTCAAGAGAAATACATAGTTTTTATGAGTTTGGAGAACAAATTGCTCTTGTGAAGATTGGTGAATGGCTTGCTTGGACTGATGATGGAGAGCCTTATTTGCAGGATTCCTTAGCTTGGTGAATGTTGATGTATTCTTATTTTGTTTATGTTTTCTTGTTCTCATTATGCTTCATCCTTCTTGGTTGCTATAAATCAGAAAGGTATAGGTTGAGACATGCTCTTTGAGGCACCTCAGTCCTCCTATTTGTTATGGCCTTGATGTTTTATTCTATTTGGTCATCTTAAGGAATTCTTGACTACTCCTTAGGCCCACCTAAACTTTTTTGTTTCATGTATGGATTAGTATGCTATTTTACATGTATGATTCACGGTATGCCCTGCTTACTTGAAGCTATTCAAATTCTGTCTTGAAACCTCTCTTTGGAATATTGTTTGATAGGTTAAGTCAAATAGGTCTTGTTCGATATTTCCCTTTGTCCATGTCCACCTACTTATTTCAGAGTTTTTTATAGCTTTATTTATGATATTTAGGAGTTCCCTCTTCATAGATTGAGTTATTGTGCTATCTTATATGTTTTCCCAAATTCTGAAGGTGAATTTACAAAAGTTAGAAGCTCTTATGCTTTCTATGTTTCATTGGAATGTTTATCTTGGATATTTATCAGTTTAAGTATTGTTCATTGAGCTTAATGGTTTGCCCTACCTCATGAGTTATAGCTTTTAACTATCTGTATTTAAGACCTCTTAGTTTCTCCCAAAATTGATGTTCACTCCACCTCACACATTACCCTAAGGATCCATTTACCTTGTTGGATTAGCCCTGCAAAAAACTCTGATTCATCATTGATACACTCATGACTTTTATTGACTCCATAGCCCAATGGCTTTGAGAAACTCTCACTCCACCTATCCTACTTGACCATATTACCTAACCAAAACAACAAACAAACCCCACACTTCACAACTAGCCTAAAATCAACCATCTAGAGTGAACAAGTTCACATCCTTCGCACACAATAGAGAAAGCCCTCTCTGAGTCCAGAAAGGCTAGGTCCTAGGACTCCAAAGACTGGTTTCATGTTACCGTGTCATTTGGTTTAGCCAATCTTCCAAATCACGGGACCCTAACATCATACAAGAATTTTTCATTTATGTAAATGAAGGAGGTCATATTCTAATGGTTTATCAATGCTATGGCATATGAATGTTTTATAATTGTAAGACTCTAAATATAATATGTTTCAATATATTGTTTGTTTTCCAGGTTTCATCTTTTCGGGATAAAATCTTTATGTTAATTTGCATATTTTTCATTGAACCTTTCCTATTTGATTGAGAATCTATTTGTAATAATTATTTGTGCAAGGTCAAAAACTACATTTTGCATTGGAGCAATTTTGATTTGAATGGGACATATTTGTGGCTAGGGGATTTATCTTAGGCCTGTGGTAGACCTTGCTACAATGGGATATCTATGGAACCAATTCTTGTGCTGAGAAGGAAATGGTGATAATTTTAAAGATAGAGATCAATAAATTCAATGGGAAGAGTTTCAAGCTATGGAAGCTTAAAATGGAAGGTATTTTTGTGGACAAAGATCAATATATCATTGTTGATCTGGGTATTGTACCAACTAGGTGTTATGATAAAATTTGTCTTACATTGATAAAATACTTATAACCCAATATAATTTGTCGAGAATCTACCAAGAAGGTGCATTTGAAGGAAGTAATGTGAATCAATAAAAAAATCCCAAATCATACACAAGAAATCAAATGGAAAAATGGAAAGATTTACCTCTTATATCGCAATAATTGTGACTTATTCATGCAACCATATCATGAGGAAGACATCCCAAAAGTCTTGGCTCATTCTCCCTTCCTAAATCCTACACAAAATATGAAAATCAAGTTCGTATTTCTCTGAAATAACAATATTAGTGAATTAACAAAAAATCAATCATCAAATATACAATGGAAATACATGAAATATAACTGGGGAAATTTTTTCATTATTATTGCATCAATAATAGATTGAAGTACATGGATGTGAAATCTTGAAGCTCGTACCTTGGTCAATATTATAACCTCGGTACTCATTCATATAGTGACCAATTTTCACATGCTTATCTTAGAAAAATTCCACCATCCTTTTATCATGTACTCGTGCTCCTCCCTTGTCATTAGTGGAGAATTTTCTTAAATATATTTTCCTTGCGATTAGCCACATTGAACCTTGACACGTTATTGATAGTATATTACTAGGTTATGATTAAGCATGACCAAACAAAGTTTGTCCATCTGATAGTTTCATGTTATTTCTCCGTTATTGTGATAAAATGGCATTTCTATCATATTGTCTCACTAAGTACACTAATAGAAGGCATTTATAGGCCTATTGTTTCATATCCATAATAACATAAGAGACTTGAAGCCACTAAAATCATCCATTGATCACAATATTATCCTTTGACTTGGAAAGGTTTGTCCCTTTCTCTTAGACCCTAGAGGGCGTATTTCTTAGCTATAATATATGCCCCCTAATGTGTGAGGTAAGAAGAGAATATGATGGCCAAAATACATTACAATAAGGAGACTAGTGAGTGAGGTAAGGAAAAAGACCACATATAGAATACTTGCAAAGGATCAAAATTATAGTTAGATACATAACAAAGTACATCCTCGAGGTAGACATACCCATACCTTTTAATGAGAGAATAAAGAATGGCTTCACACACAACATACTATGGACCGGTGTCATCAAGGAATACTTTGATACAAAATAGATCTTTGGCACAATAGTTATTAGTAGAGTTGGAAAATGATGTAAGTGACCCCAACGATGGCCCTTAACTTACATAATACATTCTCCAAGCATAACTTTGGGGAGGAAATGGTCATGACTGAGGTAGCCCCACACCCCAAGGTCTTCGATGGTTCCTGACGGTACGACTCTACTACATGTGAATGAATGAGATGATGTTGAGTACGCAGGGAGACCGTTTGATTACCAGGCATTGAAGTATCCCATGAATAGACATGAGGGATATATTTGATAATGGAAATGGTTTCCAAGGAACTTAACACAGTCTACATAGTGTGAATGGATGAGTTTAAGTCAAGGACTACCCAAAATCGATCAACGCGGACCAATGATGAAAAAAAAATGTAAACAATTGTTGGGTGTGGAGCATGATTATATTCTTTATTTAGAGGTATCACTGGATTGGACCCCAGCTCATAACGGGGTGGAAACTCTACCTGTTTAATCATCGTCAGACAGGGGCAATGCCCCTGAAGCTAAAAATAATTTCGTAGTCAATCGGGCTCATTCATTAGGCAGATGATATGACGTTAGAAGTTATGTTTAAATTTAGGGATTTTTATCCCTAGAAGGAAACCCCTTGGTTTATATGAGAGAATTCTATTGCGTCTATGTAGTATGTGCATTCTGATCAAGAAAGAGAGTGGATATTGTGTGAGAGAGAAATGTAAATTACAACAGTTTTGTTGTAGGATGTATCTCTTCATTTTGCTAGATAATATAAAATGAAGGACTGGTTCTTTCTCCGTGGATGTAGCCCAAATTGGGTGAACCACGTATATCAGTGTCTCTCTTGTTTTATGTGTTTTATGATTTTTATGTGTTTTTATTTCCACATATTTTATGTGTTCCATTGCACTGTAATATATAATTGTATAAAAACTGCTATCAGATATGAAGGTGCATTTCACTGATAAACTCGTAGGAAAGAAGGATTCCTAGTTCGATGGGAAAAATTTCAGAAGATGGTAGGTTTAGGGCCGAGAAATTTAATGGTCAAAACTACTAGCTATGGAATATGCAGATGGAAGATTATTTGTATCGTAAATATATGTACCTACCATTGAGCGGAAAAACAAAGAAGCTGACGAGTATGATAAATGCAGAATGGGAGATTCTTGATAGAAAGGTACATGGAACAATGGTATTGTGCCTGGCATCATCGATAGCCTTTAATATTTCAAAGGAAATGAAATCAGAGGGTTTAATGATGCCATTGGCCAAACTATATGAAAAACCAACAACCTCAAATAAGGTATTTCTTATGAAGCGTTTATTTGATATGAATATGTCAAAAGGTGGATATGATGTTGATCATTTAAATGAATTTAATACAGTTACCAGTCAGTTAAGTTCTGTAGGGGTAAATTTTATGGTGAATTTAGGGCTACGTTATTTTTGCGCTCATTGCCCAAAACATGGAATGGTTTAGTTGTGGCCATTAGTATATTTGTCTCTGGATCTAGTACTTTAAAGTTTGATGATGTTGTTAGTGCCATCCTTAGAGAGGAAATGTGATGGAAAAGCATCGCAGATACCGGTGATCCCTAGTATTACACCAACAGTGATACAACTCCCAGGAGCTTCCCTACTTTACTTTATGAACCTGGGGTTCGTACAAAATTGGAGGTGATAGTGCTATATACACAGCAAATGCATTCTGTTCATGTCATCCTCTTCTTCTTTACGAAAGGGTGCTATTTTTAAACTATGATAAAAACTGAAAAGTAAATTGATGGAAGGAAATGACAGAAAGGAAACTAACTTAATTTGCAAAAAGGAAATGACGGAATTGAAACTAATTTAATTTGCAAGGAAGGAAATGACAGAAAGAAACAACTAAATTAAATTGCTGAAAAGAAATGACAAGAAGGAAACTAATTTAATTTGCAAAAAAGAAATGACAGAAAGGAAACTAATTATAAACCACACTTAACTTGGAAAAATGGCTAAATTCACTCTACTTATCCCATGTTCTATGCAACTAAGTTATCCATGACTTAATTCTAATTTAAAAAGTGTTGATTTGTAGATTGGAGGGAAGAAAAGGGAAAAAGAGGTTAATGGAGGGCTTAACACATGAAACGAGGATTAGAGGTTTAGAGGGGGGGGGGGGGGGCGCTTAAACCTTATTAGAACTTTATTATAGCACAAAAATGGCTTTGGAATAATTTTAAAAGTGCAATAGCGGAGATGCGATGGAGAAAAAGTTGTAAAGTGCGAAGTGAAATGGGATAAAATTTGCGACGTGCGAAATGTGATACAAAAGAACTGTAAAATGCGAAATGTGAAAAGGGAAAATTTTGTGATCTATGATATGTGATATCACAATATCACAATCAGAAAAAAGAGCAGTAGGTCTTAAAATAAAATGGAAAAGCTTTGGAAATGTAATTTTCGATAGGTGACGTGGCAGTGGGACCAGTGGCAAAGCATGATCGCAATATCGAATTCGGTATATAGGAGCGGTAAGTCTTAAAATAAAAGGGAAAAAGTCACAATGAGTGATTTGCAATTTCACAATATCACAATCGGAGAAAGCGAGCAGTAAGTGTTGAAAGAAAATGGAAAGAGTTGTGGTTTGTGATTTGCAATGTTGCAGTAATATTGCATCGGCAAAAATGAGCGGTAAGTGTTTGAAGGAAAAAAAACTAAACCATGCGAAGTGCGATTTGCGAAGTACGGTAGTGGTAAGTCTTAAGGGAAAGGGAAAACATTGTGATTTGTGATATCTAATATTGAAATATCACAATCAGCAAAAATGGGTGGTAATTGTTAAATGAAAAGGGAAAAGGTTGCGATTTGCGATATGCGATATCGCAATATCGCAATCAGCAAAAATGAGCGGTAAATGTTAAAGAAAAAAACAAAAATGATGCGAAATGAAATTTCAATGTACGGTGGCAGGAGATTTGAGGAGAAAAGGTGGAGGTCAAAGGTTTTTAAGCATTTTGTGAATAAAAGGTTGTGGTAGCTACGATAAGAGAAAAGGAAGGAAAAGAAGTGTAACAACAAGGTTTAGAAGCGTAACACAGAGATGGGTAGGGACTGGAAAATGGAGTGGAACGGCTTGATAATCTATTTAGGGCTTTTGATGCTCATTCCTACAAAAAACCCTACTCATCCATGCATGAAAAATAGATGAAGTGTGTGATAAAATTAGTGAACATAAATCAATTTTATGGTGTGTGGGAAGGTTTACCCTCCTAGATCTCTATTGACAGAGATGATAAGGGAGTCTTGATCCACATTTTTTTGGGTTTTTATCCTCTATTCTATTACTCAGAAGCAAATGAAAAACTACAGCAACACACTGAAAGAAAGAACTTAGCAGCAATGAAACTATCAGAAGTAGAACTAATTGAATGACAGAAAGAAAACTAGCTAAATGGCAGATAGGAAAGAATGGTAACAACAGAGAAGTTGATGCACATGGATTGAGCCCTAACCCACGAGCCTAGCTCTCTGAAACTTAAATCAATGGAATGAAATTAGTTTTCTCATTTCATAAAAGAATAGCCTCATACATGTCTGAAAGTTTTATCACTGAGTAAAATGATAAAAATCTCAATAGCTTGCAACAAAGTTCCAACTAGAATCGACTGGAATTGACTAACTCTTCTTAGCTCTAGCTCTGCTCTATTTATTCTATAGGGAAACTACCAACATCTCCCTAGAAAATAGTGATTGAATCCACTTGACTCCCAGTAAACAAAGATTGAGTTCTCTCTTCTTTGAGTTTTTGGATGCCTCTGGAACTTGAGCTGTTGGAGAGAATCTTTGTGGTGATTGAGTCCACTTGACTCCAAGTAAATAGAGATTGAGTGAAATCCTCTTTGATTTGCTTGGTTTCCTTTAGAAAACTAATTTATGGAGAGAATATTTGGGGTGATTGAGTCCACTTGACTCTAAGTAAACAAGGATTGAGTTGCTTGGCTGCCTCTGGAACTCGAATTGTTGTATCCTCCAAGTCTTTATGATAAAATCCTTATAAAAATGATTAATAATTCATGATTTTCTGCACTCAACCTCATATTAGGCACTGAGAGTATGTTAGCCTTAATCACCACCTATACTAGCATCATAAAACCAAATAATAATAAAAATTCAAGAAAAAAATATCTAAGAAGGAAAAAAGGTGACCATTAATCCCTCCAAATATTTCTAATGATGGAGCTCATCATCACCCCCTACTGAATGGTTGCTCTTCCTCTGAGCAACTAATCCTCCTCCTGCATTTCCTTTAAGGCTTTGATACCCCCCCTGATATCTTGAGGAAGAAGTGTGGGAGTTTCCCCAAGGGGGTAAAACCCATTATTATTTTCTACATTCTCCCATTCTCTATCTTGTGCATCTATGTCCTTTTCATCAGTCAGCCCCAACATCAAAGATGGGATGAGCTTTAGTCCGAACCATTGGATCTTTTTGGCCTGCATGGCCCTCTTGTATAATGGTAACCTTGCCAATGAACCCATTATTATTTTTGGAGTATGGTACTCCCTATTCTTCAGGCTGTGAGGGAGGTTGTTCCATCTCCTGTGGTTGGCCATAATGCACATATTCTATCTTCCTAGAAACATCATCAAAGTAGCCAATTACCTATGTTTGAGTCGGAAGGTAGATTTCAACTAGTGAAAGGTCTATTTCAATATCTCCAGGGTTAAGGATGGCTCCTCCTGGGCTCAAAAATTCTAGTCTGATATGTAAGGGTTCTCTATTTCTTCTTCTCATGACCCTCCATATCTCTTTTTCTCTAGTATCCTCATTCGTCATCCAAGTTGTTAGAGCCATTAGCTGCATGTATCCCATTGTGGAATTGGGGTCCCAAGTATCTAGATTTGTCAGCACAAGGTTATGCACATAAAAATTTACCATTTTTTCCTGGTCAGCCATGTTAGCTTAATTTTAGAAATCCATGAAGTGCCTTCAATCTTCGAAAGGTAGGGATCCATGGGAGGCTAGATTTTTTAATTCAAATAGGATCCATTTCTCCTTAAGGTACACAACATATGAGTCAGAAGGAAATATGTGCTAAAGGGATTCTATGTATAAGTCTGCCATGGTGGCTACTTTTTTCCCTTTTTGTTGCAATTTCTCCTTCAGTGCTACATTGTCTACTTGTGCCTTCTGCAATTGCTCCTTCAAAACTGTTTATTTGATTACTTCCTCCTCCTTTGGTGATTCTTCAATGATAATCGGGCTTGTGGGAGGATTTTCTGTCTCTCTAAGACTTATCCGTTGACTCTTTTCATCTATGAAATACATAAAGGTCTCCCTTTTTCTCTTTACCCTCAGAGGAGCTTAGGTGGAAACTACCTCTTTTCCTTGAGGGGATATGGTGTTGTGCTGTGAGTCTCCTTCTTACTCACGTTTTGCTACCTTTATGAATTATGTCTCTATTTCCATTTCTTCTGTTTCTTCTTGGCCCTTGTTACTGTGTCTGATATTTGGTCTACGTCGAAAGCTAGATCAACTGTTGGTGATTTTGTTCCACTGCTGCTGCTGCACACTATTTAAATACGCAGCCCACTCTCGATACTGTTGTGTTGTGGGCTCCCTTTGATTTATTTCCCTCAAAAAATCTCAATTCACTTGTTTGGATGAGACGAGATCTCTTTTTATTAGATTATGGAACTAATTTTGGATTGCTTTTGTTACTCGGCTCAGCTTCAATTTCTATTGTAGACAGTTGGACCCTCTTCTTGTTAGTTGGCTGATACTACATGTCTCCTCCACTCGTTCTCCTCTAATCAAATTGATTTAATTTTTTTTCTTTTTTCATGCCCAGGTGGCGTGACTTTGTAGTTCTACTTAGTAATACTTCAGGACGGTGGCCAAGGTACCTGGCCACCTTTATTCCCCTTAAACTCTAAGTCTGCAAATTTAATTATTTCTAGCTATTATGGATGCATAGTGAGGGGGGAGAAGCTATACTTTAGTTTACCTATTGTTTTCAAGGCATTTGCAAGAGTTGGAATTTTGAGACAAGCCTCTTATATGTTGTGTTCTTCCTTATTTTCCTGTTTTCTGAGTGTGTAGCTTGCTGAATGAGAAACTATTTGAGTGAGTTGTTGATATTTCTTGTTGTTTATTCCCATTGTAGATGCTGCGTGGGGGCGCTCCAGATGCCATGGGTGGAACTCTCGCTCCCCTGGAGTCTGCTATGCAGCTTTCTTTCTTGTTTTTCTTTGCAGTCCATGAACAACTTTTTTTTTTAAGGAACTTCCTAATGTTTGTAGCAATTTGTGGCTTGCTTCCTTTTGCTACATTGTTCTTAGGAATGGAGGAATATGGTGTATGGAGGTGATGGAAGGATTTATGGAAATGAATGGAGTGAATGATGGGATGGATGGTAAAATAGAAGAAGGGAAAAGAAGATGAATGCTTCCTTGTTTTTCCAGAAACCATTAATAACCTGCAAAACATCAAAAACATTAAACACGGAGATGCAGATGTATTTTATTTTTATTTTATTTTTTATTTTTTATTTTAATAAAGTGGGTTTCCTCCATGGATGGTTTCAACCCACAAACCTACCTTGGGCGCCTTAGAGAGGTTTTCACCCATGGATCTTTATTCTTTTTTCTTCTTCTTTTTTTTTAGGAGGTGTGGGAAACTATGGAGTTTCCCATCACATAAACCTATCTATTTTATGAATTTATGAGCTCTGCTCTTGACAAAGGCTTCTTGTCCATTTTAAGTCTATGACCATTGACAAGCACGGGGATTTTCAACAACAACACCCAATATCCTTCTTGGAAGGTCTTTTATTTGATGTTCTTGTCATGCCAGACCTTTCCTTTGTAGTTGAAATACCTCTGTGTGAAGAAGTGCTTGCATTTTGAACTCATCCAATCCATTTAATTACAAAAACCTATCTTTTTGGGAATTTGATAGATCTAGATTTAATTCAGCTATCATTCTTAAAGTATTGAATTCAAATTCAACTGAAAGTAGAGCTTTCTTACAATAGACTAGTTCATAAGGACTAAATCATGTTTTTGTCTTCCAAGTAGTGTTGTAGGCCCAAGTATCTTCCACCAATCTGTCTGCCCAATATTTTCTGGTGCTGCTCACTACCTTGGTGATGATCCTCTCTAAAGATCTGTTAGTTACTTCTACTTGGCCATTCGCCTGAGAGTGATAGGAAATAGAAGTTATATGCTTAATATTGTGCTTCCTCAAAAGATTCTCAATGAGGTGAGAGGTGAATTTGTAATATTCCCAAATGGGAAAAGTAGGATGTACTATTCCCAATTAGCCCAAGCTTATGGGAATATACAATTTTGTTTAAATTTTCTATTGCATGAATAAAATTGTAAAGGAGGATCAATAAAACTCCTAATCAGCAAAATAAATCAATGGCACATGTGAACATAGCTAAATCTGGGCTATTTACTTAAGTACATTTAGGTGTGAAAGAGACTGGAGCACTTGACCAAGTCAACCAAGACCAAATCAACAACATTGTCTAGATATACTGAATCTCTTAGAGGAATAGTGCAGTTTTAGTTGGAGTCTGCTAATATGAATGGAGCTAAATCATTGTGGTTTAGGGTTTGACAAGACTTTCATCCTATAAATGGAAGAGGAGGACAATAGAAGAAGGTTTTTGATTGTGTATATTTCTGAATATATTTTTTGTTTAGACATATATCATTCTCTACTGTTTAGCTGAGGATATTGTTGTTTAGCACTAGGGTGTTCCTATTTGGGAATCCCACCTCTTCCATTGAGTAGCTCTTGGAAGAGTCTTGCTGATCTCATCCACTATTAGGCATTTGGCCAAGCTCATATTCCACCTACAACGCAGATCCTGTTGAGGGTTTGGTTGTCCTTGTAAGCTACAACAAGGGGAGGCTATATCTGCTCAGATCTAGGCCATTCTAGGTCCTCTTTTCACTGGGAAAGTATTCTATCCCATTGGCAAGATATTTCTGAACCTTTGGAGCTGCATTTTCAGACCTTGGAATTAGGCCAATCCAGTACTAGAGCCTGCAACATAGTTCTCCTTCCAGGACTGCGCTATTTGCAAGAAGGAAGTTGCAGGGTGTTTTGACACACATTTGGAGGAGAGATATCTGGTGTTGGGGTTCTACCCTTCACTATGGTGATCCATGGATTATAATTCTAATCCATGTTCTGTACAGATTTGATCTGCTTCTATTGTCTTCATCTTCATAAATTTCTAAATACTACTGCAGATCTGCTACTTTAGATCTCAGATCTACTCTCTGTGTTTCATGTTTTGATCAAAACCCCAAGGGGAATTTTTAAAGGAGCTATTCTATTGTACATATCTGAAATAGATATATTATTTTGTACAAAAATCTGATTTATATCTGGAGTTTAATATAAAACTGTGGCAGCTCTTTAAAATAACGCTGTCAAGCTATTTTTCAGTCAATACATGTGTTGCAGCCCCTCTTTTTGAGGAATTTCTTCTATTCTTGTCTTCTACATTTTTTCATACATTGTATGGGCCACATTATGGATATGATTTATTGCTGTATATATGAATGTT
The DNA here is from genome assembly GCA_034641835.2 of Pinus albicaulis. NCBI lineage: Eukaryota > Viridiplantae > Streptophyta > Pinopsida > Pinales > Pinaceae > Pinus > Pinus albicaulis. Next base: position 224,513,533 of record CM076579.1, read on the forward strand.
GAGCCTTCTTATTGGTCTCTTGTTGTTTCTTTCAAAACTATGTAATTTTCCTGCAGTATTGTTGCACATTGGTGCAGCCCCATTCTTGGGTGTTTTTCAGCCATACTAGGTGTGTGAGGTCTGTTTACCTCATCTAGTTTCATTTTTTTTTGCTCCCCTTTTTGATTTAGATGCTAGATCTCCATATCTAAGGGATCCAAGGGCTACAAACTCATTTCGATGCACATACTTCTGAAAAGTGCATTATTCCAGCAAGTATTGCTGTAATGTTCCTTTTTCAGGAAATTGCTACAACAATGAGAATATCTCCAGATATTCTAAAGTTGGAGCTCCAGCAATAGGAAAGCACAATAACGGCGCAACAAAAACACTCAACTCATAAAAACATGAGAGAAATCCATAGCTTTATTATTAAGAGATAGCAGCAAAAATGGATACAAGATCTTGAGGATAATGATACTCAAGATGAGCCATGCTTAGCCTCAAATAACAAGTACATAAACCATGGAAAAACCACTACTACATATGTATGCTCAAGCTATGACTGCACAGTCTATGAAGGGAAACTGCTGCATAAAAGTGTCAATACACAAATATATCAATATGTATCTCAAATACAATAGGGGGGAGCAAGATCTCAACCCCTGGAAATAATAATGCACAATCCCTAAAAGGATTGGCTGCAAAACATACAAAATGAAAATTCCTCAGAAATGCTGAAGTTGCTGGGTTGCTGCAGCAACTCAAAAATAGAACTGGATGGAGATGGCTGAATCTTATGCTCAAACTGAATGTGCCTCCTCCAATGGATCTTTCAAGTGAAAGGCTGGTCCCTTCACCAAATATCTCTCCCTCCAATATTCTGCAAGAGCCCCATTGCAAATGCTCCTCTCAAAATAACGTAGTCACTGGATCGAACTACACTATAGGGCTATGGAATGAGTTGGCCTTGATTCCAAAGTATGCAATAAGCTCCAGGATGCCTCCAAATTGATCTCTAAAAGAGAAGAGAGACTCCTCATTTGAAAAATAGCTGAAGGAGATGGTGTAGTAAACCCTCACTGCAACACCCAACAACACAGTGTTAATCTGCTGCAGAAATAATGCTGTCTTGATGGAGGATGCTTGGCCTCAAGCCTAGATGTGAGGAAAATGATGAAAAATCCTTGAAGATACCTCTTAGGAAGGAGAAGGAATCCTAAACAGGAATTCCTCTGGCAATTCTTGCTAAACAACAAAGAATTCTCACTTGTCTGAATAGACAATGAGATGAATAATACAAGTGTGGGAAACAATGGTTGCCTTGTCCTCCTTTAAAAAAAATGAAAGCTCTTTCTCCATGGGCCCCATCCATTACGTTTTCCTCCACCAAATATCCCTTTCCTCATTCACACTACACTAGCTTCCTAAGTAAGCCACTCCTCCTATGGCGGTGCTGTTGACTTGGTCAAACTTAACCAAACCTTCTTGCAAATAACCTTGTTCACACATGAGGGTGTGAAAACCAGCTCCTAAGATGATCCGCTTTCATATTATGAGGGATTTTATTGAGAAAAATATTATGAATGGGCCTCCTTACCCACTTATTCTCCTCCTAAGTGAAATCAGAAAAAAATAATGTTCCAAATTATTGTTGGAAAATTTTGGAACATTACAGTCCTCCCCTCCCAAATGTTGCTTGTCCTCAAGCAACTGCAAGGATACAAATGGAAATCCTCCTCTAAAGGCATGGAGTCTATAAATTGTTTGAGGAATATCTTCCTCATGTGGATCCTCCATCCCCCAAGCAATCAACCATACAAAATGAGTTACCTCCCAGCATGGAAACTCTTGAAAGACATCTTCCGCCTCTAGCTCCGACAATGTAGGTGGGTTGAAAATCTGATTCTGGCAGAAAATGTAGCCTACCCCCCACTTTCCATCTCTCCACTTATGATGAGTGTAGAGAAAGGGCTGATCTTGGGCTACAAAATACTTGCCCTTAAGTGGCAAGATAAAGACTAGATCTCCAAAGATCTCTCCTCCAATGCTACAAATCATGTTGGACCCAATATCTCGATATATGATGAGTTGGTAGTCATCGTCATATGGTATCTCCCCCATCATATGGCTCACCTCATAAAGAGATAAGTGTGCTATCAAGGTGACCAGGTCATGTCCCATGTTCCCCTTAGAACATGTAGTGCAAAATTTGTGGGAGTTTTCTCCCTCCAAGGACACATTTACCCAATGTATCTCTCCTCCAATCATGCTCCCAAGAGAAACTCTAGCAATATCAACAAAGGGAACCATAAGGAGAATCATGCTGGCTGCCAAGTGAAGTAAAGGAGAAGGAAAATGGTCCCTCAAGTGTAGCCAATGAAGTTTGATCCTCCATTGCCATAGAAAATAAAATGATGGGTGGCCTCCCCACCATCCTCTTGCTGCCCCAATCTCCTGGAGAAAGTGAATGATGTCATGTGCAATGTGAGTATGTTATCCATAATAAATATCCTCCCCATATTTACTTAGGGAGTGATCATCCATAATGGCCTTATGTAGACCATCAAATATAGAAGGATGAGTAATCCTTATTTGAGCAAATCCCTACACATATATGGTTAAGAGATGCATATATATAGACAAATCATTATGCAAATCAACAATACTCTCACCATATGTTTTTCTCATCTAAATGGATTGGCTCATAGAGGAGTCTCCCCTCATCCTCAAAGCGAAAAGAGTTGACTGTGCTAACTCCTCCAACTCCTTACGATCCATGGAGTGCGTCCTCAAAGTCTTCAAGGGGTTTTTCCCACAAGAAGGAAAGAAATGTAATGTGGCCCTCATGGTTGGCCCATGGTTTCTCCTAAAATGTAAAACATGTATAGTAAGGATAATCATGCTCCCAATAGGCATTCTCAATCCTAAGCCCACTCTCCAAGTAGAGATCCCCATAAATATAAACATATCAGCAATACATGGAAACATGGTACAGTAAGAACAAGTTGCCAAATGACAACGGGAAAGTGGATCAAGGCCCCATACAAGGAACCAGTGTAGTGCATGCCCTGCCTGCATCAAATAAAAAAAAAACAAGTGCTCTTCCAGCCACTTGTTTGCTGCCACAATCATTTTACAATTCATAAACATCAAAGTACAATTTGGTGCCAATGGTGCACACCAAGAATCATGTGGCCTCTCCCACAAACCACCAATGAGACAACCAATCTCAATGCTACAAATGGCTTTCAATACATAATGATACAATATGCAAGAAGGAATAATCCTCCTTGATACAACATGCTGCTCATAGGAAGACAAGAAGTACAAAATATAAGATGAAACTGTACATTCTCCATCATGTACTCGAAGACTTGAGTTGAAATGGCTCAACTGAAGAAGCTCCCTTACCCTCAATGAGTAGGAAGGTGGCTGTGACATCCTCACCATCATCATCTAGGTTCTGCATCTCTCCATATGCTGATGTATGTCTTGCTAGATGCCCTCCCAAATGAACTCCTCTACCAAGGCAAGATATGCATCAAAATGCATGGAAAAGAAGTCCTCAAATGCTTCATGCAGCAACTTCTCCTTGAGACTAGAATCTCTAGTCAAGAAGACTCTGCCATTTGAATAGATGACCATATACTCATCATCTCTACCTGGGTCATCTAGAATCATGCGTGCACCAAGATCCTTGGAGTACTCTACTAAGAGCTGAGATCTCCAATGAGGATCAATCCTCCCAAGAGACAGCGCTGGTGATCTGGCATGTGTAGCTCTCCTCCTGCTGCTTTCTACTAGTTTGACATCCCTTATGCCAAAGTTCTCCTCTAAACTGTTCACCTCTCCAAAATCCAAGAGCGGTGAATTCAAAGACAAAATGTCTCTCATCAATGATAGATCAAGTGGCCTCCCGGGTGGAATGCCTCTATGAAGTGAGACCTCAATGTCAAAAGTGGATTGTATATATGGTTGAGAAACCTTTCCCTTTCTCTCATAGTGCAATACAGTCTTCCTCCTCTTTGCACTAGCTCTCTGAAATAGAGAAAGGTGTGTGCCTCTCATCACCTGATGCTGCTCTTCTCCCTTCCTCCTTCTTCCAGCTGTAGTGCTGCACAATCATGTAGCTCATTGATTGTGCTTGGACCTCCATGTATGAGACCCTCGGGACTTCCTTGCAAATCTGCAAGAATCCCTCTAGTTGGAGCAAGAGCTCCTCCTTCCTCTGCATGAGGTGTTAGATCAACTCTATAAATTACAACATTGTTTCCCTTAGTTTCCCGAACATGAGTGGGAAACCCTCCAATGGTTGGATCCTCTTTTGGAAAAGGGATATATTTGCCTCTTTGTGCCAAGAATGAAGATCTTTCCTCTAATAAAGCTTCATGCAAGAAATTAGCCTCCTTCATAGCTTTCTGCAGTGATTCTGAGTCTATGGTTTTCTTCAGTACATGCAAGGGTTTTGTTTGTCTGAATGTGTTTGTTTCCTCTACATGCACTTCGTAATTTCTTCTACCAAATCTCTCCATCAAATTTCTAGTGAACATTGCATAGGAAGAGGTATTTGAATTTTTCAAAGTAAATGACTCAAATAACCACCATGCATAGACCTTACCTCCCAAGTGCAGCACTACTACTCTGATGGCTTCATCTTCGGTAATCTGATGCTGCTGCAAAAACGTGTCTAGCTCTTCTATCCAAGCCCTGGCTGAACAAGTAGGGGAACCATCAAATATAGATAGAAGAAATCTATCCTCATCATGCTGCTTGATCCTCCTCACCATGATCTTGCAAAACTCCGGAAAAGTAATATGATCTCTAAACCTCTGCGTTTGAGATTCATATTCATGCAAGAAACCTCTAAGAGTTCCTCTCTTCAACATTTCTTCTTCTTCTTCTTCTATCATGGCAAGACTGACCATGTGACTACGTTGTATACCATAGGGTGTAGCTACATGTTCACATCCCCTACAAGAAAATCTAGAATTTGACTCAATTTCCAACCCTCTTGGAGATCCTATACAAATCTCCTTACTTATCTTCTCAAATTCTTCATGAATGCTCAGTATAGATCTTGGAAGAAGATTTTCAACCTTATCTCCCTCTTTCTTTCCATAAAATGGAGTATTCATATTCTCTCTCTCTGATAGCATGATGGCTGAGATCCACTGGCTTGGCTAGAGATCATGCTTTGATACCACTGCAATGTTCCTTTTTCAGGAATTGCTACAACAATGAGAATATCTCCAAATATTCTAAAGTTGGAGCTCTAGCAATAGGCAAGCACAATAATGGTGTAGCAACAACACTCAACTCATAAAAACATGAGAGAAATCCATAGATTTATTATTAAGAGATAGCAGCAACAATGGATACAAGGTCTTGAGGATAATGATACTCAAGATGAGCCATGCTAAGCCTCAAAGAACAAGTACATCAACCATGAAAAAACCATTACTACATATGTATGCTCAAGCTATGACTGTATAGTCGATGAAGGGAAACTCCTGCATAAAAGTGTCAATACACAAATATATTAATATGTAGCTCAAATACAATAGGGGGAGCAAGATCTCAACCCCCAGAAACAATAATGCACAATCCCTAAAAGGATTGGCTGCAAAACATACAAAATGGAAATTCCTCAGAAATGCCAGAGTTGCTGGGTTGCTGCAGCAAATCAGAAATAGAACTGGATCGAGATGGCTGAATCTGATGCTCAAACTAAATGTGCCTCCTCCAATGGATCTTTCTAGTGAAAGGCTAGTCCCTTCACCAAAGATCTTTCCCTCCAATATTCTACAAGAGCCCCACTGCAAATGCTTCTCTCAAAATAACGCAGTCATTGGATGGAACTGCGCTATATGGCTATGGAATGAGTTGGCCTTGATGATAAAGTATGAAATAAGCTCCGATATGCCTCCAAACTGATCTCTCAAAGAGAAGAGAGACTCCTCCTCTGAAAAATAGCTGAAGTAGATGGTGTAGTGAACCCTCACTGCAACACCCAGCAACACAGTGTTAATCTGCTGCAGAAATAATGTTGTCTTGATGGAGGATGCTTGGCCTCAAGCCTGGATGTGAGGAAAATGAAGAAAAATCCTTCAAGAGACCTCTCAATAATGAGAAGGAATCCTAAACAGGAATTCCTCCGGCAATTCTTGCTAAACAGTAAATAATGCTCACTTGACTGAATAGACAATGAGATGAATAATACAAGCGTGGGAAACAATGGTTTCCTTGTCCTCCTTTTAAAAAAATGAAAGCTCTTTCTCCATGGACCCCATCCATTAGGGTTTCCTCCACCAAATATCCCTTTCCTCATTCACACTGCGTTGGCTTCCTAAGTAAGCCACTCCTCCTATGGCAGCGTTGTTGACTTGGTCAAACTTAACCAAGCCTTCTTGCAAATAACCTTGTTCACACATAAGGGTGTGCAAACCAGCTCCAAATATGATCCCCTTTCATATTATGAGGGATTTTATTGAGAATAATATTATGCATGGGCCTCCTTACCCACTTATTCTCCTCCTAAGTGAAATCAGAAAAAATTAATGTTCCAAATTATTGTCGAAAATTTTTGGAACATTACAATTGTTGAATCTTCCCTTTTGGGGATATTACAGTGGTATCAGAGCAATCATCTTGGCACAACCTGTGATTTTATTTCTTTAAGAGAAAATATGTCTTCAGAAGAAGATGAGCCTCTGACTGACAGAGAGAAGAGGTACCTGAGAAAAAGACAGAAGAAATTTGATTACACCAATGATGATAAAGACAAGGGAAAAGCCCCTGGATCTGGAAGTGATGAAGATGGGAAGGAGTTTGCAAAAACCCTTCTGAAAGAAATGCAAGATCTTTATAGAGAGATAAAATAGATGAGATTAGATGGATCAAGGAATCTCCTAGGATATTTCATCTTGGAGAAATCTTTGGCATGTCTCACCACTAGAATGATGAACTCATGAACCAGCCACAATCTCCACAACACTCTACTATGCCTACTTTTTTGGCTATGGAGAATGAAGGGCCTCATGAGCAAGGATCCCTTGAAGACTAATTTGAATAATATGAGTCTTAGAATCAGAGATTTAAGGACCACTTGAGTTTTCAAGAGTTTTGTCACCTCAAGGACAAAAGAATACCAAGGCATCATCATAGGGATGGTGGATTCACTCAGAATCATGATCAACATCACTCTATGGGGAGATTATTTCTACCCAAGTTTTATGGGTCATCCAATTCTTCTGCCAAAGCATGGATAGAAAAATTGGATATCTAATTTTAGTTGAAAAAATTCCCTGAGATGGAAGCTATCAAGATTGCAGTGCTGCACTTTGAAGGTGAAGCACACAACTGGTGGTTCCATGGGTTGTCTACATTGGGTCATGCCAATGTGACTGCCTATTCTAAGTTCAGTAGAAGACTGGTGGAAAGGTTTTACAGAAAGGATCTAAAAGCACCTTTCATGAGCCTTGCAAAGTTAAAGAAGTCAAGGAATGCAGAGTCTTATATCGCTGAATTTCTGATATTATCTGTTATGGTTCCTGATTTGTCTACAACAAGGAGGGTGTACATGTTCATTGATGGCTTGGATGAAACTCTGCATGGGTTGGTTAAATCTACCAATCCCACTACCTTGCATGATGCCATTGAGAGGGCTAGATACCTTCAAGATGCTTTGCCAAAATCAAAGGAAAACTTTCAGAACAAGCCCTCTTTTCCTTCTAAAGGAAAGGAAGAGAAAGCTTCTCCTTCAAAGGAGAGCTCATACAAGAATCCTCTTGATGATGAAGTCCGAAGAGATCTAATAAAGAGGAAGCTATGCTTCACTGTCCAAGAACCATGGGTACCTGGGCATAGATGTGCTACCAGTAAAGCACATTATATAGAGGTCTTCTTAGGTCTTGAAGAACATGAAGATGATGAGCCAAGGAGGGCTCACAACGCTAACAATGTTGGAGGAGATCCAACACCATCAGGAGATGAGAATGGAGCATTTTCTCCTATTGGAGGAATTCTTGCATCCTTGAGGGTAATACCTATGTACTTGACCGTAAGAGTTCAAGGTTCAATCATGAATCAAAGGGTTTCTATATTGGTTGACAGTGGGGCTACCCACAATTTCATTGATGCCCATATTGTGCAAAGGAGGGCAATACCCACTGATATTTTTGAGGGATTCTCTATTTTGGTCCCAGGAGATAGAACAATTCAATGCATGCATTATGTTCCATCACTTTCAGTCACCATGGGATCCTACACTTCGGTGGATCACTTCTTTGTAGTTGACATACCAGATAGCAATGTTATTTTGGGTGTTCAATGGTTGATTACATTGGGGAAAGTCACCATTGATTGGGAGGCTCTGAAAATGGAATTGGTGGACAAGAAGAGTGTTTCACTTCAAATAATCAAAGGCATGCATACTTACCCCTCACAAAACACTTCCACACAAAAAACAGAGATGGATTTGTGCAGTGGAAGCAAGGACCTCACTTTCCCTTCTATTATGTTCATGATATTTCTGTAAGGGACACTCTTATCTAGTGGCAAACCACCTGTGAGGCCACCTGATTTAGTTTTGGTGAGAGATATCTCACTACTTGATGCTCCAAAATCAGATCGAGGAGGGATGGGAGCAATAGAAGACACAGCTACAACACTGGAAGGCTTAGACAAGCACAAGAAGGAGGGAGATTTCCTTCTCTCATCATCATCACCCACCTTCATTTCTGATTCTGCGCTATTGGAGGAGAATAAGGGAAGGTATGTCCTTCCTATGTGTACCTTTGGCATAAGAAATTTCAAAGAAGAGATAAGCAACATGGCAGGCATTCCTATTGATGCATCATCAACACTATCATTGTTGGGGAGTGTAGATCTACATTGGAAATCCCAGCTATTGGTGGATTATTCCAAAGATCTTCACACTTGTATGATGTTTGATGACCAGTTGCATGAAGAGGGCTACCTAGTCTGTTAGCACCTAATTTGAACCTCTGGCTGAAAAAGGAAAATCAGGGTAACCTTTAAACCACGCTCAGTTTTGTAGCTAGCCCTACAAGGTCAGGATAGGGCTCTCTCCATCAAAAGATATTCAACAAAGTACAATTATGAACCGATTTTAGGCTAGGTGTAATAATGGGAAATGTTTTAATGAATGAATTTTTCAAGGATGTATGGAACAAATGGGATAGTTTGAAACTGGGGAATTAAATCAGGGATACATGGTATTTCATGGGGCAAGGTAGGTAGGAAATTTTAGCAATTAAGTTTAAATAATGATGGAATGGTTAAGACTGATGAGGAGCTGAAAAGGGCATAGGAGATGGATCCTTTTCAAACAGAAGAAAACACAGAATATTGAATGATTTCCCAAGGTAGAGCATTAAAAATGGATTCTACCTATCTATCTTGAAAGCATTCAACCAGAAATGTTTATGAATGAATGGTACACATAAAAATTTACATATGAACACAAAGGAGAGACCAAATGCTAAAATTCATACCACATGGATCCCACAAATCAAAGTTTCATATCTTTATTAATTCCATGTCCAACTGTTACAATGGAGCAGAGAGTGTCCTCCTTGATTTCCACACTATTCCCTTACTTACTGCCTTTCTTACAAATGATTGAAAATTACATTAAATAGACAAAAATGTGGGGAAATAGATCCACAGAAAAAGGGAGATGTTTTACCAACTCAAGAACTAAAATCCGAACATAGGAAACAGGCCAACAAACTGCCTCCTGAAAAAGAGGAGAAACAATATATTTTTGACCATATTTGAGATTCGTTGTTACAATGTATAAATGAAAATAGGACATCTGAAGAACAGACCCCTATTTCACTGCGACTGTAGAAGTCTCTTTTTCATAATTATCTCTCATCCTTTGACTGTCACTTTTCTTTATTTAAAATCTCATATATGCCGAGAAAAACCTTTAGAACCAATAAAATTGAAATATGCCTTAAATGAAGGAAAATCCCCTTTTGAGTGAATAGGAGTGAAAGGGAAAGTAGGTGGGGTCCATATGCAATCGCAAATCGCAATCGGAGGAAGGAGGGGATGGCAACATATAATGGAGCGTTTGAAAAAAATGCGATGCAATGGTGTAATCGCAATCAGGGATCAGAGGAAAGGGGAAGATGTTATTAGAACGAGGCCCTGAAAACTTCCGATGCCATTGGAATGGGTGTAAAGGATAAGCCAAAGGGATAAAAGGGAAAAAAACAAATAGAAATGTTTTCGGTGCTTTTGCAAAGGAGAAAATAATTTTACATTGAAAATGGGGAAGACCTTTAGGTGGGACCGGGAGGAAAATCACAATCGGAATCAGAAAGGAAGAGAGGTGTTAAGGCGCAATAGGATTTTGCCGATGCGATTGAGGATGGAGCGATGGAGGGGGAAGTCCTTTATAAAATGAAATAAAATGAAATTTGAGATTTACAAAGGGAAAAGGCATAAGGTGGGACCCGGGGTATAAATCGCAATCAGAAATCGGGTAAATTCAAAGGAGCAGGAGTTGTGGGCACCTACGATTTCACGATGTGATGAAACACTTAAAAAAATAAATAAAAAATGAATTTCCGCACTTTACCAAAGGAAAAACTCTTTTTGAATGAAGTGAGGTGGAAAGTTTAATGGCGGGGCCCAAAGGTCAATCGGAATCGGAAGCAAGGGAGGGAGCAGAGGCCAAGCACATATGGAAAATGCCGATTGCGATGGAGCGACGGGCTGTGGACCGTTCAATCGGACGAGTAGATCAACGACGGAGGTTTAATCAGGGGAGTAGAGTTCATCGCAATCAGAGAAATGGGGAGGGGTCAATCAGAGAGGATTGATTGAAAGCACCGATTGCGATGATGCGATGGCATATGGGCCGTCGAATCATTGATCAGATCAACAGTCGGAATTTAATTGGGTGGGATTCAATCGGAGACATGCAATCGCATCGGAGTTTTTTACAAGGGCCAATCGGAATGTGCAACAAGTATGGTGCGATTGTGATTGGAGGAGGGGTATTTATAATAAAAACTTTAAAACTTTATTATAAAGTTTAAGAGACATGAGGGGAAGTGGTTTATTAAATCGCATCGGGGTTTTGTGTGTTTAAAAGATTTTAACGATGTGATTATGCCATCGGGTAAGGGGAAAAAAAGGGGGTTTATAAAAGAAAACATTAAACTTTAATAAAATAAAGTTTAAGGGAAAAATGGGAAAAGGGGAAGGGTTAGGTTATAGGGGACCTTCTTTCACTTAGGAATAAATTTTAATCCAGGAGTCAATTTTGACAGTATAATATACCGTTGGAAAGCTCTTTCCGAGCTATTTCTGATGGACATACCTACAACATAATTCTGGACTAAAACTGCTATGGAAAACATCTCTGAAAGGCAGGGTGGTGACTTTGTAGAGATAGTAGCTTCTGAAGTGTGACTTATTACATACGATGACATAAAATTACATAACAGATGATAATAAAAGAAAAGTAGCGTGTTTTCACCTCAAAACATGAGGTGAAAATTACGTCAAGCTGAATAAAACATTTCTTTGATCTTCCCAGATGCTGTGACTTTGAGTTTATTGACCTCCTCATGACTTTGCTAATATTTATTGACACTTGACTCATTAATTTGACCATGGTGAGATCCTAGAACCTAATGAGACCCATCCTATGACCTACTAACATGACTCACAAAGTGAAAGTAACTCATGAATAAAGACCATAGAGAGGAGAATCATCAAGTTTCACATGAGGGAAAACTGATGAAAGACCACTACCATCAATGAATCCATGACCTAATGGAATGGTGAAAATTTATGGTATGGGACTCCTAATATGAAAATGCAAAAGAGCAATTTTGATCACTGATGGCAGTATGACTAGACTGACATTAACATTGGCTCCAATGGGTATGGTAGTTCCTTGGAGGTGCCAAGAACACCATAGACCAAGTAGCCTTATCCATTGGGCATGGAGTCAAAAATATACTAAAAACTGACACAATGCAGACTGACTCTGACTCAAAACTAGGACTGAAAACTAAAACCAAACTTTACACATATCATTTAAGTTTTATAGCCTTCACCTCAGGCCCCAAACTTCAATGACTATATACTTGAAATCTGACCAAAAATAACATGGTATATACAATGATGGTGACATAGTTTCTGATCCATTATCTTCAACACTGGTAGTGATTCAAAAGCCTACCATTCACTGCTCCTCCAGTGAAATCTTGGCCATCCATCTCTGAAAGCAAGAAGGTATTTTGTCCCCTGTATGCTGAAATCTTGTATGGTCCTTTCCACAGGTTGTCGAACTTACCATGCTTCCCTTTGTCCTCATTTCTTGCATCCCATATCAACACCACATCATCCAACTGAAACTTTTATGCTTTGGTCTTACGGTCATAGATCTTCTTTATCTTCTCCTGCATCTGAATAGTGTTTTGTGACACTTCCTCTATTGTTTGCTGAAGGTGGATCATCTGATTGATTATTCACTGATTGTCATCGTCTTCACTACCAACTTCTTGAAATAATATCATGACTGGAACTATAAGTGATGTAGGAAAGACAACATCAGTACCATAAACCAATTCAAAAGGTGACATACCTATGGATTTCTTGTTGCTAACTCTGTTTGCCCACAATGCGTTGATGAGCTTTCGATGCCAGTTTCTTTTGTTTGCCTCCATCATTTTCTTGATTATGTTTATCAAAGATTTGTTCGATGATTTTACCAGGCCGTTGCCTTGTGGGTAGTATGTTGTGGAATGGCCCTAGAAAATATTGTATTTGTTGCATAACTCCACCATCCTCTTAGATCTAAATGTTGCTACATTATCTATTATAATTTTGTGAGGGCAGCCAAAATGAGATAAGATATTTGACTCTAAAAATTGAATAATCAACGTATCAGTTGCCTACCTTGTTGGAATGGCCTCAATCCATTTGGTGAAGTAATCTGTTCCTGTCAATATCCATCGATGTTGTGCTGATGATGTGGGATGGATTTCTACTATGAAATCAAGTCCCCACTGCTGAAAGGGAGTATTTACTAAAACTAGTTTCAAAGGAAGAGGAAGCAGTTTCCTTTTTCCTTGAAAAACTTGACACTCATGGCAGTTCATTAATGTTTTATACAAATTTGAAAATAAATTGGGCCAAAAATATCCTGCTCTCAACACTTTATTAGTTGTAGTTTTCCAAAACAAATGACCACCACAATCACCTTTGTGAAAGTCATGCATTAGCTTCTGAGCCTCTTCGTCAACCAAACAATTGAGGAGAATACCTCCTGGATATTTCCAATAAAGAGCGTTGTTTAAAATATAGTATTTAGCAGACTTAAGTTTCAGTGATCTACCTTTTCTTTTAGACATTCCTGGAGGTAGTGAAAGATGCTGAAGAACATAAAAAATATCTGAATACCATGGGGATTGTAGAAAAATATCTGAAACTGGAACAAGAAAACCTTCATCTTCATCCTCTGACATTATTGTTATGAGATTTATATGCAGGGCACACAGATTTGATTAGGCCATTAGCTTTTCCAAGCCTTGTCATTTGATCACCTTTGTGGGTTTGATCTCCAAATCATACTCCAACATAGCTGCTATCCACTTACCTCTTCGACCTTCTGGATCAGTTTGCATCAAGACATCTTTCATTGCTACATTAGGAACATATGCTATAGTATGTGAATGCAGAATATAGACCCTAAAATCCTTCAATTCCTTTATAAGAGCCAATGCTTGTTTTTCAATAATATTATACCGCAAAGTAGCATCTCTAATAGTCCTACTGAAAAAGGAAATTGGATTTTCAATCTGATCTCTCTTCTGCATCAAAAATGCAACCATCGTATGCTCCGATGCAAATGAAATAATTATGAAGTCTTGAGTATAATCAATACTAATCAAGATTGGGGCATTGGACAGAGCAAACTTTACTAGATTAAATGACTTGATAGCCTCCTCACTCCATTTGACAGTGCTATCCTTCTTCAACATGTTAGTCATTTCTATTAAATTTTCAGCCAAATTGGGTATAAATCTATGTAAGAAGTTCATCTTACCATTGAATGCTTGAATCTCTTTTTTGTTTCATGGAAGATCTATGTGCTGAATTTCCTCTACTCTAGATGGATCAATGTGGATGCCATCTTTAGAGATGATATGCCCCGACAACTTGCCTTCATCCGTAGAAAAAAGGCTTTTCTTTGGATTGAGAGAAATCCCAAACTTTCTGCATCACTGAAACACAACCTTCAAATGTTGCAAATTCTCATCATCAGAACTAGAAAACACAATCATATCATCCAAATAAACAACAAGAAAAACATCTTTTTCATTGGCAAAAGCAATTTCCATTGTTCACTGGAAAGTGGCTCCAGCGTTCTTCAGTCTGAATGGAATTTTGGCATACTGGAAGGTTCCCTAGGGTGTTGTGAAGGTAGTTTTGTCTTGGTCTTTCTCATGCACCAAGATTTGGTTATAGCCTGAGTAGCCATGGAGTAGTGACATTCTTGATGCTCCAACTACTCTTTACAGAATATGGTCCATCTTCGAAAGTGGATAATTATCCTTTAAGGATTCTTTATTCAGATTCGAAAAATCTATGCACAACCTTATCTCTCCTGTCTTCTTATGTACCGGGACCAAATTTTAAATCCAGTTAGAAAATCTAATTGGGACTATGATACTAGCTTTATACAATCTGTTTACCTCTTTTTCAATGGATGGTAGCAGCTTTGGGTTGATTCTTCTTAGCTTATGTCTAAATGGCTTTTGATCTGGCTTGATGGGAATAGTATGTTGAATAATGTTTTTGTCATACACCTTCAAATCTGAATAATCCCATGCAAACACATCAGAAAATTTAGAAATAAATTTAACATACTATTCCTTTACCTCATGGGATAATGCCTTTGATAACTTCACAAGCTTGGGCTTATCAGCTGTTCCAAGATTCACATCTTCAACTCCTTTCTTGGCAGGCACCAAGCTTGGTTTCTTAGCAACATCTCCTGATCAAAAAGCTCCTCTAAAGGTATGAGACCTCTAGGAATTACATTATCTTTCAGCTACAATATGTCCATCTGATTTACTTCGATTTCTTGATCATCAACCTCATAGTCACCTTCTATGGGAGTATCTTTGAATTTTCCATCACTCTGCAAAAAAGCATTGATCTCATTGTAATCCCAAAAAAATTGCCAATATCTTAAATTGTTACGAATAGCAGGCCTATGTTTGACATAAATTTCAAACTTGTTGCTAGAATTCATGGGAATATTCAAATTTCTTGTTGTAGTGGCAAGAGAATGAGCAATAATATTCTGCATCCTAGGTACTGCTATCAAAGTGTACTCAGAAAATGTCCTCAAGATGTCAAGGACTGCATTTCGATATGCCCTCAATCATGGATGCTTTGCTTGGTACTCTCCTTTGACGTATTTGATTATCAGCTCTGAATCTCCATAGACAGAAATCCTCTTTACATTTAGCTTCTTCAAAAATTTTAGACCTGCAATCAAAGCTTCATACTCTGCTTCATTAATAGAGCAATCAAAATCCAACTTGTAAGCACATACTCTAACATTAATAGGAACTTTTTCAGGCTGGAAAATAGGGCTCCGAATCCATATTCCAATACCAGCACCATCCTTACCAACAGCTCCATCAAAATCCATGCTCCAAAGGCCTTCTTCTTCTTCTTGTAGATGCTGAAATTTTTCTTCTTTCTCTACTTTATCTTGACTAGTTTCTGCATCTTTCTGTTGTTCACTGTCTTTTTGCTGCTGGTAGGTAGGAGGCTGAAAAGTGCTTGCTACTTTATATTTTTCCTGTTTGAGGACTTCCCTAAAATTTTCTGAAATCTAAAGGATCTCATCTACTTGTACCAACTGAACATTTTCATCATTCAAACCACCATCTGAATATAATACAAATGACTCCAAATCAGTGTGGAGTGCATTAATGGGATGATTTACTGGCTTCTCTTTGCTAGTGATCATATATTTCATTTTCTTCTCTATATATAGTTTTCTCAACTGACCAAACACGGGAATGGTGGCATAAGAGAAGTCAAGCTGCATGGTTCCTTTAAGTTTGGCACCCCAAGACCTAGATAGAAGCATTCCAAATCGTGGTGGAACATCGGCAACAACTACATCCATCAAAGCATTGTTGGCTGGGATATGATCTAAAGATACAACCAAGTCTTTGATAAGAACAATACAATGGACCCTACCTGAGTAAAAAGAATACAAATCATGATATTTGCGGGTAATATCAAGTCCTAAATTCTCCATAATGGCTTTAGACATCAAATTATGTGAGGCCCCAGAGTCCAACATAGCATTATGTAGGATGAACTCATGTAATCTAAGACTCAGGTAAAAGGGAGGGACTTAATTTTCCTTAGATTGATCTTCTATGGCTAGGCCAAAGATGAGTTCAGGATAATCATCTTCTACATTTACCATATTTGATACAGAGTCTATTTGCAAAATTCTAGACACCTGGTGTTTGTAAGTGATATTTCTTACCAACTCAGTCAAGGGCATGGACACCTTCAGCTTAGAAATTTCATTTTCTAAATTAAAAGAAGGAGATTTTTCTACCTCTTTGATGGGAGGATATTTCTTCTCTACTTGCTCCTTTGTTGCGCTATGCTGGTTCTTCTCATTTGGAATGTTATTTGCTAAAGATTCCTTGCTTGGAGAAGGATCTGCAGGCTCTTTTCCTTTTTTCTGAGTGTTTGAAGAATCATTTTTCGATTGGTGCTCTTTTCTCTTCTGAATGGGACTGATCGAGACATCTCTGTTCCTCAAAGAATACTACTTTTGTTGAGCTAATAAAGCATTCATGTACCCTCTTTGGTAATCATCGGACTCTTCTTCTAACACTGTGTCATTGGACAATATGAAATCTTCATCTTTTTGAACATCTGCAATCGCTGTATATTATTCATCTTCTGTAAGAAATATGGGCACACCATCTGCTGTGAAGAAATGGTTGGCTTCAATCAAAGAATCATCATCATCATCTGTCTCTATTCCCTAAACGTAATTTTGCTGCAATGGAGTTCTGATCTGCTGTTGTGGTGGTTCTTGGTCCTGCGCTCTCTGCTCTCTCTACTTGATTCTGAAATGCGGCTGCTGCTATCCTCTGAAATTTGGATTCCTGATTTGCGTTTCAGGCCTATCTGAAATTTTCATCTGATCAACCATATTTTCGACTGTCCGGATCAAAGTGTCCACCTTTCTGTCTGAAGGAGACGCTTCTTTTGTCACAGTAACTCTTTTTAGCTCTAGGCCACACTCTTTTGGCTAGCAAATTCGCTTCTACACTCACAGCTATCTTCTGCATGTCTTCAAGTGTGGTGGGATCTCTTTCTCGTAACTGATATGCCATATCAACATTGAAGCCATCTAGAAACTTTAGCAAAGCTAAATCCACAGGGGGTTTAAGGTTGGCCAGAATGGAATTATATACAACATTGAATCTTAGACAATAATCCTATACAGTTTCACCCACATTTCTCTTAATATTCTCATATTTAGACAAAATTTGGAGTGGGTTTTTATTTACCTCCCACCGGTCTAAGAATTGTGTATGTAACTCTTGCAAAGTGCGGATAGAGCTTGCTGGTAAGGCTCTGAACCACTTTCTAACTTCACCTCCAAAGCTTTGGACAAACAACCTTGTGGTTACATTTTATGCCTCTACTTCATGAAGATCAAAAAAGTAATTCATCTTATCAACATGCTGTTGGGCTGTGATGCTTTGAGTGGCATCAAAGATAGGAATTTTACTTTGGTAATCAGTAGGCATATCATTCATAACCTGAGGTAAAACCAGGGGTGCATACCAGGCAGCCATGACTCGAGGTGGATTTACAACAGTGTTTGTGCTACTAGGATTCAAGGGAGGTGTTGATGGAGGAGACGAAATCTGAGAATTGAATGATGGGAATGCTGATGAATTAGGAGGAGGAAATGTTGTTCTTGATGACTCTGAAGGCTCGGGGATATTGGTTATAATGATATATGACTGAGGGGAATTCAAAATATAATCATCAATTGATGTGTTTTCCCTTTGAACTTCAAGATCTACAAGAAATTGTGGATCTAAAAAAGTGTCATCAAGTGTAGTTTCAGACTTACTTCTAAACAAAGAAAGCTCAAAAAACTCATCAAAAGAAAGATCTTCCATAAACAACCACTCACTGGGACAAGTATGGGATCTGAAAATTGGTCGAGGACTTAGTGATCCTTCTTATCTTCTGACTATTCTTGGAATGAAATTAGGATTTTCAAACACAAGGGGAGGATTTGGATCAGGATTGGCCCTTGTGTATCTTCTTGAAGCCAGTGTGGTCGAATTTCTACTTTACAAAATTCTATCTCAGCCTAGAAAACTCTGAACATCATCATCGAGAGTCCAGGAATTTACAAGGAAAAAATTACTAGGGAGATCAATATTTGTGTTACAAAACAGTCCCCAGTATGGTCGCCAGAAATTTTAGCACCTAATTTGAACCTCAGGCTGAAAAAGGAAAATTAAGGTAACCTTTAAACCATGCTCAGCGTCGTAGCTAGCCCTACAAGTTCAGGAGAGGGCTCTCTCTGTGAAAATATATTCAACAAAGTACAATTATGAACTGATTTTAGGCTAGGTATAATAATGGGAAATGTTTTAATGAATGAATTTTTCAGGGATGTATGGAACAAATGGGACAGTTTGAAACTGGGGAATTAAATTAGGGATATAGGGTATTTCATGGGGCAAGGTAGGCAGGAAATTTTAGAAATTAAGTTTAAATAATGATGGAATGGTTAAGACTGATGAGGAGCTAAAATGGGCATAGGAGATGGATCCTTTTCAAACAGAAGAAAACACAGAATATTGAATTATTTCCCAAGGCAGAGCATTAAAAATGAATTCTACCTATCTATCTTGAAAGAATTCAACCAGAAATTTTTATGAATGAATGGTACACATAACAATTTACATATGAATGCAAAGGAGAGAACAAATGCTAAAATTCATACCACATGGATCCCACAAATCAGAGTTGCATATCTTTATTAATTCCCTATCCAATTGTTACAATGGAGCGGACAGCATCCTCCTTGATTTCCACACTATTCCCTTACTTACTTCCTTTCTTACAAATGACTGAAAATTACATTAAATAGACAGAAATGTGGGGAAATAGATCCACAGAAAAAGGGAGTTTTTTTACCAGCTCAAGAACTGAAATCCGAACATAGGAAAGAGGCTAACAAACTGCCCCCTCAACAAGAGGAGAAACAATATATTTTTGACCATCTTTGAGATTCGTTGTTACACTGGATAAATGAAAATAGGACATCTGAAGAATAGACCCCTATTTCACTGCTTCTGTAGAAGTCTCTTTTTCATAATTAGCTCTCGGCCTTTGACTGTCACTTTTCTTTACTAAAAATGTCATATATGATGAGAAATGCCTTTAGAACCAATAAAACTGAAATATGCCTTAAATAAAGGAAAATCCCCTTTTGAGTGAATAGGAGAGAAAGGGAAAGTAGGTGGGGTCCATATGCGATCGCAAATCGCAATTGGAGGAAGGTGGGGATGGCAACATACAATGGAGCGTTTGAAAAATATGTGATGCAATGGTGTAATAGCAATCGGGGATCGGAGGAAAGGGGAAGATGTTATTAGAAAGAGGCCCTAAAAAATTCTGATGCGATTGGAATAGGGGTAAAGGATAAGACAAAGGGATAAAAGGGAAAAAAACAAATAGATATTTTTTTGGCACTTTTGCAAAGGAGAAAATAATTTGACGTTGAAAATGGGGAAGACCTTTAGGTGGGACCGGCAGGACAATTGCGATCGGAATCGGAAGGGAAGAGAGGTGTTAAGGCGCAATAGGATTTCGATGATGCGATTGAGAATGGAGCGATGGAGGGGGAAGTCCTTTATAAAATGAAATAAAATGAAATTTGAGAGTTACAAAGGGAAAAGGCTCATTCTATTTTGAATGGGTGGAAAAGGCATAAGGTGGGACCCAGGGTATAAATCACAATCGAAAAATGGGGAAATTCAAAGGAGCGGGAGTTGTGGGCACCTGCGATTTCACGATGTGATGAAACACTTCAAAAAATAAATAAAAAATTAATTTCCGCACCTTACCAAAGGAAAAACTTTTTTTGAATGAAGCGAGGCAGAAATTTTAATGGTGGGGCCCAAAGGTCAATCGGAATCGGAAGCGAGGGAGGGAGCAGAGGCCAAGCACATATGGAAAATTTCAAATGCAATGGAGCGACAGGCTGTGGACGATTCGATCGGACGGGCAGATCAATGGCAGAGGTGTAATCAGGGGAGCGGAGTTCATCGCAGTTGGAGAAATGGGGAGGGGTCAATCGGAGGGGGTTGATTGAAAGCGCCAAATGCGATGGTGCGATGACAGATGGGCCGTCGGATCATTGATCATATCAACAATCAGAATGTCATCGGGAAGGATTCAATTGGAGACATGCAATCGCATCAGAGTTTTTTACAAGGGCCAATCGGAATGTGCAACAAGTATGGTGCGATTGCGATTGGAGGAGGCGTATTTATAATAAAAACTTTAATACTTTATTATAAAGTTTAAGGGACATGAGGGGAAGTGGTTTATTAAATCACATTAGGGTTTCATGTGTTTAAAATATTTTAACGATGCGATTATGCCATTAGGTAAAGGAAAAAAGGGGGTTTATAAAAGAAAACATTGAACTTTAATAAAATAAAGTTTAAAGGAAAGATGGGAAAAGGGGAAGGGTTAGGTTATAGGGGACCTTCTTTCACTTAGGCATAAATTTTAATCCAGGAGTCTGTTTTAAGAGTGTAATATAACGTTGGAAAGCTCTTTCCAAGCTCTTTCTGATGGACATACTTAGAACATAATTCTGGACTAAAAATGTTGTGGAAAATGTCTCTGAAAGGAAGGGTGGTGACTTTGTAGAGATAGTAGCTTCTGAAGTGTGACTTATTACATATGATGACATAAAATTACATAAGAGATGATAATAAAACCAAAGTAGTGTGTTTTCACCTCAAAACATGGTTTTGAGGCGAAAATTACATCAAGCTGAATAAAAAGTTTCTTTGATCTTCCCAGATGCTGTGACTTTGAGTTTATTGACCTCCTCATGACTTTGCTGATATTTATTGACATTTGACTCATTAATTTGACCATGGTGAGATCCTAGAACCTAATGAGACCCATCCTATGACCTACTAACATGACTCACAGAGTGAAAATAACTCATGACTAGAGACCATATAGAGGAGAATAAACAAGTTTCACATGAGGGAAAACTGATGAAAGACCACTACCATCAATGAATCCATGACCTAATGGAATGGTGAAAATTTATGGTATGGGACTCCTAATATGCAAATGAAAAAGAGAAATTTTGATCACTGATGGCAGTATGACTAGACTGATACTAACATAGTCCATGAGGGATTCATCTATCATCATGATATGATATTCTTACCTAGAGCCTCCAAGCTCAAGGAGAGTATGCTACAAAGGGCCTTCAAAGAGTTCTGTTTCAGCCCTACCTATCCTATGAAGATCTACAACACTATCATGCGATGCTTTGGATGGAAAGGCTTTGGAGGAGAGCTACATCAAAATTTTATAGAATGCAAGAACCATGTGGAGTCCGGGTAGCCAAAGGACTCTATGCAAGAGTCATTTCAGCGATTTCTTCCTTCTCTTGAAAGGAGAGAAAATTCTATGCACAATTCCATGTATAGGAGGAACATTGCTGATGAAAAATCTGATCATGTAATGCAAGTTTCATTCTCTGATTTGACATATTATTTCACCATGTTTATGCAGGCCATGACTCCCAAGATGAATGTTGTTTCATGTAAATCTCATGGCAAACATTGGGCCACTAAAATTTCTGAATTTGGCCACTCCCTTGTTGTGCAAAGGGAGATTCTCTTTCATGATGGGTGCTTCCCAAAGGCACCAAACATATCTCACATTTTCAGCCATGGTGAGATGACTTGTGAAACAAGTAAGTGGTGGGGAAACCACTTACCATATCTAGATCTGATGCAGGCAGGAGATGCACTACGCTGATGCCATATGTGGGACTATGACCCACCTCCTCATCCTGAAATTTCTGTTTGTGTATATGTAATTATTCTTCCATACTTGGATGACATAGTTGTGCTATTTATGGGATTGTATGGAGGGAGGATGGGCAGTTTGTATGTACCACATGGGATGGAAACTCTATATGTACCTCATGCTACATGTTTTATAGAGAGCATTGCTCCAACCATGTTTGTTTCTCTCAAGTTTTTCACTCCTTGTGGGATGGATTATGTACATCTCATGATGAATTTGGAGGAACAATTCATGGAGGCTTGGATTGGTGAACACCCAACTTGTGAGTAGAGCTTGATCTTTGATGGTGTCACCAATGGAGGAGGAGAATTATTGTAGCACTCACCCTCTCAGTTTCTTGAGGACAAGCAAACATTTTGGAGGCGAGGACTATAATATTCCCAATTAGCCCAAGCTAATGAGAATATACAATTTTGTTTCAATTTTCTGTTTCATGAATAAAATTGTAAAGGAGGATCAATAAAACTCCTAATCAGAAAAATAAATCAATTCCACATGTCAACATAGCTAAATCTAGGCTATTTACTTAAGCACACTTAGGTGTGAAAGATACTAGAGCACTTGACCAAGTCAACTAGGACCAAATCAACAGCGCTGTTTAGATACAGTGAATCTCCTAGAGGAACAATGCAGTTTTAGTTGGAGCCTGCTAATGTGAATGGAGCTAAATCATTGAGATGATTTAGGGTTTGACACGACTTTCATCCTATAAAAGGAAGAGGAGGAAAACAGAAGAAGGTTTTTGATTGTGTATATTTCTAAATATATTGTCTGTTTAGAAATATATCATTCTCTATTGTTTAGCTGAGGATAGTGCTGTTTAGCACTAGGGTGTTCCTGTTCAGGAATCCCACCTCTTCCATTGAGTAGCTCTTGGAAGAGTATTTCTGATCTCAACCACTATCAGGCATTTTCCCAATCTCATATTCCAACTACAATGCAGATCCTATTGAGGGTTTTCTTGTCCTTGTAAGCTGCAGCAAGTGGAGGCTAGATCTGCTCAGATCTAGGCAATTCTAGGGCCTTTTTTCATTGGGAAAGTCTTCTATCCCATTGGAAAGAAAGTTTTGAACCTTTGGAGGTGCATTTTAAGACCTTGGCATCAGGCCAACCCAGTACTAGAGCCTACAACATAGTTTTCCTTCCAGGACTGCGTTATTTGCAAGAAGGAAGTTGCAGGGTGTTTTGACACACATTCGGAGGAGAGATCTCTGGTGTTGGGGTTCTGCCCTTCACTATGGTGATCCATGGATTAGAATTCTAATCCATGTTCTATACAAATATTATCTGCTTATATTGTATTCATCTTCAGAAATTTCTGAATACTACTGTGGATCTGCTACTTTAGATCTCAGATCTACTCTTTGTGTTTCATGTTTTGATCAAAACCCTAAGGGGAATTTGTAAAGGAGCTCTTCTAGTGTATAGATCTTAAATAGGTCTATTATTTTGTACACAAATATACTCTAGATCTTGAGTGTAATATACAACTGCTACATCTCTTAAAAATAACGCTTGTTAGGTCTCTGTAATTTATTAGCAAGATTGGGAGAGTCCAATCACAGAGTTAACATCATTTCAACCAACTTTGGGATTCTAGGATCTAGCCCTCCTGAATCCGGAGAGGGATCTCTCCAATATGTAAAAAGATGGATATTATCTTTGAAAAGCTTAAGGTAATGATATTAGGCTAGTTATGAAGGCCACGGGTTTTGTTTTGTTTTGGATGGTTGAGCATGGAATGTTACTTGAGGGGAAAGTCCTAAGTGCAAAAGTTTCAAAAGTGAGAAGTTGCAAGCAAATAGAACAGTTTTGACAGATAGATAGATATAACGCTGGTTTTTAGTTCATTGGGCTATGGAGTCATATCTGGGCTTTAATTGAACAACAACATCAAATGTGATCCAAGGGGCAAGTCATCTATGTCTAAGGATCTCTTTTAAAGTTTGATTTATGGGAAGAAGTGATACATTAAGAAGGGGAATTAAACAGATGCAGAACGAAGAGCAGCCTAGGATCTGATAAGTACTTTTAAACCAGTCAGCCTTTGGTAAACACTTAAGGAGGACACGAAAGCAGACTAGGATCTGGTAAGTGCTTTTAAACCAACCAGCCTTTGACACACTTCCAATAGAAAACATACAAAACAAGGGGAAACACAAAGATAACACAGAATGGTCTAAGATCTAGCAAGTGCTTCTAAACTAGCCAGCTTTTAACACATTCCAAGGGAAACAATATGTTAGTTATGCGGACAAGTCTGGGACCAGGGCTAACCATATCTTCCTTCAGTTCATCATCACATAACACATACTGAAAGTAACATTCAGAAATAATATTCAGCTAGGACGATAAAATGAGGGAACACCAGCATTCTCATGCCTAAAGCTGAATTAAGTCATTCCTAAATAACACAGATTGGAAGAAAACATTCAAATAAAGATTTCTCAGCCGAGAAGGTTACTGATATACAGCAGGTCCTAACCCTGTTTAAACTGTTCTTTACAGTGGAAAATGAAACAACATGAAAACAGTAGTAAAATAACAAGTTACAAATGAGAATAACATCACCGTCAATATAGATCAGGATCCCATGAAACAGCTTTTGTATTGATGTCAAACCAGCTACAAACTTCAAGTCCAATGTTTCAGTTCAGCAATCATCTTCACTATTCAACCTAACTACTCTAGCACAAACAGAGCTTCAAGGGCTAGTGAATACTATGTACAAATAGAAGTCTCAAGCTCAAGTGTATTTCAAATTTCTGCAACCAACAACTCCTCATCTTATGTAGAAATACTTATAGGAAGATGAGGAGGTGAGATTTCAACAAAATATCTCAAAGACAGTTAATGTGGAGTGAAGACTTCTCGGCCCTTTGAGAGGCTCGAGGGAAAAATTTACAGGTGGATCACTACATTAACCGTTTCACAATAAATATCAAAGCTCGGTGGAAGCTTTGTTTGACTTTGAGGCTCTGTGTATGTTTTGGAATAACTCTGCAGATATTTATTTATTGGTTTCCTTGCAGAAATAACCTCTTGGCAATGCTGGAGACAGATATTTCTTCAAGCAATAAATTTGGCCTCTGTTCTGAATGGTTCGAGGCAACAGGTGGCTCGGTGGTAGCTGAGGAATCAATTTGCCTCAGATGTGGCGGTGGAGGCTTTTTGTCTGATAAAACACTTTAGGTTTTTTCCCTTAAACTGTGTTTTATATTGGGGATTAGGCTTTTTATAACTGTCTTAGCCGTAATCCCCATAAAAACTGTCTTCAATCTTCATCTGCTGTGCTTTATTCTCAAAACTGATACTCTTTAACTGTGTTTTATTAAAAACAGTGTCTTGTCGATGTGCAGACCCGCACTGGGATTTACGGCATCAATACTCATAGAGTACTGACGAGACATGGAATAGAGCCCCGTGAATGGCCTCTTTAAGATAGCCAGAAGGCACAGGAAACGTCTTTCCCATCCCTCGGCTTTCCTTCATTCTATAATGGAAAACCATTAAAACGCCTGCAAAACACAACAACAGTTAAGAAATCCTGCGGGAATAGGTTAAAACTACTTCGGATGGTGGGGGAGGAGCGTAGCCGTCGGATGAGGGCAACCAACGGTGGAGATCTGCATAGAAAGGCAAAAAGGATAGCGGAAGAAGAATAAGGAGGAGCAGTTTTGGACCGTCCGATCTGGACACGTGGACGGTCCAGATCTAATCGGAGGGTCTCGATCGGGGGTGGCAGATAAGGGGATGCGATTGAAATTTTGCGATTGAGCCCTTTGCGATCGAGCGCTGGCCGTTGATCTGAGGACCAGATCGACGGCGGGGAATGAATCGGGGGTAATCGCAAGGGGGGGAAACATTGAGATGCGATTTTGCGCGAATCGTTGGATCAAGGATTAGATCAACGGTCAAGAATAGATCGGAGGGAGAGCAGGATCAGAAGATCGGAGGTATGGACTGCGATTGATCGGAGGGCACACTTGAAGCATTGCGATTTCAATCGGGCGGGGGGCCGTGATTAACGCTCCACCGTCAGATCTCCGTGGAAGATCAACGGTGCGGAACGCATCGCCAGACTTATTGTTATAAATAAATCGCATCGGAGTTTTGACTATTTACAAAGGATTTGTGCACCCGCCCGGCTTCCGATTGCGATTAGCGCTTGGGACTTAAGCGCTTGGTCCCAGAGCCGGGGCATGTGCGGGGAAGTGGTTTGAAAGGGGCTAGCGGGAGGGGGCTTATGCCTATATTAAGGTCGAAAGGTGGGTTTTGGCCTTTTTAAATGGAATTTGAAGGCCGAGGAAAGGAACGATAGAGGGGTAAGGGAGGAAAATGGCCAACAAAGGTTAGGGGAAAGATTTTAAAGGGGATTTTGGGGGTTCGGCACAACTCAACCAGAAGTTTTAAACCATGTCAGGAGGATTTTCACGAATGGAGGGAGAAACTTATGAAAAGTAGGGAAATAATATGGAGAAAAGGGGGAGTAAATGAAGGTTAGTTATGAGTGGGAGAAAGGGGAAAAATGATGGTTTCTTCAGCAGTTTCTTACAGAAAATCAGCAGAATTAATAGGAAAAGTAATGAAGATTTTGGACAGAGGCATGAGGCCTACAAGGAGTCTTCAAGAGCCAAAAAATTTTAGTAATGAAAAATTGTTCCTTGAAGGCTCAAAACAGATTTAGCCACCTTTTGGTATAACAAAATATTATAGGTGGCTAACAACGCTATCAAGCTATTTTTCAGTAAATACATGTGTTGAAACCCCTCTTTTTGAGGAATCTCTTATATTCTTGTCTTCTACATTTTGTCATACATTGTATGGGACACATTATGGATTTGATTTATTGTTGTATATATGAATGTTGAGCCTTCTTATTGGTCTCCTATTTTTTCTCTCAAAACTATGTTATTTTCCTGCGATATTGTTGCATATTGCTGCAGCCCCATTCTTGGGTGTTTTTTAGCCATACTAGGTCTGGGAGGTCTGTTTACCTCACCTAGTTTGATTTTTTTTTTCTCCCCTTTTGGATTTAGATGCTAGATCTCAAGATATAGGGGATCTAAGGGCTGCAAACTCATTTCAGTGCAAATACTTCTGAAAAGTGCATTATTCCAGCAGGTATTGTTGAATCTTCCCTTTTAGGGATATTACATAGGAATATAGAAAAATATGCTAGAATAGCAGTATAAAACATCACATAAAAGTATGAGACCAATATGGAATTTTTCCATTAATCATAATAGCAGAAAAATATTACAAATAATGGGGCACAAATGATACAGCATAAGTAAACATGCCTCTAATGAGTAAATCTCTTCACAATGAGGTGTTGCTACTATATCAAAATGTCGGAAGACTGTTGCAGTGCAGTCATAAGATCACTGCTATAGAAAATGAATATAAAAAATATGGATGGTTATTATATGCCTCAAAATATATAGAAAATACAATTCTAGGGCCTATACAACCTCCTACAAAGAACCCATGAGGGTTTTCAACAATACACCAATATACAAAAAATGAATCAAAGCACTAGAGCTGAAGAATCACTGCAACAATACAGATGGAAAGATGTGGCTGATATGATATGGAAAATAATATAGCCTCCTCCAATAGATCCTCTAGATGAAAGGTTGATCCCTAATTCACTAGAAAACCTCCTCGCCAGATGGTGTACTGAAAACACCCCTACAACTCCTCCCAAAAATAAAGTAGTCCAAGACTAAAACTACATTGTAGGGGAAAAATATAATGTGGCCCGATGCCAAATATGTCAAATAATTTCAAGGGCCTCCCAATGGAAGGAAACCTTCCTCCACTAAAAATGAGCATTGAAAGGACCCAAATCAACTCTCCACTGCTACAACCCTACAACACAACACAACCTCAACAGGAACTGCACTGTAGCATAAGACTGAAGCTTGGCCTGATGCCTAAATGTGGAAATATACTGCAATACTCTTCCTAGAGGATCATCAAGGATAGAGGTGGGATTCTTGCTCGGGAACACCCTATGCTAAAAAAAATTGCAATCTTAGCTAAACAACTGAAGAGAGAAACAAGTCTAAATAGACCATATAATCAAAATATCATAACATAACATCCCATCTATGGTTGCCATCCTCTTCCTTATATAAGTGGTAAGCTTCCTCACCCTTGGCCCCACTCATTAAAACCATTATCTCCATGCATGAGATCTCCCTCCAAAATTGCGTCGTCCCTCCATAAATGCCCACTTCACCATAAAAATGTTGTTGATTTGGTCAAATTTGACCCAGTCTATGTGCTCCAGCCCCTTTTCACACACAAGGGTGCTCAATTAAGCTGCTAAGATGCCCTCCTTTCACATTAGAAGTGATTCTATTCATATTAAGGAGATTGATGGGTCTCCATACCCTATTATTCATCAAACAAGGAATAAAAAACAAAAATTAATATTCCAACTAGCTCATGGCTAATTGGAAATATTATAGTCCTCCCCTCCCAAATTTTGCTTATCCTCAAGCAACTGTAAAGCTGAGTGTTACAACTCTTCTCCTCCACCAGTGGTGACACCTCCATGTGATAAGCTTCCCTCATAAGAAAAGTGTCTTCCAATCCATCCCTCCATGAAATGCTCCTCCCAAGTTCTCATGAGATGCAAATGACTCATCCCACAAGGAAGCAAAATACCCAAGGAAGCAATCATGGTTTTCCCAATGTTCTCCCTGAAGCATGTAGCATGATGAATATGGAGAATCTCTCTCCCAAAGGGCACATCCAATCCTTCCATCCTCCCTCCAATAATTCCCATAAAAATAATAATAACATCATCAATGTATAGGATCAAAACCAAGTACATATAAATAGCCATATGCAAAAATGGAGGTGGATCATAGTCCCACATGTGGAACCAGCACAGTATATCTCCTGAAAACATCAAATCATGATGTGGTAAGTGGTTTCCCCACCACTTACTTGTTGCCATATTATTCTCACATGTTTTGAGAAGGTGAGAAATGTTTGGTGCCTTTGGAGTGCACCCTGAATGATATATCACCTCCCTATATCCTCCTAGGGAATGGCCATGCTCAACATTGTTCTTGGCCCAAAGTTGGCCATGAAGTTTATAAGGAATATTGCTCCTACTTCGACCAATGGCCTGCACATACATGGTAAATGAATTCAAATAATCATCAAGTAAATCATTATGCACAAAAACATGATCCTTACCATCAACCCTCCTCATACAAATGGATTGTTCTATAGAGATCTCCCCTCTCATTCCAAAAAGAGGAAAGAGGTGGCTGTAATAACTCCCCCATAGATTTATGTATCTCTCCCATCTCCACATGGTCCATGCATCTCTCTAAATATTGATATATCTCCTCTTTAAAGCCTTCCCAAGTGTAACCCTCCATGATGGTGTTGTAGGGTCTCATGGAATAAGTATGGCTGAAGATAAAATCCTCATGTGATTCTTGTAGAAACTTCTCCTTGAGCTTGGAAGCTCTAGATAAGAATTTCCTACCATGATAATAGATGAATTCATCTTGGACTGAATATCCCTCCTCTTGAAACTAGTCATAAAGCATCATTCATGTATAAAGATCCTTGGAATAATCCATCGATAGCTGGGATTTCCAATATGGATCTACTCTCCAAAGTTACAGCGCTAATGATCTATCATATAAAACATTTTTCATATGGTTGTCCTCCTCTTTGACATATCCCATGCCAAAGTAACATGTTGGAAGGCTGCTATCCTCCCCATGCTTCTCCTTTCTCAGTGCAGAATCTGAAATGAGAGTGAGTAATGATGATGTTGGGAGAATGCCACCCTCCTCCGTGAGTCTACTCAAGACTCTCAGTGCTATATCATGACCTCCCAATTCCCGCACTCCTCCTGGATCTATGAGGGGTGCAACATACTGTGAGACACCTCTCACCAACTCCGGATCAGGTGGCCTCCCAGGTGGTTTGCCATAAAACGGTGATGTCTCATTCGTCAACCTCATATGCATAATAGATGGGACTACCCTGTCCTTGCTTCCACTGTGCAAATCCAACACTGTTTTTTGTGTGGAAGCTTCCTGATATTTGGGTACCATTCTAAATGATGCAAGAGTCCCTCTAATTGGAGCAATTGATCCATCCTCACCTCTTGGTGGTGGTGGATCATCTCTTTCTATTCCAGTGTTGTGACCCCCTGCTTTTTCTTCTTCTCATCATCTGAGAAGACCTCTATATAGTGTGCCTTTCCTACTGCACATCTATGTCCAGGTGCCCATGATTCTTGGCATGTGAAGCAAAGCTTCCTTCTCCTCAATTCTTTTCGGATATCATCACTAAGAGGTATTTTACTTTGGCTCTCTGTTGAGAAAGGAAACTTCTCTTCTTTTCCCTTTGATGGAAAAGTGGGCTTTTGGTCAAATGTTGCCTTTTCTTTTGGAAAGGAATCTTGTAGATCTTGTAGATCTCTAGCCCTTTCAATGGCATATTGAAGGGTAGTGGGCTTGGTAGACTTTAACCACCCATGAAGAGGTTATTCTAACCCATCAATGAACATGTAGACCCTTCTTGCTGTAGATAAATTAGGAACCATAACAGAAAGTTTTAGAAATTTAGAAATATAAATCTCTAGATTACCTGATTTTTTGAGCTTTTCTAGCCCCATGAATGGTGCCTCTGGAGCTCTTCTATCAAACCTCTCCACCAAACTCCTTGTGAACTTTGAATATGCAGTCACATTGGCATGACCTAATGTATACAAGCCATGAAACCACCAATCATGTGCCTCACCCTCATGGTGCAGCGCTGCTATCTTGATGGCCTCCATCTCTATTACTTTGTTTACCTAGAAGTAGATGTCAAGCTTCTCTACCCATGATTTGGCAGTGCATTTAGATGACCCATCAAATTTGGGTAAGAAAAATTTGCCCATAGTTCGGTGTAAATCATGATTCTGAATTAATCCTCCACCTCTATTATGATGCCTGGGTATCCTATTGTCCTTTATCTGACAAAATTCTTGAAAAATCAAGTGATCTTTGAATCTCTGTGATTGAGACTCATACTCCATGAAATAGTCTTCAAGAGTTTCTTGTTCTTGAAGTCCTTCATTTCCCACTGCTAATAATATAGGCATTGTGGAGCATTTGGAAACTTGCTGTTGCTTCACTGGTTGATCACTCTAGTGATGAGAAATGTCGAAGCCTTCACCATGCAAAAATCCTTTATGGGATTCCTTGTATCTATCCATCATGATCTCCTTTATTTCTCTAGCACTGTCTTTCATAGTTCTAAAAAAAAGCTTTGGGTACTCCTTCTCCTCATACTATCTTGATAAAGGGGTTTTACCCTCGTCTTCTTTATCATCTGTATAATCAAACTTCTATTTAATTCTTCTGAGATAACTCTTCTCTCTATCTATCAGAGGATCTCCTTCTTCTTATGACATATTGGCTTTCAAGATGCAAATTCTGAGCCAATATTATGCTCTGATACCACTGTAATATTCCCAAATGGGAAAATAAGGAATATAGAACAAAATGTTGGAATAGTAGTGTAAAACATCGCACAAAATTATGAGACCAATATGGGTTCTTTCCATTAATCATAATAGCAGAAAAATAGAACAAATAATGGGGCACAAATGATACAACATAGATAAAGAAGCCTCCAATGATTAAATCCCCTCACAATGAGGTGTTGCTACTATATCAAAATGCTGAAAGATTTCTAAAGCGCAGTCATAAGAGAATTTCTATAGAAAATGAATACAAAAAATATGGGTGGTTGTTATGTGCCTCAAAAAATATATAAAATATAGATCTAGGTCCTATACAACCTCCTACAAAGAACCCA
Source organism: Pinus albicaulis (assembly GCA_034641835.2). Taxonomy (NCBI): domain Eukaryota; kingdom Viridiplantae; phylum Streptophyta; class Pinopsida; order Pinales; family Pinaceae; genus Pinus; species Pinus albicaulis. The sequence continues at coordinate 224,545,576 of CM076579.1, forward strand.
TGAGGGTTTTCAGCAATACATGAATATACAATAAATGAATCAAAGCCCTAGGGCTGAAGATTCACTGCAACAATATAGATGGAAAGATGTGGCTGAACAGATATGGAAAATAATATAGCCTCCTCCAATAGATCCTCTAGATGAAAGGATGATCCCTTCACTAGAAATCCTCCTCCCTAGATGGTGTACTGAAACCACCCCTGCAACTCCTCCAAAAAATAACACAGTCCAAGACTAAAAATGCGTTGTAGGGACAAAATATAATGTCGCATAATGCCAAATATGTCAAATAAGCTCAAGGGCCTCCCTTTTTGGCCTCCTAATGGAAGGAAACCTTCCTCCACTGAAAATGAACACTGAAAGGACCCAAATCAACTCTCCACTTCTACAACCCTGCAACACAACACAACCTCAACAAGAACTATGTTGTACCATAAGACTAAATCTTGGCCTGATGCCTGAATGTGGAAATATAGTGAAATACTCTTCCTAGAGGCTCCTCAAGGATAGAGGTGGGATTCCCACTCAGGAACACCCTATGCTAAACATCATTGTAATCTTAGCTAAACAATTGAAAAGAGCAACAAGTCTAAACAGACCATATAATCAAAGTATCATAACATAACATCACATCTATGGCTGCCATCCTCTTCCTTATATAAGTGGTGAGCTTCCTCACCCTTCGCCGCACTCATTAAAGTAATTATCTCCATGTATGCGATCTCCCTCAAAAACTACGTTGTCCCTCCATAAATGTCCACTCCTCCATAACAATGTTTTTGATTTGGTAAAATTTGACCCAATCTATGTGCTCCAGTCCATTTTCACACACAAGAGTGCTCAATTAAGCTGCTAAGATGCCCTCATTTCACATTAGCAGTGATTTTAATAATATTAAGGAGATTTATGGGTATCCATACCCTCTTAGTCATCAAACAAGGAATCAAAAACAAAAATTAATATTCCAACTAGCTCATGGATAATTGGGAATATTGCAGAATTGCGCTTCCTGATCAGTGACTATTTCTCTGGGGTACCCAAACTTGTAAAACACATTCTCCCTCAAAAATTGATGCTACTTTCTCCTCATTTTCAACCTTCACTTCCTTTGTTTCAGCCCACTTTTTCAAGTAATCAGTGCATACTATGATATACTTGTTTTTTCTGGATGGTGGATTGATAGGACCAACAAATTCCATGCCCCAATTTTCAAATGGCTCAAGAGCCACTTGAGGGTGCAAAGGCATCTCATCCCTTTGTCTAGGTTTCCCCATCCTTTGGCACTGGTCACACCTTCTGGTGTATCTTTTGGAATCTTGGTGAAGGTAGGCCAATAGTATCCTGCCTACAAAAATTTGTAGGAAGTTCTCTTTGCAGCAAAGTGACCTCCACATGGGTTGTCATGACATGCAGAGAGGATATAAAAAACTTATTCCACCCTCACACATCTCCTTAGGATTTGATCAGGGCCTAGCTTGAAAATGTTTTCCCTAATCCATGTTAAAGTGGTGCTTTTTCTGATGATTTTTCTCCTCTCCCTGAATGAAAGATTAGGAGGGAGTCTCCCAGCAACCAAGTAGTTGGATATATCAGAAAACCATGGTGAGAGTGTTGATATAGCAAAGAGATTCTCATATGGTATCTAGTCATCCACCATTCCCTCTTCACTTGTAGGGAGAGCTAAACTGGACAAAAAATATGTAGCAACATTCTCCTTTCTAGGTTTATCAATAAAGCCAAATCAAATTGCTGCAAAAGTAACAACCATCTAATTATCCTAGCATTAACATTCAATTTGTTCATTAAATACTTGATGGCTACATGGTCAGTGTGAACAAAGTTCTGATATCCAATTACATAATGCCTGAATTTGTTCAAAGCATGTATAATGGCTAACATATCCTTTTCAGTAACAGTATAATTCATCTCAGCCTCGTAAAAGTTCTTGTTGATTAAATAAATGGCATAAGGGATTTTTTCTTCTAATTGTCCTAATGTTGCCCCTACATCTTTGTCAGATGCATCAATGTGGATGTGGAAAGGCAGAGTCCAATTTGGAACTCGGAGGATGGGGGCAGTAGTCAACTTTCCCTTAATGATTTCGAAAGCCTCTTGACAAGGACCAGACCAAATAAACTCAGAATCTTCGGCCAATAACACAAATAATAGCAAAGCCATCTTGCTGAAATCTTTGATGAACCTTCTATAGTAACTAGCTAATCCTAAGAAACTCCTTACATCTTTCTTCTTTTGAGGAGCATGTACCCTTTTGATGATGGTGATTTGTTTCAGGTGTACCTGTATTCCTACTTGAGATATGGAGTGTCCTAATACAACCCCTGCCTTCTTCAGGAATTCACACTTTTCTAGGCTCAAGGAGAGATGCATCTTAATGCACCTTCATATAACTTTACCGAAATTGGAGAGATCTTACTGGAATTCATCCCCATATGGTGTGAAATCATCCATGTATATTTTGACAGAGTCATGGACTAACTCAGAAAAGATGCTCATGACAACTCTTTCGAACGTAGGTGGGGCATTGCACAACCCAAAGGGTAGGAATCTATAAGAAAAGGTACCCCAATGGCAGGTGAAAGTAGTCTTATCTTGGTCTTCAGGGCTGATTTGAATCTAATTTTACCCACTTAATGTTGATTAGCAATTGTCATTGATGTCAACCCAAGCAGCACCAGGGGCTAACCCATTATTGCATGGGAATTTGGACCCACCAAATTAATATATTCTAGGTCAATAATTCTTTTAATGGTTTCTACTTGTCGAGATTTTTCCGTTGATATATGGCACACCATGTAATTCTTCACGGTTTGAGAGATATTCATGTTTGAAGTTTGTACCCCCAGTTAGTGGGCTAAAACCCCATGGGGTTGAGGCATGGGTCATTGAAAAGTCATAATTAATATTTTTTAATCTCCTAAAATCCTTCCCACGTTCACTTTTTGAAGCCCCTCTCAACCTAAGCATTTATATAAATTGTGATCTTAATTTCCTCCTTAGGCAAGGGATTCCGCCATCTGAAACAGGTCATTGTGGAATTTGCGCTCTAAGTTTTTTTTCTACAAAGTTTCAAAAGCTGAAATTTTTATGAGACGAAGTTGAAATTGTGAGGAAGCTTCTATAACAATTTCAGATCAAGGTGCGCAATATTTGTGGAGATATGATCTGTGGAAGTCAAGGTTTTTGCAGGCTCCTGAAATTCATCTCAAAGAAGTGACCTTTGTAAATTTGTCATAACTCTCTCTCTATGTATCGAATTGGAATTATGTAAAAATTAGTGGATAGTTCATAGTCTTTAATTTTCTCTCTATCAATTTCAGAGCCAAATGAATAAATAGTGACACGTGGCATGTCGTACAAGTGCGCTCTGCTGAAATAGTCCATAATTAGGGCATTGTGAGAGATTGGGTATAACTCTCTCTTGAAGAATCCAAATTGGATCAGACCTGTGGCATTGGAAAGAAAACTCAAAGGAATACTACAGGACCCAAAATTAGATATTAAGGATTTGAAATAACAGAGATACACGAGATTCAATATTGAGCTCCTAGAAAGAAAGAAAAAGCTAGATCATGTGTTGTCAAGGGTTGCAAAGGACCAGAATTTCTATGGCAGAAAAGCAAAGAAAGGTGCAGCAGAGGTTAGCATGACAAGAGAAGTAACCAAGGTGCATAACAGCAACAAGAAGTTCATCATATGAAATCTTCAAGTGGGTAACACTGCATATAATCATTGTAAAGGTATCATTGTACTAAGTCATTGTAAATAAATTATTGTAAAAATTGTACTAGTGTCTATCTACCAAGGGTTGAAGAGGCAGTGTTGGGAGGTCTAGGATTATCATTAGGTGGTTGTGTCAAAGTTGGGGTTATGGTCTAGTATATCTTCTTCTTCTACATCATTTTATATCATTGTAAAGTGGACCACTTTCCCTGGTATGGGAGTCCATGGGAGTCCGTTCTTATTTTATTCTTCTATAGGGTGGTAGGGTGGTGCTAGGGTGAATTGTAGCTCATTGGGTGTTGGGGAATCCATTCAGTTGACTACTAAATAATCTTGGGCGTTGGAGCGTCCATCCAGTGGGAGCTGGAGAAGAATGCTTTTCTAGATTCTAGGAAGTTGGAGCTTTATTTTCAATTGGAGTTGAATATTAAAGAATTATTAGAAAAGCATTAGGTGGTTTTTTTCCTGGAGTGTGTTTCCACCTTAAAAAATGTGTGCATTTGTGTTCCTCTTGTTTTTTGCTATCATTTTACAAACACTGATAATAATTGAAGATTAACTAATGCTCTAATTGAAAGGAATACTGATTCGCCCCCCCCTCTCAGTATTTCCAACAATTGGTATCAGAGCTTGGTTCCTTCAATAGCATTTTAATCGCTGGAAGGAGGTCATGGAGCATACCAAGAATGGTGTACCTCTATTCAATGAAATAATTATGCACTCTGGAAAGGAAGAATGGAGGTCTATCTCTTGGTGCAATTTTACGAAGTATGGGACACTGTTCAAAATGGATTTACATCAACTACGGATGAACAAGGTAAGGAGAATTTGGTAAATGATGCAAAATCAAAGAATATTATTATTAGTGGACTTATTGAATCTGCTTATCATAAGGTGTTGGGTTGTAAAACTGCTAAAAATGTATGGGACAAGCTTGAGAATATATATGCAGGCGACTCAAATGTCAAAGAAGCAAAGCTTCAAATCTATAGAGAAAAATTTGAGCAAATCAGAATGAAATAAGATTGCAACATTGCTGCATACTTCCAATACGTTGATGAAATAACCAATACTCTGGAAGGATTGGGAGAGACAGTTGACAAGAAGACTATTATACAGAAGATTCTTAGAACGTTACCAAGGAGATTCAACCCAAAGGTATCAGTCTTAGAATACAGTGAAAATCTAGAAAAACTCAGCAAAGAGGAATTACATGGAGTTCTCATAGCATATGAAATGAGACTTGATGAAGAAGAGGGTACTTCGCATTTAGAAACTATGTTTGTTGCATATAATAAAAACAATAAGGATAAACAACCTTCAATTGAAAAGGCATGCACCTGTAAGTGTGAAGAAAAGGGAGATGATGAAGAAGGTCTTTCAGATGAAGAATATGCTTACTTCACGAGAAAACTAAAAATTGGTAAGGGAAAATTCAAAGGTAAACTTCCATTGATATGTTTTAGCTGTAATGAGGCTGAGAATTTTGCAGCAAAATGTCCAAACAGAAGTGATGGTAACTCAAAAGGAAAGAAAGGCTTTAAGAAATTCAACAAGCAAGGATCCAAAAGGAACTTTATCTCTAAAGAAGATAGTTCATCATCTGATGAAGAAAATGACAGTGAAGAAGAAGCCAATGAGAGAGTATTTTTTATGGCCAAGCACAATAAACCCAAGCATAATAAACAAGAGGTATCAAACAACGAAGAAGAAGGATGGACCATAGAAGAATTTTAAGAGAAAGAAATCAAGCTTATAAAAGATCTCAAGGCGGAGAAGATCTGTTCCAATATTCTTGAAGAACAAGGTCAAGGTCTCAAAAATACAAATGCATTGAAGAGTCACTTCAAAAGAAGTTGGAAGAAAGCAACCAAGAAAGGGAAGAATTAGAAGCCAAAGTAGTCTTGCTGCATGAGGAAGTGAAGAAAGGAAAAACTATCCAAAACTATGCCAACAGCTCAAGGGCATTGGAAGAACTCATTAACAATCAACGATCTTACAACGACAGAACTGGCATCGGTTACAAAGAAGAAGAAGCAAGACCTTCTACAACAAAATACAATGAACCTATGAGATCTGACATGCATGTAGACTTCACTAGACAAGATTCACAAGAATAGCTTTGGAAGACAATTCCTCGACGAAAATTCCCATCCAGGTACCAACATATTTTTTATGGCTACTATTATTCATGTGGAAAATTTGGTCATAAATTTGTATAATGTCGCACATACCCTAGGAACGAATACAATTAAAGGAGATCTGTCAAATATGAACCTCCTAGGGCTCAGAAAAACATCAATAGATTTGAACATTTAAGAAATAATATTGAATGTTACAAATGTCGAAACTTTGGACACATAGCCAAAGACTGCAAACTTGAAAATCCTCCAGAAGAATCTTCGAAGCCACATAACGAATGAACATGGAAGAAGAAGAAGAATGATAATTGTGCTCTCGCTTTCAAGGCTCAAAAGAACAAAGATGTGTGGTATGTTGATAGCGGTTGCTCAACGCATATGACTGGAAATATAAATAAATTTGTATCTATGAAAGAGAAGAAGGATGGAACCATGTCCTTTGGAAATGATGGATCTTCAAATGTTATAGGATCAGGTATTATCACTCTCGGAAGCAAAGATGCTCTAGCCAAGAATTTTCTATTGGTTGAAAACATGAATCACAATCTGCTCAGTGTTGGACAAATGTGTGATCAAGGACGCGCAATACTATTCAACTCCACAAAATGTGAAATCAAGAAAGGCATATTTGGTGAAATTGTGGCTATAGCAAGTCGAGCTCCAAATGACATATACGTTCTGGATGAAGCAACTAAAGCACGTCTAATAGCTAAAGAGGATGATACAATAATTGGTAGCAATAATGATCGACTAAGTAAGAAGCTTGCTACAAAGGTTCAAAGTGATTTCGAGATGTCTTTACTTGGTGAGCTAACATACTTCTTAGGGCTTGAAATATCTCAGCAAGAAAAATTAATATTTATATGTCAAGCCAAGTACATCAAGGAAATGCTCAAGAAACTTACAATGGAAGATTGCAAACCCATCCTTACTCTAATGGTAACAGGTTGCAAATTGAGCATAGATGACTCATCTAAGGATTTGGATCAAATGTTGTATAGATCTATGATTAGTAGTCTTCTATATGTAATAGCCTCCCGACCAGATGTTATGCAAGTAGTTGGACAAGTAGAAATATTCCAAGCAGCACCAAGAAAGGTTGCGAGAGGAATGTTAGTGGAGGGCTGGTTTTGAATGGCATGGTTGATGAGTTCATATTAATCAAACTACCCCCCTCTAAGAATAACATCTATGGTACACATAGGGGCAGTGTTATATAACTCATCTTCTTCATCCTCCAACCATATAGGGAGATCATGATCAATGGAATGTTGGGCTGGAGGATATAACACTAGCTTTTTAGACAAAGGACCATTTTTTATAGTCATGTTTCCGGCTCGACAACGAATATAAGCATCTGCAATGGCTAACTAGTATTCCTAAGATGAGGGGATAATCATTAAACTTGCATTTCGGTTGCAGGACCAAAAAATTTGTAGGATACTCCCAAGAGTCAATGGTAACCATAAAATCCTCAACCATTCCTTCTAGATTTATTGTGGACCGATCTGCAAGTTGCAGAGTTGTTGTGGTTTTCCTCAAAGTCCTCTGGAGATTAAGTTTCAACATAGTTTCCTTGGTCATGATATTGATGGTAGGCCCTAGATCAATCAGAGTGTTGGAGAACATGACACCATTTATATGCACATAAACAACTAGACTACCAAGGTCCAAGTATTTTGGAAATATCACCTTCCCTAGCATTAGGTCAGACAGTTGTCCTACCACATTGATGGTGGAGGTATCTCTCTTCCTTCTCACATGTTTCTTGAATCACTTTTATTTGATGAGAATATTGTAGATAGGGACATCCTTAATGGCCTGGAGAAGTGGTATTTTTACGGAAAAAAATTCCAATTCTCCCAGGAGTTCAGTCTCCTCTCGAGTGTGCTGACTAGGGTGGATCAAGCGCTCAGGAAAAGGAGATTATTGAATATGAGTGTTACCTTCTTCCTTTTCCTCCTCAACCTCTACAGGTGGAGATGGAGGATGCTTGTCTAGGAATACTCTTCTTGACCTGAGAGTAACCTCTTGTATCTCCACAGCATAAGCTGGATGGGATGTTTCTCCACTGGGAGGCTGTTGTGCTTATTTGTTTTTTGGGTTCAGATTCGGTTGTGAAGGTATAGGTAGCCTAGGTGGAGCAACATGAGTAATTTGAGGTTGAGGTTGGGGTGGAGGCATTAGATCAGGAGGTTGATTTTGTTGAGGCCTCCACCCTTGGGATGGATTGTTCCACTGAGGTTGTTATGGAGCATACTACTGAAATGGTTGGTTTATTCGCTGAGGATGATATGAAGGGTTGTAAGGCTAAGTAGGAGGTGTAGACCAGGATGGAGGAGTGGGGGTGTACCAAGGTTGCACAGGTGCCCTTTGATTGTTGTGATACTAAGAGTAAGGTTCACCTTGCATACTTTATTGATATGACCGAGGGCCTGGAGGCCGTCTCTGGTTGATGAAATAGAGTTTCTCTGGCATTGCTTCCCCACCTTGATATACAACTTTAAGTCCAGGTATGGAGGGACACTTTTCTGTGGCATGATTCTCCTCACAAACTAAGAAAACCTCTATTACATTCAGTGAACATTCATTTCTTGGGTGCTTCCTGGTACATCTAAGACAAAATATGGCCAGGGATCTGTCTGCTGCCTCTTGCTTCCTTTTTACTTGCATTGTGTCCAATTGCAAAGAAAAGGTGTGCAGCATGTCACTCCTGAAGTCCTCTAGCATGTTTCCAATCTCATGTTTTATGAAGGTGGAAGAGGAAGGGTTATTGGATGTAGTTTGACTAGCTCTACCCTTCTTCCTAAATACCCTAGAATGGTTCTGGAAGATTGTTTTGATTGTTTCATAGGGTTTTTTGTAGATATATCCTCCTATTAAGATATTCAAGGTTTCTATCATCTCTTCATTGATCCCTTGAAGAAGTACAAGTTTAAGCAAGTCAGTGTAATGTTCCCAAAATTAGCATGAAGCTAATAGGAACATTAATTTTTCTTATATTATCTAGGAGGTGAATAAATGGGTTAGGAGGCCCATGAATAGAAATAAAATCCCTCATAATGTGAAATGGATCATCATAGTAGCTATGTTTTTCACCTTCAGGTGTGAAAAGGGGCAAATGCATGAGGACAAGGTCAAGTTTGACCAAGTCAACAGCGCTGCCATGGGAGGACTAGATCACTTTGGAAGACAACGCAGTATGAATGGGGAAGAGATAATTTGGTAGAGGAAACCATAATATGTGGGGGCCAAGGCAAGAAGGCTTTCATTTTTATAAAGGGAGGAAAAGGCAGCCATAGGAGGATATGTTATTGAGTATTGGATTTTGGTCTGCATGACTATTCACTTTCTCCAGTTGTTTAACTGAGATTGTTGTGCTGCTTAGCATAAGGAATTCTTATTTATGAATCCTTCTCCCTTCTTGAGAGGCCTCTTGAGGGATTTTACTTCATTTCTCCACATTCAAGATCAAGGCCAACCACCTCCTTTAGCTACATCATTATTCATGTAGGAGGAAACATTGTTTTGCAGGGTGTTGCAGTGGAGGGTTCCACAACACCACTTCTAGAGCTTATATTTTAGATGAGGGAGCTTATATTCCTCTAGGAGGTCAGTGAGGAAGATTTAGGAGCTGATTTCACATCTTTGGCTTTAGGCCAAGAACTTACCATCTCTTACAGCGCAGTCCATCTCTTTGACTGCATTATTTCTAAGTATATTTGCAGTGGGGGTTTGCACCACTATTTTGGAGGGTGAGATCTTCAGTGATTGGATCAGCCTTTCACTTGAAAGATACATTGGATGAGATTCAGTCATCATATGTAGCATCTTCAGCCATCTTCATCCATTTCTTGAGTTGTAGCTGCTACTCAGTTTGATACTGCAACTCCGACATTTTGGCCATTTTGTATATTCCATCCAATCCTTCTAGGATTGACTTCAGATTGTTTTCATGGGTTTAGAGCTTTGCTCCCCGCCTTATTTGAGCCATAAATTTCTAAATCTATGTATTGAAATTCATTATGTAGAAATGCCTCTTATAAACTGCGTAGTCATAGCCTTGGCTTTTCCATATGTAGCAGTGTATTTCATATTTCTTGTACATGTTGCTTTCAGGTTGGTTTGCCTAAGCTTGACTGATCATTTCCTCAAGATATTGTACACATTCGGTTGTTGTAACATTAATAATATGGCTATGAGTTCTTCTTACATTTTATCCATTGGAATTATCACTACTACTCCAGTTCATGTTTATATATTTTTGGATCTCCAATTTGGGAATATTTTAAGATATTACTAACATTGTAGATTTTCCCTATTTTGGGATATTACAGTGGTATCAGAGCATGATATTTGACTCAGCCTGTGAGTTTTAACCATAATAAGATAGAAGAGATCAACATGATGAAGACAATGAGCTTGCTCTCATCAATTTTCAGAACCAGAAAGGACCTCTCTAAGGAGGTTAAGAAGATAGAAGAAGGAGAAGAGGAAGGACAATGCACTTCCTACTCTCACAAAGGAGAAGACATGAATCATGAAGAACACTTGGAATCTAAAATTCTAAGTGAACACCTTACTGAATATTGAGCTAAACCTAGAGCCTTCAAAGAGAACTAGCTTTACCACAATTTATTCAACTGGAAGAAGAAAGAAGACCCCACAGCTTGGGATGATGAGAGGTAATAGATTTCTATTGTCCACCTTTGATGGATCACTCGCATGTGCAGTAGAGGCTTAGGTGATGAAGCTAGAGGCTTTCTTCTTGCTACATCCTATAGTAGATAGAAAGGTTGTAGAAATTGCAGCACTGCACCTTGAAGGTGAAGCAAATACTTGGTGGTTCAGCCATTGGAGCCATGCAAGGGTATCTAATATTGCTGAGTTTTCTCAAATATGATCATGAGATTTGGCAAAAGGAGGGAGGAGATCTCACCACCATCTAAAGAGGCATATACCAGCACTATCACATTCATGGAGGAGCAGCCTTCATCTTCAGCAGTTGGGGAAACCAACACATTGGAGGAGGAAGCCCTTACAGCCATACAAGATGCTTCCAACTTTCCCAAAGGTATGCCTACATTTCCATCTCTTATCATTTCAGCAAACATTATGGATGGATCCACATCATTTCATGCTATTGATTTAGAGCAACAAGATTGCACTGTGTTGTACAAGAGAAGTGATGAAGAAGAGAGGACCCATTCCTCATGGGGACATTGAAATGGTAGCTTCACTCAGGAAGCAATGAAGGAAGTAGTAAGAAGGAGTAGACATCTTGAGATAAGAAACTCTTTCTCCTCTCTAGATGAAACTCTCTAAATGAGCATGCCACAGCTCAACGAGAGACATCTACTTGCAGCAGATCCAAGACCTTATTGGTTTTGGAAGGCCATTGATGAAGAGGAGGTCTCATGGAGAGATCCCATTAGAGATGCATTTCAACATGTCATGAAGTGCAAAGTTCATCAACACATCGAGGATGGTAGCCCTCATGGGAGGAGTACCAAGATGGAGGATGGAAGGAGACATCCACAAATGATTGAGTGGATGTGGATGAAGAGCATGAGGCTAGTAAGCCACTTGCAGATCTATGACATCGGGCAGTAGGAGGTTTGGCTGCACTGGTTACTCTTGAAGGAGTTTAGCCATCACTTTGCATACACTATTCCTAAAGGCATGGGGATGGAGAAGCTGTGGAAGTATGCTTGCATCATTAAGCAGAAAAGAGTATGGATGCATGGTGTTGATTTGACATTCATATCATTCATTATGTCTTCATTACATGATTTGTATGATGAGAGCATGAGGAGGCAGCAAACACTTTTGTTGCTTGGGTTGTACTTGAGAGAGCAAGGGCATATTTTCTCTCACATATTGCATGATGTTGCAGGAGTAGGAGATGGAACTATCATGATGCAAAGGGGCTACTCCTTGGCCTTAGATGAACAGGGAGTACGTCCGTTTTGGGAGGAATTTCCTAATTGCAGTAACATTATTGGAGGATTCTTTGACAATAATCATGTCAAAGAATTGAACTATGAGTTGGCAGGAGCCTATTTGCATAGGCCAACAGTGTTGTTCTTTTGTAGCATGAACTTATTCATGTATTCATGCATCACTTTACGTTCGGCACATGGTGAGAATGTTCTTTTTGCATCTATTGATTATCTAACACAATATTTGCATCTTCTTACCATTATCATATAGTGCATTGTTCCATAAGAAGGAAAGTTTATTGTTGAGCCCCATGAATTTTTTTTTGCCAACTATTATGATGGAGAGAGCCATATTTTGTAGAACCATGGGCAAGTTTTTGATTATTTCTTGCATTCTCAGTTGATACATCCACCCATTTACTATTCACTAGTAGATGTGATGATTCACACAACTAGCCATTTGTCAAAACATCACTTGCCATGCTGTTTTCTGGAGTTGCAGTGGGAGAGACTGCATTGTGTCCACTTGAGACATTGTTTGTATCATGCAACATCATGTAAAACCTTTAGAAAAATTCTCACTTGGATACCCTATGATGATCATGTCCTATTCATCATGGATGAGATGTTTTGGGCTAGCTTGTTCTTCAATGTTGGAGACGAGATCCTTGGAGGATTATTCTTCATTTTTCCACTTGAGGGAAAAACTATTGCAGCCCAAGATCAGCACATAATCTATACTTATCATGAGTGGAGAGAAGGACAATGTGGGGTAGACTACCTTGTCTACTATGATCAGATTTTCAACCCACCTACTTTGCATGAGCCAAAGGTGGAGGAAGACTTTCAGGAGTTGCCATGTTGGGAGGTAACTCATTTTGTATGGGTGATTTCTTGGGGATGGGAGATTCATATCAGCCCTCATGCCTCAAGAAGGCCCTTTAGTTCTATCCTTGTAGTTTCTTGGGGACAAGCAACATTTGGGGGGGGAGGACTGTAATGTTCCCAAAATTAGCATGAAGCTAATTGGAACATTAATTTTGCTTATATCATCTAGGAGGTGAATAAATGGATAAGAAGGCTCATGAGTAGAAATAAAATCCCTCATAATGTGAAAGGGATCATCAGAGTAGCTATGTTTTGCACTCTAAGGTGTGGAAAGGGGAAAATGCATGAGGACAAGGTCAAGTTTGACCAAGTCAACAACATTGCCATGGGAGGAATGGATCACTTTGGAAGACAGTGCAGTATGAGTGGGGAAGAGATCATTTGGTAGAGGAAACCCTAATGTATGGGGCCAAGGAAATAAGGCTTTCATTTGTATAAAGGGAGGACAAGGTAGCCATAGGAGGATATGTTATTGAGTATTGGATTTTGGTCTGCATGACTATTTCCTTTCTCCAATTGTTTAACTGAGAGTGTTGTGCTACTTAGCACAAGGAATTCCTGTTTAGGAATCCTTCTCCCTTCTTGAAAAGCCTCTTTATGGATTGCACTTCATTTCTCCACATTCAGGCTCAAGGACAAGCCACATCCTTCAGCTACAATGTTATTCCTGTAGCAAGAAACTGTAATGTTCCAAAATTTTCACATAGCAATTTGGAACATTAGATTTTGCTACTTTCACCTAGGAGAGGAATAAATGGGTAAGGAGGCCCATGAACCATGAAATTATGAATAAATTCCACCTTAGTAAGGAAGGAGATCACCTTAGGAGCTATTTTTACACTTCCAAGTGTTAACAAGGACAAATTAGATGGGGACATAGTCAAGTTTGACTAAGTCAACATGCATTCTTGAGGAGGAAGGAAACACTCAAGTAAACTAGCTCAATGTGAACAAGGAGCAGCCTAGACACACATATGAGAACTGGGTTGAAGATCCCTTGGTGTGAACAAAGGCATTGCAGGTGGATTGGTTCCAGTTGACCAAGTCAACAACACTGTCACGAAGAGGAGGGAAGCTAGCTAAGGCCTCGCAGTTTTGAAGAAGGAAGCTTCATGAAGAAGTCACCTCAACATTGTGTGGGGTCCGGGGTGAGGTGGCTCACCAAATATAAAAGGAAGGCATAGCATCAAAGGGAAATCATTCATGTATTCAACTATTTTGGTCTTGAAACCAATCAAATGCTTCAGCTGTTTAGCCGGAGTTGCTACACTGCTTAGTGAAAGGAATTTCTGTGCGGGAATTCCATCCTCTCTCTAGATCAGCTTGCTTAAGGGATAAAAGGGGAGTGATTTGAGCTTCATTTATGTATTTGGCTTGATTCCATTCATCTACATTCAGCTACAGCACAGTCTCCTTTAGTGAACTACGTCTTTTATGCAGAAGCAGCAGTAGTAGAGTTGCATCCTTTGATTGTATGCTAATCTTTTAGGAGGAGGTGCTTATTTCCCTCCGAGAGCTCCAATAAGAAGGCATAAGGCCATTATCTGTATTATTCAGCATTTATATGTCATATTCAGTCATGGTTAATACATTTTTGTAGTAAACTGCGTTATTTTCTGCAGTGCTACTTTGTACATGCATTTTGCTAGAAACCTTTGCCGGGTGTCTTGGTTTTGTTGTATAAGAGTGTAAACCTTCATTTCTCTATTGTTTGATTAATATAAGTTGCATATCAGACCTATGCCTTAATTTTCTGCAAAAACCCTCATTATAATAACACATTCCTTACTTCAGTAGTTGCTGCATGAGCTAGACTATGGGATTTTGGGATTATTTTAGCTGCATTGACTTGGGAGATCTGTTTATATGAGCTAGAGTTATTTATTTCACCTCTAATTCTGCTTGTGAACTTTATATCATGTATTCTAAGGGATCCAAGTCCCATTTCTCACTTGCATAGCGTTATTTTCTGAAGACAACAGTTTTTTGCCCTGTATTGCTGCATTTCCCCACCCGGGAAGGAGAATATAGGCCTATCTCTTGCTGAGGTTCTTTCATCTGATGGTGGGATGTTATTTTTCATCTATTGAGCTGCTCTAAATTACCAATATAATTATTTTTTGAAGCTCCACATTCGTAATAACTCATATTATTCCCAATAGTGTAGCTGTTCCCAATTTGGAACATTACAGTGGTATTAGAGCTGCCATATTGGCTCAACCTGTGGATTTCGGATCCAATCAAAAGATAAGAAGAAGAGGAGAAAAAAAATTATGGAGAGGATGAGCTTACTCTCATCCATTTTCAGATCCAAGAAGAAAGAAGAGGAGAAATGCATTGAAACTCCAAGAGGGTTTCAAGGAGGAGAGAGTTGTAGTGAGACCTCTAGAAGGTTCCAAGAAGAAGAAGTAGATGCATGCACTTCTTGTTCTTGTAGATGAAGTGAAGAGAAAGGAGACCACTTAGAGCATGAAATTCTGAGTGGGTATTTGGCACAATACAAGTGCCAACCTAGGGCTTTCAAAGAGACCCGAGATTTCCCTCAGTTTATTCAACAGAGAGAAGAAAGAAGACCTTGCAGCAAAGAAGAAATCAAAGGCAATAGATTCCTATTTTCTACATTTGATGGGTCAACTATAGCAAGAGCTTGGTCAAGGAAGCTTGAGGCATTCTTCCTACTTCATCCAGTGGAAGAGAGGGAGGCAGCAGAAGTTGCAACGCTGCACCTGGAGGGTGAATCCAATGCTTGGTGGTGCAGTCACTTATGCCACACAAGGGTGAATTATTTTTGTGAGTTACCTCAAGAGCTGATCAGAACATTTGATGGAGCAATATCAGAGGAAATAAGGCCCACACCAACATGGGAGGAGTCATATCCCAGCTGCCATAGCCTTGGGAAAGCAGCCTTCTACATCAACAATTGGATCAACCAACACATTAAAGAAATGGACTCTTGTAGCCATACAAGATGTTCCAAAGGATCAGAAAGGTATGCATAAATTCCCATATCCTAACATTTCATAAAATTTTATTGAAGGATTTGGAGATTTGTTTTCATATGGCCCAGGATCAAACATTGTTGCTAAGGTAGAGCAGCAAGATTGCACTGCGTTGTGCAAGCCTGAGGGGTTCAAGGGAGATTTGAACCATCAACCCCATGTATCACTAATGAGTTACACACAACCCTTGGGGTTGAAGTATGAATTATTGGAGAATGGAGTGAACTTTGCTCCAAACAAATTCATGCAGGAGCAAATGGAGATAGCTAGAACACCCTGGAGGAGGGTTACAATGCTGTCAAGAAGTAGTAGCAAGGGGGCTTTGCCTTCAAATCACTTGGATCCTCATGGGTTCAAGATAATCACTGATGAGAGATATTTTCTTGGAGGTATCCAAGGAGTTGCATTTCAACATCCCATGAATTGCAAGGAGAAAAATCTGATATGGGAGGATGGTAGCCTCTTTTGGAGGAGTGCCAAGATGGAGAATGCTCACTAGAATTCACCAATGGATAGGTGGATGTGGATATAGAGAAAGAAGCTGGAAAGTTACTTTCAACTCTATGATACCGAGCAGCAAGAGGCAAGACTGCGTTGGCTACTCTTGAGAGAGTTTGGCCATCATGTGGCATATCCTTGTTCTAAGGGTATGAGGAAGGGGGATACTTGGTAGAGTACTTGCATCATGGGGCAGCAAGGAGTGTGGATGCATTATGATGATATGGTCATTTTTTTTTCACTGCATCAATTGTATGATGGAGGTATGATGAGGCAGAAAAGACATTTGTTGCTTTGGAGGATTGAGAGAGAGCAAGGGAAGAGTTGCTCTCACATTTTGCATGATGTTGCAATGGGAGGATATGGCAAAATTATGAGAGGATTCTTTGACATTGAACATGTCAGAGGATGGATTTATGAGTTGGAAGGAGCCTATTTTCATAGGCCAACAGCGTTGTCACTTGGGAGCATGAGCTTATTGGTGGATTTTTCTCAGGACCACTTCATATTTGATGCACTTGGTGGGCATAGAGGAGGTGAGATTGATAGAGCGGTGGATGGACTCATTGGTTGATGTGGTATGTTCTCCTTGACTTGGATGTTCAAGCATAAGAAGGAGGATTTCCATGGAGCATGTGATTCAATCCTCTTCAGATTGATATGCCATACCACTATGGAGGATTCATCTATGGATCTTGTCACCATCTTGCTTCCATCACATGGTAAGAACTATGTTGTTACACTTATTGATTGTTCATCATTATATTTGTATACTCTTACCATGTCCTTGCAGTGCATTGATCTACAAAGGGGAAAGACTCTCTTTAGGCTCCATGGTATATTTTTAGCCAGATATTATGATGGAGAAAGCCATCTAATGTATGATCCGGGGCAATTATATGGTTGCTTCTTGTGTGCTCAATGGACATATCCAGCCATCTACTATTTACTAGTGGCTGTGATGACTTATACAGCAAGCCATTTGTCAAGAGACAACTTGCCATACCATTTCCTGAAGCTACAGTGGGGAAGACTGCGCTGTGACCACTTGGGAGACTGTTGGTAAACTCTAGTACTACATAAAACCTTTAGTATTTCTCTCATTTTGATGTTGATCATGATCCTACTTGCTGATATTATTCCTACCTATATGAGGAGCATGATTGGAGGAGGAACACATAGAGTGGATGTGTTCTTGGGGGAGGAGCATCCCCACAATTTCTGCATTACATGCTCTAAGGAGAGCATGGGAAGATACATGGCCTCCACAGCAAAATATATGTCTCTTTATGAGGAGGACCATGAGATGGATGGAGTGCCATATGATGATGGTTTCTTATCCATCATGTATGAGAAGGCTTAGGCCATCTTGATGCACAGTGCTGGGAGAGGGGCCTTTGGAGGTCTAGCTTCCTTCCTGCCATTTGAGGGCAACACGATGGCAGCCCAAGATCAAAAAATCCTTTATGCTTGTCTTAAGTGGAGAGGAAAGTAGTGTGGGGTAGACTACTATGTCCACCATGACCAGAATTTCAGCCCACCTACTTTGCCGAAGCTTCAGGTGGAGGATGATTTGCATGAGTTACCATTTTGGGAGGGTGGCTCATTTTGCTTGGTTGATAGCTTGGGGAGGAGAGATTCATGGGGATGATGAATACCAATATATATCAGCCCTCATTCCCCAAGAGAACGTTCAAACAACCCATTTTTTCCTCCATGGATGAACCACAATCACATAATGCCAGCTATTTAGATAGCTTACACACTTGGGAGAGGCAACTTGGAGATACATTGATGATGCAACACCTTGATCCTTGGGAGACTTCATTTTATTAGGGTGCTACAAGGGAGAAGGGGATTCTCTTTAGTCTCGTCCTTGCATTTTCTTGAGGACAAGAAACATTTGGGAGGGGAGGACTGTAATGTTCCAAAATTTGCACATAGCAATTTGGAACATTAGATTTTGCTACTTTCACCTAAGAGAGGAATAAATGGGTAAGGAGGCCCATGAACCGTAAAAGTATGAATAAATTCCACCTTAAGGAAGGATATCACCTTAGGATCTGGTTTTACACTTCCAAGTGTGAACAAGGACAAATTAGATGGGGACATAGTCAAGTTTGACTAAGTCAACATGCATTCTTGAGGAGGAAGGAAACACTCAAGTAAACTAGCTCAATGTGAACAAGGAGTAGCCTAGACACACATATGAGAACCAGGTTGAAGATCCCTTGGTGTGAACAGAGGCATTGCAGGTGGATTGGTTCTAGTTGACCAAGTCAACAACGCTGTCATAAAGAGGAGGGAAGCTAGCTAGGGCAGCGCAGTTTTGAAGGAGGAAGCTTCATGAAGAAGTCACCTCAACATTGTGTGCGGTTTGGGGTGAGGAGGCTCACCAAAGATAAAGGGAAGGCATAGCATCAAAGGGAAATCATTCATGTATTCAGCTATTTTTTTCTTGAAACCAATTGCATGCTTCAACTGTTTAGCCGGAGTTGATGCACTGCTTAGTGCAAGGAATTTATGTGTGGGAATTCCATCCTCTCTCTAGATTAGTTTTCTTAAGGGATAAAAGGGGAGTGATTTGAGCTTCATTTCTGTATTTTTCTTGAGTCCATTCATCTACATTCAGCTACAACGCAGTATCCTTCAGTGAACTGCGTCTTTTATGCAGGAGCAGCAGCAATAGAGTTGCATCCTTTGATTGTATGCTAATATTTTAGGAGGAGGTGCTTATTTCCCTCTGGGAGTTCCAATAAGAAGACCTAAGGCCATTATTTGTATTATTCAGAATTTATATGTCATATTCAGTTATGGTTAATACATTTTTGCAGTAAACTGTGTTATTTTCTGCAGTGCTGCTTTGTACATGCATTTTTCCAGAAACCATTGCCGGGTGTCCTGTTTTTGCTGTAGAAGAGTGTAAACCTCCATTTCTCTATTGTATTATTAATATAAGTTTCATATCATACATATTCCTTAATTTTCTGTAGAAACCCTCATTATAATAACGAATTCCTTGCTTCAGTAGTTGCTGCATGAGCTAGACTATGGGGTTTTGGGCTTATTTTAGCTGCATTGACTTGGGAGAACTATTTATATAAGATAGAGTTATTTATTTCACCTATAATTCTACATGTGAACTGTATATCATGTCTTATAAGGGATCCAAGTCCCATTTCTCACTTTCATAGCATTATTTTCTAAAGACAACAATTTTATGCCCTGTATTGCTACATTTCCCCACCCAGGAAGGAGAATATAGGCCTATCTCTTGCTGAGGTTCTTTCATATGCTGGTGGGATGTTATTTTGAATATATTGAGCTAATATACATTACCAAGCTCATGATTTGCTGAAGCTCCACATTGGTAATAACTCAGATTATTCCCAATAGTGTAGCTGTTCCCAATTTGGAACATTACAGAAACATTGTGTTGCAGGGTGTTGTAGTGGAGGGTTCCACAACACCACTTATAGAGCTTATATTTCAAAGGAGGGAGCTTCTATTCCTCTCAGAGCTCAGTGAGGAGGATTAAGGAGTTGATTGCACATATTTGGCATCAAGCCAAGCACTTCCCATCTCTTACAGCGCAGTCCATCTCCTTGACTATGTTATTTCTGAGTATATTTGCAGTGGGGGTTTGCACCACTATTTTTGAGGGTGAGATCTTCAGTGATTGGATCAGCCTTTCACCTGAAAGATCCATTGGATGAGATTCAATCATCATATGCAGCATCTTTAGCCATCGTCATCCATTTCTTGAGTTGTAGCTGCTACTCAGTTTGAGACTTCAACTCTAGCATTTTGGCCATTTTTTATATTCCATCCAATCCTTCTAGGATTGACTTCAGATTGTTTTCATGGGTTTAGAGATTTTCTCCCCACCTTATTTGAGCCATACATTTCTAAATCTATGTATTGACATTCATTATGTAGCAGTTCCTCTTATAAACTGTGCAGTCATAGCCTTGTCTTTTCCATATGTAGCAGTGTTTTTCACTTTTCTTGTACATGTTCCTTTGAGGTTGGTTTTCCTAAGCTTGAGTGATCATTTACTCAAGATCTTTTACACATTTTGCTGCTGTAACATTAATAAGATGGCTATGAGTTCTTCTTACATTTTATGAGTTGGATTTGTCACTGCTACTCCAGTTTATGTTTATATATTGATGGATCTCCAATTTGGGAATATTTTAAGATATTCCTAACATTGTATATTCTCCCTATTTTTGGATATTACAGTCAGGCTCAAGAGTACATTTAGATCTCTTACAGTTCAATTGAAATCTCTCTTCATAGTCCTCTAAGGATTCATCTGGCCCTAGAGTCATCCTAAAGTTCTCATTCTTAGTTTCCTTGGACCTACAGTAGTCTTTGCATTTGCTGCTAAGGTCTCTTCCATCTGTGCCTAGGTAGTGATGCTATCCCTAGGCAGACCAATGAGCTAGTGCAAGGCTACATCCTTAAGGGTGGATGGGAAGAGCTTCAACTTCTGATCATAAGAGGTGTAGTCATAAGTCCTATAAACAACAACAAATTCAAAGATGAATGTGTCAGGGTCCTCATAGGTAAGTCCATAAAAGTGTGGAGGAGTTGAGGGCCTAATGTTCTTCATCTTATTTTCTCCATTTTCCCCTCTTATGGGAAAGTCTCTCTGGATCCTAGCCATGGTTAAGATAGGTGAAGCAAGTCCCTCAGTTGAAAAAAGGTCTTCTTCTTCTTCCCCGATAGGATCCTCAAAATATTCAGTAGGCTCTCCTATAGGGGGTTCAATCTCACTACCACTGAAGAAGAGTGAAAGGTGGATAGGAGGTGATGTGGGGGTCTTAGGTAACATTTGTATTTGAATATTCCTACTCTTACGAGGCATGAAAATCAGATTTTTTTTCATTTTTTTGAATATTTCTAAAATAAAATGAAAAGAAAGGAAAGCAAAAAAGAATGCTAAAACAAAATCAAAATATCTACTAGACACCTCCCCAGAAACGGTGCCAAAAAGTGGTGAGCCCTAGTATTGCACCAGGCGTGCTGCAACTCCCAAGGGCTGCCCTACTTTACTTTATCAACCCAAGGTTCATACAAACTTGGAGGTGATAGTGCTATATACACAGGAGATGCATTCTGTTCATATCATCCTCTTCTACTTTACGAAAGGGTGCTATTTTTTAAACTATGATAAAAAATGAAATGTAAATTGTTGGAAGGGAATGATAGAAAGGAAACTAACATAATTTTCAGAAATGAAATGATGGAAATAAAACTAATTTAATGTGGAGGAAGGAAATGATAGAAAGAAACTAAATTAAATTGCTGAAAAGAAATGACAGGAAGGAAACTAATTTAATTTGCAGAAAAGAAATGACAGAAAGGAAAATAATTCTAAACCACACTTAACTTGTCCAAATGACTAAATTCACTATATTTATCCTATTTTCTATCTATAATGCTTCTATCCATGCACATAATCTATCCATGACTTAATTCTAATTGAAAAAGTGTTGATTTGCACCTTGGAGGGAAGAAAAGGGCTAAAGAGGCTAATGGAGGGCTTAACACATGAAACGAGGCTTAGAAGTGGAAAGGGGGGTTTAAACCTTATTATAAATTTATTATAGCACAAAAATGGCTTTGGAATAGAATAATTTGAAAAGTACAATGGAGAAAAAGTTGCGAAGTGCAAAGTGCAACAGGATAAAAGCTACGACGTGTGAAATGCGATAGGAAAGAATTTTCAAATCTGAAATGTGGAAACGAAAAAGTTTTCCATCTGCGATATGCAATATCGCAATCAGAAAAAAGAGCATTAGGTCTTAAAATAAAAGGGAAAAGGTTGGGAAATATGATTTTCGACGGGTGACGTGGCGGTGGGACTGGTGGCAGAGTGCGATCGAAATATCACAATCGGCAGATAGGATCTATAAGTCCTAAAATAAAAGGGGAAAATTTGCGATGAGCAATTTGTGATTTCGTAATATCGCTATCAGTGAAAGCGAGTGGTAAATGTTGAAAGAAAAGGGAAAGAGTTGCGGTTTGCGATTTTCGATGCGGCGGTAATATTGCATCGGCGAAAACAAGTGGTAAGTGTTTAAAGGAAAAAAACTAAACCATGCGAAGTGCAATTTGTGAAGTACGATAGTAGTAACTCCTAAGGGAAATGGAAAACATTGCAATTTTTGATATGCGATATTGCAATATCGCAATTGGAAAAAATGAGCGATAAGTGTTAAAGGAAAAGGGAATAAGTTATGATTTGCAATATGTGATATCCCATTATCGCAATCGGAAAAAATGAGTGGTAAATGTTAAAGAAAAAACAAAAATCATTTGAAATATGATTGCAATTTACGATGGCGGGAGATTCGACGAGCAAAGGCAGAGGTTGATTTTCAAAGGTTTTCACATGTTTTGTGAATAAAAAGAGTTGTGTAGTTGCGATAAGAGAAAAGGAAGGAATAGAAGCGTTACACAGAGATGTGTAGGGATTGGAAAATGGAGCAGAATGGCTTGATAATATCTCTGGGGATTTTGATGCTCATTCCTGCAAACAACCTTGCTGATCCATGCATGAAAAATAGATGAAGTGTGAAATAAAAGTAGTGAATAGAAACCAATTTTAGGGTCTATGGGAAGGTTTACCCTCCTCGAGCTCTATTGACAGAGATGAGAAGGGATTCTTAATCCACATATTTTTTTGGATTTTCTCCTCTATTCTATTATTGAGAAGCAAATGAAAAACTACAGCAACACACTAAAATAAAGAACTAAGCAGCAATGAAACTATCAGAATCAGAACTAATTGAATGACAGAAAGAAAACTAGCTTAATGGAAGAAAGGAAAGAATGTTAATAGCAGAGAAGTTGAGGTACATGGATTATGCCCTAGAAAAGGATCCTATCTCTATGAAACTTAAATCAGTAGAATGAAATGAGTCTGCTCATTTCATAAAATAATAGCCTCATACATGTTTGAAAGTTTGATCACTGAGTAAAATGATAAAAATCTCAATAGCTTGCAACAAAGTTTCGACTAGAATCTACTGGAATTGACTAACTCTTCCTAGCTCTAGCTCTACTCCATTTATTCTACAAGGTAGCTACCAATTTCTCCCTAGAAAATAGTGATTGACTCCACTTGACTCCTAGTAAACAAAGATTGAGTTCTCTCCTCTTTGAGTTCCTTGGCTACCTCTGGAACTCGAATTGCTGGAGAGAATCTTTGGGGTGATTGAGTCCACTTCACTCCAAGTAAACAGAGATTGAGTGAACTTCTCTTTGAGTTGCTTGGTTACCTCTAGAACTCAAATTTCTGGAGAGAATATTTAGGGTGAATGAGTCCACTTGACTCATAGTAAGCAAGGATTGAGTTTCTTGGCTGCCTCTGGAAATCGAATTGTTGTCTCCTCCAAGTATTCATGATAAAATCCTTATAAAAATGATTAATAATTCATGATTTTCTACACTCAACCTTGTATTAGGCACTGAAAGTATGTTATCATTAATCACCACCTATACTATCATCATAAAACCAAATAATAATAAAAATTCAAGAAAAATATATCTAAGAAGGAAAAAAGGTGACCATTAACCCCTCCACTTATGTCTAATGATGGAGCTCATAAGAGACATTAAGTAATGCTTTGAGTTCAGAGACTATGGGGAGAAAAATGAAAAGAGGAAAGTACACATGATATTGTAGTAATTCGAGGAAAGGAAGATCCAAGTCCAAATCGGGGATAGCATGATGGAAATGTTGGAATAAAGGAAACCTGAAAAAGACTGTAAGTCTCAAAAGGGAAAAGAAGGAGATGCACAACATGAAAACAATCATGAAGCAAATGTGACAGGTGATATGTTGCAGGATGATTTGATTATTTCATTAGAAAATTTTATTTATCTATGGGTGGTAGATTCAAGGGCCTCATTACTTTCCACACCTAATAGGAAACATTTTCATGACTATGGTCAAGGAGATTTTGGACAAGTTTGTCTAGGTGTTGATAAAACTTGTAAATTTTTTGTAATGGGTAAAGTTATTATAAAACAGTAGAATGGAAACCAATGGATATTAAAGGAGGTAAGACATGTTCCAGATCTAAATAAAAATATGATTTCAACAAGGTAGTTAGGTGGTAAGGTTGTGTGACAACTTTTACAGATAATACCTGGAAGGTCACTAAAGGATCCTTGGTACTAGAAAAAATAGAAAAGGTTCGCACATTGTATTTATTCAATGGTATTTCTAATTTTTCTAATGCTTTAACCTCCATGGGATAAAATGCAGCATTATGGAATCATAGGTGTTGGTGTGTAGTGTGAATAAACCATTCAACCCTTTTCCACATTAATTCATCAATCCGGGTGCGTAAATTATTTCAAGATAATGCACAAGGTATATGCAGGAGAAATGGAACAATCCAACATTAATCACAGATTTAACAACTGAAATAAACAAGAACCGCTATGAAAATAATTAAAGATAAATTACAGAGTTACATCAGCATTCACAACAATTGAAGAAAAGTACCATAACAACATTTAAAATGTACAAAGAGAAATGTGACAACAACACACAAAAATAATGCAACACCTGATCAGAAGATTGTGCCCAACTCTCTGACCAGGGTTGCGATGGATTCAAAACTTACAGATAGAACAAAAAAATGGCTCGCATTCAATTAATTAGACAATATTTTTTTACAAAATTGATCTCTTTCATGGCTCCTCTGATTCACAACCTTGAAACCCTTCTTATAAAATTGTTTAGAAAACCGTTTCTCAAATCTGACAACTAATGTCTACAAATACAATTGTTAAAATGGCCAAACCAGTTTCCAAGAAAAAAACAAGAAAGGTCTGGAATAGTTCTAGAATCTATTATGCTGTTACACTGATATCGAAATGGTGATGTAAACTCGGAGTTTCTCCTGTGATCTGCATATACGACCCTTTGACCATTGGATCTGTGGAAATGTCAAAATTAGTAACTCGCGTAGGCAAAATTCCCGTCACTACTATTTCATTAATTAAACATTCTAGATAAGACAACGGAACAGGGTTTACCTCATGTGCTTCGATCATTTAATGAATATTAATGATACAAATAAGTGAAAGAGTGGGTGGAAATGGAGGGAAAAAGTATGTTGATTTGGTACCCAACATCTCCCCCCAATTGGTCTTTCTGCATGTCCTCATGCAGGTCACCGTCTCTCCAGGTCTGGGTTGGAAGGGATGTGGCTAGTAGGAAAATGGGAGAGGTCATATTCTGCGGCCATCTTTGTTCCAGGGGGTTTATATCCTTCTGTTAGGAGGATATCCTTCAACTAATATATGATTACATTGTATTTTGGAGTATACTGATCTGCTGGCAACGAAATTAGAGGGAACTGAAACCTCAATCCCATCCACTGGACCCCACAATTCTGAATGCATGTAACAAAACGTGGTACTCTTTTTAATTCTCGTGAAAAATTGGGTGCTCCAAAAGGTTCCCAGTTTCTGACATCTGATGACGACAACATCCATCTCCTTTGACAACTGCTAAGAGATTCATCCTAAAAAGAAACTACCTGTCTGACACAGAGGTCAGTACACCACTTCTCTGTTGTCAACATATGTTCTTTATGTCCCTCAATCTACAAAATGGTAGAGTGCTTGTTATAAATATTCACTAACTAACCATGCTCCATCCTTATCTTCAGTGGTCTTGTAGCTTGATTTTATTCAAAAGTATCAGAGGCCTTCTTCCATTTAACGTGGTTGATAATGTAGGAGGTGAAGGCTCTTAGGTGAACATCCCCCAAAATGGAACCGGATTTAAGGTCTGATCATCCTTCAAAAAATAATTATGCATGTAACGTTCGCACATCAATTACTGGTCCACAATATCATGGATTTTCAAAATACGAAGGAATTATATCAGATCCTCAATCTCATGGCTGATTTCCTTGTAAATAATTTCCAGGAAGAAGAAAAATAAATTCTCATGGAGAAATAAAGCATAACTATCAGTGGGATGTCTACATGCCATTGCCTGCTATGCCAAGGTAAACATCCTCTCTTTATCTACCTTAAACACTTGTACCTGCTCCTCTAATTCCTCCTTCTTACCTTGTAGTTTCTCTTGCCTTTGCCTTGCTCTATCTAACTGTTCTATATATCCAGTAATAATCCCATTGGGCTACTCTAGAACCCTCTTTGTCTCCTTCTTATGTTCATTCATGGTCGATTTCCATTTCTGAATTTCAACATCCAGAAAGAATTCTTAGACCCTAAAAAGATGTTCAATAGGGCCAGTCTGTGTGTCAGCAGAGGTTGTAGGAACATCTTCTGCCTGTACGGCTACTGAGGAAACTTAAACCTTGGGTCTCACGACCTTCCATTTATATTCTTTTACCTTTTTATTTAACCAAGATACTTGCTTTCTCAGTTTCTAAACTTCCTTCTTCAGCTGCATAGTCTTGTTAAACTGAAGCTAATACCTTTCTTTGATATGTGGTCTCTTGTTTCCACATTTTTCTATCCACTCTTGTTTAACAATAAATTCATCTCCCAGTCTCGCAACAGGTTCATAAGGTGGTGGGTTGCTGCTAGCGGTATCAACTGGCTTCTCCACCAGGTCTTCTTTACTCGGTTTCCTTTATTTGGGAGCACTCTCCTCGTCACCTTTTTTCAATTCGAGAATTTCTATCACCTTGACAGTGCCTTCATCGACCATTCTCTACTTCAGTTCTTCTGCAAAAATCCCTTCTTCAGTATTAACTTCAGGATGCCCTTGCTAAGAATCAGCAAGCAATAGACCGACAATGGCCATATCCTTCCTTGAGTTGAAAAACTTCAGTATGGGTAGGACAACGATCTCTTTTATTAAAAATTGGGAAGAACGAAACCCCGTTGCTCCTCTTGGCATTGTAGTCTGAAAAGGAGAATGGAAAATATCCTCTACATGTTCTATGTTAGTCTTGTCTTCCTCCTCTGATTCCTTTTCTCCATCATCTTTATTTATTAATTTGGTTGAGCCTCCTTCATGCATTTCTTCTCAACCTATGGAAAACACCGATTATTGTGGAGCAGTTTCAACCTCAGGGGTCGTTCTTTCCACATTTTCCTGTCTTGACTGAGTTGGTGGTGGTTCTTGTGTGACACCCCTACCCATTTCAATATCCAAATCTGTTTGGGCAAGTGATGCTAGTTCTTGTGTAATAGCATCACTTGTCATCCCCTTGACTGGTATTTCTTCTCTTGTACTTCATTAATGAAAGTCGATTCTTGTAGAACAATATCAACTTCATCCCCTATCTCCATGACTCCTTCATCAATAAATTCCACAGGCGAGGTTTGTTCTTGTGTGACAGCCTCTACTATATCACCAATTGTTTCTTCCATTTCCATTTCCTCCAGTTCTTCCTCTTCTTCCTCCAATTCCTCTTGTTCTTCTTCTTCTCTTGATGAATCATTAGGAGATGTTGGTTCTTCATCCATTTCTTCTATTGAATCTACCGGAGGTGCTAGTTCTTCCTCCATTTCCTCCAGCTCTTCCTCTTCTGTTGAATCAGCTGAAGGTGTTGGTTCTTCCTCCCTAGAAGTAATGATAGTTGCTACTTCCTCTTCTGATAGTTCACAGAGTTATGCCCAGTGGACTTGGAATTAGACCATTGCATTCATAACCAACAGACGAACTAGTCCGTGATTGGTAAGGACTGCCAGCACCTTGTGCGAACACCAAGCGGACTGTGCCATGAGTTGTATATTTTTCATTAGAAATAAAGGCATGTTTAAAGAGTGAACTTGTTCCTGTGGGAATCAAAGATGGGCCAGGATTTTGAAATGGTACTTGAACAAAGTGATAAATTGTCCTTCGCAGGTTATATATTTCATAACAAAGCCTGCTACCTCATTCCATGGGTACGGTAAACATTTACAGTCATACCTTATCCCCTTCTAGACAACACTTTCTCCAGCCTACAAAAACAATTCAAGAAATTCTAGCAGGGGAGTTCTCTGAGAGAACCACTGTTGTCCTTGTCATTTTAGCCCAATAACTTTTGCAATGGCTTCTTCTGTAATGGGAATTTCTACTCCTTTGACCCGAGAGCCATTCTCATCCAAGTTTAGCGCAAATTTTGTCATGATCCCTTCATCAAATCCTTCCAGTCTATTAAAATAGATATCCCATCTTGCATTAATGAAAACTTGCCACACATCTACATTGCTACGGACCAGAGTCATATCTTTGGGTTCATGCTGCACAGCTAGTTCGCCTATCTTGTAGAGACTGTAACAACACTTTGGAGGTAGCAGACCGTTGGAAGGAGTGATGACTACCAATTCCTGAAATAACAGCATGGTGAAAAAATGAAGTGGAAAAACGGTAAATACGGCATGTGATTTCTCTAGAAACAAAGAAAATCATGGCGGATTATGGTAAGTAGAATGGATGAGATGGTAATTATTTCACATAAATTGTAAGGGACTAATCGGTTGGCAACATCTGCATGTTTCTAGTCCCAATACATGTTAATGATTATATGAAATACGGTGAATATCGTGGACTGTACCATTGACACAAGGCTTAATAATGATCTTAGGATAATCATTAGTGTGGTTTAACTATGTCATCATTTAATTATGATGGCACCCCCCCCCCCAAAAAAAAAATTAAAAACAGTCATCCATGGGGTCAATGTCTTATCCATGAAATATTTAATTAAATCCATAAGAGTCAACGGAGACGTACCTGGCAACCTACCTGAGGGAAGTGACAGTTGGTAGAGTAATGGCAGAATAAAGGCGAAGTAATGGTGTTGACAGAGTAAAAGCGCCGGCGGAGTGATGACGTTGACGGAGTAACAACATAATGGAGTAACAACATCCAAGGAGTAATAGCAACCAAGGAGTAACAACATCACGGAGTAGCAGCGTCCAAGGAGTAACAACATCATGAGTAGCAGCGTCTATGGAGTAATAGCAACACAGAGTAGCAGCATCCAAGGAGTAACAACATCACAAGTAGTAGCATCCAAGGAGTAACAATGACACAAAGTAGCAACATCCAAGGTCACAGAGTAGCAACATCCAAGGAGTAACAGCATCATGAGTAGCAGCGTCCAAGGAGTAACAGCACATAGGGTAGCAGCATCCAAGGAGTAACAATTTCCAAGGAGTAATGGCATCATTGAGTAACAACATCCAGAGTAACAACATCCAAGGAGTAACAACATCTGATACTTTGAAAAGTTTCGAAAGTAACAATAGTAGCAAAGTAACAGCACCCCAATAGTAAAAGATTTCATTACTTTAGGAAATTTCCAACTCCACAGCATTGCACCTCAGTAGTAGCTCCTGCAAAAAGACAAACAAGTGAGTAGTAACATCATTTTTATTATTATTATTATTATTATGTTAGATCAAGGATGCAGAGGAGGGATTCTCTGCACCGACAACCTTCAGACTAGATTTCTCAGAGAGATGTTTAATGAAGGCATCCGTAGAGGCTAGATGATGATATAGTCTTAGACGATGTCCATTTTCTATGAAAGAAACATGTGTATCATCAATTATGACCAGTATGACTATTCCATTATCAAATATAGCATCCACTCCGTAAGGCCCCATCCAACAAGTGCAAATATTTCCTTTAAAATCCTTAAAATGAGAGTAATAGAGTAATTCCCAATCTCCTCTGCAAAACACCTTGTTTTTTATAAACTTATTGTGCCATTTTTTCCTCTGCTGTTTAGTAGCAGTAGTATTCTTAACAAGCATTGAACGGGTTTCATCTAATTCATTAAGTTGAACCAGCCGGTGTTTTTAGGCATATGACAGATCCAACCATACTTCAACAGCTTTTCTGAGCATACTGATCTCAAATTATATTGGGAACAAGGGGGATTTCCCATAAACCAACTTGAATGGTGAAAACCTATTTCTGTTCCGCCATGTTTTTCTGTATGCCTAGAGAGCTTCGGCCAACTTTTGAGCCCAATCCAAGCGATGGTTTTCCACAGTCTTTGTCAAGGTATTTTCCAATACCTTTTTTGTGCTTTCCTCTTGGCCATTCGCTTGGGGGTGGTATGGAGATGTCACCTTGTGATTGACGCAATATTTATGCATAAGCCTCGCTATCATCCGTAACATAAATTGTGCTCCTCCATCTAAAATAATCACCCTCGGAGTACCGTAACGAGAAAAAATATCCTCCAATAGAAAATCTGAAACCACCTATTTTGTTACTTTCACAACAACTTTGGCTTCCACCCACTTAGTCACATAATCAGTGTAGACCAGAATGTGAATATTTTGCTGGGAAGGTGGGTTAAAAGGTCCAACAAAATTGATTTCCCACTTTTCAAAAGGTTCGAGGACTACCTGGTGCTATAAATGCATTTCATCGGATCGACCGGGCTACCCCATGCACTGGCAACTGTTGTACCTTCGGACATAATTTCATGCATCCTGGAAGATAGAAGGCTAGTAATATCCCATATGTAACACCTTACGGCATGTTATTTTATCTTCAAAATTCTCTCCACAAGGGCCATCATGGGAAGCTTTCATCACTTCGTATATATCATCCTCAGGTACACAGCATCGAACCTGCTAATCAGCTCCTATATAAAAAAAAAGGTATCCTGCCATCCACGAGTATCAAGCACTATGATGAATTATTTTCTGTGGTTCCTTGTACGAAAAATGACGGGGAACTTTCCCTATAGAAAGAAAGTTAGCAATATCTTCATACCACGGAGGATTAGTAGAAATTGCAAAGAGATGCTCATCCAGAAAAATATCCTCTATGGGTGTGCCTTCATCATTATTATCCAATCTAGACAGAAAATCAGCAACTACGTTATCCTTCCCTAGTTGATCTACTGTTGTAATATCAAATTATTAAAGTAATACCAGGCATCTTCTAATGCGAATAGGAGTCATAGGTTTGTTCATCAAATACCTTATTGTTGCGTGATCAGTATCTATGAAAGTAGGATAACCGGTGATATAGTTTCGGAACTTGTTGATAGCGTAGATGTCACCCAGGAATTCTTTTTCAGTCACCATGTAATTTAACTCGGTAGGAGTCAAATTCTTGTTGACGTAGTAAACTGCATACAGTGTCTTGTCTACATATTGTCCTAAGACTGCTCCCATTGTTGTCTGAGAGGCATTAGCATGTATATGAAATGGTAATTCCCAATCAGGTCCTCGAAGGATTGGAGCTTCGCAAACTAGTCCCTTGATCTTCACAAAAGCTATTTCACAATCCTTTGTCCACAAACATTCTACATCTTTTGTTAGAAACTGAAAAAGGGGATGTGCTATTTTAGAAAAAAATTCTATAAAGAGTCTATAATAGCCAGCACAACCGATAAAGCTACGTACCTATGTGGGTGTATTAGGTATGAGGAGATGCAGTATTACCTCTACTTTTTCCAGTTTAACTCGAATTCCAGAAGCCAAGAGAAAATGTCCCAGTAATATTCCTTATTCCCTCATCATGTGACATTTCACTGTACTCAGAGACACATGGGTATGTTTGCATCTTTCGAGTACTTTTTCCAGATTCACCAATCCTCTTCAAATGAATTCCCATATGGAGTAAAATCATCCATATAGATTTCAACACTATCATCGACTAAATCAGAAAAAATTCCCAGAATTTCCCTCTGGAATGTCTCGATAACATTACAAAAACCAAATCGAAGAACTCTATATACAAAGGTCCCCCATGGGCATGTAAAGGTTGTCTTATCTTGGTCCTCCGGGGATATCTAGATTTGATTATACCCTCTAAACCCATCTAGGAAGGAGAAAAACTTCTTCCCAGCCAGGGTGTCCAAGACCTGGTCAATGAATGGCAAAGGGAAATTGTCTTTTTGAGTTTCTTTGTTTAATTCCCTATAGTCCATGCAGATCCTCCATTTACCATTATTTTTGGGAATGATAACTAGCAGGGACACCCATTGGTTGTCTGAGATGGAGTAAATGAATCCTACATCCAGTAATTTTTGAAGTTCATCCTTGAAAATATTCTTTAATGCGTGATTCATTCTCTGTTGAGGTTGTCTCATAGGATGATAGTCTTCGTTAATGTAAATATGATGAGTACATAAACTAGTAGGAATCCACTTCATATCGGTTAATCCCAGGTGAAGGCTTCCTTATAGTTTCGAAGAACTTTTCAAAGCTATTTTGTTTGGGATTCTGAAAGGTTCGGGTTGATGTTCTGTCTTTTTCCCAGTTCAATTTGAATAGGAATACTATCATGGGATGAAGTTGTAGGGATGTTTTCAATTTCATATTTTGGTTCAATATTTTCCTGCATTTCACAGCTCATGGTAGATTCTAGAATCTGATGAGTTGAATCAGAAATAGAACAGGGGTCATTAATAAAAGTGTTAATGGTATCATCCTCGGTTTCTGTTTTGAATTGAAAGGCCTGCCCAATGGTAAGGACCGATCTAATTTTTTCATTTTCAAGTTCGGATTCTTCCATTGGTAGGGATTTCTTCTTGGCTTATGGTTTCTCTAATGGGCTTGGTTCTGCAAGAGGATAGAGAGTGAGGTTCTTTGTGACCCTCCCATTTGATATAACCATATTTCGAGATTGACACCCAATATAGGCATCCGCAGTTGCTAGCCAATGTATTACCAAAATCACAGGATGACCACCGGCTAGGGATCGTGTTTGTAATACAAGGAGGTCCATGGGATAGTGCCCTAAGTTTACCGAAATAGTAATGTCTTCCAACTTCCCTACTAGTTTGATTGTAGACCTATCTGCCAATTCCAAGACAGTAGGGGTCAGCTTAATTTTTCTAAGACCCAATGCATTCATTGTTTCGGAGGTAATGACATTTATGGCAACACCCAAATCTACCAGTACATTTTGGATTTCAGCCCCATTAATCTGTACCATTAGAATTGGACTCCCTCAGTCCCCATATTTTATAGTGGAGTGTAAAAAATCAGATAAACAGAAATATGTATATTTATTATTGATAAAAAGATGAGACAGTTTACAAATGGAGAGACCAAGGCTTAAATACAACCTTATGGTGTCTCTTGGTGAAGAGGCATGATCTTTGATCATGCCCTTTTGCCTAATAAAACCTAAGACAATTACATTAAATATTAATTAATAATTTGTGCATAACATTTCCTTCTGCTCAAAGCATATGCAACGATGGATGTTGTTGACGAAATGCTTCAGTCTCCCAAGAGGCGGGCTCTTGCTTTTTTAGATGACCCCACATTTTAAAATATCTTGGATTATCTTCTCAATTTCAGTCTTTCAGTGATACGGATAGCGATATGGCTCGATGTTGATAGGGTATGACCCTGCTTTGACTTCTATTGTATGTTCAATTTCCCTATTAGGAGGCATTTTCATGGGAAGTTCTTGGAATACTTTTTTGTGCTTCTGAGTTAGCCCTTGTACTTCTAGTGACCCTTCATTGATCATTTTTGCAGATAACATTTCTAACTAGTGATGTTGTACTATATAGGTTGGTGCTCCTTTTAGAAGCATTTTCATTATCTGTAATGACGATATGATTTGATTTTCTGATGCTTGGAATCCATGTAACTTGTTCTTCTGTCCTTCCCATTTAAAGCTTATAAAATTCTTTTGATGGTTGGCAGAGTAATTACCTACGGTTTGTACCATTGGTTTCCTAAGACCACATCTATTCCTCCTAATGGTATGGTGTAGAATGGAGATTCTCAATTAAAGTCTTGAATCTACAATTTGACCTTATGGAATTTCCCTGCCTTCTCAATATTCTTACCATTTTCCACCATTACCATCATACTGGGCATGGGAAACGTAAAGATGTTGAGTCTTTTGGCCATGGTTGAATCTAAAAAATTATGGGTGCTGTCAGTGTCAATGAGAACCATTACGTTGTTCTTCTTAATATGTCCTTTTAATTTTAGTGTTTGAGGTTTTGATATACGTGTCATAGTTGATAATGACACTTGCGGAATGCTTTCATCATCTAGTTCTAGAGAGAAATCTGGGGTGTCTTCAATTCCTTCTACATCTGATTCGTCACTGTTAGAGTCATTAGTTGTTTCACAGTTATACAGATTCTTTGTCCCTTTTCCTTTAGTGCACCTATGCTTAGGGTCCCACTTTTCACCACAATGCTTGCACTTGCCCTCTCTCATCCTTTGTATTTCCACGTTATATTTTTATCCTTCATGAAGATGTGGTGGAACATATTTTGTGTTATCTATATTTGAAGATTGAGGAAGTCTTCATCACAAATATACTCTTTCCGGCTTTGACCAAAATAACTTTTTCAATTTCTTTTCAGCAACTTTTTCTTTTTGTCTTGCAACCTCTATCGATGTAATTTCATGAACCTCGAGCTCTAATTTTATATGGGTTTTAAATATCGAAATAAAAGATTGGACTAGACAAGATTCTGATAATCTAGGTACTCGTGTTGCTAAGGTATCCCATTCTCAAGTGTACTCATCCACATCTCCTTTTTGACGTAATTTTATGAGTGTTAAAAAGAACTCTTCTTCCTTGATACCTTGGAATATTTTAAAGAATGCATCCTTAAATTTTCTCCAAATAATAGAAAGCGTCATCTTTTTCCACCACATATACCAATTATATGCTTCTCCTTTCATTTTCATGGAAGCATGCTTAGTTATAGCTTCGTCACTGTCAATGTCATAAATCTTGAAATATTCTTCGGCTTTACTAAGCCATGCAACGTTGTTTTTTTCATTACTTTCAAACTTGGGTAGCTCGATTTTTTCTCTTCGTTGATATGTTGCTAACGGTGCAGTGAAAAAGGGGTATTGATTAGTGAATGCATTCCATAGCTGCTTATTTTGAAAATTTGCATTATTATCTTCATGATGGTGCAGGGATGGTGTTTTGGGAGACTCGGGTTTTTCATGATGATCTCCTGAATTCCCTGAATCTACTGAATTGTTATGTTGAGCATGTTCAATATTCTGGAATATTTGTTCTTGCGTCAGCTTAAACTTGTCGCAAATAGTGGTTAGCATCAGCATTGCTTTATTATGATTGTCTATGGACTCACTATGGTTTTTCACAATTTTTATTTCTACTTAATTTGTCGTGTCTTGAAGTTTCTTGATATCGCTGGAATGTCCCGTAACTTTACCCTCGAGATCGACTAGTTTTTAGGTAAAATCATCAGATTGATTAGTAATATTACTCTCAAGATCAATCAATTTTTTGTGGAAAGCAGCCATCAACATTGATGTAGCCATTGAGCGCATATGAGGTGGAGTATACCTGTCCAGCTTACTCTTTTACTTAATTTAATCCTAATATATATATATATATATATATATATATATATATATATATATATATGTATATATATATATATATATATATATAACCCCAAAAAAAATTTCGTCCATTCAAAAAATTAAACAAGGAGACCCTTGTATAACTTACGATTCTGATTATTGGTCAACTATGACCTGTCTCCTTTACAACTTAAATTATTTGGTCAACGTAAGCATTAAGTCCGCTGACCACGCTGGTTCGGGTGTAGAGTCACGATTTCCTATGATATGAGTCCACGCTATCCAGTTTTGTCAGCATCCTGGACGATGATGACACAGTGGCACCATGAAATGTACAATGGCGAGCAAGCAGTAGATGAGGTGCAGATAGGGCCCGTGGAAGAATGGACGACGGATGGAGAAGGCACAACAAAAGGTAAGGGAAAAGGAACAGTGGACAACGGCGATATTTGGCACGATATTTGGAATGGTGGAGACCGAGGACGGCAGATAAAGCACAACAGAAAACAACATGGATGGTAATGAAAGCGTGGAGAATGCCAGCAAGATAATATCAGGAGACTTGTTAACAGTAAGTATGGGAAGCGATGACTTTCCCAATAACTATTTTCTCAATCCCCTTACTTGCGCACAATTTACTGTTACCTCGGACGGATGGGAATGGCTATCGGGGAAGCGTGAAGCTACTGAGTTTAAAGGTTATGGAGAACGAGGAAAGTGGAAGGGGAATGAGGGGGTAGCGGA
The DNA here is from genome assembly GCA_034641835.2 of Pinus albicaulis. Taxonomy (NCBI): domain Eukaryota; kingdom Viridiplantae; phylum Streptophyta; class Pinopsida; order Pinales; family Pinaceae; genus Pinus; species Pinus albicaulis. The sequence continues at coordinate 224,581,831 of CM076579.1, forward strand.
ACAATGTGCAATTTTTAACGAGATCAGATTGTAATTGTGGAACATGCGTAAGGAACGTTGAACGTAGCTCCGATACCAAATGGAGTGTAAAAAATAGATAAACAGAAATATGTATATTTCTTATTGATAAAAATATGAGATGGTTTACAAATGGAGAGACCAAGGCTTAAATATAGCCTTATGGTGTCTCTTGGTGAAGGGGTATGATCTTTGATCATGCCATTTTTCCTAATAAAACATAAGACAATTACTTTAAATATTAATTAATTATTTGTACATAACATACAGGCATGAATTTTCCCGGCATGATGTTAGACAATTTGCACATCACATGGATGGTCAGAATATCCCTTGATTTCCTTCTGGTTTTCTTAGAGTATTATTCTTTGAGAGTTTTTGCGTATATGGATACATCCCTCATAGCTTGGAGTAGGGGAATTTTAACAAACATATTTTGTAATTCCCCTATAAAATCAAATTCTTCTTGAGGGCTCTGTTTACTCAGGGCCAATCTTTCAGGATATGGTGGGTTTACTGGACGTCCTTTGTTAATAATAGGTCAAGGAGGTGTTTTATTTGAAATTTTTTGGTCTTCCTCTTCCCCTCTTATTCGAATCTTTGTTCATACAATTGGTGAGAATAAATCATTAAAATAACAGCAGTGTTTAGGACCTGGAGCAGGACAAAATAATTTCCTCCCTGGGATGAGAGATTGGACTCAAGTAGAAAATCAAACAAACTTAAAAAAAATGAAAGCTAGATTCAAACAGAAAATCACATAAACTTGAAAAGTTAAAGTTCAAGACCTAAAGTAAGGTAGTCAAATACCCTCCCCAAGGTGAGAAATTGGCCCCTAGGAAAACAATCGAAGTAGAAAACAACAAAAAGCAAAAAAAGCAGAACACGATGCTTAGGACCTAGAGAAGGGTAAACAATTCCTTCCCTAAGAATGAGAGATTGATATTTGGATCAATGTGTATCGTGTTCTTGCACCTTGTTAGCCTTCCCTAGCAATGACACCAAAATGTTTTTGTCCGAGTGTGAATAAACTGTTCAACCCTTTTCCACATGAATTCGTCAATCCATGTGTGTAAATTATTTCAAGGTAACAGACAAGGTATACGCAAGAGAAATGGAAAAATCCAACATTAATCACAGATTTAACAACTGAAATAAACAAGAACCACTGTGATAATAATTAAAGATAAATTGCAGAGTTACAGAAGCATTCACATCAATTGAAGAAAATTACCATAACAGTAGTTAAAATGTACAAACAGAAATGCGATAACAACACACAGAAATAACACAGCACCTGATCAGAAGAGTTGGCCCAACTCTCTGACCAAGGTTGTGATGGATTCACATCTTATAGATAGAACAACAAAATGGCTTGCATTCAATTAATTAAAAAATATTATGTTACAAAATTGATCTCTTGCATGACTCCTCTAATTCACAACCTTGAAACCCTTCTGATACAATTTTTCAGAAAACCGTTTCTCAAATCTAAAAACTAATGTCTACAAATATACAATTGTTAAAACCACCATACCAGTTGCCGAGAGAAAATAAGAAAGGTCTGGAATAGGTCTGGAATCTGTTACACTGTTACAGTGAGATCGAAATGGTGTTGTAAACTCATAGTTGCTCCTATGATCTGCATATACGACCCTTTAACCACCGGATATGCAGAAATAATAGAATTAGTAACTCACGTAGGAAAAATCCCCATGAATATTATTTCATTAATTAAGCATTCCATATAATACAATGGAATGGGGTTTACCTTGTGCATTTAGAGCATTTAATAAATATTAATGATACCAAGAAGTGAAATAGTGGGTGAAAATGGAGGGAAAAAGTATGCATATTTGGTACCCAACAATAGGCTCAGGCACATGAGTGATAAGGAGATGCATATTCTTCACTCAAGAAATTTGTTATCAGGTTTGAAGCATATTGATTTGGATTTTTGTGAGAATTGTGTTTATGGAAAACAGAAGAGAGTCATATTTTTTGGGAAAGAACAAAAGAGTGAAAAATTAGAGCTTATTCATACATATATATGGGGACCTTATCAGGTATCATCTCTTAGTGTCTCTCGTTATTATGTTACTTTTATTGATGATGCAACCAAGAAAACCTGGATTTATGGTATTTAGAATAATTTCGATGGATTTGATACTTTCAAGAAATAGAAAGATTTGGTTGAGAATGAGACAGGAAGAAGTTGAAGTGTCTCAAATCATACAATGGATTTGAATATTTCAGCAAAGAGTTTGATAAGTACTATTAAAAGCATGGAATTCGCAAAGAGAAGACAGTTCTAGGAACAACACAGGAAAATGGTGTGTCAGAAAGGATGAACATGACAATCATGGAGCATGCAAGGTGCATGATATTGCATGCAGGATTGACTTTACAATTATGGGCAGATGTTGTAGATACTTATGTTTATCTAATAAACATAGGGCCTTCAAGATCCTTAGATGGTGGTATTCTATAGGCGGCATGGATAGGTAAAAAGGTAAACTACTTATTTTTAAAGACTTCCGGTTGTGAAGCCTTTTCCCACATTAATAAAGAAAATAAAAAAAAGCTTGAGGAAAAATAATAAAAAAGTACCTTTATTGGAGATGGTGTTAATTATTTTTGTTATCACTTATATGATTATGAAAATCACAAAATCATTAGGAGTATATAATACATAGTTCTTGATGAGATCACATAAAAAGTAAAGTTTCTTGAAAATCATAATGATCAACAACCACAACAACAACAAGCACCTCAAACACCTAAAAGTGGTGTCAAAAGATCTATCAGGATAAATAAACTCCCTGAACGATACTATCATTCATTATATTATGTATTTTTGATTGATTTTGGTGAACTAGAATGTTATGAAGAATCAATGTAGGTAGAAACCAAGAAGAAGTGGGAGCTAGCCATGAAAAAAGAGATGGGCTCCTTGGTACATAGCCAGACTTGGGACTTAGTCAGATTGCCTATAGGTAAAACAATATTGTAGAATAAATTGGTTTATAGGTTGAAGGAAGAAGATAGAGGTAGAAATAGGTACAAGGCTAGACTTTTGGTTAAAATTTGATGAAGAAAGGTATATAATTTGATGAAATATTTTCTCCTATTGTTAAAATGACTTCAATCATAACTATTTTAAGTCTACTGGAAACAGAAGATTTTAAAATTTGAAATGTTAGATGTAAGTACGACATTTATACATGGATATCTGGAGGAAGAGATCTATATGTTGCAACCACAACGATATGAGGTCAAAGGGAAGGATAAATTAGTGTGGAGGTTGAAGTTGAGCTTGTATGGCTTAAAACAGGCTCCAAGGCAGTGGTATCTAAAATTTGACAAGTTTATGTCTGGATAAGGTTATACCATATGTCACTCTGATCGTTGTGTTTATCTCAAAAATAAAATTGATGGAATCTGTTATATATTTTTATTGTATGTAGATGACATTGTTGTTGTAGATTCTATCATGCAGGAAATAAATGTTCTCAAATGAAAATTGGAAAATTCATTTGCAATGAAGGATTTGGGAGCTTAAAAACGAATCCTTGACATGAGAATAACTAGAGACAGGAAAAATCACAGATTAACCTTGTCTCAAAATGAGTATGTACAATAGGTGTTGGAAATATTTAATATGTAGTATGAAAAACCATTTTCTACACCTTTGGCTAGCCATTTAAAACTAAGTAAGGAGATGTGTCCAAATACTCAGGAAGAAATGGATTATATGTCTAAAGTTCCATATGCATCTCTAATTGGAAGCTTGATGTATGAAATGGGATGCACAAGGCTTGATATTGCACATGCAGTGGGAGTTGTAAGCATGTGCATGAACAATCCAGGAAAATAACATTGGATGGTAGTGAAATGGATTCTCAAGTATTTGAGAGGTACCACAAATCAAGCATTATTCTTTTTTGGTTTGAACATTACTCTACAGGGATATGTTAATTAAAATATGGTAGGTAATAAAGATAACAGGAGGAGCACTACAGGGTATGTATTTACTATAGGTGGAACAAATGCCATTTGGGTTTCAAAAATGCAAAGTGTTGTTGCACTTTCGACAACGGAAGAAAAGTATGTTGTTGCTGCAAAGGCTAGTAAAGAAATGATTTGGTTGCAAAGTTTTATGGATGAATTGGGTAAGAATCAGGAGATGGGTGGGTTATACAATGATAGCCAGAGTGCCATTCATCTTGAAAATAAATTAGCATTTTATTCCAATACTAAACATGTACAACTCAAGTACCATTTCATACGGTGAGTGTTGGAAGATGGGAAGTTGACGCTGGAAAAAATACACACTAGCCATAATCCTACATATATGCTAACAAAATTTGTAGTGAGGGCGAAACTGATATTATACTTAGTTTCAATTGGTCTTCAAGTATGATGATGAATATGAGAAACAATTGGGTCCAAAGTGGAGTCATTGTCCATCAAATGAAGTAGCGGTGGATTTGGTACAATCAGTCTCCAAGTGGGAGATTGTTGGGTGTGGAGCCTGATTATATTCTTTATTAAAAGGTATCACCATGATGGTTCCTAGTTTTTAAAGGGTTGGAAACTCTTCCTGTTTAATCATCGTTAGGTGGGGGCAGTGCCACCGAAGCTAAAAATAGATGTAAAATTTCCTTATAAAATATTGTAATTTCCTAGTCAATCTAGGTAATTCATTAGGAGGGTGATATGATGGTAGAAATTATGTTTACATTTATGGTTTTTTCCCTGGAAGGTAACCCCACTGTTTATATGATGGAATCGTATTGCGGCTATGTATTATGTGTATTCTGAGCGAGAAAGAGAGAGGAGATTGTGTGATATAAAAGAGTATAAAAGAGGAAATTGCAATGGGTCTATTGTACGTTGTATCTCTTCATTTTTCTAGATAATATAAAAGGAAGGATTGGTTGTTTCTCCGTGGACGTAGACCAAATTGGGTGAACCACATATATTTGTGTCTCTCTTTTTTTATGTGTTTCATGGTGTTTTCTGTGTTTGTGTTTCCGTATATTTTGTGTGTTCCACATCCCAGATAAGGTGTTGAAGTTGATTCAAAGAGATCCACCAAAGAAGGGCCTTAAGGTATCCCCCATCATCGACATGAAAATAACACCAAGAAAAGGTATTGGATGATGACAACTGAAGAAATGATGCAAAATTTATGTTGGGTTTGTTTATTGGGTAAACTAACACAAGTATTTTATTATCAATCCAGTTTTGTAAAACTTAGAAGCATCTCCAAAATATATAGATTTCAACTACAGTCAAGTTTAGAAGATGAATTATTGAATTTAAAGGAAATTCATATTACAAACATAAATCTTAACTCAATAATTTCTAATTCATTATGTAATAAGAAGAAGAAGAAGCTCCTAACTTAGGAGAACTTGTTTCACCTTCTCTACATTACTACTTCATGAATAGAAATCAAAACCACTAATGAAAAATAGCTCAAGGTGCATAAAAGAATAATCAAATAGGCTCCTAACTAAGGAGGTCCTAACTTTCCTTCATTATAAATTCATTCATCATTAATTCCATTCTTAGAAAACTGGAAATTCAGAAAATCACTTAAAAGCAATCAAGATGAATTCTAGTTTCTAGTCTCTGATCAGATAGAAGGAGAGTTTAACTTAAACACTAGATTGACCCTTGATATTCAGAATATAAATTCGATTAATATTCATCAGCAATCATAACATATCATCATACATCTAATTAACTGATTAAACATGAAACAAAACTAGCTCTAGAAATTGCAACTAAATTAATGAGAAAGTGCACTTAGCTCGGTGTGCGGGCCCTCCACCCTTGACTCGCACACTGAAAGTGTTGTGTAACCAACTCCAAAAATAGAAGAAAAGAGATATCAACGCCTTAGAAATAAGCCACTTCGAGGGGGAAACCTCCAATACATTACATAAATGAACAATTCTTGGATGATACAATTTACAAATCCTCCTTTCTATATATAGGAGTCCATGGGGCCATAATGTAATCCTAGTGGGCCACAATGTAATCCTAGCCGACCTAACAATAATAATTTAAGGCACAATAATAACAAAATGGGGGTTACAAGGGTACAATAATAACAATAAGGGGGTTACACTAACAAAAATAAGGGACTATACTAGTAATATAGGGACCTAACATGCCCCTCTCCTTCAAAAAGTGTTGTCCTCAACGCTTGAGTAGCTCTGGGTGCTTCTGTATAAAATTCTCATCCTCCCATGTAGAATCTTCAGTGGGTAAGTTCTTCCACTTCATGAGATACTCTGAAATTGATCGATTCCGTAGCTGTCGAGTTCTTGTTTCCGTGACCGCTTCAAGTTCCAATATGATTTTTCCTTCCTCATCAAGTTCTGGCAATATTGTTTGAACCGGAAGATTTTCACCTATAACCTTCTTTAAGCATGAAACATGGAAAACTGGATGTACTCGCGAAGAAGCAGGAAGCTCCAATTTGTATGCCATAGTACCAATCTTTCGCAACACCTTGTAAGGACCATAGTACTTTGGCGATAATTTATTATCCTTCTTAGCTTGCTTGAGGGACATTTGTTTGTATGGTTGTAGCCGTAAAATACCCAATCTCCTACATCAAAACTTCTCTCGCTGCGATGTTGATCTGCCTGTTGTTTCATTCGATTTTGTGCCAAATTCAGGTTATCCTTTAAGAGTTAGAGAACTTCTTGCTGATGCTCGATGTGATCTTCCACTGCTTGAACCTTCGAATTTTCCCTTAAAGATGATGTGATTGATGGTGGATGATATCCATAAAGTGCCATAAATGGGGTCATTTTTGCTGCACTATGGAAGGAAGTGTTATACCACCATTCAGCGAGAGGTAACCACTTGACCCATTGTGTTTGTTTATCAGATACAAAACAACGAAGATATCCTTCCAAACATTTATTTACTATCTCAGTTTGACCATCACATTGAGGATGATAAGATGAGCTATGAGCTAATTGAGTACCCAAACAAGAAAATAACTCCGTCCAAAAATTTCCAGTAAAAATGGGATCTCTGTCGCTCACAATAACCCTTTGGCTTCCATGTAGCTTTTGAATTCTGTCCATAAATGTAGTAGCAATTGTACTTGCTTTAAATGGATGAGATAATGCACAAAAGTGTGCATACTTGGTAAGTCTATCAACTACCACCATGATGACATTCTTTCCTTCGGACTTAGATAAACCTGTGATAAAATCCATTGAAATCTCCTCCCAACGTTGACTTGGAATGGATAAAGGTTGTAGAAGTCCCGGGGTCTTAATTGTTTCCACTTGATTCTACTGGCAAACCAAACATTCCGCCACAAAATTTTGAATATCAGATTTAAGGCCATCCCAAAAAAATATTTCTTCACCCTGTGGTAAGTTTTTAAAAATCCCGAGTGTCCTCCTAAAGGAGAAGTGTGCAATTCCAGAAGAATCTTTTGTTTTAGTTGGGAATTCTTACAAAGATATAAGCGATCTTTGTACCATAAGGAATCATTTTTCCAACTAAATGTATCGGATGTACTAGGATCTTGCTGCAACTTTTGAATGAGTGTCCATACATCTTTGTCCTTCTTCCATTCATCTCTTGCTTCAGTTATCCAATCTGGTTGGATAATAGAAATGGCACAAAGCAATGCTTCCACCACTTCATTCTTTCTTGAGAGTGCATCTGCAACAACATTAAGCTTTCCTTTTTTGTATATTATTTCAAAGTCATAACCCAACATCTTTGTGACCCATTTTTTCTTCTCTTCTGAAGATATTCTTTGTTCCAAAAAGTGTTTAAGACTATCATGATCATTTTTTACCTTGAAGTGTCTTCCCATTAGGTACGTTCGCCATTTCTTTAGTGCATGCAGTATTGCTAACATTTCCTTCTCATAAATAGGTTTCTGTAAATACTTTCCTTTGATTGGACGACTTTCAAAAACAATGGGTCTTCCTTCCTGCATTAAAACAGCACCAAATCCATTTCCTGAGGCATCACATTCCACAATAAATGTTTTTGTGAAGTCTGGCGTAGCTAAGACCGGTGCTAGGCACATTGCCTCTTTAAGATGTTCAAAGGCCTTAGTTGCTTTAGGAGTCCATGAAAATGCATCTTTCTTCAATAATGTTGTTAGAGGTGCTGTTATTCTCCCATGATTCTTAACAAACTTGCGATAATACCCTATTAACCCGAGAAATCCTCGCAACTGCTTTATGGTCGTGGGGACTTTCCATTCCTTAATGGATTTAATTTTGTTAAGGTCTACTTTAACACCCTCGTGAGATATAATATGACCCAGATATTCCACCTCTTGTACTCCAAAGAAACATTTGGATGTTTTTGCATATAATTGTTTCTCCTGCAATAGTTTGAACACCCTGTCAACATGTTCAACATGATCCTTCCAAGACTTGCTGTAGATTAGTATATCATCAAAAAATACTAGCACAAATTTTCTAAGGAAGGGTTTGAAAATGGAATTCATCAACCCTTGAAATGTAGAAGGTGCATTGGTAAGGCCAAAGGCATGACCAAAAATTCATAGTGACCCTCATGAGTTCGAAACACTGTTTTTGGAATATCTTCAGTCTTCATTCTAATTTGATGATATCCTGAACGAAGATCCAACTTGGTAAAATAAATTGCTCCATGTAATTCATCCAATAATTCATCAATCACAGGAATGGGAAATTTATCTTTATTGGTGAGCTTATTGAGCTCCCTATAATCCGGACACATTCGCCATGATCCATCCTTCTTGTGTACCAATACTACAGGAGCAGAGAAAGAACTTTGACTAGGTTGAATTATACCGCCTCTAACATTTCTGCAATCATACGTTCAATTTCGCTCTTTTGGAAGTAAGGATATCTATAAGGCCTGATGTTTGGAGGAACACTTCCTGGAATCAAATGAATAGCATGATCATGATCACGAATAGGTGGGAGTCCTTTGGGACTTTCAAACACCTTGGAATGATTGTCCAAGACTTGTTGGAGATCTGCAGAAATAGATGGTTTTGATGTCGGAACTTCTAGTGAGCATAATTGTGCAATTACGCCTCGTTGTTCTTTCTTTAGAAGCTTTGTCATGACATTAGAGCTTATTATCCTTCTCGGCTTCCCTTCAATACCCTGTAATTCGACTTCCTTTCCTTCTGAAAAAAATTTCAAGAAAATTTCTTGAAAATTAAAAGCTACCGTCCCCACAGATTGTAACCATTGTACTCCTAGTACAACATCAGCACCTCCCATAGGAATGGAAAGCATTGGACTAGTCAATACATATTCCCCCATGGTTAGCTTGATATTATGGCATTTTCCCGAGCAATTTATAGTTCCTCCATTTGCAACCATCACTTGAAATTCTGGTGCTGGGTATAGGAAACAATTTAATTCCTTGGCTACCTTACAATGAATAAAATTATGGGTGCTACCTGAATCAATCAACACTATTACCTTTCTCTTCTTGATTTGTCCTTTTATCTTGAGAGTTTGAGGAGTGGTAATTCCTGCCCGTGCATTACACGATATGGTTGGATTCATTTCTTCCTCTTCTGGGGCTGGTTCCTGGTGTATATCCTCTTCTTGTTCATTTTCTTCTTCCTCTTCACAATTTATGTAAAATAATTTCTTCTCAGCACACTTATGACCTTTAGTGTATTTGCTATCACAACTGTAGCAAAGCCCTTTTGCTCTTTTTTCTTCCAATTTTTGTGGTGTCAACCTTGTAGGTTGTGGAAATCTAGGTGTAGCCACACTTCCTTCTTTATAGAATTGAGTGGTAGGCTTCCTTGTCGCCATAATTTTACATTCAACTTTTCTTGCCAACCTGAATGCCTTCTCCAATGAATAAGGTTCCAGAACGTGAAATTCATGTTGAATGTTATCCTTTAAAGTGCCTATGAAGAGATTAATCCTGTGTTCCTCTGGAATATCAGTTACCCTTATATTCAATTTTTGGAAGTCCTCAATGTGCTGCCCCACTAAACCCTTTTGTTTGAGATTTATCAATTGGCTAAAGAAGGTGTTGCTCTTTGTATCCTCATAATGTGCTATCATTTCCTCCGTAAAAATTGACCAAGTGACACTTTTTTTACGGGAGCAAAGCCATCGATACCATACAAATGTATTTTGTTCTAAATGTAAAGTTGCAATACGTACCTTTTGTGTGTTTTGCACGTTATGAAGATCAAAATATTGCTCCATCTGTAGTATCCATGTTACAGGATCCTTTCCATCAAACTTCCTCATATCCATTTTTGGAATATGGTGGTTCTTCCCGCCAACATTAGAGTTTATGCAATCACGATTAACATTTATTTTGTTCTCATCATGAGGTTATTCTACTATATTTCCGCCATTAGGAATCATTTCTTGTTTTAATCGTGTCATCAAGCCTTACATGTATGCTTTTAGATCATCCATCTTAGCTTCCATGCCCACTTCCATGCAATCCATCTTAGCTTCCATGTCATCCATCTTAGCATCCACGCCATCCATCTTAGCTTCCATGCCTTTCTTCAAAACTTCCATTTCATTTTTTGTTGCTCTTTGCGAGAGTGAAATTTGTTGCACTTGCTCTTGTAATTTTGATAGATCATGTTGCAATTCTTCATCTTCATGAGTCATAGTAGAGACTTCTGAAGGCTTAATGGGTGTGGAATTATTTTTACGGGGCATCTTTTAGAACCCAATACTGCTATATATTCTACAATATGCCCTTGGAATCAATTCAAATTGATTCTTCAAAGAAGACTTATGCAATTTGGAAAGAAAAATATACACATCTTTTTCTTGCTTTTAAGGAGCTCAATATTGAAATTGGATTATCTCTGTGATTGCAGCCCTTAAATATTTGAAATTCAGCACTGAAGTATACCTTTGAATTCTCTTTTGAATGCCACAGGTCTGACCTGATTTGGATTCTCCAAGAAACATTTGTGTCCAATCTCCCACAATGACCTAATTCTGGACTGGTTCAGTAGAGCGAACTTGTAGGACTTGCCACGTGTCAATGTTTCGTCCTTTGTCTCTGAAATTGATAGCAAAGAAACTAAAGTCCATGTACTTGCGACCAATTTTTACGGCACTCCAATCCAATGCCCAGAGAGAGAGTTATTGAACTTTTCCCACGATCACACGTTTGAGATGAAATTCAAGAGCCTGAAAAATCACTACCTTCCACAGATCATATCTCTAAAAATATTGCAAACCAAGTTCTAAAATTTTTTTGACGAATTTCCTCAGGATTTTATCTTCACACCATATGAATTTCAACTTCAGAACCTTCGTAGAAAAAACGTTATAGCGCAAATTCCACGATGACCTGTTTAGGAGCCTGAAAAAAACCTAACTTCCACAGATCATATCTCCAAAAATATTGCGAACCAAGATCTGAAATTTTTAGACAATATTCCTCCGGATTTCGGCTTCGCACCCTAAAAATTTGAGCTTCTGAAACTTCATATAAAAAACTTTATAGTGCAAATACCACGATGACCTGTTTGGAGTAGCGAAACCCTAGAATCCCAAAGCTCTGATACCAAATGTTGTGTAACCAACTCCAAAAATAGAAGAAAAGAGATATCAACGCCTTAGAAATAAGCCAATTCGAGGGGGCAACCTCCAATACATTACATAAATGAACAATTCTTGGATGATACAATTTACAAAACCTCCTTTCTATATATAGGAGTCCATGGGGCCATAATGTAATCCTAGTGGGCCACAATGTAATCCTAGCCGACCTAACAATAATAATTTAAGGGCACAATAATAAAAAAATGGGGTTACAAGGGTACAATAATAACAATAAGGGGGTTGCACTAACACTAATAAGGGACTATACTAGTAATATAGGGACCTAACAGAAAGTACTTCTCAAATACTAAAACTCAATCAATCATTCACCATATAGACCAACAGAAATGAAGATAGAACTGGTTCATCAATTATCTCCCCAAGTTCAGAAATATCAAAGTGCAATCATACAAATTCTACATATTCATGCCTTCAATGTCTTTGGATTAAATAGAAAAATATGAAACAAGCTTAACTAAAATGTTTCTAACAGGCATTTCTATGCTTATCCTATCTATTCTGGTCGAGCTCATCCATCTAATCTCTCAAAATCTGGAAAATCCCATAAAATGCTAATTTTGGCCTATTTCCTAGGTATTTCCAGAATAATAGGTCCTCTTTGATTGGCTTTGACCGAGCTTGTTTAAGCTCGGTTTGACCAAAACAATAGGGTCACGTCCATTCTTAGTTCCCATTTTTTCTATAAATGTTCTCAGCTCGTGCCCAGGTGTCCTGTAAGTATGACATCAATGAGACCAGTCACCATTACGAGAATTTTTAGACATGTCCAAAAATGCACACAAATATTCAATATTTATTAAAATATCTAAAAATTGAAAAACTTGATTTATATACCTAGATATTCATAAATTGGTCAAAATATAGTTAATATCAATGGCATATGGATGGATAGCATGGAAATTAATTGTATTTAATTAAACAAAATTGGATAAAAAATGAGTGTCAACATCTCCCCCTTGCTGATGTACAAACGTGTCCTTGTGCTTGCTTCTTTCTCTTGGACCTTCTGAGCTCTGATGTCGACATTGTACCTAATCTATATGCCTCATGTTGTGCTACTTGCAGAAGACAATCTATCCCTTTATACTATTCTCCCTTGTATATTTAATCCATGACCTTTTGGATTTCATACTTATATTTCCATGTGTTTTTCTCATTAAGCCACCTGTAAGCTTGTTTAGAAAGAATGGTATTCTTTGTTTCTAATTTTCCAACTTTCTCATTCAGCTTTTCATTTTCCTTGATCAATTTTGCATTGGTTTCCTTTATGTATTGTTCTCTTTATTCAAATGCCTCTCTAGAATTCTTCTTACCTCCAATTGATCTGTCAACTCTTTTATTTTGCTAAGGTTCAACTCCTTCTCTTCTTCTCTTGTGTCTTTGGAAAATGAAGTGGCTTCTATCTCAACATTATCAAAGTATGAATATCTTTCCAATGTATTTTCATAGGCTTATTTTTTCAATCTTTCAATTATTTCATCAACTTGTTTTGCTATGGGAGGTGTTTCGACAATTTGTACCTCAGGGTATTTCTCTTTACTATCTATTTCTGTTGGACTTTTTCTCCTATGTCTCCTAGGAATGGATAGCAAATATGCTTCTCTCTGAACCATGACAATGTCATGTTGTTTCTTGGACCTTGTCCTAGGATAAAGAGGCCAGTTCATTATGCTTCTGGTTTCATTAATTGGTTTAAAATTATCCTCTATGATTTTTTCTTCAAAATGATGTTGAGTTAAAAAATCTTTCCACACCATACCCTTGGTTTTCATTTGATATTCCACAAGGATTTTGATAATTCCCTGGTGGTAGACTTGTTATTCCTTGGGTTTAGTTTCATTCCTCACATTTTCTATCATTTTAATCAATTTTTAAGAGAAAAATTATGGAAAATTAACTTTCACTTATCCCTTGATATGCTGGAAAAATCTGATATGATAGAGATGCACTACACTGTGCCTATTGTCACATGTGAAAAAATTTTGAATAATTAACACCAACTCTTCCCATGGCTCATTAAACCATTCCCTCAGAATGCCCTTGGTTCTATCAAATGGTCCCTTCCTATTTTTCTCCAAAAATAAAGTCCATCCCTTATCATTAAAGTGAAAGCCCTTATGATATTGTTTTTAATATTCCTAATTAGCTTTCAACTAGTTGGAAACATTATATGTTGCTTCTATTTAGAGTCTAGAGGAATAAGTGGGGTAGGGAGACCCTTAAATCTCTTTAGTATGAATAAATCGCTTCCAATATGGATGTAGATCAGTTTAGATAGTCAAAATAAATCCACCTTGGGTGTGAAAAGGGGAAATGCATGTATACTGGGTCAAGGTTGACTAAATCAACAGCATTTCCAAAGAAGAGAGTGGAGCTAGTGGGGACAGCGCAGTTTTGGAGGAGGAGTCTTTGCATGGAAGTAACCTCATAAATGAGTGGGGCCAAGGGTGAGGAAGCTCACCAAGAATATAAGGGAAGGGATGGAAGCCATGAGAGTCATTCAAAATATTACTTATGTTTGAGTCTTATGACTTATTGCATGCTTTAGTTGTTTAGTTGAGCTTGTTGTATTGTTTAGTACAAGGGCATTTCCAGGCGGGAATCTCATACTCTATCTTGGAGGACTTGATAAGGCTATGTGGGAGGAGTATTCTGAGCTTCATTTCCACCATCCGACATTGGGCCAAGAAGTCACCTATATCCACAGCACAGTCTCCTTGAGGAACTACATTATTTTTCAGGGTGTTCCAGTGGAGGTGTGTAAAACCCTGTTTATGAGCTAGTTTCCTGGTGAAAGGAGAAACTTTTCACCCGAAAAGCTAGGGAGGAGAAGCTACAGCCATATCTTTGTCATTTCAGCCATATCGCAGCAGAACTTCAGTGATACAATGTGATTCAGCCACAGATTTGCAGTCTACACCTTTTGTATCTTGTGTATTTCAGGAAACCCTTGTCAGGTTATCTTGGAATTGTGTTTGAGAGACTAGTTCTCCATTTTCAGCTCCTTTGAGTAATATATCAACAGATCCATTCATTTCTATTTTACTGTAGTAATCCTCACTGGGACTCCATTTTCATGTATTCCGGCATTTCTATATTGCATCATCCCTTGGGATTCTAGTATTTATGGGCTTTGGAGGCTTGTTTGCCTAGTTTGAGTGATTTGTTCCTCAACACATTTTATATTTTGCTACTCTAATACATAATCTAATGGATCTATGATTTAATCATATTTTTTACATAATTATTTGTTGTACATTTCAATTTGGCGTTCAATATTGATGTCTTTCCTAATTTGGAATATTACATTGTTCCCCTGACAATAGTAGATCTAAAGCTTGAGAAATGGATTCTGGATTTAATGGGATAACTAGATTCCCTACTATGGTTTTATCTTGCGCAAAAATTTTTATAAACTCCTTGGTGATGCTTTACTTGTGTCCATTAAAATTTTCAAGGAAGCCTAATAGTCCAGCCTAATAAAGTTTTTCTATGGTCTCTTTTTCCCAATGCTCAATCTGGAAATCTTTTGGTTCTACCCTGGTAGCTGTATGCTCTGAAAACCAATTTATGTAACCTTGCACTGTCAACATTCTCATTTTGAAAATAAAAATTTATGCACACATATAGATCTTTGTTGACTTATTCATGCATTATGTTCATGGTGATAAGGCTTACCTCTTCTCTGATGCTCTTAACAAAGAAATGAAATCAATATTCTTCAACCTCTGTTCTTCTACAAAAGTGAGCTCACTGCTTCCAAAAACTGATAAAAACACAAATTTTTGATATATAAATATCATAAAAACATTGTAAACATTATTTTATTAATCTATTTCTCATTTTCTATTCTCTATTTTTTCAAATTTTAAAAAAAAATATCCTCTATTTTGGTGTAGAATTATTTGCCTCCAAGTTGAGTGTGTAGTTTTTTATTTATTTTTAAATCTTATCCCACATTGTCCTTCTACTCTTCGAATTCATACATAACCTTTCCTCTACAAAGACAATTTCATTGTGAATTCAATCTGAAATGATTTAGGTTCACTATGTGCAAAACTAATCAACGAATAGCTCAATATGTATATGTCAAACAATCATCAAATGGCTCACTGTATTTTTAAAAATTCACTCACTGTGCAACACTCTGTTTTTTTTTTTTAAATATGAAAATTTTATGGTTGTATGTGGATGAATTCAATTTCGTTTTACCTATTTTGGAACAATCCCAAGGTTTTCTCTGAGCTGAGCCTCGTATCCCTGCGTTTTCACAACATCACTAATCTTAAGACTCCTCTTCAACATCTCAGAATCCTCATGTGCTAATAGGTGGAAGAGTTAAGCTAAATGGTGGCAGATACTCACACTTATAGCTTGTAGTTTAACTCGTTTTCAACACACAATCCTGAGTTTCATTTATTATGAATATCCATTCATCAATGAGAAAAATCTGGAGTTTGTTCTTACCTATTTTCTTTCACAAGATATATTCAATTTGTTGGTGTGTTTGATTAACAAGACAGTCATATATCTCGGCTTGAAATCTCAGTCAACATCAATGGGCCCTCTTCTTATTTGTCTGTTCCTCCATTTTTATTTCTTATGCTTGCTTCTCTCGGCTTAAGTTTCTCTTCACAGCTTCTCTGAGTTTTCTTACTGAATTTCATTCTTCATAGGGTGTTCAAATGAGTGCCTATGGTTTGCACAACATCAATTTCCTTTCTTTGAGCCTAGTAATGGCTATGATGATGAAAAAATTCAGTAGTTACACTAATCACAGAGTTTTGTTGGTTTAAAAATGGCATAGGCTTCAATATTTGCAGAGGGTTTGTTTGATGTCATTGCACTGTGTTTTTGAAATTATGTTGACCGTTTTTCATGCCGACCCTTGACTCAGATGTCTCTATGGTGTAATTTCTATGACCTGCACTACGTCCTTGATCCATGGTGTCTATATACATCCCGTCAACATAACTCATGTTCTATGTTGCTTTGTTCTTCACTCATATCCATCTTCGTTTATTTGCATGCCCATACCTTAATCAAAATGAATTATAATTATTGGTCTTCATTGCATCATTTCAACTTAGGTTATTTCATTTTCATTTTCTACACATTTCCATACCTTAGCTTTATCATATGATATATTTTTGCATATTTTCTCTTATAGCTTAGGTCTTAATCTTTTATTGTTTAATTTAATTTTAAAATGACCCTAGAATGGTCCATTGATCTGGATTTATGCAGGAACGCAACATAATACAGAAATAACCATAAAAATAGAAATACAGCGGAAATAAGGCTTCATTTCATTAATAAAAAATCACAGAAATATGCTTACAAACATTATGGAAATAAAATAGCTAGGGTGCTGGTAGCAAATATCTGAGAAGAGATGTGGCGACTACAGAACTTTGAACTGTGTTACAATGAGGCTCGAGGGCCTATTTATTATGGAGAAACAATGGAGAACTCTAAACGTCCAAAAACCTAACCCTAGGAGATGAGGTGCCAAAAATATGGGCCCCGTTTGGGTAAATTGGTGTTTCAAATTTCTGGGGATGTAACTTCGGCATACTATCTCCGTTCGGGGCTTCAAAACAGCTCTAGAAGTTCAGGACCCAAAAAAATGCTAAAAATAGTAAGTTGTGAAAAAAATTGAAAGAGACAATGGTGGGGCCCCAATTGGAATAAGCAGGTGGCCACCAATATCCACTTGGATCATTCCTCCCCCCTTAGGAAGCAATGGTCCCCATTGCATTGATTTCCTCCATGAGATGAGGAAATTTCTGTTGAACTTGGTCCCTGGTGAACCACTTGCCTTGGTGTAGGAGTTGGCCATCTTTGACAACCTAATATAGTTGGATCTTCTGTCGGCGAGTGTTCTTGACTTGCATTTCCATGATACAATCTGTGGTGGCATGTTCCATTCAGTCTGGGTTTAACTCTTTTGGTGTGAGTTCTTCTGCAATGTCAGAGATGTCTAATAGAGGTGTGAAGTATGGAAGAATGCAGTCTACATTGAATACTGGGTGCAGACCAAGGAATGTTGGAATAGTGAGCTTGAAGGCATTTTTACCTATAGCATTGGTGATGGTGTACGGCCCATATTGGAGCGGGCAAATCTTACGATGGGGTCTAGTTAGGTGCTCCTTCTACAAATGTAGCCACACTCTTTTTCCCACCTGGTAGTTGTGTGGCACCTAATGTTGATCATGTCATTGCTTGTACTTAGCATTGGCTCTATCCAATATGTCATGAACTTGTTGGCGGATGTGCTGAATGCACTCAATGAAGTTTTTTGCTTTGTCAGCTTCAGACCGGACATGAGCCAAATTGGCCTGAGTAGCTGCAAACGGCATGGCTATGTCAATGGGACATAGTGGCTGGAATCCCAAGCCCACCTGAAAGGGGTTGTGGCCAGTTGAGCTGTGGAGAGCTCGGTTATAATTGTGTTGTACATAGGGAAGGCTCTCATCCCATGTGCATGGATGCTTTGAATTGTACATGCGTAGAATGTGTACAATCATCCTGTTGACGACCTCTGTCTGGCCATCAGTTTGGGGATGGAAATCTGTGGACTTGGTGAGATTTGTGTCCAACATTGACCAGAGGCTAGGAAAAAATGTGCTGAGGAACCTGCTATCGCGATCTGATATGATAGACTGTGGGATCCAAAAGTGCACCCAAACTCATTCAAAGAAGAGTTTAGCAGTGGCTTCTACTGTGATATTCTTCTTGTAGGCCACCATAATGGCCATCTTTGAGAATCTGTAGATGACCACGAAAACACAGTCATTTCCATGCTTAGTAAAAGGAAGGCCTGACATGTAATCCATGGAGATGGATTCCCAAGGTTGTCTAGGGGTAGGTAGCGGAGTATGGAGCCCTTGCTTCTTGATGGCTGGTTTGGAAATGGCGCAAGCAGTGCAAGATCTTATATACTTCCTGACATCCTGTCGAAGGTTCGGCCAATAGAAATAATTCTACAGTACTGCCACTATTTTCTTAACCCCAAGATGCCCAGTGACTCGACTGTAGTGTGCTTCCCATATCATCTTGGCACGCTTGCTTGAAGGAACAAAAAGTTGTCCCAGGTGACATAATAGTGCATCTTGGAGGTGAAAATTTGGAACTTGCATACCCCCCAAGAGTGCCTTGTATGTGTAGCTGAATTTTGGATCGCTCTTGTAGAGAAGCACCAATAAGAAGTCTCATTCCCACAAGAGTTGAGAATGGTGGTTATGGCCACGATCGGCGGTTGGCTGAGGCAGTCTGCAGAATTATTGGTGCTAACCTTCTTGTACTTGATGTTCAAATGAAATTGTTGCAGATATGTGGACCACTTCTGATGGCGATCGTTTTGCAACTTCCCTTGTGTCTGTATGAACTACAAGGGTCGGTGGTCTATGTGGATGATTGTCTCCTTCCCCAAAATTTAATGCTTCCATTGTCGACAAGCCTGCATAATGGAATAAATTTCTTTGTCATAAGTGGGATACTTTCGAACTGCGTCGAATAATGTCTCACTGTGATATGCCACCAGATGCCCCTGTTGAGTAATAACTACCCCAATATCATAGTCAAAGGCATCTATCTCCATCTGAAATGGTTGTTGCAAGTCTAGTAATGTGAGCACTAGGGAATAACAGAGGCGATGTTTCAATTCTACGAACGCCTTCTATTGAGATTTCGACCAACAGAATTTTTCTTTCACTCCTCCCTTGGTGACTTGACTCAAGGGCCAAGTGATATGAGAGAATCCCAACATGAACCTGCGGTTTAAATTAGCAAGGCCCAGAAAGCTGCAAAGCTCTGTTAGGGTGGTTGGGGCTGGCCAATCCCGAATGACTTGGATCTTGGCTGGATCCACCCCCATTTCATCAATAATGTATCCCAGATATTGAACCTGGGTCATGCCAAAAGTGCACTTCTCCAGATTGGCACACAAATTTTGTTGCAGCAGTGTTTGGAGGACTTCTCAGATGTGGTGGAGGTGATCTTCCTAAGTCTAGCTAAAGATCATAATGTAATCCAATTATACCACTATAAATGAGTTGTTGAATGGACACAATATGTCATCCATCAACCTCATGAAGGTTCCAGGAGCATTTGTCAATCCAAAAGGCATGACGAGCCATTCGAAAAGGCCCTCCTTGGCTTTGAAGGCAATATTCCACACATCAGAGGGTTTGATTGGTACCTGGTGATACCCAGACTTCAAGTCAATTTTGCTAAAATATTTTTCCCCTTTGAGTTGGTCCAGAAGGTCAGCAATCCATGGGATCAGGTACCTATTCCAGACAGTGATCATGTTCAGTAATTGATAATCAATACAAAGTCTCCAAGTCCCATCGTTCTTCTGTACCAACACGATCGGGCTCCCACAGGGTGATGAATTTGGCCGGATGTGACCTTTCTGTAGCAGCTCCTAAATCTGCCTCTTGATTTCATCATTCTCCAGACAGAGCGCCTATAGATCGGTCCATTGGGTAACGACGCACCTGGGGTTAGTTCAATGGGGTGCTTGACCTGACAGTGTAGAGACACCCCTGTGGGTGAGGTGAATATGTCCCCATACTCCTCCACAACCTTGTCCATTTGTTGTTTTCATGCAGAGGAGCTATGTCTGGAGGTCGTGGCCACAGTATTCTTCTTGCCTTGGGGGCGGATCATCAGGAAAAAAAAATTCTTGGTTTGGGAAATGAGCTTACTACATTATTTTGTAGTAACCAAAGAGATAGTGGGAAGCGGTGGTACCTATGGTATCTTGTACAATTTATTTCCCAAAGTAACAATAACAGCGTGAGGTCGGGACTCATACACAGCATGTCGCTTCCACAAGTATGGTTGGCCTAATAATACATCAAAAACATCAATAGGAGCAATGTCACACAATACCTCATCTATGAAGGGCTTGATGCTATAGGGAAGGTGGCACTGTTGGCTGACGCAGAGATCCCGTCCTTGGTGAAGCCACCCGATGGTGTATGGTTGTGGATGCGCTGTGGTTGGAAAACCCAACCGCTTCACGACATCTGCTGAAATGAGGTTCTTTTGGCTCCCATTTTCGACAATGAACCATAGCGGGGATCCCTTTACCCACATCTAGGAGTGGAAGAGACGCTCTGCCTCCTCTGGATCTTCTGGTTCCTCCTGCTAGATCTTCGTAGTGGCAACAGTGACATTGGGCTCTGCATAAATCATTTGCTTCCCTTTATCATTCACCTTCTCAGGTTCTGATTCAGAGTTAGAGCATGCATCTGATTCAGAAGCCCTCATCTCAGCCACCAGCGACTGCTTGGTCCAACACTCACTTGTGTTGTGAGTGGAGCTCTTATGGAACTCACACCACTTTCCTGTGTCCTTCTTTTTCTTCACGGTATTGTTATTTTCTTGTGTCTTTGGCAGGTTGTCTTGGGCCTCCATGCCTTGGCTTTGTCCTTTGTTCTGCGGTTTGGGGGCACCTTTCCCTTGCTTTTGATTCGCAGATCCAAAGTCTCGCTTCTTATGTTTGAATTTCTGCTCAATCTTGGCAGCATATCGGTATGCCATACCAAGCAAGGAGATGTCAAGGAACTCCATTTCCTCCTAAATGTATCTGTGTAGACAACCGCGATACTTTAGCACCAAATTTTTCTCTGAATATTTGATACCCAACTTTGTGCGCAGGGTATCGAGCAGATTCGTTAGCTCATGCACATCTTGATCCCTTTTTTGCCGCAGTGTGGTCCATTGTATGTACTTGTCCTCATAGCTCCCCACGAGATAGTGTTGTTCCTTGATGGCATCTCGGAAAGAATTCCAAGTGGTTATGACTAAGAATAGAGAGGGTTTTGTCTTGTCCTTTTTCTCACAGTAGGTTTCCCACGAGTCCTTGACATGGGGGGTAGCTTTGAGGAGTGAAAAAATAATCTTCTCCCGGTCGGAAAAGTCATGAATCAAGAAATATCCTTCTAATATATTCAACCATCTATCTACAACATCTACATCTATTTGAACCTCAAATATGGGAACGTCAAAGTTTACTTGTACCTTAAAGGGATTCGTGCCTCCAGAGTGGTTGCTGGATGCAGATGCGTCGTCGGTGGGTAGTCGTTGAAGGATCTAGGAAATGTTATCCATCATCGCATTCCTTTTTTTTTCTAGGGCCTCCTGGAGAAATATTTTGATAGGATCTCCTACTCCCTCATCTTTCTTTTCATCCCCCATGGGCGTCCGTCGGGGTTTGCGAGGCTGATATTGCAAAGGTTCCACCAGATCGAGCCCTAACTCCTTATACCTTGACCTCGTTAGGGACATGCATAGAAGGATCAAGAAAAATCAGACCGCTCTGATACCACTGATCCAAATATATGCAAGAATGCAATAGAATACAGAAATAACCATAAACATAGAAATACAACGGAAATAAGGCTTCATTTCATTAATATCAAATCACAGAAATATGCTTACAAACATGATGGAAATAAAATAGCTAGGCTGCTGGTAGCAAATCTTTGAGAAGAAATGTGGTGAATAAAGACCTCTAAACTGTGTTACAATGAGGCTCGAGGGCCTATTTATTATGGAGAAACAATGGAGAACTCTAAACGTCCAAAAACCTAACCCTAGGAGATGAAGCACCAAAACTATGGGCCCTATTTGGGTAAATTGGTGTTTCAACTTCCCGGGGATGTAACTTCGGCATACTATCTCCGTTTGGGGCTTCAAAATGGCTCCAGAAGTTCAGGACCCGAAAAAACTACTAAAAATAGTAAGTTGTGAAAGAAACCGAAAGAGACAATGGTGGGGCCCCAAGTGGAATAGGCAGGTGGCCACCAATATCCACCTGGATCATCCATCTTAAAATTAAATTTATATCATGACACTAACCTTCGTTGTTTTGTAGTTCAACAAGGATTTGAATACTGAGCCTTTAAACTTTTATCCATATTCTTAAAAAAATTATTAGGATTAATGTGATGGTATATATATAATGATTTGGAATGATGGAATGATGGTTAATGTATGAGGGTAAATATAATATGGTATATGGAATGATGGTTAATGTATGAGGGTAAATGTAGGAAAAGGGTAATGAATAGTGATAGGATTATAATTATTATGATTATAAGGGGTAGGATAATGAAAGTAGTGGTAGGATATAGGTAGAATGTAATGGAATGCATATCAAGCACTAAATTATTCTTAACAACTTCTAGAAATTTTGTTTTAAAAATCAAAATTTTGAGAGAAAATTTTTTCACTTACTATACTTGTACTCAAAAATACTTGATTTCAATGATTTACTCCAGTCAAAATATTGTTTTATGGTTGATTATGTCTTTGTTATCATAATGATGGTTCTTCCAGGATATATTGAAATGTAGAGACATATTTCTGCTTCATGTTTTGGCATCTGATATTGATTCAGGATCGTTGAATGTTGATGTTGTTCAGGTCCCTTCTAACATGTAATTTTCAACAATATTTCGAGTTGCATCTGTCATATAATAAATGTCCCTTCTACATAATATTTTCAATGATGTATCAGGTCCCTTCTGCACAAAATTTTCAATGATGTCTCAGGTCCCTTCTGTCATTTAATTCAAGTTCCTTCTGCAATTCAGCTGCTCAAACTATTTGCATAGTTTTATTACAAACTCCCCCCTTATTGATGTTAAGACTTTTCCTAAAGTCTTGCATGCCTTGGAGGATTAACTCTACAAAATCATACTGAAGTAAAAACAAAAAAAAATAGAGAATTCATATTGGCCAAACAAGTTGGTTTTCCGATATGAATTCGAGTTTGTATTGTGCTAGTCTCCTGGATTATCACAACCAAACTCTTTTATTATTTTTTATTTATTATTCATTTTTTCTTTATATTATTATTTTTTATTCTTCTAGAATTAAGGAAGGCATATTATGTTGTTCCATTACTTCCATATCAATTTCTGTTGAAATTCTTTTCATAAAATCTTCTTTATTGATAGAATTATTGTAGACTTTAAGCCTATGTCCATTAACTACAAATGAAATTGACACTTCATATATTGTTTTTATTTTAAATTCTCCATTGTCGAAGATCTCTTCTATCTCATATGGCCCAAGCCAATGAGTTGTAAACTTTTCCTTGAAATCTTTTAACTTGGAGTCAAAAAATAGTGCCCAGTCTGCCTTTCGAAAAACTTTATTCTTGATGAATCGATCATGGAATTTTATTCTTTGCTCTTGCAATAATGATGTATGCTCCACATCCTATTGTCTTATTTCATCCAATTCATTTAATTGAATCACTCATTGCTTTTGTGCATCATATAGTTTTATTCCCAAATCTGTTGTAAGTTTATATGTATGTATTTGAAAATCTATGGGTACCAGGACTTCCTTACCATATACCAACTGGAATGGACTGAATCCAATTGTGTTCTTCCATGTGATCCTGTAGGCCCATATTTCATCACTTAACTGTTCCGACCAGTCTCTTCTATTCACATGCACAACTTTCGTCATGATATTCTCCAAAAATATGTTAGTGGACTCCACTTTTCCATTTGCTTGTGGATGGTATGGAGTACATTTTTTGTGTTTGATCTTGTACTTTTCTGTAAGATCCCTTACAATCTTGGAGGTGAATTGTGTTCCTTGGTCTATAAAAAATTGTCTCGAAACTCCATACCTTATAAATATTTCTTCAAATAGAAAAGAAACCATTGTTTCTTCTGTTTCTCATGCTATTACCTTTGCCTCCACCCAGTTAGTAACATAATATGTACACACTAGGATGTACTTATTTCTATTTCATGGCAGGTTTATCAGTCCCACAAAGTCTAGATACCATTGCTAAAATGTTTCTATGAGTACTTATAGCTTTAATGGAATTTCATCTGATACCACTGGTATTCCAATTCTTTGGCAGGTGTCACATCTCTTAACATAGGACTTGGATTCCTTAAATATTGTTGGCCAGTAGTAGCCATGTTTGAGAAATTTGTATGATGTTTGCTTGTCTACAAAATGACCACCACATGGATCTTCATGAAATTCTTTCAAAATATCTATAATCTCATCTTCTCTAACACATTTTCTTATTATGAGATCAGAACTAGTATAAAAGAGGTCACCATTGACCCAACTATATCTAGCACTTTCTCTAATTATTTTTCTTTTTTGTTTATTTGTGTAATGGGATGGTAGGATTCCAGATGATAAATATCTGGTTACATCTGCAAACCATGGAGTTTTGACAATTATATAAAAGAGATGTTCATCTAGGAAATTATCTGAAACATGCTTTGGATCATTAGATGAATGAAGTCTTGATAGAAAATCTGCTACTTGATTATCCTTACTTGGTCGATCTTGTACAGTGATGTTAAATTCTTGCATCAATAATAGCCATCTAGTAATTCTTCCCTTTTTAATTTCTTTGTTCGTTAAATATCTTATGGTTGAATGATCTGTGTGAATGAATACTTGATAACATGTTATGTAATGAGTAAAGTTATTAACTACATGCACTACAGCTAACATTTCTTTTTCCGTAACTATATAGTTCAATTTTGTCAGTGTTAAGATTTTTCTTATGAAGTATATGGCATAATTAAATTGATTCTCTTTATGTTCAAGTGATGTTCCTATAGTAGTGTCAGAAGCATAATTAAATATATGAAATGGTAATGACCAATTTGGTCCTCGAAGAATGGGTGCAACTGACAATTTTTATATTAATATCTCAAATGCATTTTGAAAATTATTTGTCCATTGTAATTCAACATATTTTTCAAGTAACTTGAATAGAGGCAGAGCTATTTTACTAAAATTTTCAATGAATCTTCTATAGTAGCTTGCATAACCTAAGAAACTTCTTACTTCCATTTGTGTTGTGGGTGCCATTAAATTCACAATGACTTGTATTTTTGTTGGGTCCAATTTAATTCTTGAATAAGAAATATGGTGTCCCAACACTATCCCCTCAGTTAACATCAAAAATAATTTTTCATTACTGAGAGATAGATTTGTCTCTATGCATATTTTCAAAACTTTTTCAAGTTTTTTTAAACAATCATAAAATGTTCTGCCATATACAGTGAAATCATCCAAGTAGACCTTTACACATTCATGGATCAGATCAACAAATATTACAAGGAATGATCTCTGAAAAGTAGAAGGTGCATTACATAACCCAAAGGGAGAAACATTATATGCATATGTTCCCCATGGACAAGTAATTTTTGTTTTATCTTGGTCTTCCAATGCTATCTTAATTTGATTGTATCCACTAAATCCATCAAGAAAAGAAAATAATTTCTTCCCAGCTAATGAATCTAGTACTTTATCAATAAATGGTAAATGGAAATCATATTTTAATGTGGCTTTGTTGAGATCTCGATAGTCTACACATATTCTCCACTTTCTATTTTTCTTAGGCACCACAACTAAGGGAGAAACCCATTGACTATCAGAAATAGGATAGATGAATCTAACTTGTAACCATTTCTGCAATTCTTCTTTCACTATTTCCTTCATCATAGGATTCATCCCTCTTTGGGTTTGTATCACTAGTTTGATTTGATCATCAATGTAAATGTGGTGAATGCATTTCTTTGGATGAATCCCCTGCATCCCTGTGTAATCCCAGGAAAAAGCTTTTGAGTATTTCTATAATAGTGCTATTACCTCTTCTTCTTGTGATGATTGTAAGTTATTACCAATATTCAAATTCCTTCCAAGACTAATTTCAATAATTTTACTCTTTGAATTGATAATTGAGTTAACAGGAGAAATAATTTCAAATGAGTTTTGCAGTGATTGAATAGTACAGTTTTCCTGGAAACACTGATTTAAAAGATGACTTGCAGCTTCATATTGTTTTATTCTAAGTTGCTATGAAATATTTGGTTCTGATATGAAAAGGTATAATAGATCCTCATTTTATTCCTCTTCTCTAAAATTATAGACTTGATTAATATTAAGAATAGATTTATTTTCCTATTGTTCTTGTCCATCAAGCCATGATAATAAATAAGGATATTATGTTGGAGGATACAATGTAACAATTTTCCTTTCATCCCCATGTGCAATAATCATACTTCCCGATCTGCATCCAATGAAGGCATCTACAGTGGCTAACCATGGTCTGCCTAAAATTAAAGGATGGCCTTCTAAATTTTTTTTGGCTGCAAAATGAGAAATTCTACAAGATACTCCCATGAATCCAGAGAGACAATAATATCTTCTAATATTCCTTCTAGTACAACTTTAGATCTATCTGCAAGCTCTAAAATTATAGTATTCAGTCTAATGATGTTCAAGTTCAAATGTTTCATAGTCTCTGCAATCATAACATTTATAGCTACTCCCAAATCTATTGAAGTGTTTGGAACTGAAAAACTATTGACCGAGATGGTGACCATAGGGATCCCAAGATCAATATATTTTCCATTTGTTGTCTTTGTAGACATGAGACTAGCTAATCTACCAATGACCTGGATTGTGGGTGGATCTCTTTTTCTTCTACCAGATTTCTTGATGCATAACTCCTTTATTTTTTTGCATAAATTGGAATATCTTTTATTTCCTTCAACAAAGGAATTTTGACACATGTATTCTTCAATTCATCCAAAATATCAAATTCAGGCATAGACATTGGAATTTTATGTTGTAATAACCTCTATAGATAGGGTGGTGTTTGAGTCATAATAGATTTTCCTTTCTGAATTTGATTTTCTAGTTGAGATTGTTGAGTTTGTTATCCTTTTTAGTTTTTTCTTCTATGATTGGAGGAGAATCTTTGTGTAACACCTTCCCAGACCTTAAGTCGACATCTTGTATGGGAAAAATATAATATGTAGGATAGTAAGTTGCTTCTTCCATATTGTATGTTGGTTTATCCACTTTGTTACTTGGATTAGATACTAGCTGAGATGGAAATTGTGTTGATCTAGGAGGTGGTTGGTTAGAAGGAAGCTGAAGTTGTTGAGTTTGAGTTAGCATTGGTACTGGAATTGGTGGTGGAAATGGCAATGATTGATGTTGTTGGAATTGTTGGTATTGGAATGGTTCTTGAGGGTATTGTTGTTGGTATGGTTGTTGATATTGATATTGTTGAGGGTACATTTGTTGAGGTGGCTAGTTTCCATAACTATATCATCTCCAACCTTGTGTAGGTTGGTTTTGATATTGTAGTGGAGGCCAAGTCTTCCATGGAATTGGAGTGTTCCATGAATTCTGAGGTTGATACTGATAATTATGGGGATTTTGTTGAGGGAATTATTGAGGCATCCTTGGTTACATATAGTAGAGGTCATCTACCCCTTGTACTTCTTCCATTCGCAACTCTTTCAATTTTGGACAGATTTCAGTTGCGTGATTCTCTGTACAAAGTCCACATACTTGTATACCTTGCAAATGACATTCTCTAAGTGGATGTTTCTTCCTACATTTTGGAAAAAAGAATGCTAAGATTTGATCTTGTTCTTATTTCTTCTTCTTGGCTTTTAAAAAATCTACTTGTGTTCCCAAAGTGCTTAAGAGATCTGTTTTAAAACTTTCTAGTAAACTTCCTATTTCTGCTCTTGTTACTCCACTTGTTGCAGATTTGGAAGCTCTTGATGTAACATCCCTCTTTCCACTTTTTTATCTTCCCCCATAATATTTCTGACAAAGTTCAGCAATTTCATCAAATCGAAGGTTTTAGACATCTCCTTTGCCCATCACATTGAGAATATTTAAGTATTCATCCCTGATACCCTTAAGAAAAATTGTGCGGATGGTATCGGGATTCAAAGAATGTTGTTTGGATTTTGTAGATTGTAAAGAAATCTCTGTAAATAATCCTCCAAACTTTCATCTTATTGTTGTTTCATTCAAAAAATATCTTATTTTGAGTCTCTAGCCCTGTAGTAAGCTTGATAATTTTTAAGAAAAAATTTATTCATATCATCCCAAGAAGCAATTGTATGTTCTCCTAAACCCATAAACCATTTTAATGTTGTTTCTTTCAAAGTAGCAAGAAAGAGACGAAGCTTGTGTGTGTCATCTGTGTATCCATAATTTCTACATAAGATATCAAATTCGAACATAAATGAATCAGGATCTTCTGTTGACATTCCATAGAAATTGGAGGAGGAATGTTTTTCATTTTCAATTCTTCTCCTAGTATTTCTCTTGTGTCTAATATTGGAAATCCAAAAGTAGCTTCCTGATCATTATCATTTTCGTGTTCATCATCATGTAGTATTTTGTTTTAATTTTATCTTTTTGCTTCTTCTTCCATCCTTCTTAGCGCTTTTGTTCTTCTGCCTTCCTCTCTCTTTCTCTCTGCTTCCAATTTCCTTTCTTCCTCTCTTTTTCTTTTCCATTCCCTTTGTTAGTATGAATCTTTTGTCGAAGTGTACGAAAAAAGACCACTTTAGCTACGCATAACTTATATCCCTAACATCAAATGTGGCTGCCAATATCTTCAGATGTGCAATTAGTTGATCAAGACAAGTGCTGCAAAAAACCAGATCTATGCATAGAGAGACGTTAAGCAGTAAAAATAAGGTTTTGCTCCATACATCCAATAGACAAGACAAGAACAATTTTTGTGAAAGAATTTTTGTATTAAGGGCACCTGGGAGGAAAACAAGAAGGTGTTTCCAATTCTCCTCAATGGGATGGGTTCTTGGAAGTCCTCAACACTTCAGATCTAGCATTTCTCTCTCTTATTGGTGTAGAAAACCCAGACAAAGATAGAACTCAAAGGGAGCTCACACAGCAAATAATGGAAAATATGACAATGATAATGGCTCAAAGTCAGACCAAGAGTTTAGATCCAGAGTGATCTAATAGGCAAAAAAAGATGAAGAATGGTAGGAGAAACCCTCCTATTTGTAACAAAATATTGGGTCATTCTAGATCTTGGTGCATGATTAAAATAACATTAACCAAATCTAGATCCACCTTTTATGGAATATTTCATTATATTTGTTGGAGGGAAAAAGTATTTGACTTGGGTCAAATCCATTTATTTGTGAATAATAAATAAATAAATGATTTATTTATCATTTTAAGGAAGTGGTTGAAAGATAATCAAATAAATAATGATTTATTTAATTATTTATGGGTGATTTAGTCATATTTAACAAGGAATATTATTTAAATAAGATTTAAATAATTATTCCTAGAAGATAATAAGATAAATAAAGATTTATCTAATTAATTTCTTTGTTTTGGGTTAAACATGACCAGCAAAATCAAACAAATATAGGTTTGTTTAATATTTCCTTTTGGGGTTTCCTGTTTAGACCATAAACAACCTAATAAATGTGTTTTATTAAGTTATTGTACATAGTGAAAGCAATTTTACTTAGGGTAAAATTGGTCTTACGTGGTGTACTTGGGTCCATCTAATGATAGTAGGTTAGATGACCGAAAAATGGTGTAACAGATTGCCCCCCAGCATGCGAGTGTTAGGAGCAAATCGTATGACTGAAGTACGTTGTAAGAACTCAATCACCAGACATCAAAAGGGAAGTCAGAGAGAGAAATGTGAGGTAGACTAATGTGCTGAAGAACTAGACCCTGAGGAGACGAGACTTAGAGGTGCAACAAGTCTCTTTTTATGAGAGGGTACCTGTGCTAAAGGCGGCAGGGGAGGCATACCTATGCCCGCCAAGACAATGTACAAAAGAATAGTGTGTCCAGTAAACAAGGGACTGAACCATAAAGTACAGCCAGCATAAACATGAGCCAGATAGAAATACAATGAGGGATCCCATATACATGTTGTGCCTGGGATAACAGCCAAGACTTATACAACAATATCTGAGTACATGAGATACAAATACAACCCAAATGCCCCCTACAAGTGGGGAAGGGCTCACAAAATCTGATTGATACATGCAAATCAAAGAGGCACTGCAAGCGGCTAAGGCCGACATCTTCAAATATAGGGATCTGCATCGAAGGCTGCAATGAAGAGGTCATCCGGGCATGTGGGGGGCTACCTGCAGGGCCACCCCCTCATGAGGGCTGAGACATCTCACACACACCCGGGCATCACCAATAGCTGTTGCTGCATCACTGGACCATCAAGCATACGAGTCTCGATCATGCTGAAAGGAGATGAAGTGGAGAAACAATCAAGTCAAAGGGAAATGAGAGATCCCTTTGCCTGATCTGAGGCACCGAACAAGGGTGGAAGCTGGAACCAAGGTACACTGCTCTCTAGACCTGTCCTCTGGAATGAAGGAGCTGATGTCGACAGAAGGAGGTCCACCGTAGGTGAGGCAATAAGAGATCCTCAACTAAGGCATGAGAGAAAATAGTAGAGCGACTGACAAACTAATACCGATGATGATGATGGAATGGAGGGGATTGAGTAGAAAATGGACGACTTCCCTTGCTAGAGAATAAAGGACATGAATGACAGGGCAGCGACTGACACAGTATCATGAGGGATAGGGGACAGTGGGACTGACGGTCATAATGTGCGACACAAGAGAGAGACCAAGCAATGAAGGATGGAGGACTATAGCGGGGTACAAAGGGACTCAGGATAGACTCCATAAATGTGATGATGACTCAACTTGGATGCTCTAAAAAAGGGTGACTCGATGGTGTTGCCACACAGAAAAGGTCCCATGGGGGACCAGAAAAGCATGAGTACAAGATGGTATCTCATGATGAAAATCGACACGAACAAAGACAAGTATGGAGGCAAAGTGGTGCCCCAAGTACAAGTGTTGTAAGTGAGGAAATTTGATTTTTAGGAGGGTTATGGTTGAGGGGCATAGGTTCCCCCAAGCATGGTGTGGTCATGCCAAAATGTATTTAGAAAAAGGGGAATCTAAACATATTTTAATGATGTGGTGCGCCATTTTTTTCGTTATGGTTATGCAGTTTGAGAAAGGGAATGGAGGATTACCGATCTCTTTTGGTACTGCATATAGGAATCAAATGGACTTGAAGTTTCCGGGTTGGCATACCTGGTGTCACTATCCCAAAGAGAGGAGTTGGAGATAATGAACTGATGCTCGCGTAGGAAAGCTATAGGTTGATCAACAACAATGTCTAAGAGACGGAGTTGCTGATGTAAGATGAAGGAATGATAATGGGTATCATCCCTAGAGTGATCTGAAGTGATATGGGACTCTAGAGGTTCTTCAAAATGTGGAAGAATAATGGTACTAAAGTCGGCACGACCAGATACACTAGGAGAGTTGTGGAGAATTGCTTCTCTTGGTCTCTCAAATGTGGGTGCCCCCTTCCCCAAACATTCGGTTTCAATGTAATGGCCACAAGGTGTATGTGGTGTGAACGCATTGGTTCGATGTAAGGGGGAATAGATAAAGTCAGGGGTGGGGATTTTTTCCATAATGTCGTCATCGTGATAGAAGATGGGGTGACTGGTGGAAGAAAGACCACTGACGTGGCGAAGCTACCTGAATCATCATCATGAGAAGAGAGGTTCACATGCACATCGTCACAAGGGGTGACAGAAGAGTAAGTAGATAAAGGATCTACCGATGTGGAGCCCAAGGTGATCGCTAAAGGAAGGTCAAGCGAAACAACAGGGGCGGGTTCAGATGGAATGTTCCCCGAGGGTCTCATGGATGATGATAGGTAGAAAATTCTAGACGAAGGCTCCGTCATCTCGACATCAGGAGGGGGAATTTCAATGGGAGTAGTCATGTCTGGTATTTTTTCTGAAGAAAAACACACAAATAGGGGAGAGGTGGACTCATTGCGCTTGGCTTCAAATTGGTGGACCGCGGCTAGAGAGGTGCGGAAGTCTTCGAGGCGGGGACAAAGATGGGTGTAATGGCCATGGAGATCACACAAAGCACAGGGGTGGTTGGTGTGAATAGTCTTGGGGTTCTTGATTTCAGTCGCGGAAGAAATAGAGGCTTCCGGGACCATGGACTCAGGGAACGCGACATTAACCATGGGCTTGAGATGAGGAAAGTCAGGACAGGAATGGGTGGTGTGACCGACAACATCACACAAAGCACACTGGATGGTATGCTTTGGAGGCCGAGGAGGGGTAGGGTTTGTTGGGGCAGCCTTGTCCTTTGATGCCCCCTTGCGAGCTTTGCCCTTCTTACCCAAAGCAGTTGCAACAGGAGGTGGTTCATGTTGAGGTGACTGAGGCACTGTTGCAGCAGGAGAAGACGTAGGGACCGGTTGAACCAGGGTCAAAGCAAGATAAGGTTTGGGTTGACCAGGCAAGGTTGGGGCTGGAGGATCAAGGTACCAGATGGGTATGCCCAGGGTCAGGTTAGGAAGAGAGAGGGTGGCCATGACAGGTACCGTGTACACTCCTGGTGGGGGAGCTAGGAACGGTATCTGACCAGAGGGGTAATGGCCAGGTGGGACAGCTCCTAAATGGCTAATGCTTGGAGGAACCGTTCCAGGAGGATAAAGAGGATCACGAATACCAACTGCAGGTGAAGGGCTAGGATCAGGTTGCGGAGAGCGCGGTTGCTGACTAGCCGAAGCAGGTTGCTTGAGAGCAGCCTGAGACAATTGCATCATGCAAACATTCGATGAGCCGGGGTCAGAGACAGGAGGAGGAGGAAGACTAGGGAAGGTTCCAAGCAAAGAGGAGTCTTTGTAGACACTGGGAGAGACACTAGTCAAAGAATCGAAAGTTTTTTGGTTGGCTACAGAAGAGATGGTTGACTCAGGGGAGGCCTGAGATTTAGGCTCATGATACATCAACTGGTCAATGGTGACTATCCTTCCATTATGATGGAAAAAAATCTTGCGGTGGACCGCGGATGGGACAGCAGAGATAGCATAAGTGTAGCTATGCCCCAAAAGAATGTTATAATCAAGAGGGGCATCGATGACTTCAACGTCAACGCAAACAGTCTTGTCCGCAAGAGTGATAGGACAATTACGGAATAAGCCAATGGGCTGGGAGGCATGGCCATCCCACGCACGAAGGGTGATTGTGGAAGGGGCCAATTCAGGAGATCCGAGTTGTTTCCAAACTGAAGCGGACATCACATAGGTGGATGCCCCCTCATCAATGATACACCGAGAAACATTAGCGTTCCGGATTTTGACAGGGATTTGGAAGGCTGCGGAAGCAGGAAGAGGAGGATGTTTGGATTGATGGGTGTCGAAAACAATCAATTGGTCATCAGCAAGATCTACAGCACCCATGGCAGATAGTGGAGCCTTCTTTTGGTAAGGGCACGACTGGAGGAGTTCCAATGTAGAAATGGCAGCAGGAGACTGTGCCAAATCATCTACTATGTTATACGAATGAGCAGCTCAACCAGAAGCAACATTTCAGCGTAATGGTCCCTTAGGAATCTGGGTATGAACCTCAAGTTTGGGCTGAGGGATATGCAAGGGATCATTGGATGTCGAAAGCAGCTCTTTAGAACCTGAAGAAGGTGACTCGGGGATAGACGGAGTAGGAGGCTTGGGGTACTGAGGGGCCCTAGTTTGAAGGTTAAGGTCGACAGTTGGAGGTGGATCAGAGTTCATCATGAGGATCTGGTAATTGGAGGAACTAGAAAGGGAAGGTTGAGTGGCCACCTGTCCTTCAGGTGGTTGGGTAGCCATGAATCCCTGTTGTGTATCCACCTGTGCTTGAGGGGGCGGTGACTATTGTTGTAGGGGTTGAGAAGGCCAGGAAGGCGGAGGTGCTAATGCTGGAGGAGATGGAGCACTAAGCTGTGGATACAAATAATAAGGGGGTTGGGTAACAGTATGGTGACCAGGAGGTTGGGCCAAAAGAGGAGGCATGCTATATTCTGGATATGTGCTACCAGGAGGGGAACAAGTGTGGGAGGTGCTGCCTCCTCCCCCAGGAAAACAATAACCCATGGGAGGTTGGGCATATGGATGAGAGAGAGTTCCAACGATACTATCAGCGGCATGAGGTGCCCCCGGTGCATTGACACCACCGAGTCTGGGGAGATCAGGTAGAACGGTATAAACATAACCTGTCTGAGCGTAGATCAAGTCATATTTTAACGCCAGTTGGAGGGAGGCTTCTTCGGTTTGGGGGAAATGCGATGCGACATCTTTCCCGATAGGAGGCAAGAGAGATCTAAGGAACCATTCCATGTAGACATGGTCTTCGAAGGTAGGGGATTGACATAGGTTCTTTCTTCGCCGCCATTCCTGGACATGATCGGATAGGCAGGTCGCAGATAATTGACAGAAAGAAGTCAAAAGTTCAATACCACTGTCATAACGAAGGGGAAGCTAGAAGTAAGATAAAAAAGCCCGGGCAAGAGTCGCAAAGGTGGTATGAGAGGAAGGGGCCTGATCAACATACCACTTAGAAGCCGTGCCTGTAAGCGTTCATTGGAACAACCGAAGACGGATAGAGTCATCGGTAATGGAGGTAGATGAACACCACATGTGGAAAGATCGAACATGATTTGAAGGATTTTCTCCAGCAAGGCATTCAAACTTTGGGATGTCATAAGGGAGCTTTGTCGGCATAGCAGGCCAACTAGCGTCATGGTGTATAGGGTCATTTGTCAACTGGTCCAAATCGGGGAGGCTGAGGCCTGCCATGAAGGGGAGCAAGGGCACAGCCGAGGTAGTTCCTATGGCGGTTCCGCTAGTAGCAGTCCCGACATTAGGGTCGGGATTACCGCTAGTGTTAGGCCCTGGACCAGACATAGTGAAGGTGACAGGGGGAGAACCGGAAGTAAAAGGAGAACCCAATGAATTAGAAGAGGAGTCAGAGTGCAGACTCGGAGGTGGACGATCTCGACGACGGCAGGAAGGAGTAGGTCAACCGACCGGAAACTGAGGGTGAAGGCCAAGAAGTCTCTGGGATGTATGCCGTGGGGGCGCAAAGATCAAAACACAAACACGGCACAAGGGGAAAAAGAATGACCAACAAGGGCAGGGAGGTGCAGAATCAAGAGATTACAATGTCGAAACAAGGGCAGAAAGGTGCAGTGTCAATTGATTTTACAATGTTTTAAAGTCTTTGCCTGGTGGTGTTAACCAGGCTCTTCTTCGCTTAGGGTGAGTGTGTGGCGTGCGTTGATTTTAATTTTTAAACCCAGATGTTTTGAGAGCAAAAGAAAAATTGTGCTGTGTAACTGAAAATAAATCTGCAGTGAACAGTATATAATGCTGAAATAACAGAAAAATAACAGCTAACAATGCATCGATCTAACCCAAAAAGGCGGGTCTCTCAAAACTAGTCTAATAGACGGAAAAAATCTAGTCAAAACACACTAAAAAGAGGCCAATAGATCTAGGATTGAAAGGGATAGGGATCTAAAGGAGAAATCTGCTGAAAAGAGGTGCAGAACACAGTCAAGAGGCAGAGGCAAGGTGGCTGGAAAAAAGGAGGAAATCAGCAAAAAGAAGAAGGGACAAGGAGGAGGCCCTAAAGGTAGATCCAAACAAAACTTCAGGAGCTGTTTTGAAAGGGGGGAGAGCTGATTAAAAGGGATCTGAAAAGGAGGTATCAGATCTGAAAAAGGGGCGGCTGAAACTCTGAAAAAACAGACCCCTAAAACAGTTAAAACTCTTCCACCAAAAGTGGAGAGTACTGAAGCCCTAGGGGCTATGTTCCCACTTAGATGAGCAAAACAGATCAGAAACAGGTCTAAACGGGCTGAGACAGAGGCTGGAAAACCCTAACAGAAGCTTCAGAAAAACCCAGAAAAATTGCAGAAAAAGAGAAGAAAAACTGGCAGGTCGCAGGTTCTGACCTGTTTTTTGTGCAGGTCGCAGATAATGGGATGAAAAGTGCGACCTGGAGTCCAGGTCGCAGGTTCTGGGCTGAAAAGTGCGACCTGAAGTTCCGGGTGTCCCGGTGGCAGATTTCCGAAAAACTTGTCGTCTCAGTTGCGGCTGATGTCTGTCACCTACGCAATAGGGCCAGAAACACACGGAAGTTAGAAATTTTAATGTTTTAGGGTTTTATGTGAGAAAAACAACATAAAAATAGGAAAAAAAAATATGAAAAGAAACCCTAGGGTCTGAAGTAGTTGGATATGCAGGAATATGAAAAACGACAGCGGTCGTAATTGAAAACCCGTGTGGAGTCGCTAGTTGTTAGTATGAATCTTTTATCGAAGTGTACGGAAAAATACCACTTTAGCTACGCATAACTTATAGCCCTCACATCAAATGTGGCTGCCAATATCTTCAGATGTGCAGTTAGTTGATCAAGACAAGTGCTGCAAAAAACCAGATCTATGCATAGAGAGACGTTAAGCAGTAAAAATAAGGTTTTGCTCCATACATCCAATAGACAAGACAATAACAATATTTTTGAAAGAATTTTTGTATTAAGGGCACCTAGGAGGAAAACAAGAAGGTGTTTCCAATTCTCCTCAATGGGATGGGTTCTTGGAAGTCCTCAGCACTTCAGATCTAGCATTTCTCTCTCTTGTTGGTGTAGAAAACCCAGAAAAAGATAGAACTCAAAGGGAGCTCACACAGCAAATAATGGAAAATATGACAATGATAATGGCTCAAAGTCAGACCAAGAGTTTAGATCCAGAGTGATCTAATAGGCAACAAAGGTGAAGAATGGTAGGAAAAACCCTCCTATTTATAACAAAATATTGGGTCATTCTAGATCTTGGTGCATGATTAAAATAATGTTAACCAAATCTAGATCCACCTTTTATGGAATATTTTATTATATTTGTTGGAGGGAAAAAGTATTTGACTTGGGTCAAATCCCTTTATTTGTAAATAATAAATAAATAAATGATTTATTTATCATTTTAAGGAAGTGGTTGAAAGATAATCAAATAAATAATGATTTATTTAATTATTTATGGGTGATTTGGTCATATTTAACAAGGAATATTATTTAAATAATATTTAAATAATTATTCCTAGAAAATAATAAGATAAATAAAGATTTATCTAATTAATTTCTTTGTTTTGGGTTAAACATGACCAGGAAAATCAAACAAATATAGGTTTGTTTAATATTTCCTTTTGGGGTTTCCTGTTTAGACCATAAACAACCTAATAAATGTGTTTTATTAATTTATTGTACATAGTGAAAGAAATTTTACTTAGGGTAAAATTGGTCTTACGTGGTGTACTTGGGTCCATCTAATGATAGTAGGTTAGATGACCAAAAAATGGTGTAACACCCTTTGTTGTCTCTCATATTCAATTCTTTGTTCAGGAGTCATAATTTGCATATTAGATCCTTCTCCTTCATTAGTCATTTCCTTCTCAGAGATATGTAATGTTTCAATATGAGGTTGATTTGGTGTTTCCTCAACTATCTTATTTTGTTCAAGGAGGGTTGTTCTAATTGTTCAAGAACTAGTTTTCTTGTTTCCTTTTGTTTTCCTAGGAATGGAGTTTCTTTTGGTGATTTCTTTATTTTTACCTCCAAGGCTAACAAGGTTTTTCTTGCAGTTAGAGTTAATCTTTGTCCTAATATTTTTTTTTTCCTCTAAATCCTCTATAGTAGGTCTCCCAGCAACTGGTGTTGTTAGTCCTCTGGATGGTTGAATTGTGGGGGGGTTTTGTTTAATTAATATACCTTTTTGATCTCTATCTATAGGCATAAAGAAACATAACTTAAAAGAAAAACTATGTCTTTGTTGTTTTTTATGTGTTTTTGTTTTTTTTTTCTTCCTATTTGACTACTTTGAAATATTATTCCCCATCAACGACACCAAAAATGTTGGGTCTGTTTACTGGGTAAACTAACATAAGTATTTTATTATCAATATGGGTTTGTATAACTTAGAAGCATCTACAAAATATATGGATTTCAACTACAATCAAGTTTAGAAGATGAATTATTGAATTTAAAGGAAATTCATATTACAAATATAAAACTTAACTAAATAATTTCTAATTCATTATGTAATAAGTAGAAGAAGAAGCTCCTAGCTTAGGAGAACTTGTTTGACCTTCTCCACAATACTAATTCATGAATGGAAATCAAAACCACTAATGAAAAATAGCTCAAGATGCATAAAATAATAATATAAGAGGCTCATAACTAAGGATTTTCTTGATGTCCTTCATTATAATTTTAGTCATCATTAATGCCATTGTTAGAAAACTGGAAATTCAGAAAATCGCTTAAAAGGAAGAAAGATGAATTCTAGTTTCTAGTCTCTGATCAGATAGAAGAAGAGTTTAACATAAAAATTTGTTTGACCCTTCATATGCATAATAGAAATTATATTGATATTCATCAGAAAACATAACATATCATCATACAAATAATTAAATTATTAAACATGAAACAAAACTACTTTAGAAAATTGCAACTAAATTAACCAAAAAGTGCACTTATCTCAGTGTGGGGGGTCTCTACCCTTGCCTCGCACACTGAAAGTATTTCTCAGCTAATGAAACTCAATCAAGCATTCATAATATAGAACAGAAAAAAAATAAGATAGAACTGGTTCTTCATTTAGCTCCCAAAGTTCAGAAATATCAAAGTGCAATCATATAAATTCTACATCTTCATGCCTTCAATGTCTTTGGCTTAAATACAAAAATATGAAAGAAACTTAAATAAAATGTATCTAACATCCATGTATATCCTTATCCTATCTATTATGTTTGAGCTCATCCATCTAATCTCTCAAAATATAGAAAATCTCATAAAATGCTAAATTTGGCCTATTTCGTAGGGATTTCCAGAATAACAGGTCGTTTTTGACCATCTTTAACCAAGCATGTTTAAGCTCGGCTTGACCAAACCAATAGGTTCACGTCAATTCTTATTTCCCAATATTTCTATAAATCTTCTCAGCTCGTGCCCAAGTGTCTTGCAAGTATGACATCAATGAAGCCATTACGGGGATTTTTAGTCCTATCCGAAAATGCACTTAAAATTCAATTTTTGTAAAAACATATAAAAGTGAAAAACTTTATTTATATACCTGGGTATGCAAAAATTGGTCAAAATAGAGTGAATATGGATGGTATATGCATGTATAGGATGGAAATTAAGTGTATTTAATTAAACAAAATTGGATTAAAAATGAGGGCCAACAATTGACACAGGGATGACTAATAAAAAAGGTATAATGATACTTGTAGATGGTAAAATATTGACCAAGACTTCCCTTGAACATATAATGGCATGGAACAATAGTTAGCTTGGCAGCAAATACTAAAGAATACTAACAAAAATGATGGTGACATAATAGGCATAACCAAACCCCATAGAGTGGAAGGGTAACAATTAGGTGAGATATTTATTCAATAAAATAGTGACTTGACTCAAGTTGATAAT
The DNA here is from genome assembly GCA_034641835.2 of Pinus albicaulis. Taxonomy (NCBI): domain Eukaryota; kingdom Viridiplantae; phylum Streptophyta; class Pinopsida; order Pinales; family Pinaceae; genus Pinus; species Pinus albicaulis. Next base: position 224,621,683 of record CM076579.1, read on the forward strand.
GTGGTTCTAAAGCTAGGAAAATACCAATTATACAAGTATGACTCAAACAAGTTCCATGTTCAAGCGAAACATACAACTACCATGATAGAGATGAAAAAAGGTAAGAACAATCTTCCCCTCCCTTTTTTTATAGTGTATCCCATTCATATTTTGATGAGCATGAAAGAGAAGACAAGTAAGCTCTATATGTTACTTTTTCGTAAGTTTTATAGAGAAATTGAAAAAGAGATAAAATTATGTAATATCCCAAAAGGCAGAATGAAGTAATACTTAAACATAATATAATAACTGCAACTAAGTAAACAATAAATCTAAAGACAACATCAGAATATACAAAGAATTTGAGCCATTTTATTATATGGAGATAAATCAGTTACACAATGTGCAAAAAATGAGTAGATCTAGCCAAAGAGATGGTCTGGGATCACTTGCAATGATGCTACAACTATCACTGCGTAACTGGTGAGCTTACAGGAATAAATATTGTGTTGTCCCTTCTACTGAAGATATACATGAACTGCTGCAAAAGGAAATGCAGATCTGGGGAGCTCAGGAGCTCTGATGATGCCAAGATTCAAGATCTTGCCAATGTGATGGGAACCCAAGATAACCCAGAAAGGATTTTTCAGATATAAAACTTTGGAAATTCACCCTCCTAGTGTTTGATCCTTTGAATACCAGGTTATATAGATCTAAAGCTATATATGATCCAAATATGGGTGCAATATGTTCTACAAATAGATCTGAGCTTTGAGGGTTGATCCCTCCTTCTGATCTACAAGCTTGGAGCTTCACATCTTGTCTCCTCTTCTTCCTCCTTCAAGTTGCAGCAACTGAATGTGCAACTACTACAGAAACTATGATGTAAAAGAGGGAGAGGCTCTATGCCTACTAAAATATACTGCAATAGACTCTGATGGAAATAGGGATGGAAAGGTGAGGGGATGGTCCCTCATAGGATTACTAGCTAAAATACTAGTAACTTCCTTCCTCCTTTGGATATGCAATGATGAACTACATAATCCTTTATGGGACTACTACTGATAGGAGGTAAATAATTTTTCGCCTAATGCCTTATCTTAAATGAAGCCATGGGAAATCTTATCTTCAAGCCCAAGGTGATAGGAATAAACCTACACCGGTTCTCCGGCTGAAATACTAAAGACAACCTCCACCTTCCAAACTGATCTTCAGAAATTTTGTAATTCCTAAAGGTAGATGTTCTGCAAATGATGGAAATAATAAATGGCACCAATTCCTGATGTATAATTAAGTACAACCCTCTTCCAAAAGATCACTCAATGAAAGAGTAGGGATTCCCGACCAGGAACACCCTTTTCTAAATAACACTTGCAATATTTGCTAAACAGCCCAAGAAAGGATGGAATGTCACATGAAAATTCTAGATCTAAACAGACCTCAAAATCTATATTCAATAGCCTCCCTTCATTGTTCTCTTCATCTCCTTTATATAGATTATGAGCCTTCCCATGCCTTGTCCCCCATCTAAACTATGATGTGCATGTGGACTTGATCCTCCATGTTTGACTGTGTTGTCTCTCCAAGTCATCCATCATGTCTAGGTGCAATTTACACCCTCTCCATCATGTGTGCATTAATTTCACAACTTCCTCCATCACTTCATCATGAATGCTATAAGATCTTTCATTAGATTCCTTCCATGATCTTAGTTGATTGCTTCAACCTCCATGATCTATCTCATTAATGAGACATGATCTCCAATTCCATTCACATTAGTAGTTCCTCCACTACCTCATTATGTATATCTAGGCTTAATTAACCTACATTCACACATAACAAGTGGATAATTATTCATCTTGATGATTATGGGTCCCTCCACCCTATTATTTACTTAATTGATTAAGAAATTAAGAACTCTAATATTCCAAATATCAATTGAAAATTTGGGAATATTATAGTCCTCCCTAGAAAAATGTTGTTTTTCCTCAAGCAACTGCAAAATTAGATGCATAATACATCCATTTCCCTCCAAATGGCATCCAAATAAGGAAGGCCTCCTCCATTTTCTGTAATGTGTCATGCATGTTTGGTTCCAAAGTTGTCTTTCAAAAATGCATAGAATGACCTCCAACTGTATGGTTAGATGTCCTCCTTCCAACATGAAGTATCAAGTGACAACCATCGGATGTACAACATCATCATCAATACATGAGATACATAAAGCATAGTGGTTCCTTCCCCAAAAGGAAAGCTCCATCTCACAATACATCTCTTCATCCCATGTTTCATGAAGTACATTGAGCATTGGCATGCCCTCATCTCTAGCCCTGTTGGCCTTGTTGGTTCCAAGAATCATTCCTACATTACGCAAAATATGAAATAGAGACATATGAGTAGACCAAAGTTTCAAACCATATTCTCCCAATAGTAACCATTGGAGTAGGGCCTCTTGCTGCCATCCTCCATCTCCTCTATGTAAGATGGGTAAGCCAAACTCCCTCAAAAGTAACCAAAGCAACAAAAGATATTGCTGCTTCTTCACATCATCATGTGAATCATGGAGTAATAACAACATGCTGAAGGAAATATAGAATTTCATCCCAGCCCAATACAATTCAACTCCATTATCATAAATCATGAGATTACTATGCCATATTACAAACAATACAAAACACATAATCATGGGAGATGTTATGTGATGGCCAAACTCTCTTAAGGACTTCAAATATGAACATGCCTTCTATTTTTGTAAATGATAATTGTTACACAAGGCATGAGACAAGAAAATATTAACCTTTGGGTAGTAACCATACTCACCCAAGAGCAACCAGGGCAACCATGCCTCCTTCTTTATTACATGAGTGTTTTTCAAGGCATGGATCAAGGAAAGAGTAGCCTTTGGGTAGTAACCAAACTCACCCAAGAGCAACCAACGTAACCAAGATTCTTGCAGGCCCATGTCATATATTTGCAAGTGGTCTTGCAATCCCTTGCTTATCATTCTCACCCACTCATCCCAATGTGGATGATGAATGATGTACTACATAAACATCGTATCCTCCCTTTGTAGAATACCATCCTCCCCAAACTGATGAAGAACCTTTCACTCCATGAAATGTTGAAGTGCACCTCCAATGAGATCTCTTAATGAGACCTTCATCTCATCCATGGCCTTCCAAAACCAACGAGGTTTTGGATCTGCTGGAGGTAGAAGTCTCTCTTTGAGCTGTGAGATGCTCATCGAGAAAGTGCCATCAAGAAAGGAGAAAAGATTTCTCATCTCAAGATGTCTACCATTCATCATATTAACCTCCATTGCTTCATGAGTGAAGCTACCTTTAGAATGATCGAAGAATAATGGGGCTCCTTCATTATCACTACTACTAAGTGATAGCGTTGTAGATCTGCATGGTAACACATATGCTGCCTCAAAGCAAGGCACAATGTTGATCTCATAACCTGCCATTGTACATAGGATCATGCTCATCAAATATTTTGAAACTCTGCACTTCAACTCAAAGGGTTGAATGTATTCCATCAATGACAAAATGGGATAGCTTTCTATCTCCACCTTGATTAGATCAAGGTTCCTCTGCGCTGTGATAGCTTGCCGCTTCAAATCAGTACTTTGTTCTAACCCTGGGTTATGCATTGGCCTTGATGGCATGTCCCCATGATTTTCAATAAGATCTACTGAAAAAATATGTGATGAATGTGTATTCATACCTTGGATCAAATGATGTGTGGGAACCTCTTTCCAGAACACAATATTTCCTCCAACCGGGACAATGGTGTCTCTAACTACTGGTAAGAGAGATGGATGCTCTTCTACCAATGTACCAGCCCTGTAATCTTCCTCCTCTTCCTCATGCATCTCCTGAATCATGCATGGGACTCTACGTGTTAAGATCTCAATATTATCTTGCAAAGATGCAAGTGCCTCTTCTCTATATGTAATTACTTCTGCAGCTGGTGGTGAATGTAGCGACTTCTTGTCCACAGTGACAAGATTGAAATTATCCTTTATTTCCTTAGGAAATGTCTCTTTGTGGCACACCTTTGTTTTCTTCACATCAAACTTCTCCCTCAACTTGTGCAAGAAATATGAATATTTAGTCACCTTTGCATGCTCCATGTGACTAAACCACCAATCATTGGCTTCACCTAAGAGATGAAGTGCTACAATTTGGACAGCCTCTTTTTCATCCAAAGGATGTAGCATGAAAAATGTATCTAACTCTTTCCTCCAAGCCTTAACAGTTCTTGAGAAAGATCCATCAAATGTATGCAAACAAAATCTATTATGCCTCTTTCTTCTATTGCCGCTATAGGATCATCTTTCTTCTTTGAGTTCAAAGAATTCTTGGAGAGTTAGACTTTCTTTGAATGCTCTAAGTTGTGCTTTGTACTCTTCAAGATATAGACTGAGAGTCTCATGAGTGTCAATTTCTTTTCCTTCTTCGTTTCCATACCCCTCACCGTCTTTAAAGAAAGTGTGCATAGTAGATCTATGAGGAGATCTATGATTCTCCAATTTTCTTTTCTGCTGATAGGAAGTGCTTGGGCCTTCCTCTTCAAATATTCTTCTTATATCCTTACTTTGCCTTTATCTCTTCAGTTGATAGACCTCCTTGGAGAGATAGTTCTTAGATCTAAACAGAGGGATGAAAAAATTCTCCTTCATGATAGATCTCTTCTATCTGCCTATTCTTTTTATGCAAAAGATGAAGTTTCCACAAGCTAAGCCAAAGATCATGCACTGATACTACTGTAATATCCCAAAAGGGAGAATGCAGTAATACTTAAACACAATATAAGAACTACAACTAAGTAAAAAATAAATGTAAAGACAGCATTAGAATATATAGAGAAGTTGAGCCATTTTATTATATGAAGATGAATCAATTACACAATGTGCGGAAAATGAGTAGATCTAGCCAAAGAGATGGCCTAGGATCACCCTGCAATGATGCTACAACTAGCACTGCGTAACTGGTGAGCTTACATGAAGCAATACTACGTTTTCCCTTCTCCTGAAGATATACATGAACTGCTGCAAAAGGAAATGCAGATTTTGGGAGCTCAGGAGCTCTGATGATGCCAAGATTCAAGATCTGGCCAATGTGATGGGAACCCAAGATAACCCAAAAAGGATTTTCTAGATCTATAACTTTGGAAAATCACCCTCCAAGGGTTTTATCCTTTGACTACTGGGTTATATAAATTTGAAGTTAGATCTGATCCAAATATGGCTGCAATATGTTCTACAAACATATTTGAGCTTTGAGGGTTGATCCCTCCTTCAAATATACAAGCTAGGATCTTGAGATCTTGTCTCCTCTTCTTCCTCCTTCAAGTTACATCAACTGAATATGCAGTGGCTATAGAAACTGTGTTGTACAAGAGGAGAGGCTCTATGCGTACTAAAATATGCTGCAATAGACTCTAGGCTGATGGAAATAGGGATGGAAAGGTGAGGGGATGGTCCCTCACAGGATTACTAGCTGAAATACTAGTAACTTCCTTCCTCCTTTGGATCTGCAATGATGTACTGTATAATCCTTCATGGGACTACTACTGATAGGATGTAAATAATGTTTTTCCTGCTGCAAAATCTAAACTGAAGCCCTGGGAAAGATGATATTCAAGCCCAAGGTGATAGGAATAAACCTACACCGGTTCTCCAGCTGAAATACTGAAGACAACCTCCACCTTCCAAACTGATCATCAGAAATTGCATAATTCCTAAAGGTAGATGTTCTCCAAATGATGGAAATAATAAGTGGCACCAATTCCTGATGTAGAATGAAGTACAACCCTCTTCCAAGAGATCACTCAATGAAAGAGGAGGGATTCCCAACCAGGAACACCCTGTGCTAAATAACACTTGCAATCTTTGTTAAACAGCCCAAGAAAGCATGGAATGTCACATGACAATTCCAGATCTAAAAAAACCTCAAAATATATATTCAATAGCATCCCTTAATTGTTGTCTTCATCTCCTTTATATATATTATGAGCCTTCCCATGCCTTGGCACCCATCTAAATTGTGATGTGCATGTGGACTTGATCCTCCATGTTTGACTGCGTCGTCTCTCCAAGTCATCCATCATGTATAGGTGCAATGTACACCCTCTCCATAATGTGTGCATTAATTGCACAACTTCCTCCATCATTTCATCATGAACGATATAGGATCTTTCATTAGATGCTTTCCATGATCTATGTTGACTGCTTCAACCTCCATGATCTATCTCATTAATGAGACATGATCTCCAATTCCATTCACATTAGTAGTTGCTCCACTACCTCATTATGTAGATCTAGGCTTAATTAATCCACATTCACACAAAAAAGTGGATATTTATTCATCTTGAGGATTATGGGTCCCTGCACCCTTTTATTTACGTAATTCATTAAGAAAATTAAGAACTCTAATATTCCAAATATCAAGTGAAAATTTGGGAATATTAAAAATTACACGCATGTCCTTCTCATGTTTTAATGAGCTTCATAATGGAAAAGAGATCGCATGAAAATAAGGCGAGAAGGAAGCTCATTCTAAAGACTTAAAAGGTATAATGGGATGCATCTTCTTCTGAGGTTGATGGAACCAACCTAAGAAAATCTTGAAGTAATGGGAAAATGTCAGGTAAGGAAAACACACTCATCATAGTGGGCTATATGAAAGTTGATGATGGGTTGTGAGATGGAGGAAAGGTTAATGATGCAAATGAAAGAGGTTTAGCATGGCTACAATTCTTGTGAGAGGAATGAGGGAAATAATGGGTATGACAAGATCTATCAATACATTGAAGACCCTGAGCATAGGCGACCATAAAGAAAAATGTAAAAAATTTGGGGAACCTGTATAAGGTTATATCCAGAAATGATAGACACTGAGAGGCATGATGCTCTGCGTTGTTGTCATGGTGGGTACTAAAGAGGATCCTTGAACCTATGAATGACTACAACATGGGAACCAAAATGACAATCAAGTGCTATTCTAAGGTTCCAATGGAGGGTAGACTCTACGGAACAATTTATAATGTGAAAAAATACATGGTTAATGTTGCAACATAGAGGGGTGTTCCCTAAGGAAAAATGAAATGGTGACGAAAATTTTCAATAATGTGCTGATAAGATCAGTGAATCCTAATCCTATATGCTAGTTTCAATGATATTTCTCAAGGAAATATGAAATATGTGATTTTTTTTTTTATGGATTATAAACATATTTACAAAGCATGACACAATATGATAGGTTTTATAATTTAATTCCCACTACCAAACATAGACCGAAGTTTCCAATTGAGATGTATGAACTCATGTACATTTTTTGGCAACATCTAGTGCACCATGATGGGTCCATGTCACATCCAATTAATGTTAAATGTTCTTAAAAGTTGATGATTCCAAGGTTATGAAACATTCCAAGGATAAGTTACAACCATAGTATTATTAGCAACATCCCAAGGACATAAAAGGTGAATGGCCTCACGAGCTAAGACAACTCTTTCATAATCATTATCAAGACATGAAGAGGATATGAAACATTCATCGACAATAGAAGTTATAGTGTATAATATTATGGCAAGTTTGGTGCTAGAAATCCTAGACTTGACTCAATCCAATGGTGGTACTTCATTAGATGACTCATGAAATACCTCCCTAGTATGATTCAATATTTTGAGTTCCAAGCTCCATCATTTCTATTAGGTCCTTATATTACTAGTATAGTCCCTTATTGTTGTCAGTGTAACCCCCTTATTATTATTTTTGTACCCCTGTAACCCCCATATTGTTATTATTGTGCCCTTACATTATTATTGTTAGGTCGGCTAGGATTACATTATGGCCCCACTAGGATTACATTGTGGCCCCATGGACTCCTATATATAGAGAGGAGGTTTTGTCATTTGTATCATCGAAGATGTTATCACTACAAAAAAAAAAAAAAAAAAATCTCTGAAACCTGGTTAGTTATATTTTTTCCTAAGTCCTAGTGTTAGATAGGGTTAGAGTCATTTTGATATTTTTCAAGGTCTAAATCATGGTTAAAGGTCTCATACCATCATTAAACATTGTTTATTAACCTCACTTTACTCTTCACAAGTCTCATGCCACGTTTTAAAACCCATTCGTAAAGTCTGTTTCGAAATTTTGATTGAATAAGCTCAGAAACCGCATTTTCGTAGCGCGTCTAGTGTAAAAAGTCCATTTTGCGCTACGAAAACGCTGGTGAATTCGTAGCGCAAAAACTATAATTTTCACACCATGCGCTACGAAATCAGGTATTCGCGGATTTGTCTTTCAGCTGTCACATCTATCAAATTCAGTTAAATTTTCCATTATTGGGTGTCCTTCATGAGTTGTCCTCCATGCATGCAACCATTCTTTGTCATCATTAGAGGTTATTTTTCATAAATTAGAGGTTAGTTATTATTGGTCCTTTCAAATTTCAAACAGTTGGCCGTTTTCATTTGTCCCATGCAAGAAAACACTACATGAATTCTTAAGTATTGAAAGAAAGAATTCGTGGTGTGATTCCTAGTTATCAAGCAAGGCAGAACTGATTCAAATCAAGCGAGGCTGTCCCATTTGAATACAGGTTATAACATTGTTTTCAAAGCTTGCTAATTTAAGTGAGTTTGATATTCAGTTGTGTGGAAACTAAATTGTCATCAAGTTAGGTAGAGTTCTTATCAAGCAAGGCTGAACTCAATTCCTGAGTGAAACATTCTATTCAACAGGAGACTCAGATTTGTTAATTTACTAAAGGCACGGGGTTTTTAGAAGGGTTTATTGCAGATTTCTGAAGATACAGGTTTCAAGAGGAAAATGGATGAGGACAGAATAATCCATAGGTCTGGTCATTGCTTAAGGACTGAACCTGAAGGTGTTGAAGCCCTTACAAAGGATAAGTCTGTCGAAGAAGCTTTTAAGAAACTTGGATGTTGGAGGTTTTGTGAAAAACTTCGAGGACACACTCAAGTTACCAAGGAGTTTGCCATAAATTTCACAGGGTCAAATTAAAATATTGGGTTCCTAAATGTACCAATTTCCCCTGAAGTAATATCAACTGTAATAGAGATCCCAAGAGGTGAAGATAGGTGGTTTAAAAATTTCAAATTCGATATGACACCATGCAAGATATTTTTGAAACCAGAATTTTTAGAGGTTGACATGAACAAGGATGTGCCAAGGAGTTATGTCAGAGATACATTTTCCAATCTTCTCTACAATATTCAGAGATACTTCACTTGCGAGGGTAGATATCATAAGGTATACACCTACCATTTTAAACTCTTGCTTCTTTTCATAGGGATGATATTATTAGATTTACCTTTTTATCTCTTCAGAATCTTGGGTAAGATGTCTGATAAGGTACAAATGAAATTTGAATCATGTGAAACCTCTTTATTTCACCATGGCTTAGTCAAATTGATAGTCTTACATGAGCTACAAAAGGCAAATAGATATTGGGCAGAATTCCTCTTTTTGAGTAGAATTGGAATAGAAGTAACAACTGCCAGCCCACAAGCTAAAACCCCATCAAAGATTGTTGGTCTTGTGGAAACAAATTCTAAAATATTTTTTAAACTTAAACCCAGGAAACAAGTGAAAGAAGCAATGACATCATTGAATATCCAAGAGACTCCTAGGTCTATACAGAAGAAGAAAACCCTGGTTGAGGAAACAATTTTAGAACGGTCAACTAGCAAAGCAAATCCAAAGAAGTTGACTAAAAGTCAGAGGTTAAAAGAAAATGGTAAGGTTGTAGTTGCAGAGGAGACAAGAGGAAATTTGAATGACATACTTCAGGCTATCGACATAGAGGAATCTCCCCTAGTGCAAGAAGAATTCATCAAATTAGATATAGGTGCCAGCAAATTGAAAAAATTGAAGACATCTAAAAAGTTATAATTTGAAGAAGAGGTGGCAGAGTTTATTTTTAAACCTAGAAGATCCTCAATGAGGAAATCTAAGAAGCTGAAACAGTCATATTTGGTGATAGAGAAAAAAGTGAAAGAAAGTGCTACTGTTTTTGAAGAAACTACAAATGCATCATATGCAATGCTTGAAGAAGATAGAAACAGGGTTTTCAAGGTTCAAAAGGAAAAAAGCAACTATGAAGAGGTAAAGAATAAACTCAGGCTTGAAAATAATTAAATTGATAAATTGAAGAAAAGAGAAAGAATATATGTTGAAGAGAAGGTCAATTTTGAAAGGATGAAAGGGCTGTGGGAGCTTGAGAAAAATCCAAATCCTGACCTGATTGACAGCCAAGCTCAGTTTTTCATTTGGACCCTACCTGCAATCAAGGAAGCCAAGTTCATCAAGATGGTTAACATAAAACTAAGGGCTAATAACAGAAGGCTCAAGAGGAGAATTGAAGATTTATAAATACAATTAAGTCAGTTTGGAGATGAGCTACAACCTAAATAGTAAGTTTCATTTTTGAAATAAACTTTGAAGGTTATATAGTAATGCTCCATTTTTGAAACTTCTGAAGGATTGATGGTTATTGTTATAATAATGAAACTACACCTGAAGACTAAGTTTTAAAGTTTTATGACTTGAAATTTTGTGGAAAAAACTGAGAAATATGAAGACTTAGCAGTTTTGTAGCGCGATACGAAACTGCTGAAGCAGACTCAGCAGTTTCGTAGCGTGTTACGAAACTGCTGTAGGATGCAGTTTTGTGAATTTTTGTAAAATTCAAAGGAGAAATGGTTTATTTTTTAAGCCTTGATGCTAATGGGAGGTATATATTGAATATAAATGAAGATTCAAATGGTTTTGGCAGATTAAATTGGAGTTTAAAGCATGTTTTTCAAAAGAAAGGTCTGCGCTATGAAAACACACACAGTTTCATAGCGTAGCACTATGGCAGTTTCCAGATTATTTTTAAAAAGTTGACATATACACAGATGGAATTTAAAAGCTCTATGAAGACTTTAAGACATTTGGCACGTGTTTTGAGGTCAAATTATGCAGCAAATGGTTCGAATTGGTATCAATAAATCACTCAGCTACTATACAGGAATCACTTTCCTATTTTACAGGGACAGATAAGGAAGAGATAAAGGAGGTCAAATAGCAAGAAGATAGACATGATCATGGTCGAAGACTAGAAGATGCAGTTGTCAAGTGTTGTTTTAAGTATTTAGATAAGGTTGTTATGTTTTAATAAATGATGTTTTAGTCCTAATTGTATTAGGAGTCTAAACATACAGTTTAACTGTCAATTGTAAATGCAGTTTGTTTTATGAAAAGTGTTAGGTGTCAAATTTCGAATTCTCCTCAAAGGATTGGAGATAATCCTAATATGTGATGAATACTCTATAAAAGAGAGAAAATTGAATAGCATAGGGTTGGAATTTTTCTGGAACAAGTGTATTGTTTGGTGTTATCTGCAACTCTATTTTTATCTTAATACAGTGGTATCAGTTTGTTACTCAGGATTCAGAAAGGCCATGGATGATTGATGTTGTTATGTTTCTCCTTTATCTTTTACTTGCAGTGGCATGAATGTATGTTACCTAGAGCTCACTATGAAGGTGCTCTAACTTCCTTCATATATTCATGGATTGTGTGACGTATTGTTTTATTGTTTTACTGATGCATCTAAGCCTTAATATGCCCTAACTTCCATATGAATTTGATATCCATGTTTAGTAAAAGCATAAAGTGACCCCATAAGCCCAATGGATGCTTTTTATTGTAGTACAACCAATTAATAAATTTAATCCATTTACTCACAGAGTTAGCCATCTGACTTTTATTTGAAACTCATAAAAACTTTGAGAGAGCACTCTCAAGCTGAGGAGGCTAAGTCTCAGCTAAAAGCCTGGTTTGAAATAATTACTTAGGGTATCCTTGATTAGCAGCCTATCAAGGCATGATTTTGAGATAACAGAAGAATTGTTCATTTATGTAATGTATTGGAGGTTTCCCCCTCGAAGTGGTTGATTTCTAAGGCGTTGATCTCTTCTTTCTTCTATTTTTGGAGCTAGTTTCATAACATTTGGTATAAGAGCTTTGGATTCTAGGGTCTCGCTGTTCCAAACAGGTCATCGTGGAATTTTAGCTATAACTTTGTTTCTACGAAGGTTCAAAATCTAAAAATTTTATAGTGTGAATCTGAAATCCCGAGGAACATTGTCACACAATTTCAAAGCTTGTTTCTCAATATTTTTGGAGATATGATCTGTGGAAGTTAGGGCTTTTTGCAGGCTCCTGAATTTAACCTAAACAGGTCATCGTAGAATTTTTGCTATAAATATTTTTCTACAAGATTTTAGGAGCTGAAATTTTATCAGATCAAATTCGAAATTTGGAATAACCTCCCACAAAAATTTCATATCTTGGTTCGTAAGATGTTTGTAGATATGATCTGTGGAAGTTAGGATTTGTTCAGGCTCCCAAATTTCATCTCAAAGAGGTGACCGTGGGAAAAACGTCATAACTCTCTCTCTGAGCGTCGGATTACGATTCTGTAAAAAATGACCGCAAGTACACGGACTTTAGTTTCCTTCCTATGAATTTTAGAGCTGAAGGAGGAAAAAATGACATATGGCAAGTCGTACAAGTTTTCTCTACTGAACCAGTCCATAATTAGTTCATTGTGGGAGATTGGACATAAATTTGGCTTGAAGAGTCCAAAGTAGGTCAGACCTGTGGCATTTGAAAGAGGATTCAGAGGGCTACCTCAAGGCAGAATTTTAGATATTGAATATCAGAAATCACAAAGATAATTCAGTTTCAATATCAAGCTCCTCAAAAGCAAGAAGAAGGTGTGTATTTTGTTTCGAATTACATAAGTCTTATTTGAAAAAAATTAGTTTGAATTTATTCCAAGGGCATATTGAAGAATAGATATCAGTATTGGGTTCTAAAATTCCCCCTAAAAAGAATTCAACACCAATTAAGCCTTTAGAAAGCTCTACTATGACTCATGAAGACGAAGAAATGCAACATGAGATGTCAAAATTACAAGAGCAAGTGCACCTATCACAAAGAGCAACAAAAAATGAAATGGAAGTTTTGAAGAAAGGCATGGAAAATAAGATGGATGGTTTGAAGAAAGGAATGGAAGCTAAGATTGAGGGCATGGAAGTTGGCATAGAAACTAAGATGTATTACATGGAAGCTAAGATCGATGAAAAAAAGGAAAACATGAAGAATGATCTAAAAGTAGATGTTGAAGGTTTGGAAAAGTTGATACAAGAAATGTTTCCTAATGGCGAAAAGATAGTAGAGGAAACTCATGATGAGAAAAAAATAAATTTTAATTGTTATTTCATAAACTCTAATGTTGGATGGAAGATCCACCATATTCCAAAGATGGATATGAGGAAGTTTGATGGCAAGGATCCCGCAACATGGATACTACAGATGGAGAAATATTTTGATCTCAATAATGTGCAAAACACACAAAAGGTACGCATTGCAACTTTACATTTAGAACAAAATACATTTGTATGGTATCGATGGCTTTGGTCCCGTAAAAAAATTGTCACTTGGTCAATTTTTACAAAGGAAATGATAGCACATTATGAGGATACAAAAAGCAACACCTTCTTTAGCCAATTGATAAATCTCAAACAAAATGGTTTAGTGGCGGAGCACATTGAGGACTTCCAAAAATTGAATATAAGGGTAACTGATATTCCAGAGGAACACAGGATTGATGTGTTCATAGGGACTTTAAAGGCTAACATTCAACATGAAGTTCGTGTATGGGGACCTGATTCATTGGAAAAGGAATTCAGGTTTGCAAGAAAAATTGAATTTAAAATCATGGAAATAAGGAAGCCTACCACTCACATATATAAATATGGAAGTGCTACTACTCCTAGACTTCCACAACCTACAAAGTCGACACCACAACAATTGGAAGAAAAAAGAGCAAAAGGGCTTTGCTACAATTGTTATAGAAAATACACTAAAGGTCATAAGTGTGCTGAGAAGAAATTATTTTACATAGATTGTGAAGAGGAAGAAGAAAATGAACAATAATCTTCAAAAGAGGAGGATATACACCAGGAACCAACCCTAGAAGAGGAAGAAATGAGTCCGACCATATCATGTAATGGATTGGCAGGAATTACCACTCTGCAAACTCTCAAGATAGAACGAAATATCAAGAAGAAAAAGGTAATAGTGTTGATTGATTCATGTAGTACCCATATTTTTATTCATCATAAGGTAGCCAAGGAATTGAATTATTTCCTATACCCAACACCAAAATTTCAAGTGATGGTTCCAAATGGAGGAACTATAAATTTCTCTATAAAATTCCATAATATCAAGCTAACCATAGGGGAATATGTAATGAATAGCCCAATGCTTTCAATTCCTATGGGAGGTGCTGATGTTTTACTAGGAGTGCAATGGTTACAATCTTTGGGGATGGTAGCTTTTAATTTTCAAGAACTTTTCTTGAACTTGTTTTTAGAAGGAAAGGAAGTCAAATTATGGGGTATCGCAGGTCATGAAAAACCTTCTAAAGAAATAAAAATGAGGCGTAATTGCACAATTATGCTCACTAGAAGTTCCAACATCAAAATCATCTATTTCTGTATATCTTCAAAAAGTCTTGGACAATCATTCCAAGGTGTTTGAAACTCCCAAACGACTCCCACCTATTTTTTATCATGATCATGCTATTGATTTGATTCCAGGAAGTGTTCCTCCAAACATCAGGCCTTATAGATATCATTATGTCCAAAAGAGCGAAATTTAACGTATGATTGCAGAAATGTTAGAGGTTGGTATAATTCAACTTAGTCAAAGTTCTTTCTCTGCTCCAGTAGTATTGGTGCACAAGAAGGATGTATCATGGTGCATGTCTCTGAATTATAGGGAGCTCAATAAGCTCATCATTAAAGATAAATTTCCCATTCTTGTGATTGATGATTTTGGATGAATTACCTGGAGCAATTTATTTTACCAAGTTGGATCTTCGTTCAGGATATCATCAAATTAGAATGAAGACTGAAGATATTCCGAAAACAACATTTCGAACTCATGAGGGTCATTATTAATTTTTGGTCATGCCTTTTGGCCTTACCAATGCACCTTCTACATTTCAAGGGTTGATGAATTCCATTTTAAAACCCTTAGAAAATTTGTTCTAGTATTTTTTGATGATATACTAATCTACAGTAGGTCTTGGAAGGATCATGTTCAACATGTTGACAGGGTGCTCAAACTATTGCAGGAGAAACAATTATATGCAAAAACATCCAAATGTTTCTTTGGAGTACAAGAGGTGGAATATCTGGGTCATATTTTATCTCACGAGGGTATTAAGGTAGACCCTAACAAAATTAAATCCATTAAGGAATGGAAAGTCCCCACAACCATAAAGAAGTTGCGAGGATTTATCGGGTTAACAGGGTATTATCGCAAGTTTGTTAATAATTATGGGAGAATAGAAGTACCTCTAACAACATTATTGAAGAAATATTCATTTTCATGGACTCCTGAAGCAACTAAGGCCTTTGAAAATCTTAAAGAGGCAATGTGCCTAGCACTGATCTTAGCTACGCCAGACTTCACCAAAACCTCTATTGTGGAATGTGATGCCTCAGGAAATGGAATTGGTGTTGTTTTAATGCAAGAAGGAAGACCCATTTATTTTGAAAGTCGTCCAATCAGAGGAAAGTATTTATAGAAAACTATTTATGAGAAGGAAATGTTAGCAATACTACATGCACTAAATAAATTGCGACCTTACCTAATGGGAAGACACTTCAAGGTAAAAACTGATCATTATAGTCTTAAACACTTTTTGGAACAAAGACTGTCTTTAGAAGAGAAGCAAAAATGGGTCACAAATATTTTGGGTTATGAATTTGAAATAATCTACAAAAAAGGGAAGCTAAATTTTGTTGCAGATGCACTCTCAAGAAAGAATGAAGAGGTGGAAGCATTGCTTTGTGCCATTTCTATTATCCAACCAGATCAGATTACCGAAGCAAGGGATGAGTGGAAGAAGGATGAAGAAGTGTGAACACTCATTCAAAAGTTGCAGCAAGATCCTAGTACATTTGATACATTTGTTTGGAAAAATGATTCCTTATGGTAAAAAGATCGCTTATATCTTTGCAAGAATTCCCAACTAAAACAAAATATTCATTTGGAATTGCACACTTCTCCTTTAGGAGGACACTCAGGATTTTTAAAAAATTACCATAGGGTGAAGAAAGAATTTTTTTGGGATGGCCTTAAATCTGATATTCAAAAGTTTGTGATGGAATGTTTGGTTTTCCAGGAAAATAAAGTTGAGACAATTAAGACCCTGGGTCTTCAACAACCTTTATCCATTCTAAGTCAATGTTGGGAGGAGATTTCAATGGATTTTATCACAGGTTTACCTAAGTCCAAAGGAAAGAGTTTCATCATGGTGGTAGTTGATAGACTTACCAAGTATGCACACTTTTGTGCATTATCTCATCCATTTAAAGCAAGTACAGTTGCTACTACATTTATGGACAAAATTCAAAAGCTACATGGAAACCCAAGGGTTGTTGTGAGCGACAGAGATCCCATTTTTGCTGCAAATTTTTGGATGGAATTATTTTCTTGTTTCGATACTCAGTTAGCTCATAGCTCATCTTATCATCCTTAATCTGATGGTCCAGCTGAGATAGTAAATAAATGTTTGGAAGGATATCTTCGTTGTTTTTTATCTCATAAACAAACACAATAGGTCAAGTGGTTACCTCTCTCAGAATGGTGGTATAACACTTCCTTCCATACTACAGCAAAAATGACCACATTTATGGCACTTTATGGATATTATCCACCGTCCATCACATCTTCTTTAAGGGAAAATTCTAGGGTTCAAGCAGTGGGGGATCACATCAAGCATCAACAAGAAGTTCTCCAACTCTTAAAGGATAACCTAAATTTGGCACAAAATCGAATGAAACAACAAGAAGATCAACATCACAGTGAGAAAAGTTTTGATGTGGGAGACTGGGTATTTTTACGACTACAACAATACAAACAAATGTCCCTCAAGAAAGCTAAGAAAGATAATAAATTATTGCCAAAGTACTATGGTCCTTACAAGGTGCTGCAAAATATTGGTACTATGGCACACAAATTGGAGCTTCCTACTTCTTCGCGAGTGCATCCATTTTTCCATGTTTCATGATTAAAAAAGGTTATAGGGGACAAAATTCTAGTTCAAACAATATTTCCAAAAATTTATGAGGAAGGAAAAAACATATTGGAACCTGAAGCAGTCACGGAAACAAGAACTCTACAGCTATGAGTTCGATCAATTTCAAAGTATCTCATCAAATGGAAGAACTTACCCACTGAAGATTCTACATGGGGGCTTGAGAATTTTATACAGAAGCACTCGGAGCTACTCAAGCGTTGAGGACAACACTTTTTTGAAGGAGAGGAGCATGTTAGGTCCTTATATTACTATTATAGTCCCTTATTGTTGTTAGTGTAACCCCCTTATTTTTATTGTTGTACCCCTGTAACCCCCATATTGTTATTATTGTGCCCTTACATTATTATTGTTAGGTCGGCTAGGATTACATTGTGGCCCCATGGACTCCTATATATAGAAAGGAGGTTTTGTTCATTTGAATCATCCAAATTTTGTTCATTTATGTAATGTATTGGAGGTTTCCCACTCGAAGTGGCTGATTTCTAAGGCGTTGATCTCTCCTTTCTTCTATTTTTGGAGCTGGTTTCATAAAAATTTCCAATTGCAAAAGAGCAGAGTCATTATGAGGCGTAGTCTGACTTATCTTATATTACTAATCCATTACCTCCAAGATGGAATTATCTGAAGGAAAATTAGTATCAATGGAGTCATGTCAAAGTGATGGATCGATGGCCCATGTGGGAAAAGTATTTTGATCATATTCTATATTGGGATGGACTTTCTCACTAGTGTCATCGAGTGATGGTGGGACCAACGAAGAGGTGCTTATTTCCACAAAATGTGGGATTTTACCCCCATGAGATTAGCCCTTTGTAGGCACCACTAGAGGTTCAGGAGGTCCAAGGGGTTCATGAGTGACATAAGAGATCATGTTAATGGTGGAAGTAGATGGACATGGGTCTAGAAAATCAAGGGTGAAGGTTCCCTTCAATTGGGAATCTTTGAACATTCCTTCCCCAATGATTTTAACAGGAACATTGGAATCACTTATAAAGGGTACTAATTGACTATCATGAAGTCATGGATTATGATTACAAAATTCTAACTAGTAAATGGTGACTATATTAATAGGATGGGGGAACATCATGACTCAGAAGACTAATGGCATGAAAATGGTCATAACATAAATGGAACTTCACCGAAGGAGGAGGTTATATCAAGTGGTACATTAATGACCTCAACCTTATTAGAGATCGTTTTCCCCCCTAGCCCTATAGGTAAAGTAGAAAATACCCCTTGATGTTGCAAGGTATGCCCATGAAAATCCATTAATGTTGATCTAGGTGTAGAAAAAGTCAGGGAACCAAGAGCTTTCCAACACTTCAACAACATAATGAAATTCAATCCCCCCTGATCCAAAATTTTCCTATGAACGCATTTTCCATAAAGAATAGTTGAAGGACATGATATTTGAATCTAAGGGATCCACCCCAACAATAGTGCTAAGTTGCAAAATGAACCATTTTTTCTACAAAATTAACTTTGTTTTTTGCATAATCATTTTCCAGTTTCTTACCTTTTCCTTTCCAAATGACCTTAAACCTATGGTCACCACAAGTTATTAATATATAACAGATGGCTCATTGGTTTTCTATTTAATGTTATAAAGATGCTTGAAATTAGTTAAATAGTGCTTGATGTTATCAATTAATTAATTAATTATATATATATTATGAAATAAATGGAGTCTCTAACTCTTGTTGTTCGAGACTTCTGCCATATATTTTACAAGCATATATCATTTGTATTTGACACATATCGATAGAAAAGGTGCTAAAAGAACAAAGTGTCAAAAAAACATCTCTCTAGGGCATTGAAATATGAATTAATATCGACATCAATTTTAGGTGTTTCTCGTAGCCAATTAGAAGCATTTTTTATTCCTTTAGATCTTGCTCAAATCGAGGAAAGTGCTTTGTGTCTTGAATATTTATGGAGCCAACAATTTAGATGCATTGATGTGCATCGGTGTTATAGTGTCATTTATCACCTTCATGTACTTGATGATTTACACTTTGGCCTTCGGCACCCTTTTTCCTCAGACTTGAACATTTTCACAAAAAATAATATCTTAAAACCCATACACGACTCTGCCCATACTTTTGTACGTATACGCGCGAGTCCATTCATAGAGATCCACATATACCTTTTTAATTATTATATATATATATATATATATATATATATATATATATATATATATATATATATATATATATATATTCCCTATTTTTTAGGCAGGTTTGATGGTTATTCCAGTAATTCAACCACCCCAGCCCATGGCCTAACTGCTCCTAACTACATAAACTAATTTGAGGGAGTATAAAAGCCCCTCAAATGAATGGCCTAAGAGAGAGAGAGAAAATATAGATATTATACTCTGTTGGAGCCCTATTCAAGTCTGATATTCCCATACCTCTTTCACTTCCCACGTATATTCAAGAAACCCTTGTTTCATTGAGATGTTCATCACCCTATATGACATCCATTGTGCACACATCTTGGAAGAATTCTTGCGAGGCTAGGGTTGGACAGATCCAGAGGACGGTATGCTCGAAGGCTGTGGCAAGATTCAGGTGATCTCTCCATGTTTTGATTACTGTACGTGTCATTCATAATAACAAGAGCCATATTTTTCCCAATGTTTACATGTTTATGATGCTTTATACATGTGTAATAATAATTAATTTAACATTTCATATTGTTTTTATGATATTATGCATGATTTTCACTGACATCTAGGAACTATACGTGCTGTACAACTAGGATTTTGTGTTCATTATTTGTGGATTTACATGTTTCAGAACACAAGTGTTGCAGGGGGTTTGCATCCCGTGGGATCTACATCAACCGAGGGACTTTCAAGAAAGTTCTGCAACTATTAGTATCTAGTTTTTAGTATAAAAGTTGGTTAAGTGAGTCCTTCTTGAATGGAATGCCCCTGATCTGTGAAGGTTGTCAACCCAAGACCTTTAGGGTATTATTTCCCAAAACAGAAATGGCGACTCCCCTAGGGATCGCATTCTTGTGATTTCCCGTTTGGGTTGTTTTATCTGTCTTGTAGGTTCCGAACAGTTTCTATAACTTTTTGCAGTCTAGCAAGTCTTTTTTCAGTAAGATAGAAGACTTGGTCTCTTGATCAGGCTTGATTTTTTGTTATTTCCTTATCTTTATTTCCATAGGCAGTTTTTTCTTTGCACAGTTGCATATACATGTTGTTTTTTTGCAAAGGGACCCGCGTATACACTAGTTTCCTTTGTTACAGTCACGTATGCACACTTGTTGCTCACTGCAAAAGCGCATATGCCTGGGAAAATTTTTAATTTTTAATTTGTCTGTGTTGAGCTATTCCTATAGTATCTTGAAGGCCTCTGGAATGTGTTTAAAGTGATTATGTATCTGTTTCTCTCTTTCTTGTATGAAGACCTATCCATTTTGTGAAATCCTTGTTTTGTATGTTTGCAATTGCGGCTTAAGCACCAAGATATTTCTCTGAAGATTCTTGGTTGTCCTGAACATTCAGAACAACGAGATTTTACTCATTTTCTCTTCTTGGCCTTTTGCGTAGCTTCGCATTTGATTTTTGCCTCTTGGTGTAGTTTAGTTTACTTGATTTCGTAGACTTGTCTTATTGCGAATTTTGAAGGATCTCTTTTTTATTTTTGGACTTGATGTTCACTGCAAGATTATGCTATTGTACTGAGTTGATTGATTCAATTTCTTGATTCTTTTTGCTTTTATAAGTCCCGCTACGAAAGTAGCACGGTTGGCTTGAGTCCTTTGAAGCCTTTGATTGGAATTCATGTTTGATTGATTCAGTTCTTGGGTAGTTTTTATTCTTCTTGAAATCTATTTTCTTTCTTTTATAAGTTGAAAATCCCAAAAACATTTTGTGTTTTCCGTTGCTTTTTTATTTTAGTTTTTTTTACGGTTTCTTTTCATCTTTTGAAGCTTTTGGTTCAGTTTCTAGTCTTCAGGTTCTTGACTTGATTTGGAACGAAGTCTACTCTTGATTTCTCTCTTTTATGTCAAGTACATTTTTGGCGTTTTTATACATAGGAGTTCTAATTTGGAACTAGCTTTGTTGTCTGTCAAAAAGTGATTGAACTTTTGTTTTTCTAGAGGCTTATTTTTGCTTCTTTATAGTTAGCATCTTAGGATTTGCATTTCATTGGTAGTTTTCATTAAGTGCATTTGAGCATTTTTAGTCTTTTTCGTAATTTTCTAAGTTATTTGAAGTATGAGTGTTTGAAAAGAAAACAACATTTTTGTTTGTTAGTTTCATAGATCCTATGTAGAAATCGCTCTTCATCGAAAGGAAATCATTGCATTTGCATGTAGTTTGGTTTTCATTGGTTTCTTATGTGTCATAAAAACACCATCAGTTTCACTTCCATGGACCCTTGACTTAAATAACAACTAATCTAAAATAAGTGATATAATTAAAAGAAACTAGTCGTTTTGTATTATTTTCATTAATTATAAACCAGCTAGCTAGGTTGTAGGGCCTTGGCTTAGGTGAGTGGAGAGTTAACTCTCCAAGGCCGCTCAAACTGTTAAAAAAAGAAGTTTATTAACGAGTGAAATCCAACACCGTTAAGTGGATAGGGAAAGCTCTCCTCCAGAGAGTCAAGCGCGAGGAATAGTGCAGACAGAGAAGAGAGATACCCCCTCTCCTATTTGCTGAATCTTGACCTAAGATCGTTCCACATGGCTACCGATACGGAATGGTGCCCATAGTTTCCTATCTTAGGGACCACACAGGTGACTATGGGGGCGAATACCCATGGTACCTGAGGCAGACATTGCATCACTTCCATCAGTACTTCTGGAGGGTGCCCTTGCGAAGCTTAGGGAATTGCACTGGAAAAGGCTGTTGTTAGGAGGTCAACATAATTTTTTATGTTACCTTCACTAGTTGGCCTAGGTCGTAGTTATCCCAAACTACTTTCGGGAGGTTCTATTATTTCTCTTTCTTGTATTTTTGTGTCCGGTCCTCATCACCCATAGTGGAAATACCTGAGAGCTGCTTGTCTGTCTGTATCTTAGAAACTTTTTTAGAGTGTACTCTTTGCTCCTATATTTCTTAGCTTCATATTTTTTTGAGTCTAGAATAAATCTCTTAAAGTGGCTGACCGATCGCCTCGTTGATCGAGGAGGCTTCATGGGTTGTCTCCGGCGAGTGCCGAGCCTTCTTCAAGAAGGTGTAGGAGTAATTCAGATGGTGATTTTCACCCGGTGGTTTTAGACGTAGCGAAGAGAGATCCTCAGTCAGGGCTTTTTTTTTCTGTGGGTGGTTCTAGTGTTGGTGTCAATATAGAGAGGAGTGCCTCACTCATCTCGAGAGTTTTATTTGCGGCAGAAGAAGTAGAGGAAGTCCCTCAGCCCGCTGAGTCTCTTCCATCTCCTCTTCCTGCTAGTTATCATTTTATCATTCAATACATCGGACCTGAGTCTGAGAGACCCGAAATTCTTTATTCTTCATATTCACACCTTTCGATCGCCACGACTGGGAACACATCTTCGGCTGTGAGCGCTGCAAGTGTTCAAATCCCTCTTTTAGTAGAAGGAGGGGGCACTATTGCTATATCTACTATCACTTCTAGTGTTGTTGTGTTTGGCTCTGGTCACACCCAAGCACATGCTTCGCCTAGTCCCTTTTCTTTTGGAATTCCCACTAGTGGGATTCCTTCTTTCTCCTTTTCTGCTACTTCAGCTGCATCTACACCCATACCCTCTATGGCTAGTGGATCAACTTCATTTCAAGGGTTCCCCTTTGGATGTGGGCACATCCCTCATTCAACCCATTCTTTAGGATCTCTACCTTTTTCTTCTCAGGCTCAAGGTTTCAATCCATGGTCTACAGATCAAAGTTCTAATACCTTTACAGGTTGGAATCATGTTTTTACAGCGTTGGGAGAAGGGAATCAGTTTCTCGTTGGTTAGCAAGGGAATGTTACTTTCCCTTCATCAAGTACTTCTCAGGCTTTTTCTCTGTTTGAAAATGCTTGGAACCCTTATC
Source organism: Pinus albicaulis (assembly GCA_034641835.2). Taxonomy (NCBI): domain Eukaryota; kingdom Viridiplantae; phylum Streptophyta; class Pinopsida; order Pinales; family Pinaceae; genus Pinus; species Pinus albicaulis. Next base: position 224,644,891 of record CM076579.1, read on the forward strand.
AAGGGGTTTCCTCTCCATTCACTATCTCAGTGGGGGGAAATGGTCCTGTTTACACTAACTCTATGTTGGGGGCGGGGGGTGGGGGGTCCTTGTCCGAATGTTGGGTCACAAGGATTTTCCTATGGCCCAGCATTCTCTACGAAAAACATCTAACAACCTAGTGCCTCAGCAAATCCAGGATATTATTTTTAGAATGTTGGGAATCCTTTCTGTGGAGGGTGGAATTCCAGGCTCCTCCTTGCTTACCATTTCTGGCAACGTTAAACTTGCTAGATTTGTCAAAATTGACTAACGATCCAATTTGGTATAGTCCGGGATGGCCTTTGGTCCCCACTAAACTCCCTTCAGACATTCCAAAGTTTGAAGGGAAGAATGGAGAGGATCTAGCAGATCATATCGCCACTTACCATTTATGGTGTTCATCCAACTCCCTGATTGATGATTCGTTTAGGTTGAGGTTATTTCAATGCACCTCAACTGGAAATATAGCCAAGTGGTATATTGAGCTAACTGGGGGAAGTTTTTCCACTTTTGGAGATTTGGCTACCATGTTCTTAAACCACTTTCAATTACCTATCCCTTATGACACCGAGATTGAACTCCTGGCCAATTTTCAGCAGGATAAGGCAACTCACATTTATGATCATATTCAAGAATGGTGAAGAAGGAAGAGGCTCATTAAATCCCATATTCCAAATGGACCTTTTGTGATTCCTGAATATGCAGTGTACGAGTGACCTGTAGGAGCTCCTAATTTACTAGTTGTTTCTCCTATGAAAAATGAATTCCTTCTGGAATGGTTTTTGAAATCTTTACGGCCAGATATTTCTAAAGATGTATCCCCTTCAAGGGTATTTTCTGAAGAACAAGATATTTTCAGGGCTCAAAAATTAGAATTGATCTATTCTCAGTCTCGAGTCCTCAATAAAAATTTTCCAGATGCTCCTCACTCCAAATTGGAATTATCCAAAACTAAACTCGGTCCTCATGGTGATGGGCTTATTGGTTTGATCGATAGCAGTGCAGCCAACCTGCTTAGTCAATTGCATCAGTTGTCGATACAATCTAGTTCTTCTAGCCAGGCTATGCCTTTAGTGTCAACTCCTTCCCAGTCCTTGGCAATTAATGTTGTCCAAAATTATAACCCCAAAGAAAATCAACAATTTGATGGGAAGAAGAAAGGACGGAATAACAATAAGAAATGAAAGGATGGGAAGGGGAATGCAAACAAAACCAACAATCATGTTGGAGAGGGTCAAAAGGATAATAAAAGGAAAGTGAAGTTTCCTTGAAAATTATGCACCGAAGACCATCTTACACACCTTTGCCTAAAATTCGGGATGTGCAGCACTTGTTAGCTGACCAAGGTTCTTCCAGTTCCCAAGATATTATAACAAGCCCTTTTCCCCAAGGGCAATAATTAATTGATAGCGCGAATAAAAATAATGGGGCTCCCTCTGGGGGCAGCCAGCAAGGGTCAAATACGTCAAACATATACATGATGAGTGCTCACATAGATATCGCTATGAGATCTCTTGATTATGGCAAAGCTGAGTCTTTGAAAGCTAAGGGTACTCCTGATAGTGTCGAACCACTTCATATTATGAAGCCTACTATTGAGCCTATACCTTGGATGCCGAAGGAATCTTAAAAACGTACGACGATTAATCCAAATGCCAAGGTTTCCTAGAACTACTCCATTGTAGAAGATCTAGCTCAGAGTCCTTGTGCCATGTCTACATTAGAGGTGCTCTAGTCTTGTCTTGCTCAGCGAAGTGCTTTGCTCATTGCTATCGGAGCTATAGATCCAAAGAACTCTCTCATGATTACATTTGATATGTCGAATTTTAAAAAGAGACTCCCTCATCATATGGCTTTCCATATTAGATCGAGTTATTGAAATTCAATAATTTTCAAGCGATCGTAGATGAAGGGGCTTCCACGTGTGTAATGTCTCTTACATGCTAGAAGGGTATTGGATCTCCTGCAGCTATTCCTTTAGCCACTCTTCTGACTACATTTGACGGTCATTCTCAGAGGCCGCATGGTATTGTTCTAGATTTTCCCATCTGTGTTGGGGGAAAAAATGTTAATATTGAAGTTGAGATAGTCGATGCAAGCTTAGACTATAACCTTTTGTTGGGTCGAAACTGGATCTATGAGATGGATGGTATTTTATCCTCGTTATTCCGCATTGTTTGTTTCCTTCACGAAGGGAGAATTGTCGCAGTTGACCAACTGGATTTTTCTCCTATATCTCAGAATGCATCTTCTGACTCAACCATTCCTTTGATGAAGGATACCAAGGCACATGTTGAGAATTTTGGGGTCGGAATGTATTCTTCTTTGATGGGTACTTTTGATCTTCCGCCTCCTTCGGTTCATATCAATGCGATTTCATCCTCTAGGGACCCTATTTGAAGAGAGTTTTTCAGAACTCATTATTTTTCAGACCCTTGGACCTTACCTTCTCCTACCTCCACATTAGCATAAGGTCAAGTGGGTGGAATGGCATTTCCAATGTCTGTAGCTAAGATTTCCTATAGCCCTATTGTTGACTCTGTAGATTCCATTCCAATTTCTCTTTCACCAGGGGAATTGGATGGAGTTGTGACTCTGGCTTGGACTCTTAGTTCATCTTCGGCCGAGGATTGCCTTGATACCACTCTTCGATCTGAAGAGGCCATCCTGGAAGCTATCACTGGTGTAGAGAGACCATGGGATGATTTGCATCATCGGGCTTACTTTCTACCAGATTTGAGCGAAGTTGAATCAATTTTTCCTCGCCCTTAGTCTTTTGGTTCTGTTCACCTAGTCTTGAACTCTTTAGCACCAGCACAGGTTTTTGCTGAAGGGAACATGGCTGTAATTTCTCCTACTATCCCAGTGAACATTTTCAGATATCCCAGCATTACAGAGAATTTTTTCATCGAAGCTGAATGTTCCCCTAAAGAGGTTCAAATTTACACTGACCTCTTTTGAGATTTTATGGATGTGTTCGCTTGGTCTTATGAGGAAATGCCTGGTATAGATCCATCTATTGTCCAGCATGAGATCAAGGTGTATGAAAATGCTAAGCCTGTCAGGAAAAAGCTTCATCTGGTCAGCCCTAGGAAGGCAACATCTATCAAATCTGAGGTAGAGAAGCTGCTTAAGGCAAGATTCATTTTTCCTATTCCTTTGACAGAATTTGTTTCGAATCCAATTCCTGTGGATAAGAAACAAGGAACAATTCGAGTTTTCATCGATTTCAGGGACCTAAATAAATCATGTCCTAAATATAACTACCCCACACCATTTGTAGATCAGATTATCGATGGGTGTGCAGGGAATGATATTTTCTCCTTCATGGACAATTTCTCTGGATATAATAAAATTACTATCTGTCCTGAAGATCAGCATAAGACTGCATTTATTTGTCCCTGGGGTAACTTTTCTTACAAGAAAATGACTTTTTGCCTTAAAAATGTTGGAGCTAATTTTCAGTGGGCTATGTCTTATGCTTTCCATGACATCAAAAATATTATTGAGGCATACTTGGATGATTTAGCTACTCATTCTCGTAAGAGAACTGATCATCCTTTTCACCTCCATCAAGTATTTGAACGATGTCAGCATTACAAAATCCGGTTGATTCCGAACAAGTGTGTTTTCACGATCACATCTGTTCGGTTGTTGGGATTTATTATGTCTATGGAAGGGATTCAGGTATATCCCTTCAAGGCTGAGGCAATACCTCAGTTTCCTCCCCTGTCCTCAATTCATCAACTTCAAAGTCTGCAAGGAAAAGCTAATTTTCTGCGGATATTCATCGTAAATTATGTCAAGATTACGAAAGGATTTATGAGATGATTAAAGAAAGGAGTTCCATTATTTTGGGATGAATTTGCTGAGTGCTTATTCGATACCTTGAAAAAAGCATTGAACTCTGCTCCTCTACTGAGTCCACTTGATTATAGCAGGAACTTCCTTTTGTATCTCGCGGCAGTAGAATCTACCATTGGTATGGTTTTGGTTTAGGAAGATGATTCTATTTCAGAGCATGTTATTTACTACCTTAGTCGAGGCTCGGTAGGACTTGAACTCTGGTACTCTCCAATAGAGAAGCTTGATTTAGCAGCTATTCATGATGTGCAACGGCTCAAAGATTATATTCTTCTTCGAAAAACTTATGTTTTGGCATTAGTGAATCCATTTCAGTTTGTTCTCGGTAGGCGAGTGATTGGGGGAAAATACAATCAATGGATTGTAATTTTGTAGGAGTTTGATCTTGAGTTTATGTCTGCGAAGTCTAAGAAATCATTGGTTTTTGTGGAATTTATTTCTGAGTTTCCCTGTGGAGAAGAGATGGTTTATCATGAATCCTTTTTGGATGAGCATATTTTTCTCATTTCTTCACAGGATCCTTGGTATGGGGAACTCATAGTATATCTCCAGACTACGAAGTTTCCCTCAACTTTTTCGAAAGATGAGCATCGTAAGTTACGTCACCTAGCTAAAAGTTACTTGATCATTGGTGACACTTTATATCATCGTGAAGTTGATTCAATCCTTAGACGATGCTTAACTCTCGAAGAAGTTGAGGTTGTGTTCAATGATTTCCACAGTGGAGATTATGGTGGTCATTTATATAGGCTTGCTATAGCCCAAAAAATCTTGCGTGCATGATACTTTTGGCCTTCAATTTTAAAATATTATATGGAATCGGTTAAACGGTGTCATCCGTGTCAGGTTTATACTCGAAATATGTGCGCTCATTCAGCGCTGCTCTTCCCTGTCATCACTGTTGGTCCCTTTACAAAGTGGGGTATTTATTATACTACTTGTAACCTGCCTTCGGCCAAAGGTCACAAGTACATTATTGTAGTCATAGACTACTTCACGAAGTGGGTCGAGGCTATGCCTACTTTTGGGAATGATGGTGAGACAGCAACTCTTTTCCTCTTCAATCAGGTCATTTCTCACTTTGGTATTCCCAAAGAGATTTTCATTGATCATGGCAGTCACTTTCAGAACAACATGATGGCTGAATTGGCTCTGAAATTAGGTTTTCGGTAGGAGCACTCATCTCCGTATTATCCTCAAGCCAATGGGAAAGTGGAAGCCTTAAAAAAATCCTTGAAGACAATTCTTCAATGGAAAATTGATAAAGCTCGGTCCAATTGGCACATTATGTTGTATCCTGCACTTTGGGCATACCGGATGTCAGTCAAAACTGCAACTTGTTTTACTCCGTTTCAACTAGCTTATGGGTTGGAATCTATATTTCCCATCGAGTGTAAAATTCCTTCTCTTAAGTTAGTTGTATAACTTCTTCCTGACACTTCCAGTCTCAAAGAACATCTCCTTCATCTGGAACATCTCGATGAGCAACGTCGGAATGCCGCCATGATGAATGAGGCACATAAGAAACGGATAAATGTTTAGTACGATACAGCGGTCAAACCTATGGTTTTCTCTGAAGGAGACCTTGTCTTCGTTTATGCCCAAGAGAAGTATGCCCTAGGAGCGGGAAATTTTAAATCTATGTGGTATGGCCCCTTCATCGTTAAAAAGGTCGTCAAGAAAGGAGCTTATGCCTTGGTTGATTTTGACGGAAATGAGTTGTCAGAGCCCATAAATGGGCTCTATTTGAAAAATTATTATGCCTAGGCTTTGGCCTAGCATCTTGATTTTTGTATACATTTTTTGTTTTTGTACAAATCTGAGTTTCCAATTTTTGGTGCGATATTTATGCATTTGATCTACTTTGGCAGGTTGTGTTGGATGTCATGAGTCATTTTGGTTTCGCTGATGGTGCTAGTAGACATACCCAGAACTTAGCTTCTATGGCTTGGGTACTTCATTATCCTTCTGGTCAGTTTATGCTTTCAAGAGGTATCTGCATTGGTCCTAATTCGAACAACGTAGCAGAATACACTGCAGTAGTTTATCTACTCTCGAAAGCAATATCCTTGGATGTTGATTTGTTAGAAGTTTTCTTGGACTCCTAGCTGGTGGTTTCGCAGTTGAACAACACATATCGGGTTTGAGATCCATTTTTGCACCAATTTTTTTTAAGGGTACGTTTGTTTCAAATATCATTTCAATTTCTAACATTCATTCACATTCCTCAAGCTGACAATTGGATGGGAGACTTATTGGCTAATCAAGCAATCAATTGGCATATTCATCATTCAACATTTTAATCAATATATCAAATAAATCATTCATTTTTCATACATTTGAGTCATCACAAAATATAAATCGTTGTATATATATATAGTCAGAGTGCTAAAAAATATACAAAAACTGGACTCATCTATGCTACAAAATTAGGGTTTATGCCTAATCATGTTCGGTATCAAAAATATATTACATTCATCTGGTAAAATCTATAAATCCAATCCTGTGGCCCCTACCCAACATTCGTGTTCCTATAGAACATGATAACAGTCGCTACATGGCGGAATATCCACACCGAGTCTTGTGGTACTCCGACTACCCGTCTGTTATAACCACACCCAGTCTAGAGCCTTCTTCAAGAAGGCGTAGGAGTAATTTAGCAGGTGAGTATCACCCTGTGGCATCTGACGCAGTGGAGAGATATCCTCCACAAGGGATTGAAGGTTTCGTAGCTGGTTCTAGTGTTGGTTCCGAGAGGAGCGCTCCGCTCACCTCGAGAGTCTTATTTCCGCAGGAAGAAGAAGTACAAGTAGAGGAAGTGTCTCAACCCTATGAGTCACTTCCATATCCTCTTCCTCCTAATTATCCGTTCGTTGTTGAATACATCAGACCTGAGTCAGAGAGACTGGAAGATCCTCCATATTATTCATACCTTCCGATGGCCACGACTAGAAACGCGGATTTTGCTGTGAGTGCTGCAGGCATTCAAACTCTTGCTTCTGTAGAAGGAGGAGGCACTATTTCTATATCTTTGATTGCTTCTAGTACTGCTGTGTTTGGCTCTGGTTTCACCCAAGCACATGCTTCTCAATCTGGTCCCTTTTTCTTTGGAATGCCCACTAGTGGGATTCCTTCTTTTTCCTTTTCTGCTGCTGCAGCTGCATCTACACCCATGTCTTCCATGGCTAGTGGATCAACTTCTTTTCAAGGGTTCCCCTTTGGAAATGGGCATATTCCTAGTTCAAATCCTTCTTTAAGGTCCTTTCCGTTCACTTCTCAGACTCAGAGTTTCAACCCTTGGTCTGGAGGTCAGAATTCGACTACTTTTATAGGATGGAACCCTGTATTCACTACAGTGGGGGCAGGGAATCAGTTTTACGCTGGTCACCAATGGAATGCTTCTTTCCCTTCGTCGAGTGATTATCAGACCTTTTTCCCTCTTTCTAATGCCTGGAACCCCTATCAGGGGCTTTCCTCTTCATTCAATACTTTAGGAGGGGGAACTGGTTCGGTCTTTGGTAACTCTGCGTTGGGAGGAGGTTCTTCTCCTTTTTCTACGAGTTCTTTTTGGCAACCTGGTGCCTCATCAAATCCAGGGTATTCTTTTCAGAATGTTTGGAATCCATCCCATCGAGGATGGAATCCTCATGCTCTGCCTCGTTTACCTTTTCTGGAAACGTTAAACTTGCCAGATCTGTCGAAATTGACGAATGATCCGATCCGATACAGTCTGGGGTGGCCTCCGGTTCCCACCAAACTTCCTTCAGACATTCCAAAGTTGAAAGGCAAGAATGGAGAAGATCCGGCTGACCACATCACCACCTTCCATTTATGGTGCTCTTCTAACTCCTTGATCGACGATTCGATTAGGTTGAGATTGTTTCAACGCACCTTAATTGGAAACGCTGCCAAGTGGTATATTGAGTTAACTGGGGGCAGTTTTGATACATTTGGAGAACTGGCTGTTACATTTCTAAATCATTTCTAGTTTCCCATCCGTTATGATGCCGGGACTAAACTCCTAGCTAATTTTAAACAGGACGATGCAACCCACATTTCTGACCATATTCAGGAATGGTGGAAAAGGAAGAGGCTTATTAAAGCTCATATTCCAGGAGAATTCCTTTTGGAATGGTTTTTGAAATCTCTGCAGTCAGACATTTCTAAGGATGTATCCCTGTCTGGGGTATTTTCTAAGGAACAGGCCATTTTTAGGGCCCAACAGCTTGAATTGATATATTCTCAGTCTGGGGTCCTTCATAAATATTTTCCCAATGCTCCTTGCTCCAAATTAGATTTATCCAAAACTAAGCCTGGTCCTCATGGTGATGGACTTATTGGGTCGATCAATAGTGGTGCAGCTAGCCTGCTTACTCAATTGCAGCAGTTGTCTTTGCAATCTGCTCCTTCTGGTCAAGCTGTGCCTGCTGAGTCATCGCCTTCCCAATCTTTGTCGATAAATACCGTCCAAACTTCTGACCCCTAAGGAAATCAACAATCCGAAGGAAAGAAGAAGGGATGGAGTAATAAGAAAAAGGGCAAGAATGGGAAGGGTAATGCGAATAAAACCAACGAGCATGTTGGTGAGGGTCCAAAGGATAAAAAGAAAGTGAAGTTTCCATGCAAGTTATGTACTGGAGACCATCTTACTCACCTTTGCCCTAAAATTCAGGATGTGAAGCGTTTGTTATCTCAGCAGGGTTCTTCCAATTCCCAAGCTATGTTGACAAACCCTTTTCCCCAAGGGCAACAGCTAGTTGTTGGCGCGAATCAAAATACTTGGGCTTCCTCTGGGGGCACCCAGGAAGGGGAATTTCCATCAAACATATACATGATGAGTGCTCATGTGGATGTCGCTACGAGATCCCATGATTATGGCGAAGAAGAGTCTTCAAAAGCTAAGGGTGCTCTTGATGCTACTGAGCCGCTTCATATTACGAGGCCTACTATTGAGCCTATACCTCGGATGCCCAAAGCATCTACCAAGCATACGACGATTAATCCAAATGCTAGGGCTGCCCAAAACTACTCTATTGTGGAAGATCTGGCGCAGAGTCCTTGTGCGATGTCGGTTTTAGAGGTGCTCCAGTCTTGTCCGGCTCAGCGTAGTGCTTTGCTCACTGCTCTTGGGGCTGTCGATCCAAAGAAATCTCTTATGATTACGTTCGATATGACTAATTTAAAAAAGAGACTCCCCCATCATATGGCTTTTCATATTAAATCATCGTACCGGAAATGTAATATTTTCTGGACAGTCGTTGATGAGGGTGCTTTCACATGTGTGATGTCTCTCACATGCTGGAAGGGAATTGGATCTCCCAAAGCTGTTCCATCTGCTACTCTTCTGACTTTGTTTGATGGTCATTCTCACAGACCGCATGGTATTGTCCCAGCTTTGCCTATCTGTGTTGGGGGAAAAACTGTAAATATAGAGGTTGAGATAGTTGATGCAAGCTTGGACTACAACCTTCTGTTGGGGAGAAACTATATTTATGAGATGGATGCTATTGCATCTTCATTGTTTCGGATTATTTGTTTCCCTCACGAAGGGAGGATTGTTACAGTGGACCAACTGGACTGTCCTCCTGTAGACCCGAATGCATCTACTGACTCAACTATTCCAAAATTGGATAATACTAAGGCGCCTGTTGAGAATTTAGGGGTTGGAATGTATTCTTCCTTGATGGGTACTTTCGATATTCCTCCTCCTACGGTTCATATAAATGCAATTTCATCCTCCAAGGCTCCTCTTCGAAGAGATTTCTTCAGAACTCATTATTTTTCGGACCCTTGGACCTTACCTTCCCCTACCGCCACATTAGCGGAAGGTCAAGTGGGTGGAATGGCATTTCCAATGTCTGCAGCTGAGATTTCTTATCAGTCTATTGTTGACTCTGCAGAATCCATCCCAGCTCCTCTTTCACCAGAAGAGTTGGATGGAGATGTGGCTCCGGCTTGGACGCTTAGTTCTTCTTCTACCCAGGATTGCCTTGATACCACTCTTCCATCCGAAGAGGCCATCCTGGAAGCTATGACTGGTATAGATAGACCGTGGGATGATTTGCATCATCGGTCTTACTTTTTACCTGATTTGAGCGAAGTTGAAACGAGTTTTCCAAGTCCTCCGTCTCCTGGTCCTGTTCGCCCAGTCCTGAACCCTTTAGCACCAACACATGTATATGCTGAAGGGAACATGGTTGTGATTTCTCCAACTATCCCGGTGAACATCTCCAGGGTTCCCAATGTTATTGAGAATGTCTTCATCGGAGCTGAATTTTCCCCTGAAGAGATTCAGATTTATACTGATCTCTTTAAAGAGTATAGGGATGTATTCACTTGGTCTTATGATGAAATGCCTGGTATAGATCCATCTATTGTCCAACATGAGATCAAGACTTACGAAAACGCTAAGCCTGTGAGGCAAAAATTTCGTCCGGTCAATCCTAGGAAGGCAGCAGCTATCAAAGCTGAGGTGGAGAAGCTGCTTAAGGCGGGATTCATTTTCCCTGTTCCTTTGACTGAATGGGTTTCAAACCCTGTTCCCGTAGATAAAAAACAAGGAACAATTTGAGTTTGCATTGATTTCAGAGACCTTAATAAAGCATGTCCTAAAGATAATTACCCCACACCATTTATAGATCAGATCATTGATGAGTGTGACGGTAATGAGATTTTCTCCTTCATGGATGGTTTCTCCGGATATAATCGGATTACTATCCGTCCTGAAGATCAGCATAAGACTGCCTTTATTTGTCCCTGGGGTACTTTTTCATACAAGAAGATGCCTTTTGGTCTTAAAAATGCTAGGGCTACATTTCAGCGGGCCAAGTCATATGCCTTCCATGACATCAAACAGATTATCGAGGCGTATTTGGATTATTTAGCTGCTCATTCTCAAAAGAGGATGGATCATCCTACTCACCTCCGTCAAATATTTGAACGATGTCATTTCTATAAGATTAGGTTGAATCCAAACAAGTACGTTTTTGCGGTTACATCCAGTCGGTTATTGGGATTCATTGTGTCTAGAGAAGGGATTAGGGTAGATCCCTTCAAGGCTGAGGCAATACTTCGGTTGCCTCCCCCGTCCTCTATTCGTCAACTTCAAAGTCTACAAGGAAAGGCTAATTTTCTTCAGAGATTTATCGTAAATTATGCTGAAGTTACCAAGGGATTTATGATATTATTGAAGAAAGAAGTTCCATTTCTTTGGGATGACTTTGCTCAACGCTCATTCGATGCTTTGAAAAAAGCATTGACCTCTGCTCCTTTATTGAGTCCACATGATTATAGCAGGGATTTCCTTTTGTATCTAGCAGCAGCAGAATCTACTATTGGTATGGTTCTGGTTCAGGAAGATGATGCTCTTGCAGAGCATGTTATATACTTTCTTAGTTGAGGATTGGTAGGTCCTGAGCTCCGGTATACTCCGATAGAAAAGTTAGCTTTAGCAGTTGTTCATGCTGTGCAGCGACTCCAGCATTACATTCTTCTACAAAAAACTTATGTTTTGGCAACAACCAATCCATTTCAGTTTGTCCTCAGTAGGCGAGTGATTGGGGGCAAATACAATAGATGGATTGTGATTTTACAGGAGTTTGATCTTGATTTTATGTCTGCCAAGTCCAATAAATCATTGGTTTTTGTGGAATTGATCTCCGAGTTGCCCTGTGGGGAAGAGATAGTCTATGATGAATCCTTCCCGGATGAACATTTGTTTCTTATCTCTCCACAAGATCCTTGGTATGGAGATATAATTGTGTATCTTCAGACTGCGAAGTTTCCCTCTACTTTTTCGAAAGATGAGCGCCGTAAGTTGCGTCACTTGGCTAAGAATTACTTGATTATTGGTGATGCTTTATACCGTCGAGGGGTTGATTCAATCCTGAGACGTTGCTTAACTCTCGAAGAAGCTGAGGTTGTGCTGAATGATTGCCACAGTGGAGCTTGTGGTGGTCATTTATCTGGGCTTGCTACAACCCAAAAGATCTTGCATGCTGGGTACTTTTGGCCTTTGATTTTCAAAGATTGTATGGAGTCGGTCAAAAAGTGTCATCCATGTCAATTTTATACTCGAAAAATGCGCGCTCATCCAGCTCCGCTTTTTCCAGTCATTACTGTCGGTCCCTTTACAAAGTGGGGTATTGATTATACTACTTGTAACCCGCCTTCGGCTAAAGGTCACAAGTACATTATTGTAGCAATAGACTACTTTACGAAGTGGGTTGAGGCTATGCCTACTTTTGGGAATGATGGTGAGACTGCAGCTCTTTTTCTTTTCAACCAGGTTATTGCTCGTTTTGGTATTCCTAGAGAGATTGTCACTGATCATGGCAGTCATTTTCAGAATAGCATGATGGCTGAGTTAGCTCTAAAATTAGGTTTCTGGCAGGAGCATTCATCTCCGTATTATCCTCAAGCCAATGGGAAAGTGGAAGCCGTGAATAAATCCTTGAAGACAATTCTTCAAAGGACAATTGATAAAGCTCGATCCAACTGGCATATCATGTTATATCCTGCACTTTGGGCATACAGGACATCAGTGAAAACTGCAACTGGCTTTACTCCGTTTCAGCTAGTTCACGGGTTGGAATCTGTATTTCCCATTGAATGTGAGATTCCTTCTCTTAAGTTAGCTATTGAACTTCTTCCTGACACTTCTAGTCTTGAAGAACGTCTCCTTCATCTGGAACATCTTGATGAGCAGCGTCGAGATGCCGCCACGATGAATGAAGCACATAAAAACCGAGTTAAAGTTCAGTACGATAAAGCGGTCAAACCTAGGGTTTTTTCAGAAGGTGACCTTGTTTTGGTCTATGCCCAAGAAAAAGATGCCCTGGGGGCAGGAAAGTTTAAGTCTATGTGGTATGGCCCCTTCATCATTAAAAAATTCCTTAAAAAAGGAGCATATACCTTGGTTGATTTTGAAGGAAACGAGTTGCCGGAGCCCAGAAATGGGCTCTATTTGAAAAAGTATTATGCCTAGGCTTCGGCCTGACATTTTGCTTTTGTATATAGTAGTTTTTCTTTGTACATATCTGGTTGTTTTTCGATCTTTGATGGGATGGTGATGTTTTTGATCTGCTTTGGCAGGTTGTGTCGGATGTCATGAGTCATTTTGGTTTCGCCGATGGTGCTAGTAGACACACCCGGAACTTAGCTTCCGTGGCTTGGGTGCTTCATTATCCATTCGGTCAGCTATTAGTATCAAGAGTCTGCATGTTTCCTGCTTCCAATAATATAGCAGAATACACTGTAGTTATTTATCTACTCTCGGACGCAATATCTTTGGGTGTTGATTCGTTGGTAGTTTTCTTGGACTCTCGGCTCGTGGTGTCGCAGTTGCATAATACTTATCGGGTTCGAGATCCATTTTTACTCCGGTTGTTCTTGAGGGTACGTTTGTTACAAAGATCATTTCAATTTTTAACTTTCATTCATATTCCTTGAGCTAACAATTGGATGGCAGTCTCATTAGCTAATCAAGCAATTGATTGGCATATTAATCATTCCATACAATAAAATTTAATCATCAAAAGCATCATACATTTTTATAGATTTGTCACATCACATCAAACATCGCTGTATATATATCATCAGAGTGTTCAAAAATATACAAAATTTGGATCCATAAGTCATACAGAAATTTGGGCTTATGCCCGATCATGTTCAGTCTAAAAAAATATACAGTCATCTGATATATCATATCTATCTACTCCTGAGGTCCTTGCCCTGAAGTTGTGTTCCTATAGAACACGATCGCGGTGGCAACTCGGTGGAATAACCGTACCCAGTCACGGGGTACTCCTACCACCCATCTCTGGATGGCTTCAGGCAGATCTTCCACTGTAGCCATAGGTACCTGGCAGGTTAACCCCTCCAAGTTCCTCTGTACATCCTAGAGGGTCCTGTCTGGATCTACTGTATCCGCTTCACCTCTGCGACGCTTATGACGTGGGTAACCCTCAGGTCGAACTGGTCCAATATCTGTTTCATGATCATTATAAAATTGTAAGTCATTTTGAATCCAATCAAAAACATGTTTGTTTCCCATTTTTTCATACATATTGAAAAAATTCAAAAAAAAAATATATTAGTCAAAAAATTGCAAACTTACCGACTGTGCCCCATGCCGCGCCTGGTGGAAGGACAAGGTCTGGATCGCCTCGAAAATCCATCCTCGCATAGGGATAGTCTTCCACAACGATGATTTGTTCTCCCCATCAAAGGAAGAACTCATCATCCCAAGTGGTTCGGGGAACTTCACTTCCCCCCAATCTCTTCATCAAGTCAGCCCATCGGGCAATTCTTGGGTCTCTCGGGCTACTAATAGAAGAGAACACTTTGGGTCTCAGCCCAGGAATCTTCTCGAAGAAGAATTTCATCAAGATTGTACCATATCCAAAATGTTTTGTCTTTACTTTTCGGATAGAAGTCAATTGTTGCTTCATGTTCATCAATAGAGCTGTGCACCAATCATATACATGAGTTAAGCATTCCACTGCTATACTCATTTGAGTCTTGGATGCCTGGTGTAGGGAAGCAGACCCTGCTACCCTGCCAATGGTAAAAAGGAGGATTTTCATGTGCAAGTCTCTTAAATATTTGATCGCAATTTGAGTTCCAAATTGCTTGGAACCCTCTACGCAGTAGACGTGGACGTAATCTTCCACGGTTAGCCCTCCCAAAGGTTTAGCATGAAAGTCTACTGGCTCCCCCCTCCGGGAGAGTCCAGTAATAAAATAGATATCATCCACTTCGATGCATATGGGCATTTGATCTATAATGAAGCAGTCTTCTTCCAGTTCCCAATAATTCACAAGCATTTCGAGCAACCGGACATTACTCTTCATATTTGGAATTTTGAAAAACTTGAGCAATCCACAATTTCAGAGAATATGTAGTGATGCTTGGTCCCGCATGACTTCATTGTCAATGGCACTGTGTTCACGCTCTCTCCAAGATATAGTCATCTTGCAAAATTTCAATAATTTGTTCATTAGCTATGCATTTTTTCATTTTGGGTTGCGCATACGCGGCTTTCTTTGTGCATAGTCGCGTATATACGCGACTTGGTCATTATAAACCCGCATATGCACAAACCCGTGATTTTTAGCAAATGATTCTACGGTGAAAATTCCTAATTTTTAACTTATGAACGAACAAAATGAATAGCAAGGATGAATTAAGAGCTTACCTAACAAATTCGGTGAAGTTTGACGGTTGATTGCTCCTGTTTTGACGAAAGAGGCTTTTTCTTTAGAGCACTTTTTCCCAAATCAGTAATGTAACAATGAACCAAATATGAGGTAACTTGTCTATTTATGCCCAAAAAGTTGAAATTTTTTGCAAAAAATTGTTATGCTTATTTTTTCAATCTATCTTAAGCTGCATAACCTGGATTCTTGGAAGTGCCCAGATTAGTATATTTTCAGGTACATTTTGACGAATTTGAGATTTTTTCCAGTTTTTGATCCATGACTGCTGACCCGTCATGGCAGGTATATGATCTTCACTGGCATATAGGTTAGGGAATCCACTTTCCGTTTCATTTTGCATACTAGCCTCCATTCTGATCACTTGCCATAGGATCGATCCCATCAGGTCATGAGTATTACACCCATTTCACTCGCTGATTATTTAATCATGACTTGATGGTAGAGCCTTCCTTTACATGGGCTTCCTAGTTAGTTCCTCGCTATCACTTGTTTCCCATGCTGCTTTTTATGTAGGCTCGGGAGTCCTCTTTAGTCCCGCCATGTCTTTTGTGTTGAAGCTTCATTCTTCTCCTTCATCACTTATCATTTTTCTGGCTTATACCCTAGAGGCTCCCTGGTGTCGTTAAGTTGTATTACCGCATTGCATATTGGCTACTTGTTTATCCTGGCCTTTAGCCGGCTTCATTTGGACTCGATGTTTAAGCCAACTTTTGACCTTGACTATCTGTACAAGTTAACCATTGCATGCACTTAGCTATCGCGACTTGACACCCTTTTACCCATGGATGGAACATTCCTCTAAGTATCGCTTACCAGTTTCCGCCACCTTGCATTGAGCATAGGATCGTTCCAATCCCAGGAACTAGTGCATCTGTTTTTTGATACTCGTTCTATCCATTGTACCATAGCATTCTTTTATTCTTTTTCAATCTTATTATATGAAAAAGACAAAAAAATCAAATATAAAAAAAAGAGCGAGAACGGGATATAATTTCGTAATTTGATGGCAGTACAGTGTCAGTTTGTCACCCTTGAAAAAAGAACATACACTTATATATTTCCTTCCTTTGGGATGGTTTTAGTTTTGACCTAGGTTTAGCCTTTGCCTTGTTTCACTTGTCAGTCCTCCCCCGGTTGGTTATCTCTTCCAATCATATGGAGAGTTTGTTTTTGCCTCTTGCATAACAGACTTATACAGTGTCACTTTTTACTGCCATGGTCATCACACATCATGCTTTTGTTCAAGGGAAGTCTAACCAGAGTCGGCCATTCTGCAGTGTCTCTTGACTCATTATTCAGTCGGCCTTCCCGGTCTTGTCAGTATCTTGTTCTATCACATCAGATGTTTTGGTCTTCTGCTCGTGCTGGTTTGAGAAGGTCTCCATTGACTTCTCGCTGGCGAGTTTGTATCTTATCGACTACGACACAATGCTCTGAGAGAAAACCTAGAGCCGCACCCTAGCCCTATTTCCATCATTGATAGGTGACCTTGTGCTCAGCATTTGATCATCATTATGGGTCTTTGACTGAGTGGTTTCCCTTGTGTTCGACGTCAGCATACATTATCACACTTGGGATTCGTGCAGTACCTTGATTTCCATTTGACCCTATTGGTGGATTTCTCGCCTCTGTGTCAGCTTTCATTATTGGTTGGTTCAGAGGGTTTCTTCCGTGCGCTAGCTTCATCTTGTGCTTGTCAAAAACGTACTCCGGTTTGGTTTCGTCACTCTACTTCGTCTGATTCCTTCCAAATCTTGGCCTGCGGGTTACACTCACGCTGGGCTGATGTAGGATGCCTTAATGCCTTCCTTCCAGCAGATATTTTCCCATCGACTCCAACTCATTGCTCTGGGAATAAGGTCTAGAGTCTTTTTGTCAGTACCTTAGGGTTTGCAGTCATCAGTGACAAACTCTTCACTATCGACAGTGGGGATCCATCATTGCCTACTGATTGATAGATTCTTTCAAGTGTTCGACTTCAACTCATTTATTCGCACTTGTTAGATTGTACTGGGGCACCTTGACACTCGTTTTCATTATTGGTGGGTTGTCTCGCATTTGTTAACGGTTTACATTATTGACCGGTAATCCAACGATTTCTCACATGGTCGACTTCAGCTCATTTATTCCCATTGTGTAGAATTGTGTCGTTGTGATCGTTGAAGACCTCGAGTTTCTTCAGCATTTTTCGGTTCACTTGTGACAATCCATTCAGTTTCTGCCAGTGATGCCATTCACCCTTATATGTTGCAGTGTCAGTACAACAACATCCTATATGTTGGCTCCTGAGTTGCGTGATTGTACCGTTTATTCCACTTTTTATGATTTGGTACTTGGAGATTCAGTTACTTATATGATCAGACATCCAGTTTCAGCATCATTGATTAGCTTTCTATATGTGATACTTAGACATTGATTCTGACTTGTACTTCTGGGCCATGTTCAGATGATTCATTGTGTACTTCCAGTTCAGCTATACTTGTATACATTTTGGATCTATTCTGTACTTTTGATATGATGTATTTTTTATTGAGCATGGGTATGCCTGCCTCAGCATGAGTTGACTCTCTGTTTTCTTTCATTGGTTTTTGGCAGGCTGAAATCTGGTGAAGTCCTCTCTTGTCCTTGCGAAGTTCTTTCTATGTGCATAATACATTTCTTCCATCATGTACCCCTTCTGACCTCATATATTAGGGGACATCTGTTATAGCATCATTTTTCACCCTCATGTGATTCATGATTGTCTCTATGGCCTTGGGCACCCATTCCCAGAGACTTGAACAAACTTCATAAAAAACAGTGTTACAAATCCCATACGTGGGTATTCCCAGACTTTTCCGCGTGTATACGCGAGTCCACATGCACTTTTCCACGTATGCCATTAAAATCATTAAAAAATATATAAAAATTCCCTATTTTTGGGCTGGGTTGATGGTTACTCCAGTAGTTCAACCACCCCAGTACGTGGCCAATTGTTTCCAACTGATTGAAACTACTTTGAGGGAGTATAAAAGCCCCTCATGTGCATGGCCTAAGGGAGAGAGAAAATTTATTGATATTATACTCTGTTGGAATCCCAATTCAAGTCTGAATTCCCGTGCCTCCTGCACTTTCCCAGATTTTTACAGGAAACCCTTGTTTCCTGGAGATGTTCATCCATTTATATGCCATCTCAAGTGCACAAGTCTTGAAAGTATCTTAGCGAGGCAAGGGCGGGACGAATCTGGATGACGGTCTGTTCGAAGATCGTGGAAGGATTCAGGTGATCTCTCCACTCTTTATTTCTGTACATGCTGTTCTTAATAATGAAGAACCATCTTGTTCCTGAACCTATGTGTTAATATCTATTTGCATATGTGAAAATATTGATTATTAAGCATTTATTATGGTTTATATAATGTTTCACATGGATTACACTAACGTTTAGGAGAAATATATGTTGTATAAATAGGTTTCTGTGCATGTTCTTAATTGTTTTCCAGGTTAAGGAGGAAGAAGGGTTGTTGGGGGTTTGGACCCCGCGGGATCTACATCGAACGTAGGACTACGGGTGAGTTCTACTATCGTTGTTATCTAGTTTTTATCATACAAGTGTGGTTGTGTGTGAGTCCTTCTGAATAGCATGCCCTGATCTGTGGAGGTTTTGACCCAACAAACCTCTAGGGTGTTTTTCCCCAAAACACCGTCTCTGGATAGCCTCTGGTAGGTCCTCTACTACAAACATAGACACTTGGTGAGTCAAACTCTTCAAGTTTCTCTGGATGGCATGGAGGGTCCTACCAAGGTCTTCAGCATCTGCCTCACCTCGATGGTGGTTATGCCTTGGGTATCTCTCAGGTCTGACTGGTCCCATATCTATATCATGATCATTCATAATCTTGTAAGTCATTTGAAGTTCAATCAAAAACATTTTTTCATTACCATATTTTGAAAAAATCAAAAAAATCATATAATCAAAAATAAAAAATAGAAATCTCACTGATTGCACCCCATGCTGCACTGGGTGGAAGAAATAGATTTGAATCACTGCAAAAATCCATCCCATCATAGGAATAATCTTCCACAGTGATAACTTGTTCCTCCCACCATTGGAAGAACTCGTCATACCAAGTGGTTTGGGGAACTTCACTTCCCCCCATTCACTTCATCAGATCATCCCACCAGACTATTCTTGGATCTTTAGGGCTGCTGATGGTTGAGATGACTTTGGGTCAAAGCCCTGGAATCCTCTCAAAGGAAAATTTCTATAAAATAGTTCCATACCCAAAATCTTTATTTTTTTCCTTCCGGATTGAAGTCAGTTGTCTTTTCATGTTGCTCAACAATTTCGTGCTCCAATCAAAGAGGTGAATCAAACATTCTAATACAATGCTCATTTTTGTCCTCGAAGCCTGATTTAGAGAAGCGGATCCTGCTACTCTGCTAATGGTGAAAAGGAAAAACTTCATATATAGTTCTTTCAAATCGTTGATTGAAATCTGTGTACCTACTTCTTGAGACCCCTCTACTCAATAGACTTGGACGTAATCTTCCACAGTAAGCCCTCCCAAAGGCTTTCCATGCAAATCTATTGGATCTCCTCTCCGAGAGAGTCCAGTGATTAAATATATGTCTTCCACCTTTATGCATATTGGCATTTAATCTATCATGAAGAAGTCTTCTTCCGGCTCCCAGTGATCTACCGAAATTTGGAGTAACCGGACATTACTTTTCATATGTGGAATTTTAAATAACTTGAGCAATCCAAAATTTCAAAGGATATCGAGCAAATTTTGATCTTCCATCACTTCATTGTCGATGGCACTATGTTCACGCTCCCTCCAACTAATTGACATCCTATGAAAAATCATCAAATCATTCATTAGGTTAAATTTTTAAATTCTCGATCTGCGCATATGCGGCTTTGTTTACACACAGTCGTGTATCATACACAGGTTCGTCCACATGAACTCACATATGCGCAGAGGGTTTCATGAAAACAAATGTTTCCTATGGTCAAATTTCTAAATTTTATCTTAAAATAGAATGAAATTGATGACAAAGATGAATTTGGAGCTTACCTAGCTGATTTGGCGCGATTTGATGGCCGATTACTCCGGTTTTGAGAAAAGGAATTTTTTCTCCAAAAGCTCCTTCTCCACTTCTGCAATGTAACAATGACCCAAATATGAGGTAAATGGTGTATTTATACCCAGATTTTGAGATGTTTTGCAAAATTCCTTTGTGCTTATTTTTTCAAATCTATCGAAGGTTGTATAACCGTGTTGCTTGTAAGTGTTGGACAAGGTATTTTTTTAGGGACATTTTACTGAAGTTGAGATTTTTTCCGGTTTTTTTGGATCCATGACCGCTGACCAGTCTTGGCAGGTATATGATTTCAAACTGACATATAGGCTAGGGAATCCACCTTCCGTTGCATTTTTCATACTAGCCTCCATTCTAATCACTTTCCATAGGGTCGATCCCATCATGTCATGAGTACTTAACCCATTTCACTCGCCGATTTTTAATCATGACTTTGTGGTAGAGCCTTCCTTTACATGGGCTTCCTAGTTATTTCCTCGCTAGAATTTTTTTCCCATGTTACAATTTATGTAGGCTCGGGAGTCCTTTTTAGTCTCGCCGTGACATATACGTTGAAGCTTCATTCATCTTCTTCTTTGCTATCATTTTTTTGTCCATTACCCTAGAGGCTCCCTTTTGTTGTCAAGTTGTATTACTACATTGCATATTGACTACTTGTTTATCTTGGCGTTCAGCCGACTTCATTTGGACTCAACGTTTAAGCCATATTTTGACCATGACTTTCTGTACAAGTTGACCATGCAATCACTTAGCTACCATGACTTGACACCTTTTTACCCATGGATGGAACATTCCTTTAAATATCACTTACCAGTTTCTGCGTCCTTGCATTAAGCATAGGATTGTTCCTATCCTAGGAACTAGTGCATCTATTTCATGATACTCATTCTATCCATTATACTCTAGCATTATTTTATTCTTTTTCAGGCTTTGAATATGAAAAATACAAAAAAATTAAATATGTGAAAAAGAGCAGGAACGGGATATTACTTCGTATTTTGATGGCAGCTACAGTGTCAGTTTTGTCGCCCTTGAACAAAGCACAAAAATATTTGTCTTTCCTTCATTTGGGATGGTTTTGGTTTTGACTTAGGAGAAGCCATAACCTTTTCACATGTGTCAGTTCTCCCCCAGTTGGTTATCTCTTCCAATCATACGGAGGGTTTTTTCATGCCTCCTACATGACAAACTTATACAAAGTTATCATTTGCTGCCATAGTCAACATGAGTCGTGCTTTTGTTCAAGGGAATTAACCTGAGTCGGCCTTTCTGCGGTGTACCTTAACTCATTTTTCATTCGGCCTTCCTGGTCTTGTTAGTATCTTGTTCTATCACATCAGATGTTTGGTCCTATGCTCGTGCTGGTTTAAGAAGGTTTCCATTGACTTCTTTTTGGCAGGTTTGTCTCTTATCGACTACGACATATTGCTCTGAGATAAAACCTATAGTTTCACCCTGGCCCTATTTACATCATTGATAGGGGACCTTTCACTCATCATTTGATCATCATTATGGGTCTATGACTGAGTGGTTTCCCTTGTGTTCGACATTAGCTTACATTATCACACCTGGGATTCGTGCAGTACCTTGATTTCCATTTGACCCTATTGGTGGATATCTCGCCTCTTTGTCAGCTTTCATTATTGGTTGGTTCAGAGGGTTTCTTCTGTGCACTAGCTTAATATTGTGCATGCCAGAAATGTACTTCGAGTTGGTTACTTAACTCAAATTCATTCGATTCCTTCCAAATCTTGGCCTGTGGGTTACACTCGTGTTGGACTAATGTTGGATGCCTTAATTCCTTCCTTCCAGTAGATCTTTTCCCATCGAATTTGACTCATTTCTTTGGGAATAAGGTCTAGAGTCCTTTTTGTCAGTACCTTAGGGTTTGCAGTCATCAGTGGTAGACTCTTCGCTATCGATAATGAGGATACATCATTGCCTCCTGATTGATAGATTCTTTCAAGTGTTCTACTTCAACTCATTTATTCACACTTGTTGGATTGTACTGGGGCACCTTGACACTCATTATTGTTATCGGTGGGTTGTCTCGCATTTGTTAACGGTATACATCAATGAACGGTAATCAAATGATTTCTCACATGGTCGACTTCAACTCATTTATTCCCATCATGTAGAATTGTGCCATTGTGATCGGTGAATACCTCAGGTTTGCATCAACATGATTTGGTTCACTTAGACAGCTTCTTCAGTTTTTTTCCAGTAACACTATCCACCCTTATATGTTACAGTTTCACCATAGCAGCATCCTATATGTTGGCACCCGAGTTGCGCGTTGTACCATTTGTTCCACCACTTATGATTTGGCACTTGGAGATTCAATTGTGACTTTTGTGATCAGATATCTATTGCAGCATCATTGATCAGTCTTCTACATGTAATACTTGGACCTGATTTTGACTTATACTTCTGGGCAGTGATCAGATGATTCACTATGTATTTTACATTTTTCAGCTATACTTGTATACATTCTAGATCCACTCTGTACTTCATATGCGAACATGCTTTTCTTTCACTAAGCATGGGTATGCCCACCTAATACATGAGCTATCTCTTTGATTTCTCTCACTAGTTTTTTGGTAGGCTTAAATCTGGTGAAGTCCTCTCTAGTCCTTGCAAGGTTCTTTCTATTACACATAATACATTTCAGCCATCATGTATTCCTTCTGACATCATATATTAGGGGGCATCTGTTATAGTGTCATTTATCACCTTCACGTACTTGATGATTTACACTTTGTCCTTGGGCACCCTTTTTCCCCAGACTTGAGTATTTTCACAAAAAACAATATCTTAAAACCCATACATGGCTCTTCCCAGACTTTTCCGAGTATACACGTGAGTCCATTCATAGAGATCCATGTATACCTTTTTAATTATTAAAAAATATATATTTTCCCTATTTTTTAGGAGGTTTTGATGGTTATTCTAGTAATTCAACCACCCCATCCCGTGGCCTAACTGCTCCTAACTACAGAAACTAATTTGAGGGAGTATAAAATCCCCTCAAAGAAATGGCCTAAGAGAGAGAGAGAAAAAATATAGATATTATACTCTGTTGGAGCCCTATTCAAGTCTGATATTCCCTTGCCTCCGTTCATCAACCTATATGACATCCATTATGCACACATCTTGGAAGAATTCTTGCGAAGCTAGGGCTCGACGGATCCAGAGGGCGATATGCTCGAAGGTCATGGCAGGATTCAGGTGATCTCTCCACGTTTTGATTACTGTACGTGTCATTAATAATAAGAAGAGCCATCTTGTTCTCGATGTTTACGTGTTTATGATGTTTTATAAATGTGTAATAATTATTAATTGAACATTTCATATTATTTTTATGATATTATGCATGATTTTCACTGACATCTAGGAACTATATATGCTGTACAACTAGGTTTTTGTGTTTGTTCTTTGTGGATTTACAGGTTTCTAAGAAAAGAGTGTTGCAGGAGGTTTGCACCCCACGGGATCTACATCAACCGAGGGACTTTCGGGTAATTTCTGCAACTAGTAGTATCTAGTTTTCAGTATAAAAGTTGGTTAAGTGAGTCCTTCTTGAATGGCATGTCCCTGATCTGTGAATATTGTCAACCCAAGACCTTTAGGGTATTATTTCTCGAAACAATTAGTTGATGTGTCAACAAGGCTCTTCATTCTAAGTAATATATAAATTATGTTTGGTCTAAATTTAAAAACTTAAGTGAGTTCTTTGGATAGTGTTTGTTATTTGTTGGGGTAGATATTCCACCCCCTTGTACTTATAAATATGTGTGAACTCCAATGGGTCAAGCACTATTGTGAAAAATATGTTATAATTTTTACAATTCATATTTCTCATGGATGCATATTTATTTTTATTGAATTCCTATGTTTAATTATGCTTTGGGGGCAGACCAAACCCTGACTTTGGGCCAGCTTGACGTAAGGCTTACATCCATTAATTTTCGAGTTGTTTATCTATGTATATGTATTTTCTTGCAATATTTAATTTGGTTTAAGTTCAATAGATTTTTTATCAGTTTAATATATTGAATGGTGTTATTAAGTATAATTGGTGCTATTTTCATTTCAATTTGCTTTTGGGACTTGTTTTGTCCTTGAGTGTGTTTTTAGAAATTAGGTGAACAGTTTTTGCGAAATAAAGGATCTTTACTACGAAATCAAAAGACTACTAAAAAATTGTAGAATTGTTGCAAAATCATATTTAGAAAGGAAAACCTTATGAATCAATGATTACCACCACTTGTAGGTTTAATTCATATTCATATCCGATAGGAATTATGGTATTGTGCATATAGGAGGGAGGCCTCAAAAGTTATAAAACCCTAGTTGAAAATTGAATGGACATGTGAATCATTTTTAAAATAAATATACACACAGTCATACCATCATTTTTGGTGTCGTTGTCAGGGAGGAAGTAAAACTACTAAAAATTATTGTCCAATAGGAAATGGCACTAGTAGTGGAAATGACCAAAGGGAAGTAGTTAGCAAACCTTTTAGTCCTGAAAGACATACATTTAGATCATGCTAAGTAGACACCATAGCTAGAATAAAAAAAAATCCATAAAAACCCAAATGCGTGGTGTAATATGAGCCACCCATATTGACACTACAAGACAAAGTAGGGAAACCTGAGAGGGGCCCTTCTATGCAAAATAGTGTGGCAGGGAAGCCACCAAAATGTAGGGATACAATAGGGGAAATAAAAAAAAATTCACAAAGAATCAAAAAGTTCTTGTTATGAAACCATCTCACAAAATAGAAGAAAATATAGATCAATGACATAGAAATCATCCTCTTCAAGCGGGAAACCTCCCTTACATCACATAAATGAGCAATTCTTGGATGATACAAATGAAAAACCTCCTTTTTATATATATGAGTCCAAGGAGTCACAATATAATCCTAGCCAACATAACAATAACAATGTAAGGGCACAACAATAACAATAGTGGGCCTCTATGGGGCACAATAATAATAATAAGGGGGTAACACTAACAATAAAAATAAGGGGATACACCAGTATTATAGGGACATAGCATGCCTATCTCCTTGAAAAAAGTGTTGTCCTAAAAACTTGAGTAATTATGGATGCGTCTTTATAAAATTCTCATCCTTCCATGTCGAATCTTTAGTGGGTAAGTTCTTCAACTTGATGAGATACTCTGAAATTGATCGATTTTGTAGCTGCCGAGTTCTTGTTTTCATGACTACTTCAGGTTCCAATATGATTTTTCCTTCTTCATCAAGTTCTGGAAATATTGTTTGAACTGGGTGATTTTCACCTATAACCTTCTTTAAGCATGAAACATGGAAAATTAGGTGCACTCGAGAAGATGCAGGAAGCTCCAATTTGTATGCCATAGTACCAATATTTTGCAACAATTTGTAAGGAACATAATACTTTGGTGATAATTTATTATCCTTCTTAGCTTGCTTAAGGGACATTTGTTTATATGGTTGTAGTTGTAAAAATACCCTATCGCCTACATCAAAACTTATTTCATTGCGATTTTTATATTCTTGTCGTTTCATTCGATTCTACGCCAAGGTGACATTATCCTTTAATATTTGCAAAACTTTTTTTTATGGTCAATGTGTTCTTCAACTGCTTGAACCTTAGAATTTTCTCTTAAAAATGATGTGATGGACGGTGGATGATATCCATAAAGTGCCATAAATGGGGTCTTTTTTGTTACAGTATGGAAGGAACTGTTATACGACCATTCAGCCAAAGGTAACCACTTGACCCATTGTGTATGTTAATCAGATACAAAGCGACAAACATATCCTTCCAAACATTTGTTCACTATCTCACTTTTCCATCAGATTGAATATGATATTAGGAGATATGATTTGATTGAGTACGAAAACAATGTAATAAATCCGTCCAAAAATTTCCTATAAAAATGGGATCTTTGTCACTTACAAAATCTTTGGGTTTCCATGTAGCTTATGAATTGTTTCCATAAATGCGGTAGCAACTGTAATGGCTTTAAATGGATGAGATAATGTATAAAAGTGTGCATACTTGGTAAGTTTATCAACTACCACCATGATGAGAGTATTTCCTTCATACTTGGGTAAGCCTGTGATAAAATCCATTGAAACACCCTCCCAGCGTTGACTTAGAATGGATAGAGGTTGTAACAGACCTGGGGTCTTAATTGTCTCAACTTTATTTTTTTGGAAAACCAAACATTCTTCCAAAAAATTTTGAATATTAGATTTAAGGCCATCCCAAAAAAATACTTCTTGACCCTGTGGTAAGTTTTTAAAAATCCTGGGTGCCCTCCAAAGGGAGAGGTGTGCATTTCCAAAAGAATATTTTGTTTGAGTTGTGAATTATTACAAAGACATAAACCATCTTTGTAGCATAATGAATCGTTTTTCCAGCTAAATGTTTCAGATCTATTGGGATCTTGCTGGAAATTTTGAATAAGTGTCTACACCTCTTCATCATTCTTCCATTCATCCCTTGCTTCGGTTATCCACTCATGTTGGTTAATATAAATGGCACAAGGAAATGCTTCCACATCCTCATCCTTTTTTGAGAGTGCCTCTGCAACAACATTTTTCTTCCCTTTTTTGTAGAGGATTTCAAAGTCATAACCCAACATCTTTGTGACCCATTTTTTATGCTCTTCTAAAGAGAATATTTATTCCAAAAATCATTTAATACTATCATGATTTTTTTTTACCTTGAAGTGTCTTCCCATTAGGTAAGGTTTCCATTTATTTAGTCCATGTAGTATTGCCAACATTTCCTCCTCATAAATAGGTTGTAGTAAATACTTCCCTTTGATTGGAAAACTATTAAAATCAATGGGTCTTCCTTCTTCCATTAAAACCACACCAACTCCATTTTCTGGGGCATCACATTCCACAATAAACGTTTTTGTGAAGTTTAGCGTAGCTAAGACTGGTGATTGGCACATTGCCTCTTAAAGATGTTCAAAGGCCTTAGTTGCTTCTGGAATCCAAGAAAATGCATCTTTCTTCAGTAATTATGTTAAAGGTCTTTATATTCTCCCATAATTATTTAAAAACTTGTGATAATACCCTGTTAACCCTAGAAATCCTCTAATATGCTTTATGGTTGTAGGGATTTTCCATTCCTTAATGGATTTAATTTTGTTAGGGTATACCTTAACACCCTCATGAGATATAATATGACCCCAATATTCCACCTCCTATACTCCAAAGAAACATTTGGAGGTTTTTGCATATAATTGTTTCTCCTCCTATAGTTGGAGCAACATGTCAACATGTTGAACATGATCCTTCCAAGACTTGTTGTAGATTAGTATATCATCAAAAAATACTAACATAAATTTTCTAAGGAAGGGCTTGAAAATGGAATTCATCAAACCTTGAAATGTGGAAGGTGCATTAGTAAGGCCAAAAGAAATGAACAAAAATTCAAAATGACCCTCATGAGTTCTGAATGTTTTTTTTTTAATGTCTTTAGTCTTCATTATAATTTTATGATATCCAAAACGAAGATCCATCTTGGTGAAGTAAATTGCTCCATGTAATTCATCAATGACGGGGATAGGAAATTTATTCCTAATAGTGAGATTGTTCAGATCCCTATAATTTGGATGCATATGCCATGATCCACCCTTCTTTTGCACGAATACTATTGGAGCAGAGAAGGAACTTTAACTAGGTTGAATTATATATATATATATATATATATATATATATATATATATATAGGTTCCAATGTTTGGAGGAACACTTTCTGGAATCAAATGAATAGCATGATCATGATCATGAATATGTGGGAGTTCTTTGGGAGCCTCAAATACCTTGGAATGATTGTCCAAGAATTTTTGGAGATTTGGAGAAATAGATGATTTTGATGTTTGAACTTGTAGTGAAAATAATTGTGCAATTACGCCTCATTGTTCTTTCTTCAGAATATTTTTTATGACATTAGAGCTAATTATCTTTCCCAAATTCCCTATGATACCCCATAATTCAACTTCCTTTCCTTCAAAAAAAAATTCAAGAAATGTTCTGGAAAATTAAAAAGTATCGTCCCCAAATATTGTAACCATTGTACTCCTAGTACAACATCAGCACCACCCATTGGGATGGAGAGCATATGACTATTCAATACATATTCCCCCATGGTTAGTTTTATATTATGGCACTTTCAAAAGAAATTTATAGTTCCTCCATTTGCAACCATCACTCAACACTCTGGTGATAGGTATAGAAACAATTCAATTCCTTGGCTACCTTACAATGAATAAAATTATGGGTACTACCCGAAACAATCACCACTATTACATTTTTCTTATTGATATGTCCTTCTATATTGAGATTTTGAGGAATGGTAATTCCTTCCAATGCATTACAATATATGGTTGGATTCATGTATTCTTCCTCTAGGGTTGGTTCCTAGTGTATATCATCTTCTTGTGAAGTTTCTTGTTCCTTTTCTTCCTCCTCTTCACAATCTATGTAAAATAATTTCTTCTCAGCCAACTTATGACCTTTAGTGTATTTGTTATCACAAATGTAGAAAATCCCTTTTTCTCTTTTTTCTTTCAATTTTTGTGGTGTCAGCCTTGTAGGTTATGAAAGTCTAGTAGTAGCAACAATTCAATATTTATAGTTGTGAGTGGTAGTATTCCTTGTCGCCTTACTTTTTCTTTCATTTTTTCTTGCCACTCTGAATGTATTCTCCAATGAATCAGGTTCCCAAAGGCGAACGTCATGTTGGATGTTATCATTTAAAGTCCCTGTGAAGACATCAATCCCGTGTTCCTATGGAATATTAGTTACCTTTATATTCAATTTTTGGAAGTCCTCAATGTGCTCCACCATTGAACCCTTTTGTTTGAGATTTATCAATTGGCTAAATAAGGTGTTTCTCTTTGTATCCTCATAATGTGTTATTGTTTCCTCTATAAAAATTGACCAAGTGGAAATTGTTTTACAAGATAAAAGCCATCGATACCATAAAAATGTATTTTTTTCTAAATATAAAGTTTCAATGCATACCTTTAATGCGTTTTTCACATTATGGAGATCAAAATATTTCTCCATCTATAGTATCCATCTTACAAGATCCTTGCCATCAAACTTCCTCATATCGATCTTTCGAATATGGTGGGTCTTAAATCCAACATTAGAGTCTATGAAATCATTATTAACATTTATTTTTTTCTCATCATGATTTTCATCTACTACTGTTTCACCATTAAGAATCATTTCTTGTAGAAGCTTTGTCAAACCTTCCTTCAAACTTTTCATGTTTGATTTTAGACCATTCTTCATGTCTTCCATGTTTCCTTTTAGTTTTTCTTCTATACCATCGATCTTAACTTCCATGCCATTATTGAAACCATCCATCTTAGCTTCCATTCTTTTCTTCAATCCTTCCATTTCTTTCTTCAAACCATCCATCTTAGTTTCCATTTCATTTTTTGTTACTCTTTGTGAGAGAGAAATTTGTTGCACATGGTCTCGTAATTTTGATATATCATGTTGCATTTCTTCCTCTTCATGAGTCATAATAGAGCCTTTTGAGGGCTTAATGGGTGTGGAATTATTTTTAGGGGGATTTTAGAACCCAATATTGATATCTATGCTTCAATATGCACTTTGGAATAACTACAACCTAGTTTTTCAAACAAGACTTATGCAATTTATAAAAAAATACACACTTTTTTCTTGCTTTTGAGGAGCTCGATATTGAAACTGATGTATATCTGTAATTTTGGATCCCCAATATTTTATATTAGGTCCTCTTGTATCCTTTGATTCCTCTTTGAAATTCCATGGTTCATACCTAATTTGGATTCTTCAAGGTAAATTTATGCTCGATCTCCCACAATGACCTAATTATGGACTAGTTCAGTAGAGCTAACTTGTACGGCATGCGATGTGTCACTTTTTGGACCTTTGGCTCTGCAATTGATATAAAATAAAGTACAGTCTGTGAAATTTATGCCACTTTTTACATAATTCCAATCCAATGCTTGAAGAAAAATTTATGATGATTTTCCCTCAATCACGTGTTTGACATGAAATAATAGAGCCTGAAAAAACCCTAACTTCCATAGATAATATCATTGAAACTATAGTGAACCAAGGTCTAAAATTCTTAAACAAAGTTTTGTTCTAATTGTTGTCATTCATGGAAAAGGAGATGACAAAGGAGGAGCACCTGAAACATCATTCAAGGGGCAGAAAGGTAGCAGAGACATAAGAGGAAACAGAGACAAAGAGAGATAGCAAAAGAAAGGAAAAGGAGATAGCAAAAAGAGAAGTAAGGAGAAGCATCAGTCAAGGAGAAGAGGATCGCAAAGAAGCAAAAAACTATTCAAGGTGTAGAGTGGGTATCTTTAAGTGTTCAGCATTGCATGGGTATGGTGAGACTCTGTAATTCGAAGACTAAATGGCTCCTATGTGAAATTATGATTAACTCTGTACATGGATTTACTGTGGAGTATAGTGTGTGAGGTTATATATATACTAAGGAAATTACAGTCATAACACAGTGAACCCGCAAAGGAAACTATGAAATCAGGTGATGGCACAGTAATAATTGTATGGGAAATGCTCTGAATGAATTTCTGTGTGGAGGATTGTTGGGTTATCGATATGAATAATCCCATGTGTTCTTGATGAGAGTATCGAATTCTATAGCAATTAAGAACCTGGTGATTGATCATGTCTGTCTAGATCGATTGAAGTTATTGTGGAACTATGGTTAATTATCCAATGTTTGTGAGCATTGTAAAACATAGCCGCAAGGGTTATGTATGGCGGAGCTATGCGTCAGATTAGATGGATGAAAGGAACGCCGAGGAACAAGGCTATAATGTGAAGAAATATCGTGACTACACGAAGAGGAGAACCTCTTCCAATAGAACAGGAGGAACCTTGTAGCGGAAGCTGAGTGGAACCTGGAGTGGAGAAGCGGAACCGTGACTGAGAGGAACAGTGAGCGTGGTTTGGAGTGAATCCGGTTTACATCGCACTGCTTTTGTGGAGCAAGCGGTTTTCCCCATTCACGAGCGAATCCATAGAAATCTCGACACGTGGCATGGGGCGAGGTTGCAAAACCACCTCCACTGCGCGCCATCACGCATTAACCATTGACCAAAGACTCGATGCAATATTGACACAAGCCGTCGATCTGGAGGGAAGTGATCTGACGGTGATCATATTGGGAAGATGCAGGAAGGTTAATTTAAGGTACAGGCGTGTGTATTTGATTTATTCCGTCGATTTTATGGTGGGGCTCATGCATACGAATGTGTTGATTATTGTTAAGATTTGCGGATTTATTAATCTTTGGGGTCATAGTTATAAGGTTCAAACATTTAGTTATGAGGGGTGAAGGAAGCCCCTGAAATGAAATAATAACTGTCGAGTTTATTTAAATATCAAAGGTATTGGGTCACATAAGGGTTTTCTATTATATCAGTTGGTACTAAGCCCGTCAACACATTCCTTAATCTAATTCTATGAATTCGATAATTGAACTTGAAGAAAGGATCAAGAAGGCTCCCTTATTGAATTAAAAGAACGAACCAGGATATTGAACTATTTGAATTATGGGTTGGTTGGGCAAAGAACTTTGAATGTATTTTACATAGAGGTTGAAATTTATTATAAAGGTCGAATGTTGACCCGAATCCTTACAAGTGTATTGACAAATATTCAGCATGTAAAGGTTGCCACTACAGAAATTACAATTATTGAAATTGCCCAGCAGTGATATCAAAAGACAGTTATATGGACAACAGTTATACAACTACAATGAAGAAGAGATCCTACAAGAATGAAAGAGAGAGAAACAGTGGTAGAAAAGACAAATCCCGTCAAGCCAAAATCCAGAAAAGAAGCTGAGTGAAATTGAAGTGTGTAACTAAAAATCTAAAAGTAAATGTCGTAATTAAATTTGTTATTGTTTGTGATGCATTGGCAAGTATCCTAAGGAAAATAAAAATCCCATTGTAGCAAGGAAATTTGTACATATCATTATAATTTTAAATTGAGTTGGATAAAGGAATGAGAAGACAGAAGCCAAAGAGTCATGACTATTCACTCAAAATTCCTTGTGAAATACAAACAGTCATGTGAGGAACTCTATAAATAATATCAACTGGATATGCATAAGAGAGGTTAGAGAGAGTAAATATAGAGAAGGCAGAGTATAGAAGAGTCAGGAAGAGAAGATTAAGAAAATAAGAGAAGAAAGATAAGCTACAGAACAGAGTTGATATCTAAGGTAAATCAGCAAACATTCAGTTTGATAAATTGAGGAAGTTGGAGCTTCCCTATCAAGTTGCAGCTTGATAGCTGTCAGTTGTAGCTGACTGAGGTTGGAGCCTCCTGTAGGTTGGTGCCTGCAGAAAAACAGTGGTGAGAGGGATTTGGTGCTTGCCTTTGCATCACAACAATAATAAGATGTGGTTTTCTCCCTTTATGGGTTTCCACTTACATCTGCTGTCTCTATGTGTGTTTCTTATGTGTTGATGTAATTCTTTCAATCTGCTTAAATGTTTGTTGCTCTCAACATAAGTATGGTGTTACATTAAATTAATATTGGCTGCAACATTTTAAGATTGTTCACATATTAAGCTGTAAATAATTTTGGTGAAAATTTTTAAAAGGATCATGTATGTATTAAACTGATTCACCCCCCCTCTCAGTTTAATTAAAGATTCAACAGGTTTATCAATATTTCGGCTCCACGTGGTGAAAATTCAGATTATGAAACCTTGCAGAAAAAAAATTTACAGTGAAAAATCCAAGAGGACCTGTTCGAAGAAGTGACGCCCTAGAATCCCAAGCTCTGATACAAATGTTATGAAAACAACTCACAAAATAGAAGAAAAGATAGATCAATGACTTATAAATCATCCTCTTCAAGGGGGAAACCTCCTTTACATTGCATAAATGAATAATTCTTGGATGATACAAATGACAAAACCTCCTTTCTATATATAGGAGTCCAAGGGGTCATAATATAATCCTAGCCGACATAAAAATAACAATGGAAGGGCACAAAAATAACAATAGTGGGCTTCTATGGGGCACAATAATAACAATATGGGGACTACATGGTCACAAAAATAACAATAAGGGGGCTCCACTAACAATAACAATAAGGGGATACACTAGTATTATAGGGACCTAGAAATTCTTTTGCATCTAATAGAGTTCAAACCCTTGAAACTTCACATGAGGAAATACGTTGAGCGATGAAGTAAATGGACCACAAGATCCTTTTACTTTTTATTTTCCCATCCAAGGTCTTGTTGAAGTGATAATACAAATGAAGAATATTCCTATCTCCTCCTTGCCAAACTTTCATGGATTTTTAAAGGAAGGCCCTAATCCATTCCCTTTTGAGTTTGATGTCCTTTTTCATAGTTATAACTACTCTAAGGATATGTTGGATTTAGGGTTCCTAACCCAGGTTCGGACTTAAGGTTTTCCAACAAACCCCTATACTACTGGCCCTTTCGGCAATGACCTACTTTCGCAGGCCAAGGTCTCACCCAAAGTAATATGGGAGGGTGCTGGAACTAGGTTTCCGCACCCTAGGAGAGAGTAGGTAATTAAGGCCGATTTTTGTTGAATCTATCAGCTTCACATAGAAAAAAGCCTATTATTGAGCTTATAACAATATAACTAGCATGTAACCATAAACAGAGCTATTATCATTAACATATCTAATCAATACATTTGCATCCACGTGTGCATCAACTCTGGTAAACTTGAATAAGTATATATTATTATTGATAAAAGATGAGATGATTACAAGTGGGAATCACCAAGGCTTTAAATACAGCCTTACGGTGTCCCTTGGTGAAGAAGCATGATCGTTGATCATGCCCTTCCACATTAATAAACCTAAGACAACTATATTTAACTAATAATTAATAAATTATACATAACATTGCCCCTCTCTTAAAGATGCTTTGTCCTCAAAGCATACGTAATGATGGACATTGTTGATGAATGCTTGGGTTTCTCGAGAGGTGGGCTCTTGCTTTTTGATACGACCCCACATTGTTAAAAGGTCTTGGATTATCTTCTTAATTTTTGTTTTGTGGTGATGCGGGTAGCGATAAGGCTTGATGTTAAGAGGGTCTGATCCTACCTTGACTTCTATTGTATGTTCGATTTTCCTATTGGGAGGCATTTTTATTGGTAGGTCTTGGAATACTGTTTCGTGTTTCTGAACTAATCCTTGTACTTCTGGTGACTCTTAGTGGTTCCTTTTTGTAGATAACATTTCTAACTGATGACATTGTACTATAGAGGTTGGTGCTCCTTTTAAAATCATCTTCATCATCTGAGATTATGATACGATTTGATTTTCTGGGGCTTGGAATCCATACAAATTGTGCTTTTTCCCTTTCCACTTAAATATTATAAACTGCTTCTGATGGTTGGCATAATAGGTACCTAAGGTTTGTAGCCATTGAATTCCTAAGACCACATCTACTCCTTGTAATGGCACGGTGTAGAATGGAGATTCTAAATTAAAATTCTAAATCTGCAATTTCAATTTATGGCATTTCCCTACCTTCTCAATTTTCTTACCATCGGCCACCATTACCTTCATATTGGGCAGGGCAAACATAAATATGTTGAGTCTTTTGGCCATGGTCGAATCTAAAAAATTGTGGGTACTACTGGTGTCAAGGAGAACCATTACGTTGTTCTTCTTAATATGTCCTTTTAGTTTTAGTGTGTGAGGTTGTGATATACCTGTCATAGCTGATAAGGACATTTACAGAATGCTTTTGTCATCTAGTTTTGGAGGGAACTCTGGGGTGGCTGTATCTGATTCATCATTGTTAGATTCATTATTTTTTTCACAGTTATACAGATTTTTTGTCTCGTTTCCTTTAGTGCACCTATGCTTAGGGTCCCACTTTTCACTGCAATGTTTGCACTTGCCTTCTCTCATCCTTTGTATTTCCACATTAGATTTTTCTTCTTCACGACGATGGGGTGGGACATATTTTGTGTTATCTATATTTTTATATTGAGGAAATCATCGTCTCGAATATACTCTTTCTGAATTTGACCAAGATAACCTTTCAAATTTATTTCCAGCAGCTTTTGCTTTTTACCTTGCTAGTTCTACTGATGTAATGTTGTGAAGTTCGAGCTCTTCTTGTATATGGATTTTAAGTCCTGAGATGAAAGACCTGATTAAACGATATTTTGAAAATCCAGGTACTCTTGTCGCTAAGGTCTTCCATTCTCGAGTGTACTCATCCACATCTCCTTTTTGGTGTAATTTGATGAATGTTGAAAAAAAACTTTTCTTCTTTTATACCTTGAAATATTTTAAAGAATGCATCCTTAAATTTCGTCCAACTAATAGCAAGCCTCGTCTTTTTCCACCACATATACTAATTATATGCTTCTCCTTCCATTTTCATGGAAGCATGCTTAATTTTTTCATCATCATTATTAATGTCATAAATCTCAAAATATTCTTCAGCTTTATTAAGCCATGCAACGCTATTTTTTTCATTACCGTCAAACTTGGGTAGCTAGATTTTTGCTTTTCGATGATATGCTAATGGTGGGATGAGAAGGGGATATTGATTAACAAATGCATTCCAGAGCTGCTTATTTTGAGAATCTTCATTACTATCTTTGTGATGATGTGGGGAATCATTTTTTTCATGATCCTCTTCTGAATTTCCTGAATCTGCTGAATTGTTCTATTGATTATGTTCCATATTTGGGAATATTGGTCGTTGTGTCTGATTTATCTTGTCGCAGAGTTCTGTTAGCTTTTGCATTGCTTGGCTATGATTTTCTGTGGCCTCGTGTTGATTTAGCCAAATTTTTCTTTCTATTCAATTTGTTGTATCTTGAATCTTTTTGATGTCGTTGGAGTGTCCTGAAACTGTACCCTCGAGATCAACTAATATTTTGCCAAAGTCATCGAAATTATTATTGATTTGTTTCTCAAGACCTAGAAATTTTTTTTGGAATTCAGCCATCAACATTAATGAAGACATTGAACACGTATGCGGTGGTGAATATTTTTCTGCCAGTTTTCCCCAATTTTTTTTTTTAACTAATTTTTATATAAAATTAATTCTAAATTAAGTTTATATAGAAATTGAATATATATATATATATATATATATATATTCGAATTTAATTTTGAATGTCCACACCTTACGGACATGATGGTTCACAAAAAAAAAAAAAAAGCACTTGTTTTTGTTGTTTGCTGTTGTGGGGACAGCAAACTTGTTTGTAGGCTGTGGTGGGGACGCCAGATAGCTTACAGGGGATGGGGAGAGCAGGACGGTGAGGGAGGGGCTGGAAGGATGGCAGAAAGGGAAGCGAAAGGATGTGGTGAAGATGACAGAAGGGCAGGGAAGATGGCAGGGACGAGGACAGCAGGACAGTGGGGAATGGGCCGGAAGGATGGCGGAAAGGGAAGCGGAAAGACGCGGGGAAATGAGTGGTGGGGGAGGTGGAGAGGAGAGGTGGGCGGGGGAAGTGAGGGTGAGTGTGTGACTGCGGGTAGAAAGGGAAGGCCGTGAGGGCCGAGGAGTAAGGGGCCAATGGTGTGAGTGGGGTGGGGTCGAGCGAGATCAATGACGGGGAGGGTATTAACGTAGGGGAAGGGTGAGCGAGCTAGGGGGGTGTGAGGGGGATTGATGTGCAAGTGTAGGGGCCATGAGGCCAAGGGTGAATGTGAGGAGTGAGGTTTTGTAAGGTGCTCTATAGAGAGTTAATGGCGGCAGTAGTTGGGTGATAGAGATCGACAACAAAAAGTAGTAGTAGTGACGAGGCGTTCTAGAGTTGATTTATGGAAAAAATCCAACTGGATAAAAGCAACCAAAATCCGAGGAGAAAACAGTTCTAATACCAATGGAGTGTAAAAATTCTAGTAAACTTGAATAAGTATATATTATTATTGATAAAAGATGAGATGATTACAAGTGGGAATCACCAAGGCTTTAAATACAGCCTTACAGTGTCCCTTGGTGAAGAAGCATGATCGTTGATCATCCCCTTCCACATTAATAAAACTAAGACAACTATATTTAACTAATAATTAATAAATTATACATAACATAATCACATAACCTTACAATCGCAGCTAATTCATAGATCGTAGATACATTCGTAGCTTAAATAAATAACACAGAGGCACTTCAGTAATAAAAACGACCAGTCCAGAAATCATAAAGATACTTCAAATAGATTCCACATTCATTAGTATCCAAAAACCTAATTACAAACCCAAAACACAGCCCGTGCACATAGCTAGCGGGGTCTACACACAACAAGACTGAGGATCTCTGCGCACACAACCAACAGGTGTCCTTACCTAAAACAACCCAAGACAGATCTCAATAGTCGTTCATAGCACCAATATTACTTACTTACTTACTAGACCCAACTATCTATCAATTTATATCATTGTAGCCTTTGCTATCCTATGGTCTGCATACTATGGTTTTCGGACTTTAGGTCTACCCTTTGACCCATTACAAGACATTGGGGGCTTTGACCTATCCCAAAGCCCCTACGCAAGACCAATTTATACAAAATTATATAAAAAATGCAGCTTAGGGATCCCTATTCCAACAGGCCCCAACATAATCTTGTGACTCGTCCCGTGTCACAGGAGCCATGGGATTTTCATCTTCACCTGAAGCTGCTTGATTGCATCGACCAAAGGAGGCAGCACTCCTTCACTATATGCGGCAACATTCTATTCAATATCCACTAACTTCTACGAATTTGGACCTTCAGTAGTAGCACTGACACTTTCCAGGTTCTGGTTCAGCTATTTGACTGCAACATCCACTTCCTGAGATAACTTAAGGGCTTCATTGGCCCACGGCTTGAGGTGGTCACTTAGAACCTTCTTCTTGTGGCGCATCTCTTCCAGGTTATCTCTGAGTACATGGCTAACTTGCAGATGTGCCAGACGTTGAGCGGGGGTTAGAGTGGGCATAGTAGCTTCCAGCTGCTTGAATTATTCTTCCTTCTGGCGCAGTTCTTGAGTAAATTCGGGTAGGAGAGGATCCCACTACACCTTAGACCACAGCTGCATAGCTGTATCTAGAAATTTTTCACCTTGAGTGATCTAGGCTGTAATGGTATTCGTGGCTTCTGTGACTAGCGCAGCTCGCTAGGCTTATACCTCAGGTGGAGTTTCTGGCTGCAATTTAGCCTGCAATGTGGCAATCTGCTGCCCCATCTCAGTCTTGACATTCTGAATCTCAATCCTAGAAGCCTTTAGTGTTGTAGCGAGTCCCTCAATATTAGCCTCGGGGGTATCAGAGGCCAGGATATCTTTAGTCACATCTGTGCATAGCCTGCTAAGTAGATGTTCCAACTCGGTCTGCTACGTGGCGGCAACGGTGCATGCAGCCTGTGCCTGCAACACCTCGGTGGTTTTTTCAATGATTTTCTACTTGGTTGTACTGAGCTGCTGATGCACTCGACAGTCTTTGTGCTAGATCTCCTTGAAGGGGGATGTATGGAGGACCTGCAGCGGTTCATATGGAAGCCGAGCCAAATCTTATTGTAGTTCTTCGTAGGCTTGGACTTGCGCACACAAGGTAGGTGGACTCAGGGTGAGTGTTGTGCTTGGTAGGGGGTAGAGGAAACTCTTAGTCGTGATGATTATCTTAGTGCTGGTTGTTGGGGGTGGCCTCGCTTGAAACATGCTCATCTATAGGGTATCGCCCATGAGTTGTAAAGCTTGGATCTCAGACTGTAAGGTGGTGACCGTGGCCTTTTTTTGCTCTTCCAAAGCAAGCAATCTGTCTTCTGAGGTGAGGGTGACTGCATCTGTGATTTGCTCTAAGTCTTTCATTGTCAAAGTAACTTCAGTCTCCCTACCAGGCCTTGTAGCCCGTTGTTTCTTTCGCTGGCCCTTGAGAGGGTCGGCGGTCCATTTCGTACCATGTGAGGAATCAACACCCAGCACATCCATACCCTCTGTGTCCAGGTCCTATTGTGAGTCCAGCTGCGATTTCGGCTCCACACCCTTCACGACATCCTTTCTCCTAGCGGAGTCTTCTAGGACACGTCCTTTTGCATTCTTGGTGGTATAAGGCAAGGTGGTCTTCGGGGCAGTCCTTATACCTACAATGTCAGAGTTACCTAATTTGAATCCTAATATCCAGTATGGTAGCCAAGTGGCAACGAGTCGGTCGATTTCCTCGTCGGCGACCATGTAAGGCAGCGATACCCACGCCAGATCCTTATGCCCCTGAATCTGCACATTGTGCATCGTGTCCTGGAATGTTGTGATGCTCTTGTACTTGTCATAGACCACCAGTGACAAGCGTGGTTGGGAGTGAATGGCTACTGTGAGCCTGCTCTGAAAGAGAACCCAAAAGACTTTGTTATCCTCAATGCGTTTCTCATCCTTTGAATCCCACAAATTCGAGTATCGCGCCCCCTCGCACATGTCTAGTTCGAGCTCAGGGAGGAACAAGTCTTCAGGGGCTTCCCATGCAACCAACGTAATTAGGAGCAATAACCAGGAGTAGCAGAATTCCCTTCCATGATCTTGGGCCTCGCGCACATTCTCCAAAAATTCGTTGCAAAGGAACTGGGACTAGTTGAAGCAGACCCCATTTTCGCAGCGGCTAACCAACTGAATTACATAAGTGGGGACAGTCGTGGCTTGGCACTTGCACATCATCTTACAAGCCAACAGTAGGGTACCCATGCACACTCCTGTGTTAGCAATGGTGTTGATCGTGAATCCCCTAGTATTCCGCTCAGCATGGTAGTCTTCTCACACATTATCGGTGATATGTTTCTCATACTTCTTGCCGATGCACTCCATGGGATTCAGCCCCTACATGGGGAGACCAGTAATACGATGAATGAGGGTGGAATAAATGGGACTTCAGCCCCAAATACATAAGCTACCATCATGTATCAGGGCTAGCATCTATCACGCAATTCGGTCGGTTATGTTGTATCGGCCAAAATGAGGCATTTGCGGCAAGTTTAGTAAACCCGATTTTTCTAGCCCATGTGCCCACAGCATTGGGACTACCCTTAGCATGTCGTCTTCTAGTTTTCTTTCAAGGTACAGCTTAGGTACCAATTCTAGGAAGTCCTTTAGGTTGGCCAGGTCATGGTCATCGAACTTAATTGAGGCGAGCTTGCCATACGCTTCTCCAATTATGGGGACTTCACCCGAAATCAGTGCCATTTGCAAATAGGCACGCATACCTTCAAGATTATTAGGCGTGCACACTGAAGGCTGGTGAGGTCGAACATAGTGTGGTAGCCAAGTGACTGGTTCAGCAATCCGAGCCTTTTCCTGAGCAGACATAGGTTGCTTCGTCGGGTTAGGCGAGCGTGCCTGGGGTACCATTCGGGGGGATTTCACATTCCGAGGGGAGGTGCGTGGCTTCCCTCCAACCCATTTTATAGCCCTCCCCTACCCTTTCTCCTGGCCTTTCCCCTTACCCTTCTTTTTCTCCACTTACTTCCCCTTGGTTGGTGTGGACACAACCTATTCAACTTCCTGGGTGACCTTCAATACTTCATCAGTGGAGGCCACGGTCTGTGAAGATTAAGCTAGATTGGTTGTGGTCATTCTTGCTTGGAAGAAAAATTTAGGATTTCTACTATCAGAAGGGGTAGCCCGCCCAGAAATTAACAGAGCACAATAGTTGCAGAATTTTGCAAAGCACAAGATTTTCAGAATGCACGAAACCCACTTCTGATCTACCCTCATGTTTTTATAACTTTTGATAGTGACCAACGGTTGTATGAGGCTTATCTACAACTTACCGTCAAGAAAATGGTAAAAAATATTCGTAAATCACCTCATTAATTGCCGACTGCCCGCTCCTTTCAACAATAAAATTTGTTTTTACCCAGTTTTACTATTCCAACGACTAGTTTTCGCAGCTGTGTATTACACCTGCGCTCCCAGCGCACCTCACCAGGCTTCCAGACCTGTGATCGACCCTTGCACTCCTAGCACACCTCCCCAAGCTTCCAGACCTATGGGCAATCCCTGCGCATATAACGAGCTTTCCTCCATTTTTCCTCCTGCCTGCACGTACTCTGCCCAATAAAGCTACTCCAGCCATATAGTTAATTGATCTGGTATGGTTTGATGCAGTTTCCATTAACATATCCTAGTACAATTTCACTGCGCAGTGTAGCTACCTGAACAACTCCTCCGTCAGTGATTTCCTTTACCATATAGGGGCCTATCCAATGTTTATGAAACTTCCCCGGGTGTTTCGCAAACTGGCTATCGTATAGCAAGACCAATTCTCCCTTCAAAAAGATATTTTTTCGAATATGTCTATGATGCCATGCTTTTTCCCGAGCCTTCTGAACTTCCTGATGAAAGTTAGCAATGAATCGATCTTCCTCCAAGGCAACAAGTTGCGCTAAGCGCTCCTCCATGATATCAGGCTCTGCCATGTGGGTAAAGGCCATGATGCGCAGGCTAGGAACAATATAGTCCATCGGCTTAATGGCCTCCTTTCCATAAACCATCAGAAATGATGTTTTCCTAGTCAATTTCTTGCAAGTGGTTTGATAGGCCCAAAGGACCGATAGGATGCACATGTCCCAATCACTT
Source organism: Pinus albicaulis (assembly GCA_034641835.2). Classification (NCBI taxonomy): domain Eukaryota; kingdom Viridiplantae; phylum Streptophyta; class Pinopsida; order Pinales; family Pinaceae; genus Pinus; species Pinus albicaulis. Next base: position 224,686,719 of record CM076579.1, read on the forward strand.
CGATCGACATTGCAGATCTTGGTCAGTGCCTGTTCCAAAATTTTATTAAAATATTCCACGGTTCCATTCGCCTGTGGGTTATATGGGGTACTTTTTGCATGGTGGATCTGAAATTCTTTATTCAAATCCTGTATATTTTCATTAACAAAATGCGTACTTCTATCGTTCATCAAAATCTTTGGACAACCAAACCTGATTAGAATATTTTCAAAAATAAAGTCCGCAGCAGTGTCTACAGTACAATCCTTCACATCTTGCGCTTCAGCCCATCTGGTTACATAATCAATTGTAGTGATGATGTAGCGGGCACCTTTCTTCTTCCCTGGTGGGTTGATGGGCCCAAGGAAGTCTATGGCCCATTTTTCAAACGCTTGCAGGGCCATCTATGGCTGCAAGGGAATTTTGTCCCTGCATGATGGTATTCCTGTCCTTTGGCATGTGTCGCAGGCTTTGCAATAGTCATGAGAATCACTATGCAGTGTGGGCCACCATAGCCAACTCTCAAGATATTTTGTGTCGTTGCTTTCCCTGTGTAGTGACCTCCTCCTATGCCTCCATGGGCTTCTGTTAAGATGGCTTTTATTTCATGTAGCAGAACGTATCTTTGCAGTACCTCATCAGCTCCCAGCTTATACAAGTGGCCCTCTATGATGGTAAAGTCTGTTTCACATGTTACTAGCTCTTTTTTCTGTTGTACCAAATATTTTGCAGGCACCATCCATGTAGTTAAGAAGTGAATGATATCGGCGAAGTGTGCATTAGTCGCTTTAATAGAAACAAGTCACACATCGGGTAGTCCTTCTTCTAGGTTGGTCAGTTCTTCACCACTCTTGATTCGAGAAAAGTGGTCCGGCCCACCATTTAGTTTCCCCGGCTTCACGATGATCTCAAAATTATATTCTTGAAATAGCAGTAGCCATCGGCAAATCTGCCCCCCCCCCAACACAGGCTTATTCACTAGGTACTCCAAAGCTAAGTGATCTGTGAACATCTTGAAGTGCCCTCCCAATAGATAATCCTGGTATTTCTACAGGACATATACCATGGCCAACCCATCATGATCATTAGTGGAGTAGTTATGCTCTGCACTAGAGAGTTTTATACTAGAAAATGCAACCAGGTAATCGATGTCCCCTTCCCTGGGCAACGTGAGGACAGCTCCTAAGGTGATCCCTAAAGCATCTACATGGACATAGAAAACCTTCACCCAGTCAGGAAATATGAGGATAGGTGAAGAAACCATCTTCTCCTTGAGTAACTCAAAGCTCTTCTAACACTCTGCATCCCAAAAAAATGAAACTTCCTTCTTTAGCAACTTCTCCATGGGTGTCGTGATTAATGCATACCCTTGAATGAACTTCCTGTAGTAGCCCGTGTGTCTGAGGATAAAGCGCATTTTTTTCTGAATTGTAGGGACTGCCAAGTTGATGATAACTACTACCTTGGTTGGGTCAACCATTAGTCCCTGTAGACATACTATGTGGCCTAACAAGATCCCGAAAGGTACACAAAATATGCACTTCTTAATATTCAGGGAAATCTTGTGCTTTCTACAAGCATCCAACATCATGTGCAGGTTCAAGACGTGCTTCATTTCCAACCAAAATATTGTCCAATTGTCAAAATATGCCTCCAAAAACTTGTGGATGAACTCCTTGAATACTACAACCAGTACCCGCGAAAAGATGGCAGGGGCATTCTTGAGCCCAAACGGCATGACGTTGTACTAGAAGGATCCTCATTCAGTGGAGAAAGTATTTTTGCTATGATCTTCAGGTGCGATCTTGATCTGATGGTGGCCCGAGAACCCGTCAGTGAATGAGTACGCTTCCTACCCTCCCACACTATCGAGAATTTCGTCAGAGAATGGCGTAGGGAAGGGATCATGGATGCAGGCATCATTCAGTTTGCACAGGTCAACACAAATTCTTCTTTCTCCCTTAGTATTTTTCTCCTAGACCACCATAGGGCTCTCCCAATCTGACTATTCTACTACTTTGATGATACCTGTGGCTATAATTTTGTCAATTTCTTCCCTAAATTTATGCTTACACTTGAGGTTTAATCGGTAAGGTCGCTACTTAACAAGGCACACATCTAGTTTTAAAGTGATGTGCATGACCCCTAGGTCCCCTGTAATATGCTTGAGTTCTGAGAATTACGTAGGAAATAGGTCCTGGTACTCCGTGAGAAGCTCTGCGACTTTCCCAATAGTATCATCATCCCAGTAGTCCCCAATTTTAGCTAGCTTAGGTTGTTCTTCTATTCCAATGTTGGCTTCCCTTAGCTTAAGAGGCTTGCTCACATCGGCGGTCTGCAATGGGGGTCCAGCAACTGTGTGTTCTCCCTCTAATTCCAGGATAGTGATATTTCGTGGGTCTTCATCACATTCCTCCATTGATATATTATGGCAGTTAAAAATATCTTGCATCTTTGTATCCCAAGTTGGTGCCCCGTACTCTACACGAGGGCATGATTCATCAAATACTAGGGTTTCTATATCTTGTAGGGCCTCGTCTAATGCCTCAGTTCCACCCATCAACCAGAACGTCCCCACAAAATTGTCCTTCATGGTCTCCTAGTGGCGGGTATGCTGATGTAGTTCTGCATCCAAATACCATGCAGTGGGAATTGGCCCCAAGTCATGAATAAACAGGTGGACCCATTCGTTCATGGTCCTTTCACACCATGCCTCCATCCATGTAGCCATGTGCATGCACAGGTCTCCTTGTCCAAGGAAATTCTTCATGTGTAGGTGAACTGGGGGTTCAAACCCTAGGATCATCATCTCGCAGCATTCTTCCCAATCCTGGAACGTCCCCTTATGAGTTTCCCACCATCGCACAGAGGTTGCACGCATGGCTAGGTTAAGCGCCCACATTATTCACTCCCTTAGGACTTCTGCTTCAAATGTTCTCAAAAAATCCCTAATACTACCAGAACCATCGAAGTAGGGTAGTTCTCTTACCTCTGAGGAGATACACCGGAAGCTCTTTCTGATCCTAAGACATCGCAGTGCAGATACATCATCTAACCGATTCTGCCAATTTTCAATCTCCCCGTCAGAGTCAAAGAGGCATTCATTGTATTTCTCTTAGAAAATCACACCATCAGTTTTAGGGTTAATCCAATCCTCATCCCAGATGGTTAGTTTATAAATATGATCCACGTCGTCTTCTACATGCACAGGTTCTGTATACTGCTTTCCTTCCGCTAGGTCTTGAGGGACTATCACTCTTGTACCCTCATTCTCAAAAACGATGCTCCTTTTCTTCAAGTTGATAATGCCTCCCATGTCTATTGCCCAATCCAGTCCCAAGAGTGCAGGATATGGGTCTGCATCTTCCATAATCTGAATTACCTCAAAATTCGTGTGTACTTTAACCCCTGTGATATCTACCATAATCTTTGACATTCTCCCCAATGGTATAATCTTTTGTTCATTAGCCATGTGCAGCTATATAGTAGACCATTCCAGCTTAGGTTCTCCCATCCTTTGCCATGTTTTCTTGGGCAGCTCATTTGCATCAAATCCCAAATCCAGGATGACCTGATCCATCTCATAATTGCCAATATGCGTCATTAGCCACATTTCCTGACTAGTGTGTTTCTTATGCTTGTATAGTTTGTGAACATCCTTAACTTCTGTGGGAAGATCAATTCTCTTTGCGCAACTATCTATCAGTGCTTGAATATTTTCTACTACCTTCTGGTTGTGTAGCAGCTTCATACATGCCTATAGGAATGGTTTAACTTCGTCGCCCACTTTTATGTTTGTTGGAGCCTTGGAAGTAGATGCCTCATCCTTGGTAAAGTATTTGCAAGCTTCGAGGAAGGTTTCTTTCCCCTTCTATAGGTCCAATCTTTCCTGTTTGATAGCATCTTTCTAGATAAGGGGTTCAGCTGCAGCTTTATGCTTAGCTCCTCCAGTAGCCATGCCACTGCATGTTATGACATTAATACTTTATCCCTCATCACGCGGTTCCACCTTAACCCTCTGCACATTCTGCGTTGGTGTCTATTGTTTTTCCTGAATTTTCGCTATTAGTACTGGAAAATCTTCGATCACATGATCCAGTTGTCTACAATATTGGCAAGATTGCCGCGCAAGGTTTGGACAATCCCTTGCGAAGTGTCCTACTTCTCCACAATTATAACAGATCAATTGCCCTCTTCCCCGACCTGCGCTTCCACATCTTTCCCCTCCTCTACCTCTGGCTGGAGAGCCTCCTCTACTTAAGGGAGATAGTGGTGAAGAAGAGTGAGCCCGTACTCTATACAGGTTTCCTCGATCAATCATTAAGTCATATGTTCGACAGCTATATTCGTCATGTCCCACAAATGAGCAGAATCGGCACCATTGTTGCTTCAACTCTAGAACATAAGCACTAATATGGGGGAAATGATTGGCATCATGTAGTCCAACTACGTGATAATCAGCGAACCATAACATCGGGCTGATTGGTCCCGCAGCCTCTTTAGAGCCAAATGGGTTGGGTCCCCCTGCCTACATGTAGTCTGCCAGCAAAGGGCATTGATCTTTGGTATGGCTGGAAACCCTGCATCTTATGCACCATATGTCTGGGCTAGCTTTTTTTCCTCGCTCTTTCCGAAAATTCTGGATTTCGAGGTGCATTACCTCCAGCTATCCTTGGATCTGTTGTAGCCCAAACTGGGCATCGTCTCTTGGTGCAGCCTCCTACTTTATAGCAATCTCCAAGGCTTTCTCTTGCATCTCAATCTCTTGCTGACCCACAGGTCCATGCAGGTGAGGTAATAGAATGGTGATGAAGCATTCTTTGTGTTGTCATTCATCATACTAGAATTCCCATCCCTGATAACCTTATTCAACCATTGATCAGCCTCCCATACTGACTCAGTGGGTCCTTGCCTAAAGTTTTTGAAGACAACCACCAGCTGAGAGTAGGACTTAGGCTTCCAGAACTATTGTTTTAAAGCATTCTTAATCTCTTGAATAGATGGATCCGCATGCTGGCCTAGGTACCCCATGTACCAATCCAGGGCCCTTTCTTCAAAGGCGAGGGATAGTTGCGCCATATTTATAGCATCACTAGCCACATTCTGTGCAGTCCATATTGATTCTGCTACGAACCAAAATAAGACCATATCTTCATATCCTACACCCTTTAAGGTGGGTAGTTTCATGTGTGCAGCCATATCTTCTTCCGGCGTTGGTGGAGCCATGGGGGAGTTCTTGCCCTTATTCTGACTTGAAGGTGGTGTAGCCGAAGGAGTACTTCCTACGTGTGCAGTCGACTCTCTTAATGGGCTATAGATGGATCTATCCTCTTCTCGGTTGGTTCGGTAGTACTTACGACTTTGTGTTGTACTTTCTCTCTGATCAGAGGTCACTCATTCAGTGTGGCTGCACAAAATTCCCTTTTCATACAGTAATATTTTAATTATCAATGGAAATGTTTGCAAGAACTTACCCCGGAATCCTTTGAAGAACCTCCGCTCTGCTTCAAAGTAGGATACGAACTGATCGAATGCGGATTCAATTAAAAATCCTCCTAGCACACTATCCACCCAATGATCTATGGTACGGTATATTATGTTTTCAGTCTTCTCCAACTATTGAATCAATTCTAGATTCCACTATTTAATCTGATCATCTTTCCAACACATATGGAATTCTACGAGCCTTGCTAACCACTCTTGGAGCTCGTGCTCAAAAGTTACAAGGAAATTTTCATATACTTCGATGAAAATGTATTTGTTCTTCCACTTCTCAGCTGTTAGCTTCATGTTGTGATTCTCTTTTATAGAAAATTCTTGAATCTATTTTTCGAACCAGTATTTGAGCGCCAATTTCTCAGGTCTCCAACGGCTTCATGGCATTACCTGATCTCTCTCTCAAAATTCTCCTGGTCTTAACAATGGAACAATTTGTTGGCTTCAGGGGTCCTGAACTAGGTTCGAAGTTAAGGTTTTCCAACAAACCCCTATACTACTGTCCCTTTTGGCAATGACCTACTTTCGTAGGCCAAGGTCTCACCCGAAGTAGTATGGGAGGGTGCTGGAACCAGGTTTCTGCACCCTGGGAGAGACTAGGTAATTAATGCCTATCTTCGTTGGATCTATCAGGTTCACATAGAAAAAAGCCTATTATCGATATTTTAACAGTATAATCAGCATGTAACCATAAAAAAAGCTATTATCATTAATAGATCTGATCAATACATTTTCATCCACGTGCACATCAACAATTATCACCACAGAACCTTACAATCACAGCTAATTCATAGATCGCAGATACATTTGCAGCTTAAATAAATAACACAGAGGCACTTCAGTAATAAACTCGACCAGTCCAGATATCATAAAGATACTTCAAATATATTTTGCATTCATTAGTATCCAAAAACCCAATTACAAACCCAAAACACAACCCGCACACACATCCAACAGGGTCTGCACACAACAGGACTGAGGATCTCCACGTAGACAGCCAGCAGGAGTCCTTACCCAAGAAAACCGAAGATATATCTCAACAGTTCGTTCGCAGCACCAATCATACTTACTTACTAGACCCAACTATATATCTATTTATATCATTATAGCCTTTGCTATCCTATGGTCCCAAACTGTGGTTTGCGAACTCTAGGTCTACCCTTTAACCCATTACAAGACATTGGGGGCTTTGACCTTTCCCAAAGTCCCTACGCAACACCAATTACTACAAAATTATATCAAAAACGCAGCTTAGGGAACCCCGTTCCAACTGGATGAAAAAAAATTGAATTTGTTTCCTGCAACTTTAAAATATTCTACACTGTGTTAGTTTATGGGACTTGAAGGAAATTCTATTCAGTCATGGCCTAAAATGAAGAATATCTTCTTGATGAAATATTAGGAGTGTTGCAAAATATGGCGATGATAGTTTGAAAGATTATGTGGAATGATTCCAGTATAACTTACAGAGGACAAAGTAGAACTCCCTATATCTTGACACATTGTGTATCCTTTTTCTAAAAAAATATGGGAAGAATACCCCTTGAAAACCTAAACCTTATGTGGTCAGGTGATGTCTCTCAGTTGACTTATCATAAGATTTGTGAGCTATGTACAAGATATTATAGAGGAAGTTCAAAGTATAATCAAAATTATTGGGTTGTGACTTCCATAATAAATCTGGTTGAGCAGGGGTGACAAAAGATGAGTTAGGGAATTTATTATAAAATTTTAAAATAGATATCCTTAGCACTCTAAGCTCCCAACTAGATTTTTTTGGGCCAAGAAAAATAAGGAAATTGTTAGGTCCCTAGATTACTAGTGTATTCCCTTATTTTTGTCAGCGTAGACCCCTTATTGTTATTTTTGTACCCTCGTTGTCCCCATATTGTTATTATTGTGCCCATAAAAGCCCACTATTTTTATTCTTGTGCCCTTACATTATTATTGTTAGGTCGGCTAAGATTATATCGTGACCCCATGGACTCCTATATATAGAAAGGATGTTTTTTCATTTGTATCATCTAAGAATTTTTCATTTATGTAATGTAAAGGAGGTTACCCCCTAAAAGAGATTGATTTGTAAGTTGTTTATCTCTCTTTTCTTCTATATTGTGAGTTTGTTTCATAACATTTGGTATCAGAGATTTGGATTCTAGGGTTTTGCTGCTTCAAAGAGGTCATCGTGGAATTTCCGTTATAAATTTTTTTCTACAAAGGTTTAGAATCTCAAAAAAAACCCATTTGAGAAGAAATCCTGAGGAAATTCGTGTAAAAATTTAAGATATTGGTTCGCAATATTTTTGAAGATGTGATATGTGCAAGTCAGGATTTTTGCAGGCTCCCAAATTTCATCTCAAAGAGGTGACCTTAGGAAAATTGTCATAAATCTCTCGCTGAGCATTGGATTGGAATTCTTTAACATGTGGCCAAAATCACACAGACATCAGTTTCATGTGCATCAATTTCCGAGCCAGAGGAAGAAATAGGGACACATGTCATGCCATACAAGTTCTCTCTACTAAGCCAGTTCATAATTAGGTCATTCTGGGAGATTGGGCATAACTTTGTCTTGAAGAATCTAAATCAAGTCAGAGATGTGGTATTGGAAAGAAGATTAAGAGGCCTACTAAAGGACAGAAGATAAAATCTTTGGGATTGGAAACTACAGAGATACATAAGTTTCAATATTGAGATCCTCAAAAGCAAGAAAAATGTGTGTATTTGTTTTTAAAAATTACACAACTATTATTTTAAAAATCAGTTTGAAGTGATTCCAAAGGAATACTAAAGTGTATATATCATAATTGGGTTCTAAAATACCCCCTAAAAATATTTAAACGCCCATCAAGCCCTAAGAAGGCTCTACTATGACTCATGAAGAGGAATAAGTGCAACATGATATATCAAAATTACAAGACCAAGTGCAACAAATTTCTCTCTCGCAAAGAGTAACAAAAAATTAAATGGAATCTAAGATGGATGTTTTGAAGAAAGGCGTGGAAGCTAATCTGGATGGTTTGAAGAAAGGCATGGAAGTTAAGACGGATGGAATGGAAGCTAAGATGGATGGCATGGAAGCTAAGATCAGTGAAAAAATGAAAGGCAACATGGAATACATGAAGAAAAATCTAAAATCATACATGGAAGGTTTGAAGGAAGGTTTCAAAAAGTTGATATAACAAATCATTCCTAATGGCGAAACGTTAGTAGAGGAAACTCATGAGAAGAAAAAAATAAATGTTAATGGTGATTTCATAAACTCTAATGTTGGATTAAAGATCCACCATATTCCAAAGATCGATATAAGGAATGTTGATGGCAAGGATCCTGTAACATGGATAATACAGATGGAGCAATATTTTGATCTCCATAATGTGCAAAAAACACAAAAGGTATGCATTACAACTTTATATTTAGAACAAAATACATTTGTATGGTATCAATGGCTTTTCTCTCGTAAACAAATTGTCACTTGGTCATTGTTTATAAGGAAATGATAGCACATTATGAGGATACAAATAGCAACACCTTATTTAGCCAATCGATAAATCTAAAAAAAAAGGGTTCAATGGTGGAGCACATGGAGGAATTCCAAAAATTGAATATAAGGGTAACAGATATTCCAGAGAAACATAGAATTGATGTCCTCATAGGGAATTTAAAGGATAACATCCAACATGTGGTTTGCCTTTGGGAACCTAATTCATTGGAGAAGGCATTCAGGTTGGCAATAAAAATTGAAAGTAAAATTATGGCGACAAAGAAGCCTACCACTCACATCTATAAATATTGAAGTGTTTCTACACCTATGCTTCCACAACCTACAAATTTGACACCACAACAATTGGAAGAAAAAAGAGAAAAATGGCTTTGCTACACTTGTGATAGAAAATACACTAAAGGTCATAAGTGTGATGAGAAGAAATTATTTTACATAGATTTTTAAGAGGAGGAAGAAAATTAACAAGAAAATTCAAAAGAAGAGGATATACACCAGGAACCAACCCTAGAGAAAGAATAAATGAGGCCGACCATATCCTGTAATGCAATGGTAGGAATTACCATTCCTCGAACTTTCAATATAGAAGGACATATCAAGAAGAATAATGTAATAGTGTTGATTGATTCAAGTAGTACCCATAATTTTATTCCTTGTAAGGTATCCAAGGAACTGAATTGCTTCTGATACCTAGCACCAGAGTGTCAAGTGATGGATGCAAATCGAGGAACTATAAATTTCTCTGGAAAGTGCCATAATATAAATCTAACCATGGGGAATACATATTAAATAGTCTTATGCTTTCCATACCAATTTGAGGTGTTGATGTTCTACTAAAAGTACAATGGTTACAATCTGTAATATTCCCAAATGGGAAAGGCAGCAATATAGCTCATAAAATGAAAGCAAAATCAATTATTTAAAACATGAAACCATGAGACCAATATAGAGCGAAATTATTGATCATATATGCAACAAATAAGTACAAAACAATGAGGCACAAACCATAGAATGTGATCACACAAGCCTCCAATACATAAACACTCAAATTTAGATGATGCTGCAATACAAAATGTCAGAGAGCTTCTACAAAGTAGTCATATTATGCATAGCTATAGCTGGAGATGATACAATGATATAAAAATACTGATATGCCCCAATAAAGTCTAAACATACATATCTGGGTACTAGATCAACTTTCTAGGACAACCCAAGAGGGTTTCTGGAAAATGCACACAATGTGCCAATGTAAGCTACAACCCTAGGGCTGAAGATATACTGCAGCAACTGAAATGAGAAGATATGGCTGAATCTGATGTAGAGAACTACAGATCTTCTCCAATAGATCCTCCGAATGAAAGAATGGTTCCTCCATTGAAGAAATCACCTCTCAAAACAACTACTACAACTACCCCTGCAACTCCTCCCTAGAATTAGCAGATCTGAGCTTAGCCTACGCTGTAGGGGATAAATCCTCCTTAGCCTGTTGATAAATGTGCCAATAAATCTCAAGGGTATTCTTTACAGGCCTTACAATGGATGTAAACCTCCCTCCACTGCAAAACTAAATCTGAAAACACCCAAAATGATCCTCCACTGTTGCACCCTGCAACACAGCACAATATCTTGCAGAAACTACACTGATGAAGAAATTTATAGCTTGCCCTTAAGCCTGCGTGTAGAAATGAAGTGAAATTCTCCTCCAAGAGGCCTCTCAAGAAAAGACATGGGATTCCCACTTGGGAACACCTGGTGCTAAACAGCTGGAGAATGCAATAAGTCTAAACAAAACACATACAAAATAATAATCCAAAACATAACCGCATATGGCTGCCAACCTCTTCCTTATATATATTATGAGCTTCCTTTCCCTTGGCCCCACTCAATTAGGTAATTTCCTCCATGCAATCCATCTCCCTCCAAAACTGCATTATTCCTCATTTAATGTCCACTCTTCCATAACAGCGATGTTGACTTGGTCAAAGTTGACCTGTTCAACATGAACCAACCCCTGTTCATACTCAAAGGTGCTTTATTTAGCTTCTTATAAGGTCTCCTTTCACACTTGAAGTGTTTTTATTGCTGCTAAGGAGATTTATGGGCCTCCCCGCCCATTTATTCACCTACCTAGTGACAAAATGATCCATAATATTCCATTTAGCTAAAAGCTAAATTTTAGAAATATTACAATCCTCCCCTCCAAAATTTTGCTTGTCCTCAAGCAACTGTAAAGGTGGAGAAAAATTCTCCTCTCCTCCTCTTGTGGCCTCCTCATCCAATAGTCTCCACCATTGCTTCAAATATTCTACCATAATTCTACCTCGCAATGGTTCCTCCCATGTGTGAAAGTTGGCCTGTGGTGGATACACCAAATGGCTCTCATCATGAGGAAATGGAAGTTCTATATCAAAACCTTCTTGCTTTCCAATGGCCTTCTCAAGGTAGGAGTGATGACAAGAATAGGGGATCACATTCCCAATGAGAGACTCCCATCTCCATGCTATTATCCAAATGAAATGAATCACCTTCCAACATGGTAATTCATATAAAAGTTCCTCCCAATTATTCATGAGAGGAATATCCCAATTGCTCCAAACAATCATATGGCCCACCTCATAAAGAATTAAGTGATATAATGTAGTGGCCATACCATCTCCCATGCTTCCTCCAATCATTCCAATAAAAAGGATAAGTACATCATCAATGTATGGGATCAAAACTAAGCTCATACAAATAGAAATATGTAAAAATGGAGGTGGATCATAGTCCCACATGTGGAACTAGTGCAGTGCATCTCCTGACTGCATCAGATCAAGATGTGGTAAGTGGTTTCCCCACCACTCACTTGCTTCCCATATCATCTCACTATGGCTGAAAGTGTGAGATATATTTTGTGCTTTAGGAATGCACCCATTATGAAACAAAATCTCCCTTTGGTCTCCAAGGGAGTGGCCATGTTCAAAAAGTTTTGTGGCCCAAAGTTGGCCATGAATTTTTTAAGGAAGAATGCTCCTTCTTGGAGCAATGGCCTACACATGAATGATTAAGGAATGCACATATTCATTATATAAATCATTATGCAACTAAACATGATCCTTACCATATGCGTTTCTCATACAAATAGAGTGGCTCATAGATAAATCCCCTCTCATTCCCAAAGAGGGAAGAGGTGTTTGTTATAACTCCCCCAAAGAGTTATGTATCTCCTCCATCTCCACATGATCCATGCATCTCCTCAAATGCTGATATATCTCCTCTTCAAACCTTCCCAAGTGTACCCCTCCATGATGGTGCAGGATGCTCCAATAGAATAAGTGTGTTTGAAGAGAAAATCTTCATGAGTTGCTTGTAGTAACTTCTCCTTGAGATTGGAAGCTCTAGATAAGAATATCCTACCATGATAAGAGATGAACTCATCTCTAATTGAATATCCATCCTCATTTAGCTGGTCCTCAAGTATCATACAAGTAAAAATATCCTTGGAATAATCCACCAATAACTGGGATTTTCAATACGGATCTATCCTACACAATGACAACACTGATGATCTATCATAGAAAGTATCTGTCATATATTTTTCCTCCTCTTTAACATTCCCCATGCCAAAGTGACATATTGGAAGGCTATTATCCTCCCTCTGCCGCTCCTTTCTCAGTGCAATATCTGAGATGAGAGTGGGTAGTGATGATGTTGGGAGAATGTCTCCCTCCTCTTGGAGTTTACCGAAGACTCTCAGCATTGTGTAAAGTCTTCCCAAGGTCTTCACCCCTCTGGGATCAATAATTGGTGCAACCAAAGGTGAAGCATATCTCATCATCTCCTGATCTTGTGGTCTCCCAGGTGGAAACCCTCCATGCAATGAGACATAAATATCAAGAGTAGACTACATATATGAATGGAAAACTTTGTCCTTACCCTTACTATGAAAATCAGTCTGCCTCTTCTATGCATCAACCTTCTGAAATAGATAGGGTTGTGTGCTCCTAATCATATGATGTTGGCCATCCTCCCTACCTTCTCCTTTCATCTGCAAGGTCTCACAATCTATCAATAATGGCACATGTTGTTCATGGATTGTGCCTTGATCTCCACATATGAGATCCTTTGGAACTCCTTGTGAGCATACAATAACTCCTCTTGTTGGAGCAAGAGCTCCATTTTACTCTTCATGAGGTGCTATATATTCTCTAGATATGAAAACGTTGTTGCCTCCAACCTTCTCTTCCTCTTCAATATCAATGGGAGTCACCTTTGCAATAAGAGGATCCTCTTTTGAAAAAGGGATCTCCATGTCCTCTTTTCCAGGAGTATGAGATAGAGATCTGGCCTCTAGCAAGGTATTATGAAAGATGTTAGCCTCTTCAACAGTTTTCGAAAGTGGATTTGGGTTCATAGGTCCTTCCAACCCATGCAAAGGTTTTGATTTTTTTAGCTCCACCAAAGGTGTTTCAGAATGTTTTTCATCAAACCTTTCCACTATTCTCCTAGTAAAATTTGCATAAGTAGATGTATTTTCATTTTTTACTGAAAAAGATTCAAACAACCACCAAGCATAAGCCTTACCTTCAAAATACAGTGATGCTACTTTGATGGCTTCACTCTCTGAAGCTTGGTGTTGCTGCAAATAGGTGTCTAGCTCCTCCACCCAAGCCCTAGCTAAACATTTAGGTGAACCACAAAAAGTAGATAGAAATAATATACCCACATCATGTTGCTTGCTCCTTGTGCTTCTTTCCTCCTTGATCTTGCAAAACCCTTGGAAGTTAGGGTGATCTTTGAACCTCTTATATTGAGATTCATACTCTTGCAAATAATCACCAAGAGTCTCCTTCATTGCACATTTTCTCCCTCCATCTCTTTTACAGTAAATTTGGGCATATTTCTGCACTGTGAATCATAATCTGTGGTTGTATGCTCACACCCATCATGCAAAAATATAGAGCTTGCTTCATATTCGAACCCCCTTAGAGATTCCCTACACATCTCCCTTCTCATATTCCTTATATCTCCCTTTATGCTCTGCATAGTTTGGAAAAGAAGATTTGAGACCTCCTCTTCCTCTCTTCCTCCAAATAATGGAGTCGTGTCTTCATTTTTTCTGTACATCTCCTCTACTTGTGAGAAGCTTCTCCTTATGGTCACATATTGGCTGAATGTACAGGCTGAGCCAAGATTATACTATGATACCACTGTAATATTTCCAAATGGGAAAGGCAGCAATATAGCTCATAAAATTAAAGAAACAGTAATTATTTAACAAATGAAACCATAAGACCAATATAGATCCATATTATTGATCATATATGCAGAAAATAAGTACAAAACAATGAGGCACAAACCATAGAATGTGATCACACAATCCTCCAATACATAAACACTCTCAAAAGTGAGATGATGCTACAATAAAAAATGTCGGAGAGCTGCTACGGCACGGTCATATTATGCATAGATATATCTGGAGATGATACAATGATATAAAAATACTGATATAGGCCCCAATAGAGTCTAAACATACAGATTTGGGTACTAGATCATCTTTCCAAGACAACCCAAAAGGGTTTCCGGAAAATGCACACAATGTGCCAATGTAAGCTGCAGCCCTGGGGCTGAAGATATGCTGCAACAACTGAAATGATAAGATATGGCTGAAGCTGATGTAGATAACTACAGATCTTCTCCAATAGATCCTTCGGATGAAAGAATGGTTCCTCCACTGAAGAAATCACCTCTCAAAATAACCACTGCAACTACCCCTGCAACTCCTCCCTAAAATAACACAGATCTGGGCTTACCCTACGCTGTAGGGGATAAATCCTCCTTAGCCTATTGATAAATGTGTCAATAAATCTCAAGGGTCTTCTTTACATGCCTTCCAATGGATGGAAACCTTCATCCACTGCAAAACTAGATCTGAAGACACTCAAAATGATTCTCCACTGTTGCACCCTGCAACACAGCACAATATCCTGTAGAAACTGTGTTGATGAAGAAATTTGTAGCTTCGCCTTAAGCCTGGGTGTGGAAATGAAGTGAAATGCTCCTCCAAGAGGCCTCTCAAGGAAATAAATGGGATTCCCGCTCGAGAACACCCAGTGCTAAACAACACATCAATCTAAACTAAACAACTGAAAAATGCAAGAAGTCTAAACAGACCACATACAAAATAATAATGCAAAAAATAACCCCATATGGCTTCCATCCTCTTCCTTATATAGATTATGAGCTTCCTTACCCTTGGCCCCACTCAATTAGGTCATTTCCTCCATGCAATCCATCTCCCTCCAAAACTGTGTTATTCCTCATTTACTGTCCACTCTTCCATAACAGCGTTGTTGACTTGGTCAAAGTTGACCTGTTCAACATGAGCCAACCCCTATTCATACTCAAAGGTGCTTTATTTAGTTGCTTAGAAGGTATCCTTTCACAATTGAAGTGTTTTTATTGCTGCTAAGGAGATTTATGGTCATCCCCACCCATTTATTTACCTACCTAGTGACAAAATGATCCATAATATTCCATTCAGCTAAAAGCTAAATTTTAGGAATATTACACTATCTTTCGATGGTAGCTTTTAATTTTCAATAACCTTTCTTGATTTTTTTCGGAAGGAAAGGAAGTTGAATTACAGGGTATCGCAGTGAAGCCGGGAAAGATAATAAGCTCTCATGTCATGAGAAATTTTATGAGGAAAGAACAAGGAGGTCTAATTGCACAATTATACTCACTAGAAGTTCCAACATCTAAATCGTCTATTTTGCAAGATCTCCAAAAAGTGTCAGACAATCATTCCAAGGTGTTTTAAACTTCGAAAGGAATCCCACCTATTCATGATCATGATCATGTGATTCATTTGATTCCAAGAAGTGTTCCTACAAACATCAAGCCTTACATATATCCTTATGTCCAAAAGAGCGAAATTGAATGTATGATTACAGAAATGTTAGAGGCTAGTATAATTCAAAATAGTCAAAGTTCTTTCTCCGCTCCAGTATTATTGGTTCACAAGAACGATGGATCATGGCGCATGTGTTTTAACTATAGGGAGCTCAATAGGCTCACTATTAAAGATAAATTTCCCATTCCTGTGATTGATGAATTATTGGATGAGTTGCATGGAGAAATTTATATGAACAAGTTGGATATTCGTTCACGATATCATCAAATTGGAATGAATACTAAAGACATTCTGAAAACAACATTTCAAACTCATGAGGGTCATTGTGAATTTTTGGTCATGCTTTTTGGCCTTACCAATTCACCTTCTACATTTCAAGGGTTGATGAATTCCATTTTCTAACCCTTTCTTAGAAAATTTGTATTAGTATTTTTTGATGATATACTAATCTATAGTATGTCTTGGAAGGATCATGTTAAACATGTTGAGAGGGTTCTCAAACTATTGGAGGTGCACAAAATTGAATGAAACAACAGGAAGATCAACATCCCAGTGAGAGAAGTTTTGATGTAAGAGACTGGGTATTTTTACGGCTACAACCATACACACAAATTCCCCTCAAGCAAGCTAATAAGGATAATAAATTATCTCCAAAGTACTATGGTCGTTACGAGGTGTTGCAAAATATTGGTACTATGGCATACAAGTTGGAGCTCCCCACTTCTTCTTGTGTGCACCCAGTTTTCCATGTTTCATGCCTAAAAAATGTTATAGGTGACAAACTTCCACTTTAAACAATATTGCCATAAATTGATGAGGAAGGAAAAATCATATTGGAACCTGAAGCAGTCATGGAAAAAAGAAATCAAAAGTTACGAAATCAATCAATTTCAGAGTACCTCGTCAAGTGGAATAACTTACCCACTGAAGATTCCACATGGGAGGATGATAATTTATGATACAAAAGCATCCAGAACTACTCAAGCATTAAGGACACTAGCTTTTTGAAGGAGAGGGGCATGTTAGCCCCTATATTACCAGTTTAGTCCCTTACTGTTGTTAGTGTCACCCCCTTATTTTTAGTGTTGTACCCCTGTAGTCCCCATATTGTTATTATTGTGCCCCATAAAAGCCCAATATTGTTATTGTTTTTCCCTTACATTATTATTGGTAGGTTGGCTAGGATTATATTTTGACCCTCTGGAATCCTATATATAGAAAGGAGGTTTTGTCATTTGTATCATCCAAGAATAGTTATTTTATGTAATGTAAAGGATATTTCCCCCTCAAAAATGATGATATCTAAGTCGTTTATATCTCTTTTCTTCTATTTTGTGAGCTGGTTTCATAATAGAAACTTACTTTTCACTTTCTATATTCTACTCTAAATTTTGCAATAAACATCTTCTAAGAGAATTCCCATTAAATAATGTCAATACATGCAATATTTTTTAGCAGAATCATTCAACCCAAGACATCCCTTCTCTTTTAGAGCTTAAGGATATATTTCAAGAGGCTAGTGAAGGAAAAAAACAAATATTCTTTGTGGCCCAAAAGAAACCTTGTCCCTCTCAACCAACTGGAAACACATCCCAAGAACCTTCTTTATATCCTCCTCCTCCTCCAAACATTCGTTGGTACCCTCCCATGCCCTAGCCATAATGGCCACCTCAGATCCAAAGCCAAGGGTGGGTTCTAGGATGGAGAGGATCCTCCTCCTATGGGAATATTACATCTCGATCATTGCCTCATAAATTTCCATAACAACTTCAGTTACATTCAAATCAGCCCACTCAGGCTCACACTCAAAAAATAACTCAATTGTCATCTCGACCGATACTTAACTCAAACAATAAAGTAACTAAACCCACCTACAATGTTGAGCTATCATTTTTTCCTAATTGTAATTTGTCATCAATGGACTATGAAGATATTCATTTACGTTCATGAAAGGTGCTCCAAAATCATACCTCTCCTACCATTCAAGAATAGGAAGATGAGGAAAATTTTCTAGAACCTTGACTTATTTCTCTGAAAAATTAGGATAAAACCATTAAAAAAACTCTTGAAAAGGCACATATTCCTTTTCCTGATAGATTAAGATTGGAAAAGCCCCACGTAAAACCTTAATTTTATTTTTAAGGGGAATTAGAAACACTGTGTAAAAATCCCATTACTCCAATCCATAATGGATGTTCCTATATATGCAAAAGTAGTATGAAAGAATTTTTTTAAGAAAATAGGAATGAAAAATAAGGACCCTAAGATTGTTCAAATAATAGGGATATTATCTTACTTGATGCTCAGAAAGGTGGTTACAACAAAATTTGGAGACCCATGGAGCTTTTTTGTGACAATTAATATTAGTAATCTCCCTATAGAAAATAACTTTCTTAACCTAGGGAGAACTATTAATGTAATGACTAAAGAAAGTATGGAGAAGCTTTGCATCCCAGGCATAAGATCAATCCCCACCTTCCTCCAGTTGGCTGATCATTCTACTATCAAACTAGAAGGAGTGGTGGAAGCTATAATTTTCTATATAGATTCAGGCAGGGCTCTCTTTATAAGATATAGATTTGTTTAAATAAGTTTTAGGCTAGTTATGATAGTACTTTGGTTTGTTTTGGATTTTGGAAGATTTATTGTATTCAATTTATTAATATCTATTGGGCAATGGAGTCAAATATAACTGGATGTTTGCATCAATATTTCACAGAGTAAACAGAGGGAAAGCTAGGAATATTTACTGGATCTCTCGGATTTATCAATGGATTTATGGTATAAATATGAACAAATTTAGGAGAAATAAAGAGAAATTAAGAATTCTTTAGTTTGGCTTTCAGTGGAAAACATAATGATTGTAAATGAAGCTAGAATAAGGTACTCAAAATTAAATCCTATTCATCATGCTTTCTTCTTTACAATTAGAATTTAGATGTTTAAAATGAAAGAAGACAATGAAACAATACTAACCGAATAAAAACATCACCAATATTTAAGCCACAAGAATCTTGTGAATGGTCTAATTATTATTGATGCTCCAGTTCTTTGAAAAATCTTATAGCACTCCAAAAGATAGTAATGATTATAATCTCAATCAATCGAACTTTAATACTTCCAACACTAAAGTATTTATACAAAAAATTACAACAAAAAATTATCTAACAGACTTGAACTAAACCTCTAAATTATTACAAAATTATAGTCTCGGTGGAATGCGATGTGCAAAGCAAGTGTTGATGTAGTGGGACAGTTAGGATGTGGACCACATTTTATTGTTGTGCTAGCAGAATGAGCGATGTGTTGGTTGAACTGAATGCTGTGATGGCAGATGAAATTTTATATGAACGCCTTGTGTTGAATGCCTTTTGCTGCCTGACCTGACCTTTCTGTTGTTTTATTACCAAAAATCATTTTGTCGTGATAAAACCCTTATACAAACAAAACTTTGAAAAATCCGTTATACCAGACCTGAACTCCTTTAGATTTTATTTCTGAACTTTATCGCATCCACAACATAATCACATATCACAATTTAAACATTTTACCAAATAAAAAATGAATTAGTGGTGCGATGCAAAAAGGAAAGTGACATGGATACCAGGTGACGTGGCAGGGGAGGAATGGGACCATATTGCACTGCATATCGTACTCTTTAAATTTTAGTTATAAGGACAACTGGTATAAACTTTAAAAAGTGCGAAGTGCAACGCGGGGGAGGCATCCACTGGCTATGGAGGAGTTTTATGAATCGGTGGAAGGTTTAAAGCAGTAAGTATTATGGAATTTATATGATATTCATATGTATTGCAATGGCTTATGAAGTGGAGGCAAAGCTGCGGAGGTGGAGCCGACTTACCGCATTTCACTTAAAAATAGATACGTTGCGAGTGCTCACAATGTTTAGTCAGATGTGATGTGATATAAAAAAATCGGCGATCACATATTTTAAAATTTATTTCCATTGTGAAACACGTAAAAGCTGCAAAATGCAATGAGGGGCCCACTTCAATAGCAATCGGGGAATAAATATTAATGAAATGGTGAAGGGGGAAGGGTAAAGAAATAAGGTCAGAAAAGGTAAGGTTTCAATGTGTTTCAAATGAAAATGAAATGGAAAAAGGAAGCATGGCGAGGAAAGGGTCACACATCATATTGCATCAGTGATTCTATAAGTTTGGCATTTGATTGTTATAACAAAAATTTTGCGATGGAGATATGCGATGAGGCACAAGGGGTCCCACCAATGGTTTAAGCGCCACTTGTTATATATATAATATGTGATATATATAATGATAAGGTATAAGTTTTATATAACACAGTTGTCGATGGGTGGTGGAGCTTATAATATATTTAACAATTTCAGATTTTTAGATAAGTGGGTTTCAGTTTATGGGAAAATTATTTTGAATGTGGAGGTTTTTTAATGAAATGTGTGGAAATATGAAAGGGGAAGGAAATGAAAAGGAAATTAATGGGCGAGAGTAGGCGTCGGGGCGCGGGGGGAAAATATGCTATGGTTTAAAACTTTAAAATAAAAATTAATAATCATAATTTAAACCATACAAATAACTTCACCATAGGTGCATTTAGTCTAGTAGCCAATCAAAATCTTTAAAACAAAATGAAGTTTTTCTTTTTCTTTCTTACTTCCCTAACACTTCTTTCCCTTCTTTATTTAGAGCGTCTACCACCTCACATTTTATTTCTTTTTCCTCCTTTATTTAGAGCATCTACAGCCTAACATTTTATTGACCTGGATGCCTACAAAATAATAATCTTCCTAACATTTTTAACTTTTTCACTCTTTTGCATCCATATCCTACCTTATCATTTTAAAACTATTTCAACTATTTATGCGAACTTATAAAAAAAAATGATGTTATGACACCTTCCTTGGTTCATATTAAACTATTGAACCAATTTTATTTTCTATGTAACTAATCAATCTGTCAATATTAAATAGTTTGACAAATTATTTTTCACTCCCTATTGACAACCAATTTAAACCTAATTCAATCACGCTTAAACTGTATGATTGAATTTTATTAAACTTTTTGTGGAATTTTAAACAAGATGCACACAATTTATTTTCAGAAGTAATCTAAACTAAGAGGCATTTGGATGTGCAACACTTTTTGAATTTAATGTTTTTTCTTCTTTTTGATGGGGTTCACATCTTATATTTTTTATTTATAACATATACCATCTTTTTATTTTTTATGTTATCTCATTTTTATTTTTATTTTGAAAATTATTTGCAAATTGGAAATAATTTTAACAAGTAGAATAAACTTAGTCACCTTGAGATCCTATGAAATATAGAACCCTAAAAGTGGCTCCAATTGGGGATGACACTTCCATGCATTGAAGTGTCAAGAACCTATGATCAGTAGCTTATCCTTCTGCACATCTGAGTAATCTGTAATGTGATTTCTTTTCTGCTTCAAATATTATGATGGTTTGTTGACCGTAGCTTAGCACCTTCTCTGCGGGCTTCAACCTTAATCAGCAAATCATCCAATCCAATATATGTTGACTATGATATTTACAATGATGTAAAAGAATATTTAGAGTAATATAAATAATGCTTCAACATCCTGCCATTTACAGGACCACCAAGTAACTCTGTTCCATCTATATCTATGAGAAAAAAAACATTGCCACCTCTAAAAGAATTTATAATATATGGTCCCATCCATAGATTATAAAACTTGTTATGCTTCCCTTTGTCTTATCTTCTTGCATCCCATTTTAAAACATTGTCACCAATAGTAAAATCAACTGCCTTGGTCCTTTTTTCAAATATTTTCTTGATATTTTCCTAGAAAAGTTGTGTTTTGTTATATACCTCTTCTCTTGTTTGTTGCAACTGAATGGTTTTATGTATCCTTCCAAGTGCATCATTTGGTTCCACTTGTAACTCTTGCATCATGTTCATCACTAGCTATGTTAGAGAAGATGGAAAAACAACATCCATCCCATAGACAAGTTGGTATGGTGACATTCCAATGGACTTCTTGCTATTAAGTCTGATAGCCCAAAGTGCACTCACTAACTTATTATGCCAGGATTTTTTATTCTGTTCTAATAATTTCTTGATGATGTTTACCAGACTCTTATTGGATGATTCAACCAGTCCATTACCTTGTGGGTAATAGGTTGTTGAATGTCCTAAATAAATATGATATTTATCACAGAATCTGAGCATTAGGGGAATTTTGAGGTCTAAAATGGGCCTCCAAAGGAAATTATAAAATAATAGTGGAAATAATAAAATAAGATTTGATTACATCATCAAATTTTGGAAGGAAAAAAGAAAAAACTATTTTTTCAACTCGTATTTTCAACTTATCTCCCAAAG
The DNA here is from genome assembly GCA_034641835.2 of Pinus albicaulis. Lineage (NCBI taxonomy): Eukaryota > Viridiplantae > Streptophyta > Pinopsida > Pinales > Pinaceae > Pinus > Pinus albicaulis. The sequence goes on from CM076579.1 coordinate 224,708,958, forward strand.
TTTTTACTGAAATTTCAAGCGGGAGTACTCGTTGGATTCAAAATTTAATTCCTCATCCAAGGAGTACCCATGTTGCATACTTTCGATGGATCCTACTACAAAAAAAAATGAGAAATACATGAAAAACATGATTGCAATCACATTTTTCATGTATTTCTCATTTTTTGGGTAGCAGGGTCCATCAAAAGTATACAACATGGGTACTCCTTGGATGAGGAATTATATTTTATATCCAACGAGTACTCCCACTCGAAATTTGAGTAAAAAATTTGGGAGATAAGTTGAAAATATGAGTAGAAAAAATATTTTATTATTTTTTAATCTTTTTACCCTTTTACTTAAAAATCGGTGAATCAACCACCATGTTTGACATCATCATCTTGAATCCTATTGGTTCTTATAAAGTTTATTTTTCTTGTACATTTTTCTTAGGAGGCCCATTTTAGACCTCAAAATTCCCCTAATGTAAAGGCTGCTGCATTGTTAATGACGATTTTCCTTGGGAAGCCAAATCTGGAGAGGATATTGGTCTCAAGGAACTTGGTGATAATGGAATTAGTGGCATTTCTGGAAGGGATGGCCTCTATCCACTTAGTGAAGTAATATGTGGCTGTTAAAATCCACTTGTGTTGGGTAGAGGAAGGAGGATGTATTTCACCTATGGAATCCAAACCCCATAGTTGGAATGGATTTTCAACATAAATGGGTTTAAGATGCAAGGGTAGGAGTTTCTTTTTACCTTCAAAAACTTGGCACTTGTGACAGGTTGTGACTTTCTTGTGGACATCAGAAAACAGGGTGGTCTAGTAAAAACTAGCCCTAATAATATTAGCAGTAGTAGTCTTCCAATATAGGTGGCCACCACAGTATCCCTCATGAAAATCATTCATAATCATGTCTGCATCATTATTCAACAAAATTTTGATTAATAGGCCACCAGAAACTTTCCAATAAAGGACATTATCAATGATCCAAAATTTTACAGCTTTTAATTTCAGAAATCTAGCTTTACTTTTTTCAAACCAGGAGGAGCATTTAAATTGAAAAATATATAAAGCAGGTCTGCATGCTAGGGAGAATTTAAAAATTCTTCATTGATTTGTGGAGTCACCTTCCCCTTTTGATCATCCAAAGTTTCTACCAAATTTATGTCCAGAGCTTGAAAATTGGACTCAGCCATAAGCTGTGCAAGTCCTTGCCATTTAATTAGTTTGGAAGGTTTTATTTCCAAATCATACTCTAAAATTACTGCAATCCATTTTCCTCTTTTTCCATCTAGTCCACTTTGCGTTAAAATATCTTTTACCACAGCATTAGGTACATAAGAAATTATATGTGAATGAAGAATATCAACTCTAAAATCTTTAATTTTTTTTACTAGTGCAAAGGCCTCTTTTTCCATGATGTTATACTTGAGAGAAGAATCTCTTAAATCTTTGTTGAAGAAATTTATTGGCTGCTCAAATCCTTCACTATTTTTTTGCAGTAAAACATCTGCAACAATGTGCTTAGAAGCAAAAGAAAAGATTATAGAATCTTTAGTGAAATCTGGACTGATCAACACTAGTGCTTTAGTCAATGCTTGTTTTACCATGTCAAAATATTGCCTAGCTTCTATACTCCATTTGATTTCAGAATATTTCGTGAGCATATTGGTTATGTTTCTAAGAAGTTCAGCAAGATTAGGGATAAATCTTCTCAAAAAAATTAATTTCCCTATGAATGATTGAAGTTCTTTAATGTTTCTTAGGGGACTGATCTTTAGGATTGCTTCAATTCTCTTAGGGTCAATTATAACTCCATATTTTGATATGATATGTCCTAACAATTTACCTTCTTCTAGGACAAATACTATTTTCTTAGGATTTAAAGATATGCCAAATTTCCTACATTTCTAAAAGACTTGTCTCAAATGTCTCAAGTGTTCTTCATCAGACTTTGAATACATAGTTACATCATCCAGATAGATTATAATAAAGAGGCCAATATCTTCCAAAAAGGCAATGTCCATTGCTCTTTGAAACGTGGCCCTAGCATTCATCAGTCCAAAAGGCATTTTCACATACATGAAAGTGCCCCATGGAGTGGTAAAAGTCATTTTATCTTGATCTTATGGATCAACCAAGACTTGGTTATAGCCAGAGAAACCATCTAGTAATGATATCCTAGTTCATCCTATCACCTTTTGTAATGTATGGTCCATTTTGGGTAAGGTATAGTTATCTTTCATGGAAACCTTATTCAGGTTTCTAAATTCAATGCACAACATAATTTCTCCAATTTTCTTTCTGGTTGGTACTATATTTCAAACCCATTTCGAATATCTAAGAGGAATAATTATTTTAGCATCATACATTTGTTTAACTTCTTTCTCAAATAAAGGTAACAAAACTGGATTTATCCTCTGAAGCTTTTGTTTGAAATGCTTTTGTTGTTCTTTAATTGGAATTTTGTGTTGAATGATACTAGAATCATAAACTTTTAGACCCTCATAACTCCAAGCGAACACATCAATGTATTCTTTGAATAAGGCTATATATTTCCATTTGGTAATAAGAGGTAATGTTTTTGACAATTTAATCATCTTTGGGTTTTGTTCAGTACCTATGTTACATTCCTCAACTTCTGCTCCAATGGGCTCAATTTTAGGCTTCTTTGCTACATCATTGAAGTCAAAAAGGTCTTCTAATAGAGCTAATCCCCAAGGAAAACTGTTATCTTTTAGTTGAAGCATTTAAAAATATTCCTTTTCAGGATCTATTTCATGAATTTCTAATTTATGCACACTTTCATCTAAATGATTATTTACATCTAATATATCAAACTGGTTTTTCAAAGGATTATATACAACTATTGAATTTTCCACATAATCTTTTGGTTTATGTTCCTGATTATCCAAATCTATCTGTTTTTCCTCAAACTCATCCTTTGACAGCAAGAAGTTTTCAATCTGTTTTTCATTCCCAAAAACCTGCGAGTATTGCATGTTATCTGGTATTTCAGGTCGATGTTTAATTTCAATTGTGTGTGGTTTATTCGGGTGAGTTATTTTGCAAGTGCTTGCAGAAACAAAAAGACTATCAGCTATGAAATTTTTACTTCTTGGAATTACTGCTAGATCATATACCACAAAATTATGTAAGTAATCGAGCACTGCGTTTTGGTAAGCTCTTAATCTAGGGTGTTTAGAAACATATTCTCCTTTTACTTGTTTAATGATTAATTCAGAATATCCCTGCACAATAATTATTTTGGCCCCTAATTTCTTAATCAACTGCAAACCTAACATCAGAGCTTCATATTCAGCAATAATATTGGTTCACTGAAAATTGATTTTATAGGAATGCCCTTCACAATTATTATTAGCTGGATTAGATAACCAGATTCTTGCTCTAGAGCCTACTTTTCTACAAGCCCCATCAAAGGTCATATTCTAGAAGAGTTATAAAGTAGGAGTTAATTGTTCGATTAGAGCTGCATTTTTAGGTGTATCCACGTAATTTCCAAATTGGGCTTCCATTTAAGTATCATTGAATAATATGAATGAATCTAAATTAGTGGGAACAGAATATAGAGGGTAATTATGAGGTTTTTCTTGACTACTTACCATTTATTTCATTAGAGTTTCCCTATATAACCTTCTTTGCTGACCAAAGACTGGTATTGTAGAAAAAGTCATATCTAGTTGAAGAGTTCCTTGTAACTTTTCTTCCTAAGAACGCGATAAAGGCATGCCATATTTAGGAGGAATGTCTACCATGACAATGTCCATAACTAGGTTTTTGGTTGGGATTTGAGACAAAGTTATACCCAATTCCTTGATGAGACCTAAAAACTTCACTTTACTTGAATAAAATGAGTATAGATCTTTTTAGGGCCTAGTGATATCAAGACCTAACATTCCCATTACCTCTTTGGCCATTAAGTTGTGTGAAGCCCCTGAATCCAAGATAGCATTATGTAGGATTTTATCATGTATGTTTAAGTTGACATAGAAAGGAGGGGTTTCTTTTTCTTGTAACTTACCATCTACTTCTGGACCAAACAAAAATTTAGGTTGATCATCATTTAGATTGAGAGTGTTAACAGTTTCCCCTATTTTCAGTACTTCCATTACCTGAGTTCTGTATGTTTGTTTTTTCATTAGCTCTGTCAAAGGGATGGGAATTTTGACTTTAGCTAGTTCGTTTTCAAGATTAAATGATGATTGAATCTTAACAACATTAGGAATGTCAGGTACATTGACAATCTCTTTAGATTTAAGTAGGGTTTGCTGACTGGTAGTTGGAACATTAGTTTGAGTTGTTTTAGAGATAAAATCAACTGCCTTTTTAGTAAAAACCTCTCAAAGTTTCTTACCAGGAGTTTCAGTAGATTTTTTAGAAGATTGTTTCATTGTTTTCTTAGGATCTAAATCAGAGGAAATTTTGGGAGGTTAATCATTATTCTTTTTAGCAGTATTGTCAGAACTTTTTCTGAACCTAAGATTATATTGTTTGTGCACCTCCATAATGGTGTTTTCAAATCCTTGTTTATATTCTTCAGATTCATCTAATTCAAGCTTTGTTTGAGCTAATGAAAATAGTTTATGGTCTTCTTCTGTGAGAAAAATAGTATCATTATTTTGTAAACCAAACAGATTTATTTGGTTGTTCTTTTCTTCTTGAATGATCTCTCCATTTTCATCAACATAATTATCTTGAAAATGGGGTCTAATTTTTTGGTCAGGTCCCCTTTGTCTAATCTATGGTTGATTCCTCCTATTGTTTTGATTGCAGTTTTGGGAAGGGTTTTGATTTTCCCTAGGGATTTTTCTATCAATCATCATTTGTTCCATTTCCCTCATTCAAGTATCTATCTTGGCATCAGTGCTAGAGGTTGATGCTTCTTCTTTTATGGTAACTCTCTTCTCATCTCTCATCCTAGCTCTTTTTTCCAATAAATTGGCTTCTACATAGACAACTATGGTTTGAATTTCCTATAAACTGTCAGGATTCATCTCTCTTAACTGATAAGCTATGTTTGTTTCAAAACCATCTCGAAACTTAATCATCACTAATCCTTCGAGTGGTTTTATGCGAGCAGGAATAGCATTATAAATAGACTTGAATCTGGCACAATAATCTTGCACACTCTCTACATTATCTCTTTTGATATTTTCATATTCTGAGAGAATTTGGAGGGGGTTATTTTTAACTTTCCATCTATATAGAAATTGACGTTGTAGAATTGCTAGATCATTGATGGATGCAGCTGGTAAAGCTCTAAACCATTTCCTAACTTCACCTCCAAGGGTTTGAACAAATAACCTCATCATAACATCCTCAGCATCAATCTCATATCGATCAAAGAAATAATTCATTTTGTCAACATGCTGCTGAGCATTAAAGTGTTGGGTGTTATCGAATTGGGGTATTTTAGATTGATAGTCTTGGGTCATAGCCCCTGGATTTTTAGGAGGAACCAATGGAGCATAACGTGCAACCATGATTGGAGGTGGAAGGTTTATATGTGGTGGATTAATAGGTGGTGGAGGAGGTGGTAAAGAATGAACTATATGTGAAGGAGAGGATGGATGAAGCGGTGGAGATGAAGCCTTTGAGTATTTATAAGAGGATAAGTAGTAAAATTTTCAGAAGGGGTTGGACTTGCAGATCTTTGATGAATTGTTTGGGATGTAATGGATGAAGCAGTAGTATTTAATGTAGACAATTCTACTGATTCTTGAATATAGGCATCTGTAACTACTGAAGTAAATTATAATACCAAATCTTTGAGGATCTTAAAATCCTAGAAAATTTATTGATCGGATTTTAAAGAAGACAGAATTTTAGGTGAATTTAGATGTAGAATCGATTGGTCAAAGACTATTGTATCTACCCAATTTATGGATTTTCTTCTAAAGAGCCTTTGCTCAAAATTTAAGCCAAATTTGATATCTTGTAAGGTCTCAAGGTTAACAGGAAGGGATTGGATCTTGGGAGAGGATTATTACTTCCCAAGCTTTCTGATGAACTTATCTGTTTAACTCATTTCTTTGAAGTATCCTTAGTTCTTCTTCCAATCCTTTGAGGATCATCCACTATTTCAGGAGAATTGGGATCAAGATGGGATCTTTTCTAAGGCCTCTTGGAAGCCAATTTTTAAAAATCAAAATACACACTATAAAATGTAACTCAAATTTTATTTAGAAAAAACTAAAAGATAGCAATCTCTATGGGATATGAATACAATGATTATTTAACCAAAGATTGAATTTGAAAGAAATTATAGTTGATTTCAATTCTTCCCAAGTATGGTCACCACTATAATAGTGTTCTGTAATTTGCAAGAGATTGTGAGAACTAATCACATAGGTGCCCAACATAAAACCAACTTTGGAACCCAGGACCTAGCCTTCCTAGATTCAGAGAGGGCTCTCTCTATAAGATATAGCTTTGTTTAAATAAGTTTTAGGCTAGTTATGATAGCACTTGGGTTTGTTTTGGATTTTGAAATATTGATTGTATTCAATTTATTAATATGTATTGGGCAATGGAGTCAAATATAACCAGATGGTTGCATCAATATTTCACATAGTAGACATAGAGCAAGCTAGGAATATTTACTGGTTCTCTAGGATTTATTAATGGATTTATGGTAGAAATATGAACAGAACTAAAGAGAAATTAAGAATTCTTTAGTTTTGATTTTAGTGGAAAACGTAATGATTGTAACTGCATCCAGAATAAGTTCCTCAAAAGTAAATCCTATTCATCACACTTTATGCTTTACAATTAGAATTTATATGTTTACAATGAAAGAATATAATGAAACAATACTAACCAAAGAAAAACATCACCAGTATTTAAGCCACAAGAATCCTGTGAATGGTCTGATTATTATTTATGCTCTGGTGCTTTGAAAAACATTACAGTAATCCAAAAGATAGTAATGATTTTGATCTCAATCAATCGACCTTTGATACTTCCAACACTGAAGTATTTGTACAAAAAATTACAACAAAATAGTCTCTAACAGACTTGAACTAAAACTCTGAATTATTACAAAATTATAGTCTCAGTGGAATGTAGTGTGCAAAGTAGGTGATGACATAGTGGGATAGTTAGGACGTGGACCAAATTTTAGTGTTGTACTAGCAGAATGAGCGATGTGCTGGCTGAACTGAATGTTGTGATGGTGGATGAACTGTTGTATGAACGCCCTGTGCTAAACACCTTTTGTTGCCCAACCTGACCTTTCTGCTATTTTATTACCAAAAATCCTTTTGTCATGATAAAACCTTTTTACAAACAAAACTTTGAAAGATCCATTATACCAGACCTAAAATCGTTTAGATTTTATTTCCGAACTTTATCACATCCACAACATAATTACATATCACAATTTGAACAGTTTACCAAATAAAAAAGGAATTAGTGGTGTGATTCAAAAACGAAAGTGACGTGGAGATCAGGTGACGTGGCAGGGGAGGAATGGGACCATATCGTAGCGCATATCACATTCTTTAACTTTTACTTATAATTGCAGCTGGTATAAACTTTAAAAAGTGAAAAGTGCGACGTGGGGGAGGGACCCACTGTCGATGGTGGAGTTTTATGAATCGGTGTAAGGTTTAAAGTGGTAAGTATTATGGAATGTATATGATATTCACATGTCTTGCAACGACTAATGAAGCGGAGGCAGAGCTGCGGAGGTGGGGCCGACTTACCACATCGCAAATAAAAATAGATATGTTGCAGGCGCTCACAATGCTAAATCAGATGCGATGTGATATCACAAAATCAGTGATCACATATTTTAAAATTTATTTTCATTAAGAAACATGTAAAAATTGCGAAATGTGATGAGGGACCACACTTCAATTGTGATCGGGCAATAAAAATCAATGAAATGGTGAAGGGGGAAGGGTAAAGTGAAAATGTCAGAAAAATTAAGGTTTCAATTTATTTCAAAGGAAAATGAAATGGAAAAGGAAGCATTGTGGGGAAAGTGTCCCACATCATATCGCATCAGCGATTTTATAAGTTTGGCATTTGATTGTTATAACAAAACTTTTGTGATGGCTCGAATATGCGATGAGGCACAAGGGGTCCCACCAATGGTTTAAGAGGCTCTTGTTATATATATAATATGTGATATATATAATGATAAGGTTTAAGGTTTATATAACGCAGTTTTCGATGGGTGGTGGAGCTTATAATATATCTAAAATTTTCAGAATTTTAGATAAGTGGGTTTCGGTTTATGGGAAAATGATTTTAAATGTGGAGGTTTTTTAATGAAATGTGTGGAAATATGAAAGGGGGAGGAAATGAAAATGGAAATGAATGAAATGAGAGTGGGGTGGGGGCGGGGGGGGGAATATGCTATGGTATAAAACTTTAAGATAAAAATTAATAATCAGAATTTAAACGATACAAAGAACTTTACCATAGGCGCATTTAGACTAGCAGCCAATCAAAATCTTTAAAACAAAATGAATCTTTTATTTTTATTTATTGCTTCCCTAACATTTTATTTTCCTTCTTTATTTAGAGCATCTACCACATGATATTTTATTTCATTTGCCTCCTTTACTTATAGCATCTACAACCTAACATTTTATTGACATGGATGCCTACAAAATAATAATCTTCCTAACATTTTTAACTTTTTCACTCTTCTGCATCGATATCCTACCTTATCATTTTAAAAATATTCCAACTATTTATGCTAAATTATCAAAACAAATGATGTTATGACACCTTCCTTGGTTCAGATTAAACTATTGAACCAATTTTATTTTCTATGCAACTAATCAATCTGTCAAGATTAAACAATTTGTCAAATTATTTTTCACTACCTATTGACAAGCAATTTAAACCTAATTCAATCATGCTTAAACTGTATGATTGAATTTTATTAAACTTTTTGTGTCATTTTAAACAAGCTGCACAGAATTTATTTTTAGAAGTAATCTAAACTAAGAGTAGTGGTGTTTGGATCTGCAACACTTTCAAAATGTATTGTTTTTTCTTCTTTTTGATGGGGTTCACATGTTATATTTTTTATTTATAACATATACCGTCTTTTGATTTTTTATGTTATCTTATTTTTATTTTTATTTTAAAAATTATTTGTAGATTGGAAATAATTTTGACATATAGAATAAACTTAGTCACCTTGATATCCTATGAAATATATGACCTTAACATAACGAACCCTCGTGATGATTTCCTTTCACCATATCATCAAATCTTGGAACAACATTTCTAGGAAAATTGTTCACCTACTATGTTGGTACAATAGATAGATTCCTTAGCCTCATAAGACATTAATAATCCAACCCAAGCCATCAGAATCTATCCTGGAAAATATCTTAATATCAATACCCATTTAGCACCTTCCCAACAAAAGAAATTGATGGAAGTACTTCAGAAGAAAAAAACAATTCTTTTTCCTGGGAATGCACTCTTATGAAGGGTATTTATACTAACATTTGTACTCATGATATTTACCTAAAATAGGATGCTCGGCCTATTATAAAACCTCATATAATGATGAATCCTACTCCAAATGACATTGCGAAAGAAGAGTTTAAAAAAATGTTGAATGCCAAATTTATCTATCATATCTTTGATAGTAAATGGGTTTCCCCTTTGGTTATTATTCCCAGCAAGAGTGGGAATTGGTGAATATTTGTTTCTAACATGAATTAAATAAGGCCACTTTGAAATATTACTTTCCAATACCATTTATCGACCAAGTCTTGGATACCCTGACTAGGAAGAAATTTTTCTCTTTTTTGGATAGGTTCAGTGGCTACAACCAGATTGAAGTTTCCCCTGAAGACCAAGAAATACTACCTTCACTTCCTAGTGGGGTACATATGCATACCAAGTAATTTCATTTTGGTTGTGTAATTCTCTTTCTACCTTCCAGCAGATTATTCTTGGTATATTTAAATATCTAATCCATGATTGTGTCGAAATTTATATGGACGATTTTACTCTCTATGGAGACACATTTGAAGAAGCCTTATAAAATATATAAAAAGTGGTGATTTGTTGTCAAGAAACCAATATTTTCTTTATTAATGCAAAGTTTTAGATGCTCCTTAATTAGGGGATCATATTAAGATACATGTTTCATGTGAAGGAATCAGACTGGACTGTGCCAAGATAGAAGTTATCCTGAAGTTGTCTGCCCCTACTACATAAAAGGATGTCCACATATTTTTGCGTTATGAGGGATACTATCGTAGATTTATATAAAACTTCACTAAGATAAAATCTCCCCCTTTCCATATCTTGACTAAGAATGTAGAATTTTCCTAGGATGAACGATGCCAACAAGATTTTGATACACTTAAAAAAGAGTTGTCCACTACTCCCATCCTTCGAGGTCCTAATTGGTCCTTATGTTTTCATATCAACACTTATGCTTCAGAAACGACCATTGGGGTTATAATAGGAGAAAAAGAAGATAAAAAATCATATGCCATTTACTACTTTAATAAGAATATAATCCTAGCAGAGTTGAACTATATTGTCACCAAAAAGGAATTACTAGTTGTAGTTCAAACATCAATAGATTATGTCTTTAAATTAATAGATACCATGTGTTTATGCACATTGATCATTCCGTCATCTAGTATCTCATGAAAAAACCTATTACTCATGGTCGAGTGACCATATGGTTATTTCTTCTACAATAATTTGACATCACAATTATTGATAAACCTGGAAAAGAAAATGTTGTTCCTGACTTTTTATCAAGACTCTATAATGAAGATAAGTATGATTAAGTAGAAGATGTTTTTCCTTATGATCACTTGTTTTCCTTGTCTAGTAAATTACCTTATTTCATAGAAATTGCTAACTATTTGGCTGTAGGAAGGCCTCCACAATATTTTTCACCTAGAGAGTGACAAAAACTCGAAAGAGATAGTGTTAAAAACTCTTGGATTCAAGGATATTTGTTTCAAATCGAGCTTGATCAATTGATCATATGATGTGTTTGAGAGGATAGAAGTTAAGAAATTTTAAAGCCTTGCCATGATGGTCCTTGCCAGGAAGGAACTTCCCAGATAAGAAGACTGCAAACAAAGTTCTGGGACAAGGGTATTATTGGTTGACCATTTTCAGAGATACAAAGAAATATGTTAGGAGCTATGACAAGTTTCAAAGAATGGTCCAACCATTACTTTCTAATGATATGCCACTACAACCTCGTATTATGTTGGAACCATTTGAGAAGTGGGCCCTTGAATTTGTGGGGCCAATTAATTCACTATTATGGAAAAAGACGTACATCTTGGTATGTATAGATTATGTAATTAAGTGGGTGGAGGAAAATGACTTACCAAAGGAAACATAACATTAAATGGATGTTTTCATGTACAAGGAACTATTTTTTCTATTTTTTGTACCTCAAAGAATCATCACGGACCAAGGAAATCAATTCACCTCCAAACTTATTCAAAATCTCACCGAAAAGTTTAGGATTAATCACTAGATGTCCACCCCTTGCCATTTTTAGGCCAATGAATAGGTTGAGGCTACCAATAAGGTATTAGAAAACATATTAATTAAAACTGTACAACAACATCATAAATATTGGGCTGAAATTTTTCCATATTCCTCGTGGGCTTATAGAATCGCTTGAAGGAACACTACGGGTTTCAATCCATATGAGGTTGTGTATAGAAAGAAATTTGCTCTCCCTATTTAAATTGAGACCAAAAAATTAAGAACTAATTTACAAGTGGGAATGGTCATTTTCTGAAGCAAAAAAGCATCGACTAAATAAAATTAATGAGCTCAATGAGATTTGACAGCATACCATTCACCAGATGACAATTGTGTAACAAAAACGTGAAAAATGGCATGAAAATTTTATAAAGAAAAATAAATTTAAAGAAGGGGATTGGGATAGTTTTTTCAAGTCAAGGTACAAGGATTTTAAATGTAAATTATACACATGATGGTTGAGGCCTTACGATATCGATACCATGTTTGATAATTAGTTTTTACAACTTCGTACCATTACTGAGGCGTGAACTCCATTAATGGAAAATAGGCATCGATTAAGGATGTATTGGAAACCCAAATCAAAAGAAGAATTAATCTAGGGGTTGGTAACGCAATCCAACATGAACATCATAGAAGGTGTGGATACCCCGCTCTCCTCTACAACTCTTTGATTTTGGTTCATCAATAGAAAAAGGAAAAGACAGAAAAAATAGTTGGCAGTGATAACTTAGTTTCGAGGTACTATCAACACTAGTAATGTCAGAAAACTAGATTTTGGTTGGAATAACTATTAGTGAATATTTCCAGTTATGAAAACCATTGCAGGGACAATTGGACGATATTTCACTAGAAACCTGGGATTCTGGCTAGCAAAGTTCACAAAAAAGAAAAGAATGGATTTTGTAATAAAGACAGAAAGTGACAAATTTATGGCATTCCTAGCTCCACGAGCCAAGTACTCTTGACTATTTCTTAGTTTTATTTCTTAACATTTATAGGAACTAATGACATGTGATGGATATACCTAACATTAACCATAATTTGTGGCTATTCTAATTGAAGAATATTATTATTATTAATCTATCTCATGTCTTAATCCTCCTCCTATCCATTTTAGACACTTAATTGATTTATTTTAAATATTCCACTTTCTATAATAACAAAAAATCCCACTTTAACCTATCTTGTATTTTTATACATACTCTATTATCTACCATACCCAATTACCTATGCTTAACATGATACTTTATCATATTTTGACATTTGCATGAACTTGTTACAATACCCTGCCTAAAATACCCACAACCGATATCGTATAAACTCATTTATAACGATGATATCCTACTATTATGACAACCCTAAAGACTCAATAATAAAACTACGTGGAATATCGTACTCATATCCTACATATTGCAGTAATCACATCATTTTGCAGCTATATCATTTAACATCATTTTGCAGCATGTGGCAGTGATAAGACCCAACCATAATAGTGTGATAAAACAATCTGGGGAATCAAATAAAGTTCGTAGTAATGGGTATTAAATAAAAATGATTGCTACTTTGGGTTTGAATTGATGCTAAGGTAAGATACATCTAATAGTCATTTGGGGAAAGGTAACATGCAATAGCAATGTGTCAACAAGAAGAGTTGCAGAGGAGGAAAAATGGGTGGAACAATAGTAAGGAAGGAGCCCGAAAATGCGGAAATAATTAAGGCTAATATGATTTATTGAAGAGGCTTCCAGATTTTTCACAATGTAATGGAGAAATTGTCGATTTTACGAATCCCAATGGGGATCCATCTTGAGGGCATGTTTTTTGAATGAAGAAATTAAATAAATTAGGCCAAAATTGATAGTGAAATTAGGATAATATCATTATTTGGTATATATCTGTCCATGCAAAATGGAATTTATTTCTAGAGAATTTTTAGGGTTGTGATACTCTGATTGTGTTATAATTTTATAAAATTTTTGATGGAGAGAAGGCCCTGGTTTGCACCATTACCATTCTTTTGAAGGAAGAGACCCTTCTCGTGAGCATTGGGCTCCTTGCGAGTGGCAAAAAATGGTATAATAATTTGAATATTTAGACCGAGAGTTGCCACCCCTTTGTAGAATACCCTGCATCATTTCCCAACTTGAAGAAATGAGTTAAGAAAGAGCTTATGCAACTGGTATGGAAGGAATTTGTGTATTTCATTAAAAAATTTGTCACATGTGAATGTCATTACAGAAAAGTATACTATTATCATGTTCATGTTTTAATGCATCTAGCTGGAATAAAATTGATGAATATGCCTTATTTCCCTCTTAAGAGCATGACTAATATTGTTTCAGCAATTCGTAAGTGGAAAAATCATGAATTATCCTTGTTCCACTAGGGTCTTATGAGAATCATTGTCAAATATGAGTTAACTGGGATAGGGCTCATGTGGGGACCTTTTTCACAAGGGGGGAATTGAAATCATGAGAATCTATTCAGCCTCTTACCAAGAAAATGGCAGCTAAAAGGAATAAGGACTCACTTCAATAGTCAAAACCTAAACTGTGTCACCTTACTAGGGCATCCTAAAAATAAAATGGAAAAAAAAAGTGAGGAAAACCCCATTAACATTACAAGTGAAAATGAGTCGGGACTAGACTTTGAACCTACAAACATGGATATAAGAGAAACATTTGTTGAGAATTTTGTAGTATATAGTGAAGGTGACTTCCCGTTACAAGAGGAGATGCAATTTCATGTTGGAACTATCGATGACAAATGGTAGAAATCAAAAGGTAAGTTTTTCATGCCCAAACCCTTTAGGTTTTATAGCCCTACTTATCAGATGTTGTTAAAAAAATAAATTACTTTTATTGCAAAACGAGAGGTTAAAAACCAAATTACATAGCATGAAACCAAAATTGCATAATATGAATGCTTTGTTAAAACCGATTAAAAAAAGTCGAAGGGTCTGAGGCCAAAGCCACTTAATATTCCAAAGAATGTGCGACAAAGGCACAACATATTATCAATGCTATCCTTGATGATATTTTAACCAACACATATGCATTCTTGCAACTCAAGCCTAATCTTCCAAGTTGGAAGAGGGATGAATTATTTGATTTGGCGATGATTATCAAAGAGACTCATTGACAGGTAATCGAGAAAATAAGGAAAATATGTCTCACCATGAACTTGGGCCAAGAGGCCAAGTGGGGTGTTGAAATAAAGAAGTGGAAAGACAAATCCTTGAAGGAATAAGAGCTTAAGATTATTTTAGTTAACCTAGATATGCGAGGGCCTACTACCTGAATTATTTTGCGGGTCTATTCCATCTATTTACATTATTGTTGGGTCATTTTTCAAATGCAATAGACTATAGTAGGGAAACCTTATCAGATTTCATAGCCTCATGATTTTTTGGATATGTATGTTTATGTCGATAACTCTAATGAAAACCTAATGTGCAAGTTGTATATTTTTAATTTTATTTTACTAGATAATTCGAGGTGGAATCTTAACCCATTTGTAGGGGATATTCATATCTTAGCACTAATTTCATACATAAATAATCTATTTCAATAGAATAAATCCCAAAGTTTGTATGCAACAGTAAAGGAAGATTTGAACCTCGTAGTTTTAAAGGAATAACCTCTAACAGGGTGGATTCATGGTGGTGTTATTAAGTTATGATAGAGCCAGGGGATGCAACAACCATTATACACAACCAATAGTTCAATGTCACTGAGTACAGGGAAGTGTCTAGGGCTTAGACTTGTAAAGTTTTATTGATTTATCGGGATGTATGGGATGGAATTCTTAAACATCTTCAGCAAAGGTTTCCAATGGGTTATCCTTAGCTCTACTTTCCATTGAATATGCTTTAGTTTTATTGTGATTCCTTGATGAAATACAGTGCTCGCTGGATAGGGTTGAGGTTCCATTTACCCATCCTTTGGTGCCCCTCTAGGCACTATCGGGATCCTTTTAATTGGGACGAGTTAGAAAGGAAAAAAATGTTGGAAAGAACTAGAATGATGCCTTGGTTACTATTATTTGGGTGAATTTCTCCATCTGAATTACTCATGGACCAATTTTCATGAAAACATTCTTGAAGGAGAAGGTGATGATGCATGAGGACATGAATTGGGTTTAGCAGGGGGTGAGTTTCACCACAAAATGAACCATTTTTTCTACAAAATTAACTCTTTGTTTTGCAAAATCATTCTCCCTTTTCTTACCTTTTCCTTTCCAAATGTCCTTAAACCTATGGTCACCAAAATTTATTCAGGTATAATGCATGTTGTATTGGTTTTCTATTTTACATTATGAAGAATATAGAAGTTAGTTAAATTGTCATTTTCGTTTTGAATTAATATCATCATTTATATTAGGTGTTTCTCATAGCTAATCATAAGATTTTTTTATTCCTTTGGATCATATTCAAAGCAAGGAAAGTGCTTTTTTTTAAAAGGATTTATGGAACCAACAATTTATATGTCTTGGTGCACATCAGTTGATCGTTTCCAAGTCTCTTTATGCAAAACAATGTTTAATTTATGTTTAGTTTGAATTTAGAAACTTAGGTGAGTTCTTTGAATAGTGTTTATTAGTTGTTGGGGTAGATCTTCCTCCCCCTTGTACTTATAAATATATGTGAACATCGATGGATCAAGGACGATTGTGAAAAATATGTTATAATTTTTATAATACATATTGCTCGTGGATACATATTTCTTTATGTTGAATTCCTATGTTTAATTGAGCTTTGGGTGCAGGCCAAACCCGAAGTTTGGATATGCTTGAGGTAAGTCTTGGACACATTAGTGTCCTATTTGTTTATTTATGAATATGTATTATCTTGCAATCTTTAATTTGGTTTAAGTTCAACCAATTTGTGATCAGATGAATAAATTTAATGGTCTTCTTAAGTATAATTGGTTTCATTTTCATTTCAATTTTCTTTTGGGCCTTGCTTTCTCCTTGAGTTGGTTTTTGTAAATTCGTTGCACAGTTGCTACAAAATCAAAAATCTCTGTTGTGAAATCAATAGACAGTTGTATAATTGAAAAACTACTACAAAATCATGTTTAGATAGAGAAACCTTATGAATAAATTATCATGCTTGTAATATTTTCACTCTAGTAATTTGGAAAACTTATGGCTAGACAAACCATAGTAGTTGACCTGTCTTAATCTTGATTACCACCACTTATAGGCTTCATGCATATTCATATCACTTGATAGGAATTATGGTATTGTGCATATAGCACGAAGGCCTCATGAGTTAACAAACCCTAGTGAACAATTAAATGGACATGTGAATCATTTTTAAAATAAATATGCACACATTCACACCGTCAAATATAAAATAACAGTTCCTTTCGTTACGTCAAGAAACTTGAAAAAATTCTAGTGCGGACATAGCATTCGGAGCTTGTGCTAAATTATAGTTGTGAGTAGCCCTCACATTAGGATTATTCATAGTCTTTCGAATTTCACCCTTAAGTGGGTGTGACACAGTGTTCAATGATGGCTTATGAAAATGAAGTTCACCACTAGGTGGAGGTTGGTTCATGGGCTTTGAGGTATAATTTCCCATCTCGGGACTCTCATAATTATATTCTTTGGTTATGAGACTGAGAGTTGACTTAACCAGAAAGATATCTTATCTATAATATGAGGCATGAGAATATGTGTTGCCCCCACTTCCCCCTTATTGAGATAGTGGAGGTTTGGAAACCATATTTTGTTGATGGACCATAAAAGGATTTGTCAATAAAAGAGGTTGACAAGCAGCATATAGCTACGAGAAGTAATTTTGGATCTCATCCATCTAGGGGCAATCATGAGTAAGGTGGTCTCCCCCACAAATCTTACAAGTACAACAATTCTTATTTTTCTTCTATTTGGCGCCATTCACAATGTTTTGTTGGGATTACGATGCCCCTTGTTCCTCATTGGAATATTTAGACTTATTTTTTTTCGTCTCACTTCATTATTGCTGAGCATTCTCAACAATCATTAGGTGAGAAGAAAAAGGAAAATGAACAATTCTTATTTTTTATTCTCTTGGCTTATTTGGACTAAACAAAATTTACCTTGGAGGTGGGAATAAGGACATTAGGAGTTTAAGTAGAAGGCTTTCTAGCTGGGGAACTAGAAGACATGTTCATTTGACCCATCTAAGAGGCTATTTGACCAATGTTTCTAGAAGATACAAACCCCATGAATCCATTAGCATGACTTTCCGGCTTATGATTCGAATGATCAATAATGATCAAGGAGCCTTAGTAATAAGTTAATATAAGTCACCTGCTTGAGAGATCAATTCAAGTTGATGGGTATGCACGATATCTTACTCCTCTGTTTACTCTCAACCCTTTGTCACATATTCAACAATATTAGGCAATAAGGACTTAATGAACCACTCACACATAACCTCACCAGGAAGCTTTGTTCTAAGTATGGCTTGTCGCCTCCTCCACTCATGGATATGATCAGAGATGTGCATGGAGTTATCTTGGAGATAGATAGTGAGAATATTGTTACCAACATCAAACCTAATAGTAAATTGATAATGGTTAAAAAAATTATGAGCTAAAGATAATAAATATTCAGAAGCATCAAATTCTAAGTCAATGTACCATTTGGAAGCACCACCTATGAGAGTCTGCTAGAAAAGACACATCCTAATGCTATCATCCTGAAATGAGTTGGATGAACACTAGAAATGTTAATTAGTGATGTGGCATGCCATTCCTTCTCTATATTTACCATCAAATTTAGGAATTTTTGTTAGTAATTTATGCAGGGAAGGTGGCCATGTAGGATTATGTCAAATGGTATTATTCATCAACATAGATAAACTAGGAAAATTTAGTGTTTCCAACAAAGGTGATGCGAACGATGCTTGGGAGGGGTTGTGTTCTCCCTGTAACCCAAGTAGAGGAGGTTATCCACCCATGTCTTGGTTCGCAGTGTCAGGTTCTGTTGGGGTCTCAGAGTCACACTATGTCGTGCTATAGTGTAGAGCTTAAGAACATCTAAGCTCTATTTGATTTGTTGTTACTAATTTTTATTTTCTTTTGAAATTTATGTGTATGAAATATTTTATGTTTCTCTAATATTATGGAATATATATCTACATTATTTTGGCTCATTTATGTCTATTCTTGGCTTCAAGCTTCAACACGAAAATGAGAAATGGTGAAAAAAATGCAGCAAATTAGATCAAAGGTTAATGCTTGTTTTATGTGAATGTTTTCTTTTCTTTTGAAATTATGTGTATGAAATCTTTTATGTTTCTATAATTTTGTGGAATATATATCTACATTAGCTAGGTTTAAATTCTCATGTGTGTCTGTTCTTGGCTTCAAGCTTCAACACGGAAAGGAGAAATGATGAAAAAAATGCAGCAAATTAAATCAAAGGTTAATGCTTGTTTGATGTGAATTAGGTTCTATTAAATGGTTGTGTGAATTCTAATTTAAATTCTAATGATATTATATGTATTTACCTTATTTTTAAGTTTCATGAACTCTATTTTCCGTATAAAAGTTGTCACAAAAAGTAAAGGAACCTGAAGAACTATTTTCAAACATTCAAATCAAATTCTTGATATATGTTAGTGTATAATTATCTCCATTGTAATGTAATGAAAATTACTTAAAATTCAGCTGATATTTATTACACATTTATAAAAACTAAACATCTCATAAATTCTAGCATTTACCATTGGTTTTCACACGAAAGTGAAAATTACAATGAGTAAATTCCATTCAAATCAAATTTCAATGTCTCTTTTAAAAATTTAAATTCCTTCTAAGAATCCAGGTAAGTGAAAGTGTCAACAATTCAAAATATTTTTGTTGGGAAGGATTTCCACTATTTTTTATTTAAATCATCCATGAACTTTGGGTTTGAAATTTAGAAATAAAAAGGGTTAAAAGAAGGGAAAAATGGATAACATATATTAACAAACTCAAATGAGTAATTAAGAATTCATTTCAACCTGTTAAAATTAGATGACCAATTGATCCATTAAGAATTCAAATTGAAGACGATGTAGTATTTTGAATTTTTCAATTTCATTTAAAATTCTTATAAAATTTCATCAAAATGGCCAAGATACTCTTCAAAAAATCTTGATGAATTCTAGAGAAATTAAAGAAAACAATCATACTGATTTGGAATTTCCTTTAATTAACAACCCCATTTCAATTTCATACCAAACGAGGTTTACAACATAATTGACCATAAAAAAAAACCTTGTAATTGCATTAATATGGTGCAAACTCAAAATACAAAGATGGGTTTTTTAGAATAAAAATAGAAAGAAGAACTAATACCTAAAACAAAATTTATAATTTTTACTTATACATTTTAGCTTCGAAAGTCTTAGAAAATTATAGGAAAATTTTGACAAAATTTCCCCTACACCAAAACATTTATCCTCTAATTACATCAAAATGAGGCCTATATATAGGCGCTAAATATTGAAGACCCTATCCCTAAAGCACTAGTGGTATTCAGAAACCACTAGGAATCTTTTACAAAATGAAAATTGTCTTGCAACAAACTTCCTCTAGAAGCTTCCAGAAAAGTATGACAGTTGTAGACTGGGGCCCCTTTCATCTTATTATAGTGGATTCCCTCTCTCTCGCTTTCTTGCCTGTGCTTTGAGTTCTCTTCTCTCTCTTACTCGGGTCTTGGTTAGGTTGCATGTTACCTTGGCTGGGTTCTCGGTGTGTCATTAGAGGAAATTTCAGCCTAAAAGTGCCCATGAAATTTCCATATAGTTTCCATGTCATAATGTGTAAACCAATCAAAATGATATAAATTTAAAATGAGGTACATGTAAATAATTTGGAGGGAAAAAGAAGAAAAGATACTTTTTTTAATTGTATTTTTGGATTATCTCCTTATAGGTTTACTCAAATTTCAAGTTTAAACACTCATTAGATGTGGAATTAAATTTACTCTGGACTATATTTGTGTACAACCACAAACTCAATTGTTTGCACATGATATGCATTCAAAATATTGATTTGTTTATTCATTGAGGCTATATCCCTCTATTTTTCCTCTAAAACATCCTTATATTCATTAAAATACCTAGGGAACATAGATAGGTGTGTGATTTTTTCCTATATGGTTTCAATCTTTATCTTCATGTTCATACAAACCATCCTCTCGTACTTCAATTGATTACTAGCCTTAGTATACAAATCTTGGAGCTTCTTTGTTGTAAAATTTGTTTATTGCATCTTTCTATGCACCATGTGGGTCACTTGCATGTTAAACTCCACTATATCAGTATACAGAATACGATCTAAAAGAAAGGAAAATTGATACACTTGAGATTCTAACATATATTTAGTTGTATCCACCTTGGATTGCAACACTGTCAGCTTAAAAATTCCCTTTTCATAGTATAAGGCACTTTTTACCTACATGGGATGGAGTGGTTGGCTTTCTATTATTCTTATATACTTCTTCCTTTTTTACTAGCTTGTTAGGATTTCCATTATAAATTATCATCTCGTAGGTAGTAAGAATACCAAGTAGATGATTCGGCGTGAGAGTCTTCAAATATGTCATCTCCTCAATGGCTAAAACATTGGGATTAAATATCTTAGGTAAAGAACTCAACACCTTTTAAAAATTTATTATGATAAATTTAAAAATTTATATCACAAGTAAATAATACTACGGAGCTAATAAACACTTCAGCAACCATTTATATAAGCATCAAAATAATCACAAATTAAATACATAGATTATGCAAACTTCTCTTCAATTGCTTTTACAAAGGAAAACTTCAAATTGTTGTTTCAAATCTCTCTGGCTCCAACCAAAAATAAGATACTATACTAATCCCTAATTTATCAACAACTATTGAAACGAGAAACTACCCCTATTTTATCAGCTACCACTGAAACGAGCTACAACCCTTTATTTATCAACTACTACTGCAAGGAGCTCCTACTCCTAATTTTTTACCATCCACTACTAGAAGGAGTTAAAACCCATGGAATGCAAGATTCCATGTTAGGGCCCTATATTACTAGTGTAGTCCCTTATTTTGTTAGTGTAGCCCCCTTATTGTTATTGTTGTACCGCTGTAGTCCCCATATTGTTATTATTGTACCCTTACATTATTATTGTTAGGTCGGCTAGCATTATATTTTTTCTCCATGGACTCATATATATAGAAAGGAGGTTTTTTTCATTTGCGTCATCCAATAATTTTTCATTTATGTAATGTAAAGGAGGTTTATGTAATGATCCTTTTTTGAAATAGCTAGCAATCCATGGCTGGAAAACACATTTTCCAGAAATGGAGGCAGCAGCATTTGATACCAAGACCTGGATCCCTTAGAAAAATGTGTCTAAGTCCAAAATCCAAGGATTGGGATCAAGGAAATCCTTCTATGGTGGTGAAACAAGCCTCCCACACCTAGTTCCCTTCAGGAATTGCCCAAGGAATGGGGTTGCAACAATTGATGAACACAATGGGTTCTCTGCGTTATTTTTCTGAGCTTGCTTATGAGAATAATTAAATAGCCAAAATATATGATTACAATAGTAAAATAAATGCAATGACTTGAGGAATCATTCATTCAATCAGTACAATACAAGCCTCTCATCACTGGCATGATAAACATGAAGAACACTGCTATATGAAATAAGCCCTAGGCTATGACTGTGTTGTTTATAAAAGATACTGCTGCATAAATGTTAATAATATATATATGTGGCAATATGAAGCTCAAATAAAGTGGGGGAGCATGATCTCAACCCCTGAAAATACAATACATCAATCCTCAAGAAGGATTGGCTGAAATACAAGAAAAATGGCACTCCTGCAGAAATGCCGGAGTTGTTGGGTAGCAGCAACTCAAGAACCGGAAATAAATGGAGAAGGCTGAAATGGCTACATCAAATGAATAAACCTCCTCCAATGTAAATATTAAGTGAAAGGATGATCCCTTCACCTATATCTCACCCTCCAAACTATCTACAAATCCCTCACAGCAAATGCTCTCCAAAAATAACGTTGTCTAGAAGAGATACTACACTGCATATGATGGAAAGTGGTTGGCCTGGTGCCAAAGATGGTGGAATAATATCATGAACCTCCTTTTCTGATCTCCCAAAGGGATGGAAGCTCCCTCCTCTAAAAAACTAGCCAAGGATGGTGTTGTAGAAAACCTCCCCAGCAACACCCAGCAACACTGCACAATCTCCAGCTGAAACTGCACAGATGAAGAAGGATGAGGCTTGACCTCAATGTTTGAATATGGGGAATGGAGGGAAATCATCCAAGAGCTACTCAAGAAGGAGAGGAAATCCTAAACAGGAATTTCGCAGCAATTCTTGCTAACCAACAAGAAATTGCAGCAAATCCACAGGACCAAAGATGAATAATACTCAAGAAGATTTACAATGGCCACCTTTCCCTCCTTTTAAAAAATGTGAGCTCCCTCTCAATGGACCCCACTCATTAGGGTTTCCTTACTCTAGAAGCCTCCCTCCTTATCCCAATGTGCTCTCCACCTCATGCCACTGCGCTGTTTGACTTGGTCAAACTTGACCTAGTCATCCTACAAAATCCCCTTTTCACACATGGAGGTGTGAAATCCAGCTCTATAAGTGATCCTCTTTCACACTAAGAGGATTTTTATCCTTTATTCATTAAATTAATGGGTCTCCTACCCATTTTATTTATCTCCTATGTGAAAATGGAAAAAATTAATGTTCCATAAAATCAGGAACATTACAGTTTACCCCTTGAAGCAGCTGATTTCTAAGGCATTGATCTCTCTTTGCTTCTATTTTGGGATCTGGTTTCATAACATTTGGTATCATAGATTCGGATTCTATGGTTTTATTGCATCAAACAGGTCATCGTGGCATGTGTTTTATAACTTTGTTTCTACGAATGTTTAGAAGCTAAAAAAAAACCATTTCGAAGAAATCCAGAGGAACTTCGTAGAAAAATTTCAAATATTTCCTTGCAATATTTTCGGAGATATGATCTGTGTAAGTTAGGGTTTTTGCAGGCTCATGAATTTCATCTCAAAGAGGTTACCTTGGGAAAATAATCATAACTCGATCTCTTAGCATCAGATTGGAATTTTGTAAAATTTGATCGAAAGTACATGGAATTTAGTTTCCTGTGTATCAATTTCAGAGCTGAAGGAGGAAACAGTGACACGTGGCATGCCATACTGAACCAGTCTATAATTAGGTCATTGTGGGAGATTGGGCATAACGTTGTATTGAAGAATCCAAATTAGTTTTGACCTGTGGTATTGGAAAGAAGATTCAGAGGGCTACTAAAACACCAAAGATAAAATATTGGGGATCTGAAATTACAGAGATAGATCATTCTCAATATCGAGCTCCTAAAAAGAAAACAAAATGTGTGTATTTTTTTTTAAAATTCCATAAGTCTTGTTTGAAAAATCAGTTTGAAGTGATTCAAAGTGCATATTGAAGCAGATATATCAGTATTGGGTTTTAAAATGCCTCCAAAAAAAAAATTAAACTCCCATTAAGCCGTCAGAAGGCTCTACTATGACTCATGAAGAGGAAGAAGTGCAACATGGTATATAAAAATTACAAGACCAAGTGTAACAAATTTCTCTCTCGCAAAAAGTAACAAAAAATGAAATGGATGGTTTGAAGAAAGGCATGGAAGCTAATATGGATGGTTTGAAGAAAGGTGTGGAAGCTAATATGGATGGTATAGAAGGCAACATGGATGGTTTGAAGAAACATTAGAGGAAATTTCTGCCTAAAATTAGTCTCCTAAGGAAAAAGAAAAAAATAATAGTTAAAATAATAAAATAAGAGTTGTGAATTTTGGAGGGAAAAGAAGATAAATACTTTTTTTTTAATTGTACTTTTGGCTTATCTCCTTATAGGTTTACTCAAATCCTAAGTGTAGACACTTGTTGGATGTGAAATTAAATTTTACATCCAACGAGTACCCATCATGCGTACATTTGAGAAGACCCGCATTGATAAAAAAAAAAATGAATATACATTAAAAAAGTGCATTGAACACGCATTTTTAATGAATCTTTAATTTTTATCAATGTGGGTCTTCTCAAAAGTAAGTATGATGGGTACTCGTTGGATGAGAAATTTAATTCCGCATCCAATGAGTATACACTTGGAATTCAAGTAAACATATAAGGAGATAAGCTAAAAAGAGAATTAAAAAGAGAATTTTTTCTTATTTTCCCTCCAAAATATTTACATGTACCTCTTTTTAAATTTAAAAGATTTCCATTGGTTTAAAAATTATGACATGGAAGTTACGTGAAAAATTCATGGGCACTTTTAGGCTAAAATTTACTCTAATGGGCATGGAAGCTAAGATGGATGGTTTGAAGAAATGCATGGAAGCTAAGATGGATGGTGTGGAAGCTAAGATAGAAGGCAACATGGAAAATTTGAAGAATAACATGAAAGGTTTGAAGGAAGGGTTTGCAAAGTTGCTACAAGTAAAACTTCATAATGGCGAAAAGGTAGTAAAGGAAACTCATGATGAGAACAAAATAAATGTTAATCATGATCTCGTAGACTCTAATGTTGGATTTAAGACCCACCATATTCCAAATATAGATATGAGGAAGTTTGTTGGCAAGGATTTGATATCTTGCATACTACAAATGGAGCAATACTTTGAGCTCCATAATACACAAAACACACAAAAGGTACGCAGTGCAACTTTATATTTAGAACAAAATCAGTTTGTATGGTATTGATGGCTTTGTTCTCGTAAACCACTGGTCACTTGGTCAATTTCTACGTAGGAAATTATAACACATTATGAGGATACAAAGAGAAACACCTTCTTTAGCCAATTGATAAATCTCAAAAAAATGGGTTCAATGATGGAGCACATTGAGGACATCCAAAAATTGAATATAAGGTAAAATAATATTCCATAGGAACATAGGATTGATGTCTTCATAGGGACTCTAAAGGATAACATCCAACATGAGGTTCGCCTTTGGGAACATGATACATAGGAGAAGGCATTCAGGTTGGCAAGAAAAATTGAAAGAAAAATTATGGTGACAAGGAAGCCTAGCACTCACAACTATAGATATGGAAGTGTTGCTACTCCTAGACTTCCACAACCTACAAGGTTGACACCACAACAATTGGAATAAACAACAGAAAATGTGATTTTCTATAGTTGTGATAGAAAATACACTAAATTTCATATGTGTGATGAGAAGAAATTATTTTTCATATATTTTGAAGAGGAGGAAGAAAAGGACCAAGAAAATTCAAAAGAAGAGGATATACACCAGGAACCAACCTTAGAGGAAGAAGAAATGAATCTGACCATATTCTGTAATGCATTGGCAAGAATTACCACTCCTTAAACTCTCAAGATGGAAGGACATATCAAGAAGAAAAATGTAATTATTCTTATTGATTCGGGTAGTACCCATAATTTTATTCATTGTAAGGTAGTCAATGAATTGAATTTCTTCCTATACCCAGTGCCACAGTGTCAAGTGATGGTGGAAAATGGAGGAACTATAAATTGCTCTCGAAAATGCCATAATATCAAGCTAACAATGGGAGAATATGTATTGAATATTCCAATGCTTCCCATTCCAATGGGTGGTGTTTTTGTTGTACTAGGAGTACAATGGTTACAATCTTAGGGGATGGTAGCTTTTAATTTTCAAGAACTTTTCTTGAAATTTTTTTCGGAAGGCAAGGAAGTTGAATTACGAGGTATCACGGGGAAGTCGGGAAAGATAATAAGCTCTAATTTTATGAAAAATATTCTGAAGAAAGAACAACGAGGCATAATTGCACAATTATGCTCACTAGAAGTTCCAACATCAAAATCATCTATTTCTATAGATCTCCAAAAATTATTAGACAATCAACCCAAGGTGTTTGAAACTCCCAAAGGAATATCACCTATTCATGATCATGATCATGCTACTGTTTGATTCCAGGAACTGTTCCTCCAAACATCAGGCCTTACAGATATCCTTATATCCAAAAAGAGTGAAATTGAACATATGATTACAGAAATGCTATAGGCTGGTATAATTCAACCTAGTCAAAGTTATTTCTCTGTTGTACTAGTATTGGTGCATAAGAAGGATGGATCATGGCACATGTGTCTAGATTATAGGGATCTCAATAAGCTCACTATTAAAGATAAATTTCCCATTCCTATGATTGATGAATTATTGCATTAATTACATGAAGAAATTTATTTCACTAAGTTGGATCTCCATTCAGGATATCATCAAATTAGAATGAATACTGGAGACATTCCAAAAACAGCATTTCGAACTCATGACGGTCATTATGAATTTTTGGTCATGCCTTTTGGCCTGACGAATGCACCCTATACATTTCAAGGGTTGACGAATTCCATTTCAAATGCTTCCTCAGCAAATTTGTGTTAGTATTTTTTGATGATATACTAATCTATAACAGGTCTTGGAAGGATCATGTTCAACATGTTGATAGGGTGCTCAAACTATTGGATGAGATAAAGTTATATGCAAAAACCTCCAAATGTTTCTTTGGAGTATAAGAAGTGGAATATCTAGGTCATATTGTATGTCAAGAGGGTGTTAAGGTAAACAATAACAAAATTAAATCCATTAAGGAATGGAAAGCCCCCATAACCATAAAGAAATTGTGAGGATTTCTTGGGTTAATAGGGTATGATCGCAAGTTTGTTAATAATTATGGGAGAATAGCAGCACCTATAAAAACATTATTGAAGAAAGATGCATTTTCATGGACTCCAAAAGAAACTAAATCCTTTGAACATCTTAAAGAGGAAATGTGCCAAGAACCGGTCTTAGCTATGCCAGTCTTCACAAAAACCTTTATTGTGGAATGTGATGCCTCAGGAAATTGAATTGGTGTTTTTTTAATGCAAGAAGGAAGACCCATTTCTTTTGAAATCCATCCAATAAAAGGAAAGTATTTACAGAAAGATATTTATGAGAAGGAAAAGTTGGAAATACTACATGCACTAAAGAAATGGCGACCTTACCTAATGGGAAGAAACTTCAAGGTAAAAACTGATCATGATAGTCTTAAATACTTTTTGAAAAAAGGACTATCTTCATAAGAGCAACAAAAATGGGTCACAAAGATGTTGGGTTATGACTTTGAAATCATCTACAAAAAAGGGTAGCTAAATTTTGTTCCAGATGCACTCTAAAGAAACGATGAGGATGTGGAATCATTGCTCTATGACATATCTATTATCTAACCAGATATGATAACCGAAGCAAGGGAGTAATGGAAGAATGACGAAGAAGTATGGACACTCATTCAAAAGTTGCAGCAAGATCCCAGCACATATAATACATTTAGCTGGGAAAATTATTCCTTATGGTATAAAGATTTTTTATATATTTGTAAGAATCCCCAACTAAAACAAAATATTCTTTGGAAATTGCACAACTCTCCCTTAGTAGGATGCTCGGGATTTTTAAAAACTTACCTCGGGGTGAAGAAAGAATTTTTTTGGGATGGCCTTAAATATAATATTCAAAAGTTTGTGGCAGAATATTTTGTTTTCCAGCAAAATAAATTTGAGACAATTAAGACCTCTAGTCTGCTACAACCTTTAGCCATTCCAAATCAATGTTGGGAAGAGGTTTCAATGGATTTATCACAGGTCTACCTAAGTCTGAAGGAAAGGGTGTTATCATGGTGGTAGTTGATTTTTAAGTCCCTATATTAATAGTGTAGTCCCTTATTATGTTAGTGTATCTCCCCTTATTGTTATTTTTGTACCCCTATAACCCCCATATTGTTATTATTGTGCCCTTGCATTATTATTGTTAGTGTAGCTAGGGTTACATTGTGGCCCCACTAGGATTACATTGTGGCCCCATGGACTCCTATATATAGAAAGGAGGTTTTGTCATTTGTATCATCCAAGAATTTTTCATTCATGTAATGTATTGGAGGTTGCCCCCTCGAATTGGCTTATTTATAAGGCATTGATATCTCTTTTCTTCTATTTTTGGAGCTGGTTTCACAACATTTGGTATCAGAGCTTTGGATTCTAGGGTTTCACTGCTCCAAACAGTTCATTATGGAATTTTTGCTATAAATTTTTTTCTATGAAGGTTCAGAAGCTGAAATTTTTAAAGTACGAAGTCGAAATCTTGAGGAACATCGTCACAAAAGTTTAGAGCTTGTTTCAAAATATTTTCGGAGATATGATCTGTGGAAGTTAGGGCCTTTTGCAGGCTCCTAAATTTCACTTAAAAAGGTCATCGCGGAATTTTCGCTATAACTTTGTTTCTAAGAAGGTTCAGAAGCTGAACTTTTTAGAGCGGAAGCCAAAGTCCGGAGGAATATCGTCACAAAATTTTAGAGCTTGGCTCACAATATTTTCAAATATATGATCTGTGGAAGTTAGGTCTTTTTCAGGCTCCCGAAATTCATCTGAAAGAGGTGATCGTAGGAACCTCTTCATAACTCTCTCTCTAAGCATCGGATTGGAATTCTGTAAAAAGTGACTAGACGTACACATATGGTATTTTCCTATCTATAAATTGCAGAGTGAAAGAAGAAAACAGTGACACGTGGCAAGTCATACAAGTTTGCTCTACTGAACCAGTCCATAATTAGGTCATTGTGGGAGATTGGACATAAATTTGTCTTGAAGAGTCCAAATCAAGTCAGACCTATGGAATTTGAAAGAAGATTCAAAGGACTAATAAAGGGCCAAATTTCAGATATTGAGGATCTGCAAGTATAGAGATAAGTCAATTTCAATATCGAGCTCCTCAAAAGCAAGAAAAATGTGTGTATTTGGTTTTTAAAGTTGCATAACGTTTGTTTGAAAAAGTAGTTTGAAGTGATTCCAAGGGCATATTTTAGAATATTAATCAGTATTTGGTTCTATAATTCCTCCAAAAAATAATTCCATACACATTAATCCCTCAAAAATCTATACTATGACGCATGAAGAGGAAGAATTGCAGTATGAGATATCAAAATTACGGTACCAAGTGCAACAAATTTTGATCTTACGAAGAGCAACCGAAGATGATGTAGATGGTTTAAAAGCATAAATGGAGGCTAAGTTTAATGGTTTGAAGGATCAAATAATAGCTAATATGGATGATAAATTAGTGGAATATCACATCGAGCATCAACAACAAGTTCTCCAACTCTCAAAGGATAACCTAAATTTGGTGCAAAATCTAATGAAACAACAGGAAGATCAACATCACATCAAAAGAAGTTCTAAAGCAGTCACAAAAACAAGAACTCGACAAGTACGATCAATTTCAAAGTATCTCAGCAAGTGGAAGAACTTTCCTTTAGAATATTCCACATGGGAGGATGATAATTTTATACAGAAGCATCAAGAAATAATCAAGTGTCGAGGAAAACACTTGTTTGAAGGAGAGGGGCATGTTAAGTCCCTATATTAATAGTGTAGTCCCTTATTATGTTTGTATATCCCCCCTTATTTTTATTGTTGTACCCCTGTAACCCCCATATTGTTATTATTGTGCCCTTACATTATTATTGTTAGGTCAGCTAGGGTTACATTGTGGCCCCACTAGGATTACATTGTGGCCCCATGGACTCCTATATATAGAAAGGAGGTTTTGTCATTTGTATCATCCAAGAATTTTTCATTCATGTAATGTATTGGAGGTTTCCCCCTCGAAGTGGCTTATTTATAAGGCGTTGATATCTCTTTTCTTCTATTTTTGGAGCTAGTTTCACAACATTTATAGGATTACCAAGTATGCACACTTTTGTGCATTATCTCATCCATTTAAAGAGAGTACATTTGCTACGACATTTATGGAAACAATTCAAAAGCTAAATGGAAACCCAAAAATTATTGTAAGAAATACAGATACCATTTTCACTGGAAATTTTTGGACAAAATTATTGTCTTCTTTGGGTACTCAACTACATCATAGCTCATCTTATCATCCTCAATCTGATGGGAAAACTGAGATAGTGAAAAAAAATTTGGAATGATATCTTCGTTGCTTTGTATCTGATAAACAAACACAATGGGTCAATTCATTACCTCTGGCTGAATAGTGGAATAACACTTCCTTCCACAATGCAGCAAAAATAATCGCATTTATGTCACTTTATGGATATCATCCGCCATCCATCATGTTAGTCATCAGTAATTTTTGCTGATATCGAAAGATGACTTAAATTCATATCCTAGATTTCTAGAAACAACATTTGAGAAATATTGTGAGTTCTAGAAATCTCACTGCCTTCATTATCCTAAGCTAACTATTCTCACTATCTTTTCCCCTCTCTATCTCCTAAAAATCTACCTCACTGGTGCAAATAAAAACTTAATTATTGGGTATGTTTGCCTCATTTCATCACCTCACTTTCACTTTCATTCATAGCCCTCTTCCTCTAAAAGGGCCCACTTTTTCCCTTCCTCAAAAACCCTCATCAGAAGCCCTTCATTTATCCTTTTTCCCCTCTGACATAATAAACAATGTAAAAACTTCCTTTTACATTGTTTTAAACTAAGTCCTAAACTATCGGGTCCTTTTTATTTATTAAAAACCCTGTTTTTATGTTTAAAAACAACCCTCTTTGCTGTAATAGGCCTTAAGCCCTTCTTCGCTTAAGCCCTAGCCCCCTTCGACCACATAAGACCTTAGCTTTCTGCTATCCTTAGCACCTTCCACCTATAAACTACCCTTCCGCCCTTTATTTTTATTAAACCTCCCAAACCTTTAAAAAATTAAAGCGGGCCCCGCCTTTCAATTACTCCCGAGACCCCTCCCTTAACCTTATATATTACCACATTCATGTTAATATTTAAGCTCCGAGCCCCATCATCCTCTTTGGACACCACCATCCAGTCACCGCCCAACACCTATCCCCGGGCTCCCACCTCCCAAATCTGGTCGTCGCTCCTCTGATCATTCTACACCATAGATCTCAGCATTCGAGATCTAACGGCCTAGATCCCATATCGTATAGAAAAATTGCGAAGGGTTTAATAACCCCCAACCCGTGTGAAATAGCTGGTTTTCCACCTGCCACATGTCAATCGCCTAATGGTATTTCACACCCATCGCTCTAAACCACTCACTGCTCATTACCCGCGCGATAAACCACTTGTTGTTTTTGGAAACCGTTTTTTCACCTCCATGCCAAAATTCAATTTCCCTAAATCCATTAAAATTTTCGCCTAGTTCCACCTTTGGAACTCTGCCCTCTGCACCTTCTCCACCTCTGCAATTGCCTCCCGACATCTCCAAACCCCCGAAAATGCAATCAATCCCGCCCCGCATGGTTTTTAACTAATGGTTTGTATTTGTGCAGGTTTTAAAGTCGGAGGAAGTCCATTATACCCTCCCACAGTCCAAGAAAGATAGATAGAAACCTAGGTGATGATCCAGGGGTTTGCATCTGGATTTTAATTGGATATTAGAGGCCCTATCAGGGTTAATTAATGATTAAATATGATCGTTAATGATCATTCAACCTTTCAGCCACAAAGAATACCACATTCCTACACACAGAAAGCGCAAACAAATCATAGAAACAGCGAAGAAAGAAAGCAGAAGAGTTAAAAGGGACTAATCCTAATTAGAAGACAAAACAAAAGGGTTAGTCAGTCAAAGCAATAGTCAAAAAAAGAAAAGCAGGCAATGGAAAGATTAAAAGGATAAAGGCAAAGGATCAAAAGAAATAATCAGAAGATTAAGAGAACAGAACAGAGATAAAAAAAAATGAAGAAAAAGTTATAAAGAGAAAACAACAAAGCATAACAACAAAGTTTAAGGCTTAAGAAAGAGATTAAAGATAGAACAAAGGACAGATAACCTAAGACAAATTCGAATGACTCAGCTCGCAGTAGTTATTCCTTTCAAAGATATTTTTTCAGCCACCTAAGTGCTTTGTTCCCTTCAATAAAGCATGAGGCAATTATTGAGCTTAGTTAGAGATATTTTATCTGTCAAACAATTATTGTAAAAAGTTATGAATAAGCCTCAAAGTCAACACATTCACCTATTTTTATCTTAGCATTTAAGATAGGAGTTATTAAAACAGAGAATTAGCTGCAGATATTCCTACCTTGAGCCTTGCATGGTCTTCAAGGTTAGGAATGCACTTACTCTGTAATAAATGATACTCAAACCCTATCTTAGGCTTCACCTCCTCATTTGTAGCATAAATACTGCATCTGAACTCATTATCTTGTTGGCATTTGATGACTCTTTGAAGTAATACATAGTCTCTTGGAAGTTGAAAAGAAATTGAAGTCCTGGAACTTGTGGATGTCTTGGTCTGTTTGTTTATGGAGGAGGCTAGATCACTGGATCCCTGAACTTCGTTGTTGGTGAAGTTCTTCTAATCTGTTATTGTTATTTCCTATTTTCATTATGTTTCCACCTTTCTGTG
The DNA here is from genome assembly GCA_034641835.2 of Pinus albicaulis. Taxonomy (NCBI): domain Eukaryota; kingdom Viridiplantae; phylum Streptophyta; class Pinopsida; order Pinales; family Pinaceae; genus Pinus; species Pinus albicaulis. The sequence goes on from CM076579.1 coordinate 224,741,918, forward strand.
TTGCAGTAGAATAAAAGTTTTAGGCTAAGAAATGTCTTTTGAAAGCACCTTAGTTCTATTTATTCTTCACTACCATAATGTTTTCTTCTGCTAGGACATTTCAGAGAATTCTTAATTTCTCTATGGATCCCCTAAGCCTGTTTATTTCATAAACAGTTGAATATAGTTGGTTTCAAGCATGATTTATGGTTTTCCCTACTTACTTTCTGCCACTTAAACACTGTTTTTGAAGTCTCTCTCTAAAGTACCATTCTTTAAAGTCTGCCAAAGAGGTTTTTCTTCGATCATACCCTTTGTACTTGCTTAAATAATTGTTTTAGAGATATTCATAATTACAATCAAGGATGTTTAGGATTTCCCTCTTCTCTGAATACAGTTATATGTGTGCCTTAAGCGTTTTCTGTCCTTGAAGGTGAAATCACTAGAAGTTAAATGAGTTTCTCACCTTCTATATTTCATTGTAAAAGTTGTCTTGAAATATTACTTGTTGAAGTGTCGATTGTAGAATTTATGGTGTGCCCTGTCTATTGATTGCCTCTTCATGATTTTGTGATATTTGAAGTCCCTTTTTTGAGAAGTACATATGATAAAGGATTCTTAATTTCCCTTTACCCTACTTTTCATTCTTACAATTGGTTTCCATCTCATAAACCCCCCTTAAAACTAGAAGATCCACTGGAAAAGTTAGATTTTCCCTATGATACTCCCTGATCCATTGATTAACTTATCATGACTTCCATTTGACTCCATTGCCCAATGACTTAGATATTTCCTCATTCTATATATGCTTTTTGATTATTATATGTTTGGTGATTTAGTGTGTCCTAAATTGCTTTGCATTTAATTTGTCAATCGGGAATCGTACTGATGAAGTGCGGCGCTATATATGTGCAATAACCTATTTCTTAACTTTTGTCGTTTTTGGTCTTTCTAAGGTGAAATGGAAATTCTAAAATGAAAACAAGTTTGGTTATATTCATTCGAAGTGATATCCCCTACCCAACCAAAACAAACAACAAAACCTCACACTTAATAACTAGCCTAAAATCAACCCTACAAAGAAAACAAGTTCATATCCTTTGCAAACAAATAGAGATATCCCTCTCTAAGTCCAGGAAGGCTCGGTCCTAGGGCTCCAAAGACTGCTTCCATGTTTCCTTTTCATTTGTTATACCAATCTTCCAAATCATGGGACTCCAACATTCTGGCGATCACGGTGGGACCAAGTTCATAGTAGCCTAAGAAACCCCTATACACTCATTTAACCTTCAGTTAAAATCATATAAAACTCAACTGATAGCCATAGAGTAGACTCTGTTTGTTTCACCATCTTAGCTAAATGATGATTTAGGTATAGGACACTCTTACAAACCTTAGGACTACATAGGAACTCAGAAAATCCCAAAAACATTCCTAGATTGGTTTTGTCAAGTATTAGTGGTGGACCATACACATTTATCTTCAAAACAATTAAAAATATCCACCTAGCGACTCCACTAGCCTCTAGTATGCCTATTACTTCACTAGTCCTTAAAGACTCCCCTATAAATGCATTAATCAATCCTAGTATTATTGATGGTGGATAGCAGAGTTGAAATATTCCACCTGGTAACTCCACAACTCTCAATAGACCTAAAGAATCCACTGATAGAGAACTCTAGACTGGTTGAAAATATGCAGTGACCTTTTTCCAGATTTACAAACATGGATCCAAGGATGCAAAGGAGATATGCTCCAATGAATAGAGACCACATCCCTGGATTCCCCCATAAAATGCATGAAATAAATTAGTTAAAAAACCTACCTATCTTTCAAGATGAAAAATTTGATGGCCCATTTTTACATCTCATCAAATTTCATATACACATATGGAGGTTAAAGGTTGAATGGCACAAAGACTGCCTCATGAAAATGCTTATGGAAACATTAGAGGGTAAGGCAAGAGAATGGTATGAATGGCTAGAACCTGGCATCTTGTTTTCTTTAAAGGATTTCCACAAGATATTTTATAAACACTATATAGGGTATTGTCCATCTCTATCATTAGCTGAAAATTGTTGTGATCAATCTCGGGATATCATACAATACCTTATAGATAGTGATGAATATTTGGAAAATTTTCATCCTGAAGACCTCTTAGAAGCCATTCACCAATTTCATTCTCAAGATAGCTATCATGACAGCCTAGAGGATTTAGTTGAGGAATAACCAAATCAAGAAATATAAGAAAACCCACAAGATCTCTCTGAAGGCACAAGTGATGATTCACCATCTCTTCTAGATGAGGCTCAAGAAAACATTCAACCTCAAAATCAGCCTTCAGAAGAAAAAGAGAACTTTTGTACTTCTATCCAAAGAAAGAGAAAAATGCCTCCTCCTTTAACTAAAGAGGAAATAAATCAAATGCTATACATGCAGCCAACCTCTAAACCTTCATATGAACAAAACATTTATGGTCTTTCTCCCACTAATCCCATCTACCATAAATCAGGAAGAAAACTTGTGGATCAATTCAAAAAGGAACAAACTGTTAATCCAATATGTTTGATTAGTGAAATTATTTATGATGATTCTCCAAATTTTGATCAGTCTATAATGTTGATGTTCTCCAAATTAAAGCTAACCTTGCAGAGCCATCAACAGTTGATTTGTGGGATGAAATTCACTATCATCAGATTGAAAGCAATAATCAACCAAGACAAGTCAGCTATGACACTGATGAGGAAAGTATTGAAAGTTTAAAATCAAGTGAATATTCTTTGACTCTTTGCTCTACTTCACTTCAATCCATCAGAAATAACTTTCACATAATTGGAAATCAACATTCTTTCATACTTGATGATAAGAATGAGGAGAATGGGGAACGTCTTGATCAAGTTGTAAATAAGAAGCTTTCTCCTAAAAATGTTGAGGAAATTAGTTGGAACATGGAATACTCCTTATATCCAGATTTACAATCACCAAGTTCCATTGAATTACAAATTACAAATGAAAGCATAGAGGTTGGTAATCACATGAGAGTTGTTGCACTACCTTCTTGGGAAGATTTATTATTCAAGAATGCTCCTACTCATCAATATAATGACTTGATAGAAGTCAACATTACAGTATATGATGAGTCTGACTGTACAGATGGTGATCATGAGGAAGAGGTGGAGTCTTGGATCAAGCCTATTTTCTAAATCCTCTAAACCAGGTGTTATTTCAAGATCCCTATGCTATTTTCTTAAAAGTAGTTGAAGAGGGAGAAAAATGTGTCAAGGGCAGTTTAATGCAAGGTTTTAAGAAGAGTTTAGACACTACTATTCAGACACAAGTAAGGTGGAGATGGTCTTTTGATTTTTTCAAAACACTCAAAGAGCTTAACCAAGATCCATCATGGAATCATCTGCTTGATTGGATGTATTGGAAAAGAGAGTTCACCAGCCGAATGGAGATCATGAATAGGTTAAATTAGGATAGATAGGAATGCAAATAAGCTCAACACTATGAGCATCTTTCTAGTTTTTTAATCTTAGAATGTTGATCCAAAATGAAAAATACAAAAACAATAAAAGAAAAGGAAAAAGAGGGAAAATTCAAAAGAGGTACAGCCCCATACCCAAAAAACAGTACTGTTGAAAGTGTGCAAGCCTAAATTCCACTACTGATTCAAAATGACAACTTTTTCAGTCATGTAGCCTAATCATGGCTGAACATGCATTAAATTTATTTTTATAAGTTAGTAAAAACAATGATTTTCAAAGATTATTTCAAATTTGACTTATCAAGAAAGATAGATTAGGAAATAAAGGATACTTGTTCCACATGCTCAGAACAGAACCAAAGAGGAAGATAAGGATGCATTACAAATGATAGATCACAGCCTTATCTTTCTAAGTTACTTTTTATGCAAAATAATGCTTGTGTGCAACTTGTTCCAATGCGACAACCATGGTAAGTCAGACTGCTTAATCCTGATTTGAACCATGTTTTAAATTTTTTTCAATAGTTTAGAGAATCAAGACTGCGAAACAGCTTAATCTTGGCAGTCAAATAGTTTTAAGTAGAGAATAAAAAGAGTTCACTAGTTTAATCTGAACTCTTGGAAGAAATAAGGATTGAAGTAGTAGTTTATTTCTGTTTTCAAAAATAAAATGTCAAGTGTTACACCATTTTTTGGTCATCTAACCTACTATCACTAGATGAACCCAAGTACACCATGTAAGACCAATTTTACCCTAAGTAAAATTGCTTTCACTATGTGAAATAACTTAGTAAAAAACATTTATTAAGTTGTTTATTATCTAAACAGGAAACCCCAAAAGGAAACAATAAACAAATTTATATTTGTTTATATTTCCTGGTCATATTTAACCCAAAACAAGGAAATCAATTAAATAAATCCTTATTTATTTGATTATTTCCTAGGAATAAATTATTTAAATCCTATTTAAATAATATTCCTAGTTAAATTTGACTAAATCATTTATAAATAATTAAATAAATCATCATTTATTTAATTATATTCCCACCATGTCCTTAAAATAGTAAATAAATAATTTATTTATTTATTATTTATAAATAAAGGAATTGACCCAAGTCAAAAATCCTTTTCCCTCCAACAAATATAATAAAATATTCCTAAAGGGTGATTCTAGAATTTGATTAATAATATTTTATTCATGCACCAAGTTCTAGATGGCCCCAATATTTTGTTATAAATAGAAGGGTTTTCCCCATTCATTAGTCACCTTTGATTGCATTAGATCTCTCTGGATCTATACACTTGGTCACATTTTCTCCATTTTTGCCTTGTGAGCTCCCATTGAGTTCTATGTTTGTCTGTGTTTTCTACACCAACAAGAGAGAGAGATTTTAGATCTGAAATGCTGAGGACTGTCAAGAACCCATCCCATTGAGGAGAACTGGAAAACACCTTTCTTGTTTTCCTCTCAGGTGCCCCTTTTCAATATAATATAAAAATTCTTTCAAATACATTGTTCTTGTCTTGTCTATTGGATGCATGGAGCCACATTTTACTTTATCTGCTTAATGTCTTTTATGCTTAGATCTGGATTTGTGCAGCATTATTGGGATCACCTAATTCCAGATTTAAAGATATTTGGTAGCCATAATCGATGTTAGGGATATTTGTTATGCATAGCTAAAGTGGTCTTTTACGACGAAAGATTCATACTAACAATTGGCGACTCCACACGGGTTTTATTTTGCGACCGCTGTCATTTTATCTATTCCTGCATATCCAGCTGTTTCAGACCCTAGGGTTTCTCTTCTATTTTTTGTTTTTCCTATTTTTATGGTGCTTTTCACCTCTGAAACCCTCAAACATTCAAATTTTTAACTTCCGTGTGTTTCTAGCCTTATTGCGCAGGTGACACACATCAGCCGCAGCTGAGACGACAATTTTTTCTGAAATCTGTCGCCGCAAGACCCAAATCTGCAAGTCACACTTATCGGCCCAAAAACTGCAACCTGGCCTTGAGGTCGCACTTTTCTGCCCCAAACCTCCGACCTGCACTTTTTTCTGCAATTTTCCAGCACTTTTTCTGGGTTTTTCCGAAGCTTCTGTTAGGGTTTTCTAGCCTCTGTCTCTACCCGTTTAGACCTGTTTCTGATCTGTTTCAGTCAGCTAAGTGGGAATATTGCCCCTTAGGGCTCTAGTATCCTCCAATTTTTGTGGGAGAGTTTTTGTTGTTTTAGAAGTCTGAATTTCCAGAGTTTTAGCCTTATTTCTTTCAGATCTGATACCTCATTTTCATATCCCTTTAGATCAGCTCTTATCCCTTCCAAATCACCTCATATAGTTTTGTTTGGGTTCTTTTCTAGGGCTGCCTCCTTGTCCCCTCTACTGTTAGCTGATCCTCTCCTTTTTTAGCAGCAACCTTGCCTCTGCCTCTTTGTTGTTCTCTGCACCTCTTTTCACCAGATTTCTCCCTTATATCCCCGTCCCTCCCGACTTTAGATCTATTGGCCTCTTCTTAGCGTGCTTTGCTTAGATTTTTTTCCCTCTTATAGACTAGTTTTGAGAGACCCGCCTTCTTGGGTTAGATTGATGCATTGTTAGCTGTTAATTTTCTATTCTTTCAGTCTTATTTATTGCAGATTTATTTTTGGTTACGCATCACACTTTTTCTTTTACTCTCAAAACGTCTGGGTTTAAACAATTAAAATTAACGCATGCCACACACTGACCCTAAGCAAAGAAGAGCCTGGTTAACACCGCCTGGAAAAGACTTTCAAATCAATTTACACTGCACCTCTCTACCCTTGTTTAGACATTGACCTCACTTGATTTTTCACCTCCCTTCCCTTGTCAGCTTTTCTTCTTCCTGTCATGATTGCGCCTCCAAGGCGTTTATCTCGGAGACTTCTTGGCCTTCACCCTTAGTTTCCGGTTGGTCAACTTCCTCCTTCCCGCCGTCATCAAGTAAGTCCTCCCCTGAGTCCACACTCCAACTCTTCCTCTGATTGTTCGGGTTCTCCCCCTACTTCTGGTTCTCCCCCTCTTACCTTCACCATGTCTATTTCAGGACCTAGCGCTAGCAGCAACCCCAATTCTACTGCTGGGTTCATTTCGAGTGGAACCACTACGGGACCTACCTTGACTGCCCCGTTGCTCCCTTATATGGTTGGTCTCAGTCTCCCCGACTTCAATCAGCTGATCAATGATCCTATTCGCCACAATGTCAGTTGGCCTCCTATGCCAACCAAGCTCCCCTCTGACATTCCCAAGTTCGAAGGCCTTGCTAGTGAAGATCCCTCCAACCATATCTGATCTTTCCACATGTGGTGTTCCTCCAATTCCATCACCGATGACTCCATCCATCTTCGATTGTTCCAACGCACGCTTACCAGTGAAGCTTCTAAATGGTATGTCGATCAAGCCACCTCTTCCCATACCACCTTTGTGACCACTGCCCAAGCCTTTTTATCTTATTTCCAGCTCCCTCTTCGATACGACACTGGTACTGAACTCTTGACTTATTTTCATCAATCCTCTTCAACCCGCCTTTCCGCTCATGTCCAGGAATGGCAACGAAGACAGAGCTTATGTCGTGCTCCCCCTTGTTAGCCCCCTATAAATTTTTTGACAAGCAAAGTAAGGGGCTAAATTGTTTTTGAGCCTTCAATGAATGCATCTCCCCTGGAGACACATCATCCTTGAAGTCTCTTGTGCCTTTTTCCTTTGGTAAATCCCCTCTACTGATCCTCATTATAAAGCCTCTCTTATTACAGAAACCGTGCCTCAAAGGACCTATTTTTACCCCTTGTACCCCTGCAAGATATTCCATTTCACTCTGTTCTCCCTTCATCTAAGTTTCCTTTCCACCCTCTTTCCCCCCCTTCTAAACATCCTTCATTAATCCTCTAATCCTCCCAAAACCTCGTTTAAAACCTTCAAATACTTTTTGTTTGGTTTAAACAATCCTCTTCTCCCTATCGTTTCCCTTTTCCACCCTCAGATTGCATTAAAATGGCCCAAAAAGAGATATTCTCCATAGTCTGGGTCTCAGCCCCTTTCAGCTTAGCCCCCTCAGCCTTTCCTCCATGCGACTTGGCCACTAGAACCAAGCGCTAGCTCAAAGGAAACTTATCTCATATGATTCATCGGGCACATTTATAGCCGTTGATCTGAACAGAACGAACGACGATCGTCGCCGTCGCCCCACCCATTGCGCTCACTGTTTATCACCATTCATCGCATCTTAACCGTTCGTTTACCTGAAAATCCGATGGTTCGTGTTTACCCACCCCGGTGGTCCCTGTGCACTATTCAAAAACCATTCGGTTTCTATCGCACCGCCTTTCGGAGGTAGGCGGTATTTTCCGATGAGCTAGTGATTCCACTTATCACGCGACGCATGGCAGCGACACTATTTCAAAACCACCTGCTCATCGCACGTTAACGTTCGGCACAGGATATAGAGTGATATGCATATCAGTCATCCGATCTGGGGCGCCTTATCCAACGGTTGTCGCTCCACGAAGCTGCGCACAGGTTAATCCATGGCCAACGTACCCCTGGCCCACTGTCATCACCCTCCAACGAATTTTCCACCGTCAATCTCCTCCCGAGATCGGACGGCCCAAATTTATTCTCAGTCCTACCGTAACCCCATCTCGCCATGTCATCTGTCCACATGTTTTGTCACATTGTCGCCCGTCCTTTTATATATTCCTGTCAAAGGTCGAATTTCAAAGGTTTTTCATCCATTTTTCCTTCCACGCCACCTTCTGACTATAGTCCCTACTATCTCCACCAAACTGCAAGTCTTCCACACCATTCTCCACCATTTCACCAGTTGTACGACCATTTTCATCATCTACACTACATCCACCACCCCCATTCATTGTTTTCTTAACTTGTTTTTGTATTTTGCAGGGTTTCAGAAAGGCGGAAAACCGCCATGGTTCATATGTACTATGGTAATGGTGTGCTGCGCAGATAAATTTGAATTTGGAAGCTCGTACTACAAGGAAATGTCCGGAAAGATGGAAGCAGCATAGATATTATCAAAGGACAGTTCAATCTCCACGAAAACCTGTCCGACACCATTAAAGCCCAGATTTTGTAGATTACAACATTTATGAAGCGGCACAGAAATACCAGCCAATGATCAAGGTTTTCAACATTCAGTATTGAGGATTTTAAGCCTTAATCCATAGTTCTAGAGGCAGAGTATGACATCGAAATCCCGAGGATCACACAGGAGGTCCAGCGCGCAGAAGGCAATGTAATCAGGGTTTCAAATCTGCAAAATGTTTCTTCCTGAGCACGGGCACAGTACACATTATTGTTTCAGTATACATTGTGTCCAAGATAGATTTTCCAGCCCTACATCAATCCTACACTATCAGAAGTATTTGTTGCACAGTACGGCAGGCCCTAGCATCATTTATTTACCTTTCGTTTAATTCACCAAAAGTACTACAGAGTACTGCAACCAAGTACATCAGAGACATACCAGAGTAAATGGGAGCCAGGAAAAGACCACTCTTTCACCCAAAGAGTGTCCCAGATTAATGCACAGAATTTATACAGAGTGGGCTTCGGCCTTCCTCCTGTTCTGAGTTTTTAATGCTGCATTTAGTTTTAACCTACCTTCTCTACTCCACTGGAGCTATAAATTCATGAAGAAAATCATTGTAAAGGTTGTTGATAATCCTACTGCATTCGGATCCAAGAAAATGGTTGATTTTTGTCACAGGTATCAAATAGCACTCAGTCATTCAACTGCCTATTACCCTCAAGGTAATGGATTAGCTGAATCATCAAATAAGAGCCTGGTGATCATCATCAAGAAGCTGTTGGAAGAGAACAAAAATTCATGGCATAACAAGTTAGTGCATGCCCTGTGGGCCGACAAGCTCACAACAAAGAAATCCATTGGCATGTCACCATACCAGCTCGTCTATGGAATAGAAGCAGTGTTTCCTACCAGCGTTGGAGTACCAGTGATCAAGTTGGTCCAAGAGATTCAAACAGAAGAAGACAGTATGGTGAGAAGGATAAACCAGACAATCCATCTCCAGAAAACAAGGGAAGAAGTTTACAACAGAGCAGTGAAAGTTCAGGAAAATATAAAGAAGTTTTTTGACAAAAGAACCAAAGCTACTGATTTCAAAATTGGAGATAAAGTTATGAAGTGGGACTCAAGGAGAGAGGATAAAGATAAGCACGGCAAGTTCGACAGTTTGTGGCAAGGTCCATACATCATCCAGGCCACTGTAGGTCCAAATGCTTTCTTCCGACAAGAATTAGATGGTACAAAGCTGTTTGGGGGTCCTGTCAATGGTAGGATGCTCAAACACTACTTCTGCTGATTTCCAATTTTCAGTTTCCATTTCCATTGTACATACCATTGCAGTGTTTGTTTTCAAGAAAAGGAGAAAATGTTTCAAAAAACAGAGAGAAAAGAGAGGTTCAGACATGCTCAAAACATGAACCTCCGAAGTGCAATAGATTGGCTCTAATATGATCAAAACCTGAGCCAAGGAAAATGAAGATAGTTGGTCCAAACATGCTCAAAACCTGGACTAGCAGAGAAGGAAGAAGAATCATCTCTAACAAGCCCAAAACCAGAGCTGAAATGAATAAAAGAAAGTGACTCTAACAAGCCCAAAACTTGAGTCACAAAAAGAAAGAAGGATGTTACAAGATTTCAGATTTCAAGCCTTCAAAGTTTTGTTTCAGTTTTCTGCAAATTTTGTCCATGTGCAACTGTCTTTATGTCATGGATCCGCAGCAAACTAGACTGTCTAAACCTAGTTTGACTATTTTTAAATTTTTTGTTGTAGAATGTAGAGACGAAGTCTACTGGACAGTTTAATCCCAGCAGATGCTAGATTAGGTAGAGAAACATATGAGACCAACAGTCTAATCTGGTCTCATGGAGTAATAAGGGTAGAAATAGAATAGGTTTCTTTTCTTGTTTTTAAAAGTAAAAATGATGTAAAGGGTCTGCTAGTTCAAATGCACCCTAGAAGAAAAATGCTAGGATTGTAGGATGGGTAGGTAGATTGTTTGGAAGTGTTTCTGTTGATCTATCATATTTGTGGCAGCTAAAAATCAAAGAAGGAAGGTGGCTTAAGCAGCAGGCATCTGGCCTACACCAAAGATCATTTTCTGAATTCTTGACTCCTTCAAGAAGAAGCCATCCCCATGTGGAGCCACTGTTAGCCCCTACAAATTTTTTGACAAGCAAAGTAAGGGGCTAAATTGTTTTTGAACCTTCAATGAATGCATCTCCCCTGGAGACACATCATCCTTGAAGTCTCTTGTGCCTTTGTCCTTTGGTAAATCCCCTCTGCTGATCCTCATTATAAAGCCTCTCTGATTGCAGAAACCGTGCCCCAAAGGACCTATTTTTACCCCTTTTACCCCTGCAAGATATCCCATTTCACTCTGTTCTCCCTTCATCTAAGTTTCCTTTCCACCCTCTTTCCCCCCCTTCTAAACTTCCTTCATTAATCCTCTAATCCTCCCAAAACCCCGTTTAAAACCCTTCAAATACTTTTTGTTTGGTTTAAACAATCCTCTTCTCCCTAACATTTCCCTTTTCCACCCTCAGATTGCATTAAAATGTCCCAAAAAGCCATATTCTCCATAGTCTAGGTCTCAGCCCCTTTCGGCTTAGCCCCCTCAGCCTTTCCTCCACGCGACCTGCCCACTAGAACCAAGCGCTAGCTCAAAAAGTGCTTATCTCATATGATTCATCAGGCGCGTTTATAGCCGTTGATCTGAACAGAATGGACGGCGATCGCCGCCCTCGCCCCACCCATCACGCCCGCTGTTTATCACCGTTCATCGCATCTTAACCGTTCATTTACCTGTAGATCCGACAATTCGTGTTTACTCGTGCCGGTGGTCCCCGCGCACTATTCAAAAACCATTTGGTTTCTATCGCACCGCCTTTCGGAGGTAGGCAGTATTTTCCGATGAGCCAGTGATTCCACTTATCGCACGACGCGTGGCAGCGGCACTATTTCAAAACCACCTGCTCATCGCGCGTTAACATTCAGCACAGGATACAGAGCGATATGCATATCAGCCGTCCGATCTGGGGCACCTCATCCAATGGTTGTCGCTCCACGAAGCTACGCGCAGGTTAATCCATGACAACCGTACCCGTGGCCCACTATCATCGCCCTCTGATGAATTGTCCACCGTCGATCTCCTCCCGAGATCAGACGGCCCAGATTTATTCTCAGTCCTACCGTAACCCCGTCCCACCACGTCATTTGTCCACGTGTTTTGTCACATTGTCGCCCGTCCTTTTATATATTCCAGTCAAAGGTTGAAGTTCAAATGTTTTTCATCTATTTTTCCTTCCGCGCCACCTTTAAATTGTAGTCCCTACTGTCTCCACCACACTGCGAGTCTTACACACCATTCTCCACCATTTCACTAGTTGTACGACCATTTTCATCATCTGGACTGCATCCACCACCCCCATTCATTGTTTTCTTAACTTGTTTTCGTATTTTGCAGGGTTCTAGAAAGGCAGAAAACCGCCATGGTTCATATGTACTATGGTAATGGCGTGCTGCACAGAGAAATTTGAATTTGGAAGCTGGTACTACAAGGAAATGTCTGGAAAGATGGCAGCAGCATAGATATTATCAAAGGACAGTTCAATCTCCATGAAAACCTATCCGGCGCCATTAAAGCCTAGATTTTCAGATTACGACATTTATGAAGCAGCACAGAAATACCAGCCAATGATCAAGGTTTTCAACATTCAGTATTGAGGATTTTAAGCCTTAATCCAAAGTTCTAGAGGCAGAGTATCAGATTGAAAATCCCGAGGATCACACAGGAGGTCCAGTGCGCAGAAGGCAATGTAATCATAGTTTCAAATTAACAGAATGTTTCTTCCTGAGCATGGGCACAGTACACATTATTGTTTCAGTATACATTGTGTCCAAGAGAGACTTTCCAGCCCTACATCAATCCTACACTATCAGAAGTATTTTTTGCACAGTATGGCAGGCCCTATCATAATTTATTTACCTTTCGTTTAATTCACCAGAAGTACTACCGAGTACTGCAACCAAGTACATCAGAGACATACCGGAGTAAATGGGAGCTAGGAAAAGACCACTCTTTCACCCAAAGAGTGTCCCAGATTAATGCACAGAATTTATACAGAGTGGGCTTCGGCCTTCCTCCTCTTCTGATTTTTTAATGTTGCATTTAGTTTTCACCTACCTTCTCTACTCCACTGGAGCTATAAATTCATGAAGAATCTCATTGTAAAGGTTGTTGATCAGTTATTAGATAATTGCAAGTAGTTTCTTTTGAGACACAGTCTCTCTGTAAAGTTTTAAGATAGGCTGAGGAATATGATTTCAGACTGAGTATTCAGCTATTGGCAATGTTGTACTTGACTGGTATTGTTATTTAATATGACAAGCACATTTCTTTGGATCCTGAGCTAAAGCAGTGGTGATGTTTTCCTATCTCTGTATTTTAATTCATTTCATGTTGTTTCTACTAGCTTGCATCAGAATATTGGCATAGGATTTACCCTTGTTAGGTACCCTATGTTTTTGCTCTCCTTGACATTGATGTTTTTCTTCTGAATGTGTTATCTAAGAATTTATTCCAATTGTTTTAACCAGTGTAGTGGATGTTATTTCCTGCTCTCTGATGTATGAATTAAATGGATCGGTTCTTAGATGTTTCTAGTTAAGGATTTAGCTGGAATATTTTGGAACACTGGGGATTAGAGTTAACCCTGTCCACTAGGATCCTTGTGCAACCAACTGGTCTTTAACTTTGTGCCCTGAATCTGTGTTGACTCCTCCTCTCTTACCATTCCATATCTCACTATCATCTTTATGATCCAACATCTTAGATGACTAGCCCAATTGAAAGCCTGCCTACTGATTAGCAAGAAAATCCTTTCCTGACTCCATTGCCCAATGGTTTTGGATGCTCCCTGGAATACTTCACCTCTGTCTTATTTATCTTTGCTCATCCTTTTCTTACATTGAACCCTTCTTTCCTGATAACCAGCAACCAAATAAACAATCAAACAAACAAACCTTGAGCCTTATAACTAGCCTAAAATCTTAAACCTTGAGCTTAAAAGTCTTATACCTTTGACATATCATAGAGAGATCCCTCTCTGGACCTAGGAGGGCTAGATCCTGAGGTCTGAAATTGGTTTGATGTTGTCTCATCTTTTGGTATTTCCAACCTTGCCAAAACATGGGAACCCCAACACCCCCTTTGAAGATAGATTTTATATGGATTGGTTCCTTCGCTCTCTCTTACCTCCCATTGGAAAAGATGTCGCATCCCATTTTCCCCAAACCGAAGAAGCCGCCCTCCAAATAGCCTTGAAAAATGACCTTATCTATGCTCAATCCGGTTATGTTTATACTGTCCTTCCTGACCTCCCCAAGCCTAGTGGCCCTAATGCCTCAGGGGCATCTCACTCTGCCGAAGGTATCATTGGAGCCCTATCACATACCTCTGCTCAACCTCTTCTGGGCTATGGTTTCCCTCCCAGACGGGCTAACCCCTCTGGCACTTTTCCCCCTCCAGGTAGCATGTATCCATGATACGGCATGCCTCCTTCTTTTTCCCACACTCCTGCTTACCTCAATGTTTCCCATCCTACTCCTTATCCATACCCACAGCCTGGTGTCCCAGCTCCTCCAGCATTTGGACCTCCCACTCCCTTGCCTTCTCCACCCCCGCTACCACACTTACTACCCCCTCCAAGACAAGTATTTGCGCAGTAGGGGGCAACTAATCTTCTTCCTTCTCAAAGAAAGAGGAAAGGCAATCAATCCGCTTCTGGTAATCATGGATCCAATCCTTCAAGTATTGACTCTACCACTGCCAACCAACCACAGGGCTCTCAGCCCAAGCTGGATAGGCCGCTTTGCACCAATAAGCCCTGTTCTTGTTGCGGTGTTTATGGTCATTGCACTCACGATTTTCCCTTATTACCACACATGCGGTAGATGTGGGAGTCTCAGGCCACCGTGCAGGGACAACACTCCTCCCCTACTGTCCCTCCCAATACGGCTACTTCTCAACCCACTGTGTTTACCGAACCTTTCCCTCAACAAGGATTCGTGGCCACTCAACCACCTCATGCCCCAGTAACCACTCAACCTTCCCCTTCTGGTTCCTCCGATTACCAGATTCTCATGATGGTCGCTGACCAACCTCTCACCGTTGACCTCAACCTTCAAACTCGGTCTCGTCAGTACTCCACACCTCCCGTTCCATCTGTCTCCGAGTCCCCATCTTCAGGTCCTACAGAGCCTCTGTCGACACCCAATGGTCCCTTCCAACTCCCTCCACCCAAAGACGAGGTTCATACCAAGATTCCTAAGGGCCCATTACGCCGAAATGTTGCCTGTGATCGAGCTTCCCATTCATATAGCATAGTAGATGATCTGGCGCAATCTCCTGCCGCCATTTCAACACTGGAACTCTTCCAGTCGTGTCCTTCCCAAAAGAAGGCTCTACTATCTTCCGTGGGCACTCTAGACCCTGCTGATGACCAATTGATTTTTTTTTATGTCTGTCAGTCAGACCATCCCCCCCTACCTGCTTCTATTGCTTTCCAAATCCCAGTCAAAATCTGAAATGCCAACATCGCTCAGTGTATCATTGATGAGGGGGCATCTACTTGTGTGATGTCCACTTCAGTTTGGAAACAACTCAGATCTCCTGATCTGGCCCCTTCCACAATCACCTTCGTGCGTGGGATGGCCATGCCTCCCAGCCCATTGGCCTATTCCGTAACTGTCCTATCACTCTTGCGGGTAAGACTATTTGTGTCGACGTTGAAGTTATCGACGCCCTTCTTGACTACAACATTCTTTTGGGGCGTAGTAACACCTATGCCATGTCTGCCGTCCCATTCGCAGTCCACCGCAAGATGTTTTTCCCTCATAATGGCAAGATTGTCACCATTGACCAGTTGACTTACCCTGAACCCAAATCTCATACCTCCCCTGAGTCCACCATCTCTGTTGTCACCAATAAGCCAACCGTCGATTCTTTGACCAATGTTTCCCCCGGCGTCTATAAAGACTCCTCCTTGCTTGGAACCTTTTTGGACCCTCCTCCTGTATCTGATCCTATCTTGGCGAATGTTTGCATGATGCAATCATCTTGGGCTGACCTTATGGAGCCCACTTTGGCTAGTCAGCAACCTCAACCTCAACCAGCTCCTAGCCCTTCGCCCCCACTAGCCAGCCTTCTTCCTTCTGAACGTTCTTCTACACACAATCCTCCTAGGTCGATTCCACCCGACATCAACCCCCTTGGCACCATTCCTCTTGGAAATTTCCATGCTAGTCAGATACCTTTCCTGGCTCCCCCTCCCAGAGCTTATTCGGTCCCTATCTTGGCCACCCTATCCCTCCCCAACTTGACCCTGGGTATACCTTTCTGGTATCTTGACCCTCCAGCCACTACCCTGCCGGGTCAACCTAAACCATATATCACTTTGACCCCAATTCAACCAATCCCCATGACTTCTCTCGCTGCAATAGTACCTCAGTCACCTAAATAGGAACCACCTCCTGTTGCGACCGCTTTGAGTAAGAATAGAAAAGCTCACAGGGGGGCATCAAATGACAAGCCTACCCTGACAAACCCTGCCCCTCCTCGGCCTCCAAAGCATACCATCTAGTGTGCTTTGTGTGATGTTGTTGGTCACGCCACCCATACCTATCCTGAATTACCGCATCTCAAGACCATGGTTAATGAAACATTTCCAGAATCAGACATCCTAGAGGTCTATGTCACCATACCATATTCCATCTCGAAACTTAAAAACTTGCGCACCAATCACCCTTGTTCTTTGTGCAATTTCCATGGACAC